>OX104067.1:43531879-43575420 GCA_944474145.2 Dicrocoelium dendriticum | reverse complement strand
CTGCGCTAACTAAAATACAAAAAGGACCAACCACTCTGTATGCAAAAGATGAGTAGTTTGCAAGTCAGTCATTACAACGAACAAAATTTAACAGAGTAGAAAATAGGTGTCCTTGGTGCAGTGGTTCACTTACAACTATGCTGAGAGGTTGGTTACAGTGTAAATATTTTCTGTCCGGCTAAAAACCTTATACATGTTGTGGACAGTATTTAAATCCTGTTTTTCTATATACCCTTCTGTGCATAACATTTATGTGGAGGATAGGACCGCATCTCGTATACACATCTACAAATCCTTTCCCATTAATAACATTTGTTAACATTTCTCTACCTGCATTGGAGTTCCATGGTCTGACCCATGGATTACCCTACGCCAGGGAACGATAACTTAAGAAGGTGAAAGATACGACACCAGAATCCAAAGTTAGAACAAGCAAAGTTAGTTAAAGATGAATATTTTTGCTACTGCTATAAAGTAGGTGCATCAATCGTTAGCTCATCACCTGCTTATTCTCATCAACCTGTCACGAAATTCTTGCAACCAAGGAGTTAGAAATATTAACAGAACATACATAGGAATTCGATAGAAGCTAACCCAGTTCGGTACTTCAGTTTATTTCACTTATCTTCCCTGGTATTTCACTCGCATTATTTACAGTCTTTATTCAAGTTTGTGTATTGCCTAGGAAAATGCTGGTTAGAGTTGGCTAGCCGTCATTTATTGTAAGTGATCACGCTTGTGTCCGCTTGTTAAACCTGAATAATGTCCGATCATTGTACGAAATATCAACTTGGTTCCCGTCTAACCTATGCTTTTAAAGTAGGGTGCAGACAGTCCTTGCTTTGATGGAATGAAAATACGACGGGGGTTTTCATGACTCACAACTTTATGCTGTTTGTAAAGAGAACTTTTTGAGTTTCTAATAACCAGGAGAATAGTCTCAACGAAGTACTGTAGTTAGGTAGCAACCTACTAACTCGGTGAGCATGCTGGAGATGTCTATTTACCTACTCGATGTGTTTAACGGCAGGGTAACTTTATATTCTCCTTTGAAGCCGAGTTCCTTTTTGAGAAAAATACATAGAGTACATGAAGTTCAGGGAGTTTATATGACACGTTTGAAGGATTCTGTCATCTCACAATATGGAGCCACGATTAATAATAAGCAGAGCTACCGTGTGCCATGGGTTTGGGAAAATATGTTGACACACTAGCAAGTGCTGGAGCAAGCATTTGGTTAGAACAAGAAGCTGCTCTATAGTAACTTTGATAAGCTAATAAAATTGCTGAGCGGAATCACATCACTTACTTTGGATTAAGGGTAAACTCGTCAATGGCAGTCAAGGGTATTTACTCAGCTAGATTCATGGGAAAATCAGTCTCGAAAGCTATTCCTTTATCCGATGCTTCACCATCAATCACAATCAGCACCTTCCAGGAGACCATATGATGGTTTAGCAAATACTGGTTGAGCCCCATCAGGCATGTTGCAATCACTTGCAACCGATTTTTAATACCAACCTGAGAGGCCATCAGCTCAAAACCTGCCAAGCAGTTTCTTCTAACTGGCTAGACAACATTCTATCCCAATTACTTTACATAACGTTGTTCGTTTTCATCAGAAGACGAAATAACGCAAAACAAACAGTTGCTCACCAGCCCACTCTGTTAACTAGATGTATGGGGACCAGCATAATGGTAAGCTTGAATAACAGGATAACTCATTCCAAACCCGATTTTTCCGGTGATGTTAAATGTTCATTTTATAATTGCCACCCCGGTAATCCTACGGCACATGTTAGAGAAGCCTCGGAGAGAGGCTTCTCTACGCTACTCCAGCTATTGTACGCCACTCAACTACGCACTGATGATGTCACTTCGATTGGCGACGAAACGTTTGCAACAAAATTGCCAAGCTCAGCGTACAGTTCAACAGCCATTTACTCATACTAAATGTCAGCTATCGCACCGTTGACATGAGAAGGTCTGCAGAATTCGCAGCCAAGTTGGTGGGAAATTAAGTTTTACGTTTACTATAGGTTTCACCGGACCTGCCACTTTCGGCGTGATTTTACTTTGTTAAGTATGTCACAGGAATTCGGTCACAGAAGAGAGCAAACACATTGAAACAATGCATAGACTGCAGACGATTGTAACTAGGAATTGAAGCAGTCATATATTAATGTAAAGCTACAGTGCTATCCATGGAACCGGCTTCAGTTGATCTGCTTCTATGCCGGTTAGTCACGCAAAATTTTCACCTGCAATTCCACTCGCATCTAGCCATTTACAAATATATGCACTGCCGATATTTCTAAGTATATCTCAACTACCTTTGCTGTGCAGAGTACAACTGAAAGAATTTCACTTAGAAACCTAACACGGATTTGCAAGCATTCCAAAATTCACAAGGAAGACGCTTTATAGCGTTCCATCTTGGAGATAATTTCCTCTTTGCAAATTCTGATATCGCAATCGATATCTGAGGATTTGGGAACA
Source organism: Dicrocoelium dendriticum (assembly GCA_944474145.2). Lineage (NCBI taxonomy): Eukaryota > Metazoa > Platyhelminthes > Trematoda > Plagiorchiida > Dicrocoeliidae > Dicrocoelium > Dicrocoelium dendriticum. The sequence goes on along the minus strand of OX104067.1, from coordinate 43,572,921 downwards.
TTGAGAAATACCATAGGCACTTAACGTGTAAAAATTTCAAGTTATTGAAAAAACTAAAGGAGCGAATCATATCAGAAATGAATATCATTATTTGATGATCAGTCATATATTGACATAATTCCGTAATAGAAAATGATTGAATATTTTGCGAACTAGTGGAAAATCTGAATGTACATAGAAATCTTACAGAAAACCTGAAGTATGTGTCAATCAAGGGCACAATTTGGGAGGTACATCGTCGAACTGATGGATTTGCTGCGGCATTATCATTGGAACATATATCTACATATGCTTTTATCAAAACGAAGCTCGTACACAAACGTCGTTGTGATGTATATACCTTATGTGGATAACGGTATTCTACACAGCATAGCAAGCGTGCAGGCTCTGAAGATGTCAGACGACTAGCTTAGCACGCATCGACATCTGCATTTCACCTTGGTGTACGAACCTGAAAGCCGACTACCATTGTTGGTCGCATATATTATAAACGTCACATATAAACATGCGGCACGACTGTAAAGACAACGGCACATTACCCAAAATGTAGACGAATCCCAAATGCTCTATCCTTTGATAACAGTCCCGTTAACTGATCCCCTGGCTGGGTTTCATCTACTATTTACCCAACTGCATTCCATGTCTTAAACCCATCCTCCATTCTCCGGCTTACAACGCAGAAAAGGTGTTCTGATATGAAATTAATTATGGGTTTGAAGAGGGCCATTTTGAAGCACACGTTGTGTGGATGGATTGCGACGCGCAATCTCAATATTGACCGCGATTCCCATTGAAGTAAACCTTGATCTTTCGATCACGAAGATCGTAGTTGATGCTAATGAAAATTAGGGTGTTGCCCGCTCGAAAACACTGCACTACTAATACCCGTTTCGATGTGAGTACCTCTCATCAGATAGAGTTACGAGGCATCGAACCCGATGCCATATGGAGGTAAGTCATGACCGCTACCCCTAAGCCACCGAATCACCGAGAACATCATAGTAGTGCAGTGTTTTCGAGCGGGAAACAACCATATTTCTATTTGCATCAGCTACGGTCATCGTGATCAGAAGACCAAGGTTCACTTCAATGGGAATCACAGTCAACATTGAGATTGTGCGTCGCAATCCATTCACACAACGTGTATTTCAAAATGACCCTCAACTTCGTTCATTGTACCGTTGTGCCAAGCGCTGCCTGTCGTGACACGGTGGCTTAGGGGTAGCGGTCACAAGTAACATCCCGATGGTCCCGGGTTCGATGCCTGCTAACTCTATCTGATGAAATGTAATAACATAGCAATCCGTCATATTACTGTAGTGTTTTCGAGCGGGAAACACCCAATTTCTATTTTCATCAGCTACGGTCATCGTGATCAGAAGACCAAGCTTCACTTCAATGGGAATCGCAGTCAACATTGTGATGGCGCGTCGCCATACATCCACAAAATGTGCACTTCAAAATGACCATACATGTCGTTCATTATACCGTTGTGTCAAGCGTTGCACTTGGCCCGTTGTCTTAGGGGTAGCGGTCACAACTGACATATCGATAGTCCCGGGTTCGATGCCTGCTAACTCTTTCTGATGAGATGTAATAACTTCGAAACGCGTCATGGTATTGATTGTTTCGGAGCGGGCAACACCCAAATTTCTAATTACGGGTTTATTTTGCGCTCAGAGTATGTGGCTGACCTACACTCAATCGCACATTATTGACCTACTGCGGAACAAATATCACAATCGATACGCTACGTTTCACTATATTTTGTTACAATGTATATCCCTTGTGTTTACCTTAACACGCACTGGACGAATGACATGAAATTATTACGCTGTGGATGATGGTGGTGGTCACACATATTAAAAATATTGGTTTGTGTTTTCCCTCAGATATATGATTGAAGCATGTTGTCATCACTGTGTGTAATGGAAAAATTCCCACACGAACGTCTCGCGATTGCCTCTTTATATCATTTGTATTTAAGTTTGTTTTAAGCCACTGTGAACTGAGATGAATTCAGTTCTATGCTTGTCTTGAAGCCATACTTTATTGCTATATTGTTCGGCGTTTTGCTAATACGCTTGTGCCTAAATCATATATTATTTGGGAATTGTACCTTTGGTGTTTTAAATTGTTTGTGATAGTACCACATTGGAACTTCAGCTTCGTGTTTGTGATTTCCGTTAAAACGGTTTTGATCATTGTTTCCAAGCGCTTATTCGCTTCCACCAACTTCTATTTGGCCGTAAACAAGAGTACATTTTTGCGCATACTTGCATTTCGGGCGTGATTTATTCACTATCCAAACCTTATTACCAAGGTATTGCACGTGAACACTATCACCTTAATTGAAAATTGGTATCATGGTAAATTCATCTTCAAACTACTGAAAATACGCAAGAGGGAAGCGCTGAGAATGAGTATTCGAAATGCTGAATTTGCATGAAGTTTACATCCAAAGGCGGCTGCTCTGTTGATACCCCGTCTACGCACCAGAAAAACGTAGACGAGCAGACCTGCTTCTCCACTCTGTTGCAAATCGTCATAGTGAAAGCTTTTAAAATATCGACTTCCTCCCTCGACTCGATTAATGCCTGTTTATCAGCAAACGTTCTAGTGTGTTGCACAGTACGTGGGTCCCAATAAAACCTGCCTAGCTCATGGGTTCGCAAACATATTCCGAATAGTTTTTACACTAGTAAATTGCGGTCTTCTAATGGCTCTATCATGTTCTACCTCAGATTATGTGCTTTTTGGAGAACTTATTGATTTTATATCGTGTGCTTGAGTGCGTGTCGCGCGATAATATTTTTTAATTAGTGCTTCCTAAAACAGAAGTTATCCAAACAAAGGTAGTTTGTACGTAACTTAATTCTACCTGAGAATAACTAGTCCACAAGGTAACTAAAGTAAAAGAATGGCTAGAAATATATTTGATAAACTCAGCTAGATGCAACATTTGGGAAACAATAAAATGCTCAAGCAACTAATAAATATGCAGTTGTTCGATCAATTTTAATCTTTCAATTTTGGATTTTGTGGAATCAATACTCACAGAAGCACCTTTGAGCGCGGACAAAGGCATGATTGCATGTTCCAACCGTTACTAACTGAGGCGATCTATAAGATAGTAGCTAGTCATATTCAGATTAAACCGGTGTGTTGTTTATTCTCTTATGTGAAGCTACTCACTTAGATCTCTGCCAAGGTGCTCTGGTTAACTAGAAAAATATATAAATTCTGCTATATCGCATTGGCATGTGCTATATATACAAACACTTGAACAGCTGGGTTTATCCATCATTCTTGGCAAATACTTACAGGTATGTTATGCAGGATGTTGTTGACCAGTGAAGCATAGAAACAACATGAACAGCACGTGCGACGGGAACACAATTTTGGACTCATGCTATGAGCCTATAAATAAATTAGAGATGCTTTTGACTAACTTTTTGACATATTGTATGATGTGTCTATTATGTTATGGGACGAAAACCCCATCGTGACTCTTGTTAGCAAGCGTGTTGTTGCATATCCTTTGACAAGGGGAAATATTTTGTTAGCCAAGGCAACACACAAATATGTTTTAAACGATTTAGCTGTACTATGCAATATAATATATTTACAAGAAGCGGAAATCGATAAGGTTAAATTATCAACCAGTACATGATCAATGCTTGGATCAAAGTGAACTGTTGGACACAGCTTGAATTGTTACCCCTGATGCTGCATTATGCAATTATATTTTTTCTACAGTAGATCATCTGTGCATAAACAAGTGATGTATTATGCTCTTTCCTTCAAGGAAGCTGTTGTGAAGATCTATCTGAAGAGGCATCAATCAAATATAAATGTACCTCCCAATATTCTCCTACCAAGCAGCAAAAGACGCTTGTAATAAAATAAAATGGTATTATTCCAACTACCGCCTGTAGTTGGTTTTGACATTTATATTGCCATCGCTTTGAGAATAAGTGTAGTCTAATTGCCTCGTGCATGTGCTGCATTTCGCTATATTACCCTGATGTATACCATGTAGGAACAAGCAATCAATTGCATGAGTAACCACTGACAGCACGAATGTACGGTACAGTAAAGGAAGGGCAATTAATATACTGTGGAATACTTTTACAGTGCTTGCTACTTTAATTTCGACAAAAATTTAGAGGTTGGAAAAATATACCTATTATCTCTCTACAAATCTTCTTAGTAAATTTAGCAAGTTCTCTTCCTATTTTCTTAAAATCATCTTTTACAATTATACCATGATGTCAGTGTTTTCACTAGTTGCTAAAGCATATAACAAATGTTGATGTTTAAAAAACTAAAAAAATACGGTTCAGTGCAGTTTTACCGTAAACAATTTAATTTACTCATCGCCATACGCAAGAACTAGATGCAGGCAACAGCTGAAACCCCAATGATGGCCGTTGTAGTTCTGCGTGATACTACTAAAAGCACATTTGAACTGACTACGTTGGAAAAATATTTGTAAATGAAACTTTTCATCTGGTCACTACCGCGATATTTTACTGATGTGTTGTATAATATTCCAGCAATATGATGCGCTTTTAAATACAATATTGACTTCAAAATTCAGAAACGCTGGTTCTTTCTCTTTTTCGACCAAAACGCGAGATGGCAAAGCATAGAGCATGAACCAACACCTCAGCTACTGTGACGTGATACCCATAATAAAAAGAAAATAAAATGCAACTGATGCAAGCCACCTGAGCTACTGTAAAGGGTGGGCATCGTGACGGAAAGCTCTCTGCCGGCTACTATGCAACACATACATAAGCATTAACTATGCAAACTTGTAAAATGCCAAATAATGTTATCGTGGTTAGAGGGGGAAGCTAAGAGGGATAAGATGAGACGAAGAAACCCACAGCACGAAAGCCACTGTGGCCGGCTCCAAGCCATATCAACAAGCGTATCCAGCCAAACGTGTTTATCGTTTTTCGGACCCCAAACAGAGAGCCGAGAGGCTCTAACTGAGGCCAGCTTTAAAGTGATGCACTTCATTCTTCTCGACCAGATCATCGCTTGGTCACCTCTCCTTTACTTCCATCCACACCTCCGGCATGCAAAAGCTCACGTAGTGGACGTTGGTGGGCGTGCATGCGTAACACGTAGCCGAGCCATCGATGTCTGGTGCGTGAAGTAACGATGCTGAGCGGTTCATTTCCTTTTCCTGTGCCCTAAATAAGACCTTGGACATGCTGGTTGCTGATGCGATGTTTCCACCAGATGTAAGCAAAGTTATTGATCTAAGACGCCAGCTTTCATAACCGTACAGTACGGTCGAAAGTACCGCTGTATTGTACACTCTACCCTTCAGGGCAAGAACGATGCCTCGCCGGCGCCATAAGTGGCGAAGTTTAGCTAAAGTGCCTCGAGGTTTTGCTATGCGGTTCGTGATCGCATCTTCAATTCCACGGAGGCTGATACAACCTACAAGTTAGTTGAATTATTGAGCAAATTCTACCTGATCCCTACAAAGCGTCAGCGAAGGAGGCGGTTCAGACTAAACTTGAAGGAACGCCATGCACTTCGATGGTGCTGAGCAAAGCCCAAAGCTGCTACCAGCTAATGCTAATCTGTCCAGTGCAGCTTGGCACGTTCGTGAGCTGTCACAGATTAGGGCAATATCGTCAGCATGATCCAAGTCAAAAAGTCCTTCACCTGGGATCAGATCCACACGTTCGAGGTCGAGTACTGCGAAAGTGATTTCCATGACTTCGTCAACAGCGAAGTTAAGAGGAAAGGTGAGAGCAGGCGTCCTTGTCTCACTCCGCTGGAGATATTAATGGGCGAAGATAGATTGCCGTAAGACTTCACTGTGACTGAGCTACGGGCGTATAATGTTCGATGCTATTTACATTTATATCAGTTATACCGTTCCTGAGTGTACAGTTTCAAAGTGTAAGTCTATCCAACGAATCGAATGCAGCTTTGATTTGAAGGAATAAGACACCGGTGTGCCGCCAAAATACATGACGGTGGACCAACAATGGACGCAAAGTGAATATGTGGTCAATACAGCCACGACCTCGACGAAACCCGGCTTGCTCTATATAAATCTGGCTTTCAGCAGTGCCAGTCAGTCTGTGAAGGATGACAGAGGCAAGCAATTTTGAAGCGATGGAGATCAGACTGATTCTAGTTTGATTTCCACATTCCGACCGTAAGCCACCCTTGAAAATTGGGATCATGACGGGACGGCTCCAGTCGGTTGGGACAATTTCCCGCTCCCACAGTTTCACTGGTAACTCGTATAAATCATTCGTAAAAGCAGGTCCCCCGAATTTGAAGAGGACTGGATGTAGGTCAGCTGGCTCTGCGGCTTTATTTAACCTCAACATTGCGATCTCACGTTGAATTCTGAGCAAGAGTGTGGATCCAAAGGGACAACAAAGGGAGCGGGGCGATCGGTGGCCGGCGAAAAAGCTAACAATTCCAACCGATTAAATTACAATTCAAAGTGCTTAGTCCAACGATTCAAGCGTTTTGACAGGTTTATAGGTGTAGTTTAACAAACACCAGGTCTCCTTCTGTCCGTTTTCCTTATCAGCCGGAATAGTGTAACATGGTTAACAAGAACAGCGGACATTTTAATCTTTGATGCATGATAACACCACCATGATTTGCGGTCTCTCTTCCTGGTAGCACGGTTTTGTTCGAAGAACTTTGTGCGTTTCATTGTGTTAGCTTCCAGCCGCAATATGCCGACGAGCATCGATAAGTTCCATAGAATGCAAAGAGACCCAATATCCATGTTGATGATTAGACTTACCACATGAGGATTTGCTTGCTGCTAGTTAGGACTGGTGAATATGGGACCAGTTAGCTTCAGCTGCATCTAGTGAGCGCTTACTCATCTCGCATGACAGCGTATTTATATAGGCTTTCAGAGCTGCTGGTGTCGCCAGTTGGCTGATGTCAACGCGCTTACAACCTCATATTCGGCGTCCGCCAAAAAGCATCCACATGTCAGCACATACAAGTGCATGGTCAATGTCTACACATTTTCTCAAAATCGAGCGACTGTGTTGGACGCAGCCACTGCATCGTTCAATTAAATGTGATGATTTGCATGCAAGGCTGGTGGGCGTTAAGCTACTCTCCTGCGGGAGATGTGTCGGAAATTAGTGTTTGCAAGAAACGAGCAAGCACCTTCACACAAATGAAATAACCGTTCACTGTTAACATTACGGAAGCCTACACCATGTTGGCTGCCCAGCTGCAGTTCATCAGTTGGTAATTTGTCAGATTTAGCTTTCGGATCCCCATCCAGCTAAAGAGTGTCCGAGTTTCTACTGTGGCGAAGCAGAGAGTTTAATTACCGATATAAGTCGTCTTTTACCGTATCATCGCTAGAGTTTGTGGGTGCATAGGCAGCAATGACAAATAGATACCAGTTAGGTCAGAGGAACTTGGATGCTTTGAACGATTTAGAAAATGGGACCGCACACAACCATCTACTGAATGCCCTCCAGTCAACTAGAGTAGTTTCAGCCCGGGGACTCAGGGCAATACCAATAATAGCTTGCCCGGCTTTCTAATCTACATCGTCAAATGATAAGCGCAAAGAAAATGTGCTGCTGGTGTTACCAGAAGAAGGTCGCGAATTGAGCACAGATCTCGAGTTATGCAGGCGGGTCTTCGTTAACCAGCAGATATCGATAGAGTGGTTGCTGCCAGTTCACCGATCGGTGGCAATCTGCGTACATTGAGACATACCAATCTAAAGGAGGACGGAGTGCTTCAAATGGTAGCCGATGAACTGCGCTTCACGCTCGCTTAGACACGGGTTTGGCAACCAGACAGGAATGAAGCTCCGAATTAACATTTGAGTTGAAACTATACCCTTTTACGCGCATGTTAGCGTATTGTACCAAGCTTTTAGCCTGGCACATTTTCGAAATCGCGTGCAGTGCTTGCAAGTTGGCGAGGCTAAGAACGCTGTTTTGACATTGTTTACACTCTCATTGGTCATGGGACGTTAGCCAGTGGGACACTGGATGGATGCCCAAGCATAAGCGAAAGACAGTCCAATGAAAGTGGTAGAGCACCACCTTCTGTTCTAAATGGATGCTTATCTGAAGGAAACCTAGATGATTGGTCTCCAGACTGAAACCATCCAATGGGCAAATTGTGATGCCTGTCTAAAGAGGAGATGCGAAGCTTAGGCCATAACCAGTGCGGACAGACATACTAACCAGCATATGAAGTGGTCTATACTTAGTGATCGCTAGCACCCAACTGGTGGTGGATTATTCAGCGGCCTTACCATGGTGGCTAGACAGGTAATCTTCTAACTGGTATTCCGCAGTTCAGCAATGGCTGTTCGGCGGTTATGCAGTTTTGTGCGATTGTTATTGCAACGATCATGGAGGACATTGTTTCCATTGAAGTTGGTGGACCAACCTGAAACTGAACAACGAATGTTCTATGTTTGCTTACTTCTATCACAGTTGCTGACTAAACACAAAGTAAGAGGATTCCAAGTGTGGCATTGACACGACGTTAGTGAGTGTTCGTTTGTCTCCACACACACACACAAGGGTGACTTTGTTAATCAGTTATCGCCATAGTGTCTACATATATGGCTTCATATAAAGGTCATAGAAACCCTTGTATTCGTAAGATAATTAGGCTTCACTTCCGTATGGTTGCCCATACGCGTTGAGAATCTTTGAAAATTGTCTCTCCGACTGGCATCAATAGAAACACAGTCAATGCAGATGGAACTAAGCTATTACGTCCATGGACTGGAATACCATCCTCATGAAATCGGCACTACTAAACAAAAAAATACCTAAGGGGGCTACAATGACTATGGTATTTATACATGCCACATCGTCCTGCTAGAAAACACGAAAGACTGATAATCAGTGGCGACTCTGGTGATTCAGGTGAGTAGTTGGAACGGACAAACACTGTTGTTTCACTCCCAGGCGTTCAGACAATGTGCTTGCAATAAATTACGAATGCAACCGCGCACACATATTCTGCTATGGACCACTGTATTAGCAAGTCTTAGAAGCAGTTATGTGTGCACGCCTTGTCACAGGTTGTTATCCACTTGACAACCACTGGAAAGCATTTTGTCAAGGGAAAGTAGATAATTCCGGAAGCATTGCTGAAGCAGGAAAATTGCTCTAGACTCTATGCTTACTATGCCTATGCAATACTCGTTGGCAGCTCAAATCAGGGCTGTAGGTTCACTTTCTCTTTCATGCTTATCAATCATTTAGAAGTGAAGTGTAAATATCATGTTGAAACGCAGGATAGACATGCATCTGACGACCATAACATAATGGCAGATCCATGGGTCCTGAAGCGGTAACTGAGTACGGAATTGGCCCACAGGTGTGGAGACGAAAATACACTCACCGAATTCATGTCGCCGCCACACTGGAAGCCCTCCTATTTGGAACAATTACTACAGATCCACTGATGGTGTTGCCTACCCAGCGAAACTTGCCTTAATATAACATTCACCGACTACATCAGCAGTACGTAGCTACACTATTCACATGAGTGTACGACCAACTGCAACAAAAGCACAGAAACCTTGTAGCTCTAAAGGCATTAATAATTCTATTAGGGAAGAAGTCCCAGCTTTACGTCATTCGTATGAAGGACGGCATTGTTTCCGATTACTTCACACTGCCTTAACAATCACACGCATATCATGAGCGAAATCGCACACCTATCCATTCTCCAGGTTGCTCGCTTTGGTACAATTACAATATGCATACCGCATCACCTGTGGTCAGATAGGCAAGCGAGCAAGAAGGCAACCGAGCAGTTAACCTGTAAGCCTTCAAAGCTTCTCTTCCAAAAGTCTGCAAGGGTTTCAGCATCAACACAATCAACCAATCCGCTTTTTATCACTACTCTGTTAGATGTCATATCGCTCGTGTAAGCCTTCAAAGCTTCTCTTGCAACAGCCTGCAAGGGTTGCAGCCTCAACAAAAACTAGCAATCCGCTTCTAATTACCACTCACTTACATGTCCTCTCGCTCGGGTGGTAGTGAAACCTCCTTACGCCAGCTTGACAGCATGACCACTCACGTATTACGTCTCCGTTCGGCTGATCACCCTCGACACCATAGTAGTGTGCTGGTACGCCGATTGCGACCAATAGGTAGGCGACCGACAAATGAAGCCTATTGTACAGCGAATTTGCAAGCCTACTACCAGCCTGCAGGTAGTTTCAAACCATCTTTCCAAAATGTGGTCTTGTTTAAAAGTACCAACACATTCTGTGTCCTACCAATACGCGCCTGAAGGAAAACCGAGGCTTTCTCTCTGAAGTCAGACCGTCCAATCGACATGACCGACATGCCGACTGTACGCGCGCACACCTTCACACTTGTTTGTCTTCACTTTGGTGTGACTGCCGACTCGACCCCAAAGTGCTACGCGTGATACGCAGCGGCCCAATGTGATCCAGAGCACAGGAGAAGTTTATTTGGCTACAAGTGCGAGCGAACAGGTAATCTACCAAGTGAAGCGATCGATAGTACTGGTTCATCATCGGTTGCGTTGTCGTGTCGAGGGTGATCAGGCAATCGGAGACGTAATACGTGATTGGTCATGCTGTCAAGCTGGCGTAAGGAGGTTTCACTACCACCCGAGCGAGAGGAAATCTAAGTTAGTGGTAATAAGAAGCGGATTGGTAGTTCTTGTTGGGGCTGCAACCCTTGCAGGCTGTTGCAAGAGAAGCGTTGAAGGCTTACACAAGCAATATGACATCCAACAGAGTAGTGATAAAAAGCGCATTGGTTGATTGTGTTGATGCTGAAACCCTTGCAGACTTTTGGAAGAGAAGCTTTGAAGGTTTACGAGTTACGAGTTATGAGGATCTTCAGGAATTGAAGGGTTGAAAACAGGATGATAATTGTCAAGCGGGAACGAGACGGTAAGATGGAATAAGGGTAAGTTGGGGACTAAGATGATGGAATATCTTGAGCATTAGCATCCAAATACTTTCTAATTTGATTAATGCAGCAGAAAGGTCAACGTCGCTTATCCTCTGCGTATCTAGTGTCTCAAAACCTGTATTCAGAGAGCCTATGGTGGAGAGCCTGTGGTGCACTGAGGCTGGTGGTGGCTAGATCCTGACATATGGTCTACCCACTCTGCTACTGTTTTGCCATTTGCTCATGTCCTGGGCGCCTCCTCGTGGCGACCGCTGCGTAGGTTTTGGGTTTCGCGCTTCTCCCTGCTAAGATCCAGGACACCAATCCGCATGAGTCAGTGAACTGACCATGTGCTAGACTCGCTGCCTTTCTGGTGTTCATTTAATCGAAGGCTTTGGCTGAGGACCCGAGTCGGTCTCCTGTCAGGTGTGGGCGCCGTGGCAGTATCCCAGTCCATCCTCTTCGGAGGTTAAGAAGTAGTCGATGGCCCACTTCCCGTAAAACCTAGCCATAGGAGACAACAGGGTTACGGGTTATAAGCTCACAGCTCGATTGGCGTAGAGCACGAGTGCCACGCTTTTTCTCTGACGGTGGGAGGACGACTCCGGGTGTTCAATGGTTTGCTACTTCCCGCCTCAAGGCAGGCAGCCTCTGGTCAACTTGGTGCAAACCCGCAAAACAAATATAAAACGTTCCAGAACCTCAAAGGCTGCGTGTGACGGCCGTCAAACAGATCCCCATCTGTCTCTGCAATCACATTCCCGAGCTGGATCTGCTCCCCACTGCCATGTGGGTCAGGCTATTGAGCCAAAGGCTCCGGGCGGAGTCCCTCAAGCAAACCTCCACACCACCCACTGCCTTTTGGGTCAGGCTATTGAGCCAAAGACTCCGGGCCGAGTCCTTCAAGCAAACCTCCGAAGCACAACGACCAACTCGCGTGCGATTGCCCACCAATGCAATCGTATGTCTGCGCGCAAAGCACTCAGCATCGGATGCTGGAACGTGCGCACACTACTGGACCGGAACTCCAGCGAGCGCCCGGAGCGACGAACTGCACTGGTCGCGATGGCGCTGGCTCGCTACAACATCCATATTGCGGCGCTCAGTGGAACCCGGCTCGCTGAGCAAGGTAAGTTGCATGAAGCAGATGCTGGCTACACATTCTACTGGGTGGACAACGCCGCCTTAGCTCCACATGGGGTCGGATTTACAATATCCGATCGCCTCCATGGCCAGCTGGTGGGCGAACCAACAGGCATCAGCGCGCGACTGATGACCGTTCGCCTACGACTCGGATGAGGTAAGTATGCTACTTTTATAAGCACGTACGGTCCGACCATGTGTTATCCTGATGACACACGTGATCAATTCTACACTGAGTTGTCCTCCGTGATACGGTCTGTGCCGAGGAGCGACCGACTATTTCTGCTGGGTGATTTCAACGCGCGCGTGGGGCGCGATGCATCAGCGTGGACAGATGTTATTGGTGCGCATGGCATTGGTTCAGCGAATGCGAACGGTGACAGGCTTCTCTCACTGTGTGCCACTCACGGCCTGACGATCACGAACACTCGGTTTGCACTGAGTGCGAGTGATATAGCAACTTGGACGCACCCACGGAGTGGTCACGCTCACCTGCTCGACTATGTCATCGTACGTCAGCGTGATATGCGTGAAGTGCACATGACACGTGTACTGCGTGGAGCTGAGTGTGGCACTGATCACAAGTTCGTGCAGACCAAACTGTACATATATTTTCGTAAATCAATATATTGCACTCCCGCCGTGAATCAGCGTAAATTCAACATTCTCTCCCTCGGTACTGTGGCGAAACGTACTGAGCTGGAGAAGGCGATGGTTGCACGCCTGTGTGAGGTGGAATGCATAGCCACAGTGGGCGACCTGTGGCACCACATTCGCCACCAGTTGACAGCTGCTGCCGAGGAGACCATCTGTCGCGCAAACTGTAAGCGGCCTGATTGGTTTGATGAGAACAATGCGACGATTGGCGCATTTGTATCGGAGAAGAATGCAGCATTTGCTGCACATGTTGCAGATCCCAGTGACTTGGGGAAGAGGAATCTGTTTCGCTAACTTCGATGGCGATTGACCCGTGGGCTCCGCGCATAAAAATACATAGTGGACGGTGAAGACGAAGCAGATGGAATGCTAGGCCGAACGCCGCCAACACGAGGAATTCTTTGACTCCTTGAAGACGGTGTATGGACCGAGATTGGAGCATCTGAGGACACTGCTCGATGGTAGTTCAGGCGCTACCTGCACACAGACTGCAAACATAATGCAGATCTACTGGAAACACTTTGAGTGTCTCTTGAACCACCGTTCAGAGCTCGAATGGCCTACATTGAACGGCCTGAAGCAGCACGATGTGAAGGCGAATCTGGCGGACACGCCGACACTGGATGAGACGCAGAGAGCACTTGCTCAGCTGCGAAACGGCAAATGTTTTGGAGCCGACGGGATCCCACCTGAAGTATTGAAACACGGCGGACCCGCGTTGTTGACTGCGCTGCACCACTTGGTGCAACGTGTATGGACTGAGGTGGAGGTGCCTCCTGAGCTGACGGATGCCCTTGTGCTTCCACTGTACAAGGGCAAACGTAGCAAGCAATGTTGCACGAATAATCGTGGCATCAACTTGCTAAGTTGTGTGGGCAAAGTTATTGCCCGAATCCTGCTCAACCGCCTTGTCAGTCAGGTCGTGGAACCTAACGTGGTGGAGGAGCAGTGTGGATTCCGTTCGGGTCGGAGCACTATGGATATGGTATTTGCGGCTTGTCAGTTGCAAGAGAAGTGCAGAGAACGACACCAGCCATTGTACTCGCTTTTTGTTGATTTCACCAAGGCATTTGATACGGTGAACCGCAATGCATTGTGGCTGGTGTTGGGTAAGTTTGTATGTTTAACTGAATGTATGCACAGTGGTATGCGAGCGAGGCTGCAGCTGAGTGAAGAGACCTCGGATGACTTTGCAGTCGTCTCTGGTGAGAAGCAAGACTGTGTCTTAGCTCCTGCCCTGTTAAATATATATCTTCATGCAATGTTGTCTTGTGCTTTTGATGTCGCTTGTGATTACGGTGTTCGTGTGGAGCATCGTATTGATGGTGGGTTGCTGAACATTCTTCGTTTTCGGTGCGAGAACTCTAGTCTTTGAGACAACTATCAGTATGTTGCTGTTTGCTAACGACTGTGCTTTGTTTTCACACAGCGCGGATGAGTTGCAGCACAAGACCAGTGCCATGGCTTGGTCAGGGGCCAAATTCGGGCTCACCATCAACACAAGCAAAACTGTCTGTCTCTTTCAGCCTTCACCGGAAGTGTAGTCTTCAATATTGCTGCGTATCAGCATTGGTGCTGAAGTATTGGAAACCACCTCCCGCTTTTTCTACCTTGGGAGTGTGACGTCGACTGACCAGCAGCTACATGTTGAGGTGCGTATTCGTGTGTCGAAGGCAGCAGCGGCATTCAGGAAGCTTGAGTATGGAGTGTGGAACAACCATCAGCTTAGCATTGGCACAAAGCTAATGGTGTACAAATCCATGGTACTGTCCGTTCTTCTATACGGCAGTGAAAAGCGGACGATGTACCGTCGGGATGTGCGATATCTCGAGCAGTTCCATCAGCAGTGTCTGCGACGAATTTTGCGGATCGGTTGGGGCGCCAGAGTTGAAGACACGGAAGTGTTGCGCCGAAGTGGGATGTATGCAGTGGACTGCATACTTTTACTGAGACACCTGAGATGGCTCGGTCATGTGTGGCGTATGGATTTGACTCGGATACCGAAACAACTCTTATACGGGCAGCTGAGTATTGGGAATCGGCATGTGGGGAAACCAAAGTTACGTTACCAGGACATGATCAAAGTGAGCCTCTCACGTTCTAATCTTGATTGCAGGTCATGGGAATCGAAGGCAGTTGATCGGCGTGCATGGCGCGATCTAATCACGAAGGCAGTTGCTGAAGTGCGGGAGAAAGACCTCATGCATGCAGAGAAGAAGCTGCAAGTGCGGAAGCGGCAAGTACCGACGGATTGTATTCCATCGACATCGAGTGCATGGTGCTGTAGCACATGCGGTCTCGAGTGCCTGAGTCAGGCAGGCCTAGTGAGCCATGAGCGAGGCCACTCGGGACTACTACCGAAGCGCCGACGGGTTCTGCAGATAACGCAGGCAGAACCGGCGCAGCGTTTGTAGGTATGCTGCATTCGATTTACTAACCGCGTGCTTGCATGCTAAGTCTCTTTATTTCAGGTGGTGAGTTTTCAATTTTGCCCTAATGCTTTTTGTTCTCATATAAATGCCTAGTTATACTCTCTTCTATACATTTGCACACGTCGCTTAAGTCACTTGTAGTTATTTCGATAACATTTTCGTGTTTTTAGCATTTCCGTAAAATAAACCTCCTGAACTCGTGAACTTACCTCATATTCTTTTGTAAACGCATTCTTTTGTAAACAACTTATATCATATGCTCACAAACTTAAGATTTATGTAACCGTTAGCTTGCGTGCTAAGTCTGTTTATTTCAGGTGGTGGGTTTTCAATTTTTCCCAATGCTTCGCTTTCTCATATAAATGTCTACTTGTAATTTCTTCTATAAACTTGCACACGTCACTTAATCCAATTCTTGTCCTTTTCGAAGACATCTTTGTGCTCGTTGGATTTCCGTAAAGTATACCTTCTGAACTCGTGAAATTATCTCGCATTCTTCTGTAAACAATTTACTTCAGATGCTCATTACTTTAAGTTATATGTCACCTTTTCCTTATGCATTACTGGATTTATTTTCTTTGTTATCTTTCTATCAAGTGATTGGCTGTTTCTGACTGACTGTTTCTATCCCCGTTGAAGCTGCGCTTGATGTGCATGTTGACAAGGTGGCTACCTGTCTATTACCCACTACCTCGTCCCTATTGGCTCCAGGAGACAGTTGGTCGTTGCTGGAGGGTACAGGGTGCACGGTCCTTGTGGCCGCGTTAGGATCAAAGAGGGGTTCGATGCAATCAGCGTGGAGCGGACTACGGTCCAGCCACCGCCTTGTGTGCGCTTGATTCCCCAAATACAATGTACTTGTGTTTGCCTGTGAAGGAGTGTGGTCCGGCTCTGTTGCTCCAATCCACATGCCTCCCGGTCTTATTCCTTCGGGTTTACACTGGATATGGGGTGTGTGTGGAGGGAGCTGTTGATGGTGCAGCGCAAGCCACCCATGGTCCCTCTGTAGGCGCAGGCGTCCTGTGGCTTGCCACAGTGACAGGCAAATCCGAAACCGGATGCCGCCAACCAATGCAGAGAAGTTCATTTTGTTGCGTGCGCAGGATATTTTCAGGTTGCCCAGGTCTTGATAAGAAAAAGATTAGTGTTCCCAACGAAAGATTCGGTTCAAAAACCTGACATCATTGCGGCGGATTTGGCGTTGGGTTACAAGAAATCCGTTTTAAGGAAGAAGGAGCCACTTCATTCCAACCCGCAACCTGGAGGACCAGTAGGTAGAGTTTGCCTGGTCGCTAACAATCTGATATGAGTGGCTCTGAATGTGAAAATTATGCACTTCCCAGCATAGCTCAACGGATCGCTGAGGCGCACAAGCCACCGTACCACGGTAAAGTCTAGCCTCATTGCGATGTGCATATATAACTGGCAAAACAGTGAGTGACACATCACGGTCTTGAAGTCACGGTAGCATCATACTTTGTAATATTGCTACCCATTTAATTTGAAAGTAGTAAGAATAAACTGGTTAAGAAATGCCTTTTAAAGGACATGGTGCTATTATGTCCCTTGAATTCACAAGCACTATTATATGTCAGTTTGGGAAATTTTGTTAATCGTATGAGAAAAACGTATCGTCGTCTTGGTTTAGATGAAATTATCATTGACGAATAAAAATAAATGCATATGTCGGTTGATGGCTAATACTTTTATCAAAACTACAACTAAGCGACTTTCGCCACGAGAGAAAATTAGATTATCTACGTGTAGATGAGTTTTATTAAGAGGACTTGTTTTCTTTTATACAGCCCAGAACACCAAATAACTTTTGGATTGGTGATATGATGCGGCTATTTGAAATACGGTATAAAAGCGCATCAATACTTGGCCTAATCCACTCCTAGTTTATGTGTTCGGGGTTATAAAGAAGTAGTAAATTTAAGCAAAAAGCTTTTAAGGAAGGCGACTGGTTAGTCATGGGACATAAGCCAATGGTATTCCCTGGATGTAAACATTGGGTTAGATGTATTCGTCCATGAGGGACAGGTATGTCCACGTGTAGGTTGACACATTAGCGTTAACGGAAGATAGCCATGGAGGAGAGTGTCAGTGCTAGAGGTCACCAACAGTACGCCTGACTTTAGCTGGTCAACCTATGATGAGGTGTTTGAAACACTACCCTCAGCACCCCTTTAACATATCTTTTGTCAAAAGTTACCAATTGTTCGTATTGTAACACGGCTGTTTACCAGTGCCCCTGGGCCAAACGCCCTGCGCTTGTCCGAGTAGTCCGTGAGGTGACAAGCGCAAAATATGTGATCGGTCCAAGGTACAAAGAACCAGTGGCAAATTTAGGCGTCAGTTTATTATTGTCTCTGGTCGAAACATTATAAGCATGAGGATCAAAATAAAGTAAGCAAAATAATAATATTAATATTAACGGTAATTGTAATTGGCATATTTATCATCAACTGGAAAGCTGTGACAATATTTGGTACAAAACATACACGCACAGGTAATGTTATGCTAATGCGAGATCAATAGCACGTTATCTTCTTATATTTGTTTGCATTTCAGGCAAGGTATTGCCCTATATTTTTGTCTTAAACCGTGGTAGGAGTCAAATGTGTTGACTGAGTATATTGTACACACTGTGAACTAATATCATTACGTGAATTGGTGGTATTACATCAAATAGACATTATCTAGGCTTTCATTTAATGGTTGTTAAAATTATCTTTCCAAAGCAAATCTACATAATGGTGCTCAGAAAGTTGCACCTTCATCACTTACTGCGAAATGATTGCACAATCTCACACAAACTGGTGGTAAGTGTCAGCCAATTCCACGGACAGTCTTGTATAATGAGACTAAATTTAAAACGCAAAATTGTCCTACATCGTTGTATAATCGGAGTGTCTTTGTTACCTAGATCTCGTATGTGATTGTGCTTTAACACCAAGATGAATCGATTACAATGGGTATTGACGTGAATTAGATTATGCAACAGTATAAAGTTAGCAGTTAGTTTCGTAGCCAAAGCGGATGAAGTTGGAGTTACTGGCATCGCTCCCAAGAGTTTAGAATATAATTTATCCCAATACGTGCGTAGTAAATGACAGTTGAAGACATTCTCTCTAGGAACTGTCTGATTTCCTCATATTGCATCACATCCTGCTGCAATACTGCGGGATGGGAAGAATATGCATTTTAAATAGTTTAACTGTAGCTGTGATTGCTTGCATGTTATCAGAGATGTTAGCGAAGGATTGTCTGTCTCCTGCCATCTGGTACTCAATATGTTGTGAGAACATAAATGTACATGAATGTCTGCTTCCAAGTTCACGGGTAGACTTTGTATATTGATGCGATTGCAGTTACTTGTGTTGGCTACTTCAGGAGTCACGCAACGACGACATATAATGCTTAACTGCTGTGACTAAAACGTCATCATCCACTTATCGCACTTAATCTCAGGCGAATGAATTTATGTTCTTGTATGAATGGTAGTGCATTCGGAAGCTTAATTTCCTGGTACCTGTGAACAAAGTTTATATCATCAACAAATTAAAACGACACATCATGTTAGTTAACCGAAATGCTGTACTTGTCACAAATAAGGGAAATTAATGTATCGAGTGCACATCATTGGTTAAATCCGCTGGTAATTTGCAGCGCAAAAGAGCAATAGTCTAGGTAGTTGACAACTTTGGCGGGATCCTTCATGTATGATGTTAACCAACCCATTAATATGTTGCCGACTTCAACGAAATCTGTCTGAATCTGCAGCCGTTTGTAAGGCTTACCATCGGTTGCATTCTACATCGCCAAGCATGCAATTCTTATGGCATATTTTGACTCCATGGTTTTGGGTAGTTCGTTCCGGTAATGTAGCTACCAGAATAAGTACGACCATTAGTCAAGGAAACAATTTTAGGATCTGTCTATCAGCTCTAGTGATCTGATGAAATGTCTCAAAGTTGTTACTACTTTCATGAATAATCCGGCTATTATAGGAGTTTTTGGTTTTGCCTGTAATTGCCCAATTCCTTTTTTAACCTGCTCCTTTGGCGGAAAAGCTGAATGAAATTTTCCATTGATCTACAAAATACTTGGATCCAAGTGAAACAGCCAACATATACAAAAGGAGCAGTGACTTATCAGGCAATCCCTATTTAATGGCGGATGCCGGATGCAATCAGTTTCCAGAATTGAGCGCGCTTGAATAGAATGGTTTGATTGGTGGTTACTGCGGAGAGAAATAGGGCATTAAATAAAGCCTAAGTGTAATTATAGCGTTCGGGTCAAGGTTCATGTTGGTGTAGAAGAGCGATATAAATGCTTCAAAATATCGCCTGGAAGTCGTCCACTATTTCAGTAATCAACGAAGGGCGTTTTCTGGTTATTCGACGAAGAAATCTACCTAGCTCTTCTGCTTTTCATGTCATTTGTAGGGTTGTTTGCGTCTCATGTGTTCTCTATAACAATTGTAAGTGCACGAATGTAGAGCTGAGCAGATGCATGTGTGAAATAATTGTAAAATATCCTATATTATTTTAGCGCGTTCCGTTTGCTGAATTTCTGACACAGTGGAAATTCGGCTGTATATTTTTGACATCACTTATTCGATTTTGTTTGCAGAAACAGGAGTTATGGCCTTCTGATCTAAAGTATAGAAGTGCTTTACAACTGTGCATGCATAGTTGGAGAGAAAGAAGGCATCCCAACGGCACGACTTTAAGAAAAGACGGAATAGTTCCCATTTATTAATACCGCTGGTGTGGCAGGAAGCAGTTACTTGCATGGGGGTCCTTTTAATAGTGAATGTTAACAGTATCAGGTTGTCATCGCTACCAATAATGTTCTCTGAAACATCACACTGTAGGTTGGCCATACCCAACGTAATATCAGGTTTAATGGGCTCGTCAACATAGTTGATAAAGTAACCCACTGTATGCAACCAAATCTGACTGAATAAATGAGGGAACTGTCCATGGACAAAAGGGTCTAGAAAGATTAGTGTATCTTCGGCATGTTGAAATCACCTACAGTCATCATTTGTTTGTCTGGCAATTCCGATGCAAAATCGAAAGCTGAGGTGATACGGACAACAATCATGTTTGATTAATAGGCTGTTTGCGGATAAATGCAAGCAAATTGAGGCTCCTGTGTTGGATAACCAGCGGGTATCAGAGATATTTGCCAGTAGTGGATATTCAAAGCGTTCAGCTGTATAAATGTGACAATACCTGTTTCCGTAGTATGATTCCAAATATTCACCAATAAGCTTGATAGTATTTTGTGCATTGTAGGCTGAACTACAAGACAAACAACTGGAAAGTGTCGAAAGAGCGAGAGAGAACATTTCGACAGGATAAGATGCAATCCGCTATTTCGCGTATTTTGCTTGCCGTTTACCTATACTTAGCGGTTTAAATAGAGCGCTTAGAGAGATAATCAGAGAATAATACACACCATGTGCACTTATTTAGCCGCTACATGATGGTAACTTTGTCGTTGTACATACTGTCAAGCATGCAGAATAACTAGTATTGTCTTGAAGCAACTGTTACCTAGCGGTCGATTTGTGGTTAAGAACAAATCTTACAATACTTTCCAAATTTAGATATTCGTTTAAAAGAAACCTAATTTGTGCGCTACCCTAAGTTTAACGTTTGGTTTCCTGTGAGTTACAAACGAGCTCCGGATTTTACCATCTTGTCTATGCTATGCTCAGAGGAAGCAAATGCGTATGAGCCGTAACGCATCTTCTCGACTGTACACGAAAATGGACGTCCGGAGTAGTTCCTAGAAAATCGCTCAAAAGGGGAACGCGAAAACCGGGAACGAACGATGACACGACGTTCCTAAAAAAGTGCGTTCAAAATGCTATTCAAAGGAGACTAAAAGAGCAGAAGATTAAGATATCGCCTCCGTCATTGGAAAACATAGGAAGAACGCTGCTGAGCATGGTGTTTGGCTGTGGTCGGCTGTGTTTGCTGTTTATATCTACCCTGTACATGACAAATACTTGTGCTTTACTACAGGCGATGCTTGCATATTGTGCTATTGCAAGCACGGTAAATGCATTGTAAGAGTGAGTTATGGAGTCTATGTCCTCGTCCAGCGAAATTCCAGGATCTCGCTGCTTTCTGATGGCAACATGTGTCGGCTTAGCTTGCACGTCGACATGGCTGCTTGCTTGGCTGCCTGTGATATTTTTCTTTAGCAGCGTTGGCGTGCGGGAATATCGATAGGATATTCCGTTCAAACACCTTATCTTCTTTTGACGAGCTACAATCAGATTTAATGCTGGTTATCTTTATCAGGAAAACTCTTGTGCTTAAGTGATTGTTAAGACCAATTTATCAAACTACGCGGTGCGTATCTGTGCTTCATTGTTGCATTTATCTAGACTTGTGCATACAACGAGAGGGTCCCATTGGCTAATGACCCTTTACCAATAACATTTTCACAGCTAGTGTTGCGTGTAGCCCCTTAGCAATAGAAAGAACTGATTTGTACGTGAACTTGAGTAGACGACAATTTACTTTGTTTTTTTTTTAAACAAGCTTACTTATTAGCACTCTGCTTGAATCTGCCTGTAAATGCTCTCGTTACTTTGCGTCTGAGTTGATATATCTGCTTTTCGACAATACTTTTGCATCAATCCTGAGTTATTCGCAGAGTAAGACTACCGCTGGTGTGATGTTGTTTGTTATATTATAAGCAATTGTGCAGATGTAAAATGCTGGTACAATTTCCACAGCAAATTTTGCAATACACATTATCGTATACTACTACAGAGGAAACATAGCATTTGGGCAAATTTATTAAAGCTTATAATAATCACGTTAGCATCAGTCGTTTCGATTACTACTTACGATACCATGTGTATTTGTTACTACTTAGGCATATTACTTATCAAATTTGACATCGAAAATTGATTCGGTGTGCCTCACATGACGTTCTCTGAAGATCGATTTACATTTGAATGACTTATGGAAATTAATGTAAACGTGCTTAAGTGGTTGCTGATATGATAAATCTTATGTCTGTTACTGTGTACGCCACATCCATTAAGATGCTTATCTTTATACGGCATTACACATTTACATTTCAACCCAATGTTCATTAGGCAAGTTTTATCTTTCGAACCTGGGTTCTCGAATTTATATCTGTAAGACATTGATCATTTGCAATGTTTTCATTATGCAATATAGCCGCTTTGATTGTGAATAAAGCGCATATTAGATGCACCAAATCTAAGAGGCTCGAACACATGCGACCTTGTGTTATTTGCAGGAGGATATGTTAAAATACAAGTATTACCGAAATCCAGTTGTCCGACGGTATACTCACATCCTAAATGTACCCCCATTTTAAAAGCCACATTTTACAGCATTGTTCACTTCTAGACGCATTAACGACGGTATACATGTTGAAGGAGATATCTTTCACATATGAAAACTTTACCTACTCATCTCTGAATATTATCAATCCTATATTCCATCTTGCCATTTAATACGACCGCGACCAAAGGGCCAGTTGTCCTATATATCAATGCAGTATGTATCTGTCCATGACCTTTATTTTAGATCCAAACCTGATGCAATGTGTGCATACAAGAAACGTCTTCTCGACCTTTCCTGAGACACTTATTGTACCAAACTGTGCGCTTAGCTCAGCTCACAAATTCACCCGCATGCTTCAGTGGTTTTTGGTGAAGAGAGATCTCAGAAAACAAAGTATTCGACTTTGCATTTATTTGTTCATTACGAGTGAAGATGTAGTTCTTAGGTTTTTGTTAGAGCACGTTTTATACTTATTTTTACGAAACGTACAGTTTGAGTAGTTGGCATCGCTCCGGTGCAATGAAATATTCATGAAGATAATTGGTTACATGCACGACACTAAGTTACACACTCGTAGAATCAGATATTTTCTCAGTATGGTGAACACCAGACATTAGTGCTTCACATTAGGCGTGAGGAGTGTATCCATGATGTTGTGGGTTCTATAAATAGCGACATAATTGCCAATCAGTCAAGTCTCATTATTATCATTCCGGTTGCATATTATGTTGCTTTTTCCATATTCTGCAGACCACGAAGATAGCAGCATAAATAGGCTTGCACGTGTCGACAATACTAGTGCTTTCGTTTTTATTAAGGCGCCTAAAACCATACGTGAAGATTCTGTTAGCCTCCCAAGTTGTCTTCCAGCTTCCAAGGCAGTCATCTTGTGCTCGTCAACTGCACCTTACGTGTCGTAATGTATGAGCATCTCCCCAAGCAATTACACAAACAACAGAATTTGCAAATCAAATTAGCTGCTTCGACAAATCCTAGGAATTTTGCAAACCAATGCTGACAGATTGAACTAGATGGATCATTAACTCCACTAATGCTCATGTGGAACCCCCACATCCATTTCCTTGGGTTTTAGGATGTGGCTGCAAATTATCCAGAATGCAGAGGCTATGCAAAATGAAACAGCTACCTGTGGCAACAGGTATGCCGAGGTAACGCTATGCGCAATGTCTGACAACAAGTTAGACAGCGCCCGGACCCTACGTTTTATTGGTGTTCACTACAGCATTACTTGTGTGTTTAGTCGATAAACCTACACGAAATGAATGAGTTAGCCAACAGCAAATATTTTCTGATATTTCTGTTGTTAGTTAATGTAGGTTCTACTACTTAACTACATAGTATTAGTATGATCATTAGTCGTTCCTTTTCGTAGACGTTTATTACCTCTGAGCTCGTGAACCTAAAGGTTAAAACATCTTAAACTGGCACAAAATACACTTGCTGATATAAACCCAGTATATTGTTATACTCTCTCAAGCGAACATCCAGCAGTGTATTTTCGAACTAGGTAGGTGGTGAAGTTCTCAACTAAAGGTTTCTCGGAATAAAACTAAAGGCTAACATTATTGACGAAAAGAATCCCTAGTCCTGAGTAGAAATAAAGAAATACGCACAATGTTACATGCTCACAAAATGTATGATTTTAGTTGTTGGTAAATAACACCATAGTATTTTCAACACGCATAAGAAATCCGCATTATATTATCTGTGGAAAATAACACACCTTGATGCTTAAGCATAATACAAGCGAAGAAATATTGCTGTTATTAACAGAAGGCGAAATCATTTTTCACTGATATAACCATTTAACAAGTCGCACGTATCAGCCATTCATAATTGACATAATGCTTATTTGAACAATGCCGCGTTTCGAAAGGGAAAGTTGAGATGTTTTGGGAATTAGGTAGCAAGCCAACAGTCATCCTTTAAAGGTTCTGAAGTGCCTCAACGACATTTTCAAGTTTGACCACGCACTAACAGTCCAAATGAAGCATATATTGTAGAATTACCGTTCAATTCGATTCCATGATAAAATCACCAAGTAGCATAATAACCATTCAGTGGAAATGTGTAAAATGCAGAAGAAATACTGTTTGTTACTTTAACAAGGCTTCTGCTTAAGCCACCATTAAGGAGGCAATACAATTATTGTTGTTTATGCAACTCCACTTGTAGCTACGGGGTTAGGTATAACTGGCGCACTGACCGACGTTTGGGCTTCAGGGTCAATGAGCACATTCCCAATCGGTTACAGTACCAAATGTGATTGGTGACGGCTGATTTAGGTGAGTTCATTAGTCGAATTACCTCAGCGGTCACAAAACGATTTGCGAGCATTGGCCACCAAATCATACTCGCTGAGTCATACCTTAACAATTATGGTGCAATATCAGACAGCGCAACCGGGTTGTTGATTGTTCGGGTGACAAAACTAACTAGACTAAGATCTATATAAATTGGTTAACGTTGCAGTCTATTATGAAACGATGAAGTCGATTGCATAGTAGTTTCATCGTTACAACTATATGTCTGCTGTTTAGCAAATAAATACTAAATGCTATAACGTAGGTAATAACCTAGTTTAGCAAATCGTAGGAGAAGGTTGAGTATCGTTAGTGGCTCTGTAAGGCAGTAACCAAAATTTTGTGCGTAAGAGGAAAATTAAACTGGATCAAAATGCAAGCACATGTACACGTGTTATTAGAATTTTTAAATATTCATCGCAGCTGCACCCTGGCAGATAGCAAAGGACAGCCGGAAAATCGCTAGACAGCCGTTTCGTCCTATTGAGTCAGTAGCGCAAATCCGCCAAATCCTGTCGGAATGGAATCCACGACCTTACACTTTCGAGCCATCGAATATATCACTGAGGCATAGGTGACGGCAGCGTACCGCCATGACTGATAACTAACCGTGTTGTAGGGCGACTCATACTCCCATCTCAAATATGTTATGAATGGGCAGCGGACATGGCTGAAATCGCCCGGATGACTTCCTTTGTCAACCGCCGTCTATCGAGATAGCTTGTTGGCGGCTATTGCAATTCCTGATTGTTAGCGAGTAGAAGGCTGACGGTAAGTCTTTGCACGGTGAGTTTTGTCATGGTTTGCCCCATCTAATGGATGGATAACGAGTTGGAAACAGAACTCGACACACAGAGATCTGCATCTATAGTCATGATCAGCAGGCGATTGGCACTGTATTATAGGAAAGGTAAGAAATAGGCAGTTCATGTTGGTTTTCTATTAGCTAGTTCATAAACATTTATTCAAATATCATCACAGATAATTATATAATGCATGGTAATTAACGTGAAACATTTTGCGCAGATAAGCATTTCAAGTATATCCAAATACGTTATCCTTTTATAATTGGTTATTTGCAGAATTCGCCTTGACTACATTTCCGTACAACAAGGGTTCTTGCCGCCGCAGTCTTTAATCTGCTGATTTAAAACAGCAGTATTTTCATTGGATAAGTAAACTAACAAAAACCTGTGGGTGTTACACTGCCAGTTTGTATAAATATGTGAATCGTGAAGAAATGACTAAAATAACTACAATACGATTCATGTGATAGTTGTCGTTGAGGTAGGGGCAACATCATCCACTGATATCTGGTATAACTGGAGCAGTGTTATATGGAGTTAAAACACAGGAAGAGCAAAATTCTTAATTCCATGGTCCCAACCTATGCATTTGTCACCAGCTTTGTGTACCGAAAACAATTTACCTATATCTGGTCAAACAGGTTGCTTACATGACATAACAAGTGTTTATTTAATACCAGGATATTACGGGGCACTAAGTAGATAATGAAACTCCCCTACTTGGCTGATTATTTATATTTCTATTAAGCAAGCTTATTCGTCAAATCGACCTTTTGTTGTAGGACTAGGTAACCGTTTAAAAGAAATGCCCATTAAAAGAATTTTATGCAAAATATTCGATATACTCTTGGGCCATGACAACCGGTAACTGGCTACTTATTAACATGGAGGAACTTCTTTTGTATTTGCCTGTATTTGTTAATGCATTTATATAAGAGTTCAGCTCCTTGCTGGATTCATAAACAAGCCGTAGGAAGGCACGAGAACACAGTTATTCCTATATTACATCTGTGGTTGCTTTAATGCTGCTCAGCTGTTTAATTCCCTTTAGGTGAATTCGAAAGTTAACCAGCAGTTACCACAGCCGTTTTGCGCAAATTATGTTAAAACACGCGTGGAAATTATAAGATTATTTCTTTCCGAATTTGTCTATGAACTCCGGGAATCTACTGAAATGTTTGTTTTGTATTGCAAAATAATTTTCAAGTGCGCAAATCTTACGCTTTGTAAGAGCATATTACACATCTTGTAACTCATCAGAGAGATCTTTTCATCAAAATGTCTTTTACGAGTGTTAAGCCTGATCACTTGAGTCTTGGTTTGCTTGACCAGTGTGAGAAAAGTATTGCTGGAATTACTTTGGACGTGCTAGCAGTGTATTATCTACAAAGTCTAAGCATGTTCTTAGAAATAAACGGCTCTCTGATCTCATGGAAGACAATCACGGATTGATCACGGTTGTGAAATCGAAGATTTAATCCACGGACACGTTACCAATGACGGCTGGATTACCTATATTAAAATGATAACACTGACAATGAAGAATGGATCGGCGTAAATTATTATTTCCCTACCAGCGTAAAGACTTGTACAAAAAGCTGAACAGAGCTACTAAAAATAGGGACAAAATGAGTGGCACAGATTTTTTTTACAAACATTAACTGCTTATACTTTAGTGCACAAAGCCAACAATTAAGGTGGTATATCAATGACCGCGTCTAAATATCATGTTGCGTTTAACAAATTCCATTGTGAAATACGTCTTTGTTTTCTCTGGATGGACGCATGGTTGTAATTGGTAGGACAAACAATTGCAATAATGCTGTCATAAGTTCATGATTTATCTATAATTTAGATTATGCAACCTACCAGATCAAATAAATTTAAAGTTGCAAAGATTATCGCAGTGTATGCAGCTCCTAGTTACCATGGAATCTAAAATTAGTATAACGAAATGAATGTAAATCTTGTTTCAGTGACAAAACTGTCGTCAGCAATATTAAAAGCCTCTGCAATTGTTGAGTACAATTTCTTCGCTTGTACATAAGTTTACGCTACAAAATGTCATTTTAACGTACTCATTGACATGTACATACGAAGTTTAGGAAACGACTTAGTCAAAACGCCGACTCTCCAAAATGTACATTAACACTCTAGATATGTGCATGAAATCCCCCATGGATAATGAATTGAGGTGTCATTTTTTCTTGCAAGGTTGTTTAACCAAGCATTGACATAAACATATGACGGTGCAATCCATATTTTATCTATCATTCACACTAGGTGATTAGAAATAACGCACTTTTATCATTGCGTCTTTTCTGCGATTTAATGCAAGCAAAAGCAGTAAAATAATCTGCAAGGTCGACTAAAATATCTTCTTATCTAAAACATATGGTTCTCTATTAGTTAAGCAGTGAATCGTACATACGCTGGCTATCCTCTTATGTAGGTACCCGTTGCTATTCACAACTATATGTTAAGTGTGTCATACATTTTGGTGCAATTTGTGAACCAAGCATGATCCAAAAATGTGATCCAATTTCACAGATACAGTAAACATGGACTTTAGCTTACTTTCTCTACAATATTAATCAATATTTATCTACATCAACATTTTAAGCTTTTTCTTTAACCATTACTTTATTACAGTTAATTTAAAAAATATTGAATTTTCAACTAAACCGTGCCATATAGCAAAGCAATCGTTTCATTCTCTTCGTCGGAAATGTTTAATATGTTTTTAAAGAATCTTAACAAAGCTTTTCTTTGACGGACAACGCATGGAAATAACAAGCCTGCATTTATGTAATAATGATCAAGATATTGTGACTTGCTTTCAATGAGATAATGTTGGTCAGCTTATATTTTCGTTGGATAATTAATCGTCGGTTCATATAATTATGACTGCATAAGTAAGATTTCTATTGCTTAAACCGTTAGGTATAGATATTTTTATTTTAGAGCAGTGTCTCAACTAAATATTTCCTATAGTATTAGTATGTTAGTTATTAATTGGAGCTGAACGCATCGTAATTAACTGGTGCAGGTTTAGTGACTGTTTTGCGGCAAAATACTTAGCATCAGGGTGGGTATGCTTAAGCGCACTCAAACGTGTTATGCTAAAGAGTTTCTTTGGATAATAGATTTGCGACTAGAGTAAGCGCCATTAGACTCAGACAGTGGTCTAAAGCCTGAAGGAGCACATTGTCTATGTCATCCTTAACGGAATCGTCAGCATTCCGCATTTACCCTAACCGCTCTGGGATTCGAAATTGCAAGTAGACCGTTGTCGTTATCTGACTGAGACTACTGAACCACGAGAGACAGTAATGATCAAGGTGACCATTGGAGTATTTTGACATATAGCGCTGCGGAGCAAGCCAAAATAATGCAGCTGCGATGCAATTAGTTAAGGTTTACAATTGTCAATAATTACGCGATTAAAAGGACCATTTATAACGAAGCGTCTGGCATGCCAATCTCACTGTAATCATCGCTGAGTTGACTTTGCCGAGTAGGCGCTTTTACGGAAGCACTGAGTTCTACAAAATAGTCTCAGAGAATACTAAGACGAATCAAACCGATGGCACTCGCATGCCAATTGATTTGCTTTCAACTGTTCAAATGCCTTCCAATTTGGAACATGGATGAATCGAACTTGGCAAACAATTGGAGCTCAAAAAAAGCACCTGAATGGATTTCTGCACACTGGTGCTTTTAGGCGAGCGATTGATGGCTGATCGCTTGGCCAAGTTCCAACACACAAACAAGGACGAAGCGCACCATTTGATGGATATATTGTGCAGCGCAACCATAACGACCATAATGATTTGTAGATGGACATGGAAAACTTTGGTGAATTTTTCGAAGATTAAATCTAACAGAATTACCAACGCTACTACATACTTCGCGGAGCAGGCACTCAATTGAATCCTTCGACTTGCAGTTCACTGAGTTGAAGATTTGACCACGTCATGAAATATTTGCAAGCTAATGTGTGACAATCGTTATATGGACCGGATAGTTCTAGAAATTAAAAACAACACAAAAATGGCAATATTATTGTCAATGCAACATAGCATTTTAGCAGTATCTCGACCACTTAAAGAGTGAGATCTCAAGCACAAATCAAGAACAACAAATTAAACGCAACCATCGCCGAAGTATGCACGTTTCCGGGGGTAAATAAAGTAGCCCACAAACGGAAGATAACGGTTAATTGTGTGTGACGTACGACCTGCAGCTAAAATGTTATGTATGAGGATGGAAATGTGCCAATTGCAGAAAAAGGAAACAGTTTATTTGTTGCTGTCCTTCGGATAGTGTGCGTGCGCGCGCTTGATCTTGAACAGTCTCCAGTAGAGACCGAAACTTCTTTGACATGTCTTTAGAAGGATCACAAACATGCGACAACACAAGACATTTTATCCAAGCAATTGTCTTGGATTCTAGTTAGACATGGTTGCTACCGTCAACTCAATACCCACGAAGCACTGTCCTGTATAGTACAACTGATGCAATGAAGATTGCGTGCGCTTGTAGGAGGACATTAGATTAAGTCCGATAGGCTCAGCTGTAGTCGAATGGAACGGGCCTCACAGCCGCTAGAGCTTGAGATCTTGGTAGTGAAGCTCCCCCCGATTCTCCTCAGTGATTTAATTCAATCTCTTTGTTTGGTTATTTTACTCATGCTCGTCCCGCACATGCTTGCCAATGTCACACCAATATTAGTCACCAGTATTCACTTACTGGTCGTTAGACTCCTTTCTACGATTGAATGCCTTGCCGGCTAAGAGAGCTCTATTTGCGCTGTGTGACGGGATCTCTGCTGAAGTGAGCAACAACGAGAGAAGTTTTGAGTGCCAAGTTTGATGAGTCAATCGCTTTGGTTAGTCGGGTCGCAAGCACTACGTAGAAGACGGGTCAACTACACGCGTGTATCGATGGGAAATCATGGAATGAGAAGCATCGTAGAAGAAATTAGGCGCCAATGATTACCGAAGATATTCGCCGCACTTGGTTAAAACTAATTATTCACGAAAGAATACTTGGCTACTGCACTGTGACACGTAGTTTAGGATGAAGTTTCTATTATCAATACGACATTAGCCACACCGTTCTGGCGTTATCCTTAGCTGCATTTAACGTTTGGTTTGAAAATGTCGAGTTAAAGTTATCAAAAATTGTTTGTGCATGCGGTAGACAATTTAACTCGTGTGACATGTACAATAGGCCATTTAGTGATTTAAAACTAGGGAGGAGTAACAATATACCACAGTACTTAGTTTCTTACAGCGTTCTTTGCCAAAATACATGAAGTCACAACGGGAGGAAATTCCGCTTCGGTGCAGCGTCTAATCAGCCGCACTACTCGAACTCAAGTATCGGAGTCAGTTACACTTGTATGCTTCGTTACGCCATAACATGAGAGAAGAAGGACCAACCAGAGAATAGAAATGCCCGCTTAGAAACGGTACTATGACCGCAGTGCACTGTCACTACCTGGGTTAATAATAGTGGCGAGTAATGGACTTAGCCAATACACAATGTCAAGATAATAGAAATTCTGCGTAGGTCAGTTCAGATTTAAAAGAAATCAATAATGGGATAAATGCTTCAGATGAATTTGGGTGCAGTTGGAAGGAGGCCTATGACAACGACGTTAGTTAGGATTGTAGCGAACTGTGGGGTAGGGCAAGAAGTAAATTGTGGCGAATACAGCACAGAAGAGGTGGAGTAGCAGAATATCCGAAGTGCCGAGCGCTATAAGGGCACAAATTTCTGAAAAAGGGAACATGTGATTGGTGTTATATCAGGGCGAATGGATGGAAAACGAGCAAGCAAAACAAACGGTGGCAGACGCACGTTACCCGTTCGATTACAGAACAATTATTAGCCGACGTTTGTGAGGGTTACTCACCGTTTGTTGAACTGCCGCAGGGGAGAAACCCCATCGGCTAACGAAGGCACTTAGTTGTGGCATAAGCGGGCAATTTTATCCAGTGGGTTCGCTTGCCAAACATGATGTAGTTCTTGTTCATTTGATTACCGAACAACCGTATGTTGTCAAAAGACTTCTTCGACACAACCGATGTTTTAACACCATCTAAGTTATACAGCCCATGATCCGAGTGATGTATTCACAAGAGAGCCTTTGCTTTCACTCCCTGATGGGATTATCCACGACCATATTCAATCAGTGCAATGCAGCCACAAGGTAAAGTTGGATAATTAGTTAGCATAAAGATGACTCCCATGACTAAATTCAAAAACAAGCAAGCATGAAATATATTATGGCTTCAAAAAGAAAATAGATCAACACTCCCAGAGAAACAGTTTTGAGCTTTTGCTACTGATTAAACTATTTCCACCAGCAAACAAACAAACGTGGGCAGTGTAGCCTAACTCTGGCCAAGAGAAACTCCGTTGTAACCAAGAGAAAAATCAAGTTCATATTAGTTAGTAATAGATTTTGCTACTTTGCTAGCAATTTTCTTTACAATGATGATGGTGAATAGCGTGCTTTGATAGCTTGGCAACTTGTCATTCATGTTACGCACGATTATAACACATTTTCGAATTACTTGACTAACCATGTACATGGGTCGGAATAGAAGTACTTATGGAACATTTAATTGCTGCATTGTCCTTTGCAGGTTATGATGCTTATCATCTAAGGCAGCGAAATGTTACATTATAAACAAACCGATTTGTTTAACAAATGCGGACATCAACAACCAGAGCCAAGTTGATTCTGAGTAATTTGAAACAGCTCAATTTTAGTTAAACATGAAAAAACTGCAGTTAAAAGTGAGCTTTTTAAAACAATGATGCTCATCTGTGTTTTTAATGATCATTTTTGAGAAGTATTTAACATTCCTTTCATTTTGGTTCTTTATTTACTCATCCAAGCAAACGTTATGCCAAAGTTACATTTTGAACTGTGTCAGGGATTGCGCTGCACGTGTTAAATGTCTATGGTATGCAGTACTGCACGCATAAGGCAGAAATATCACAATCCCGAACTCAATTTATTTTGGCTGGTTTTTTTCCAAAATTAATGCCATATTTTATCAAACCGCTTGTTACGAATCGGTTAAACATCGTTACCTTTTCATCCATTATAAGTATTTGAGTTAGCAAATGCATTGTGGTTAGTGTCCATCAAAAATATGCGAAGCTTTCACTATTATTAAATTAAGGTGACTCATAATTAGCACTAACGTTTCCATAGACATCGTACTTATGCATTGTTACGCTACAAACAGCAGCAAAGCTACACTGGTGAAAATTAAAATTTGATTTACTGTGAGCATTTTGATGAAAATGCCTTTTCGATTAGAGTTGGTGAATTTAATAAACTTAACCAAACATTTCAACTGTCACCTGACAATCTAACGGAACATATCCACATTATTCTATCAAATAAAGTTGATGTTACGTGCAGTTGTTTGAAATGTAAGCCCTGTAGAGAGTATTCATGGTTTTAATTTAATTATTGTTATAGCTAAAAAATAGCTGAATAAACACAACTTAGGTGGAGTTGGTAATTTTTCGTTCGTCTGGCTTGGTGAATTGTCCTGCAAAATCTCAGAAAACCATGACAATTGTTCTAGCTCGGTCATTAAGTTTTACCGCATTCTAGCAAATAGTACGGCGGAATTGTTCCATGGTGTAGTGAGGGTTTGCCTTATAAAACAAAGTTAAATTTTAACACTTCGAAGTGGAAAATGTTACTCTCCGCTAAATGAAGTCATGGGCTCTTGCTTATCAGGATGTTTATAACTACATCACGGATGTTACTCATTCATTCCCTCCTTAGCAACGCATCACATTTACAAGTTTGAGTAACATTGTTACACACAACTATGTCCATATATAAAAATATCGCTACACCGTTCCTGGCAAATTTGCGATTATTGGTTGTCAAGCCACTGTGATCATGGCTGCCCAGACGTGTATCTTGTTTTAGAAAAGGAAAGCTATTTCTATATTTGTGTAACTTAAATATGTACCAACAACACTAAGGTGCCTCCGTCCTGCTTGAAATGATTTTGAAGCTTTACCAAAAGGACATATAATGTGGTAGCCTAAGCGTGCGAGAGAATTCATTTGCATATTACCTGTACAAACATGTTTAGTTCGTTAACAATTTGTGATAAATATAGAAAGGTAAGAGTTTCTCATTTAAAGTCAACAGTATTTTAAATTCAGTTAAAACAGTCTTATCCCGAGCTAAATTTGAAATTAATGGTCGTGCTGCAGTTCTTGAGCGACACATTGAGCTTATTTATTAGTTGATTTTCCTATATTTGTGTTGGGTTGTGAATATCAGTTGACTATAATATAGGTTTACAGGATATAATATGAACATCTGAATAACATTTCTGGTGGTAGCTAATCATGGTTAGTCTACCGTTTATCAACTCCGTGCATAAATATAAGCAAATTCGTCCTTTTGTCTGCTGCAGTCTAAATGAACAAGATATGTCTTTTAAGGTTCATTTTTATCTTGAACAAATACTAAATACTGAAAATAAAATGCCAGCAGACCTACGTCAGTTTTGCTTTATCGGGCCCTGGAAATGAAATCCGTTTTCACCTCGACTATGTTCAAAGGAAAAATTTCTAATCATGCCATACTTGAAGCTCGACGCACGTAGATTGAGCTGTACGCATTTGGTCTGTTACCACAAGCTTGTGTCGGTGCCCGCGTGTGTCGCTTGGTGTGTGCAACTGTAGCAGCGGCCTCAAAATGGGGGTCGTGACCGAGACGCAACGTGCGGTGCGTCAAAATGCGGGCAAACCTAAACCGACGATACGACAGGGTGCACAGTCCAAATCATATGCATCCGTCTTCGTACGTGATACCCCTTAAATTGAGATGAATCTGGTTGTCACATGCTGATCATGCTTAGCTTTTTGCTCCTCGCCACGTGTGATTGGAAATAGGCGGGTGATCCGTACACTTACTATGGAAGAAAAGAGGTGCGAGACACTCTCTTCAGACCAACTAAAGAAGGTGCGTTTGAGCGTTTCAGGGTTCTTTCGTTTTACGTCGCCCGCTTGCAATCACACTGATACTATACAATAAAATTATGAAGTACATCAATGTATGTATTTTACCACACTAAACGTACTGCTCTCCCACAATCTTCCCAGGCCTAATAAACAAGAATTTCAAACTGTTTAGGAGGCCAATAAACTACTTGTCACGCTGCACTGGCTTCCCAAAACCAAATTTGGCAGGTACAATTGTATTTATGCATGTTATTTTACGCATTATACCTGGTTCAAAGGTACTCATTTGTATTAGTCTCAGTATTCACATTGCTCTTTCAAAGTGCATATCTACCTCGTCCATCAGAATATATTTCAGAACCATAAATGCCCGTCAGAGAGCATATGGTTTTCAGCCTTTCCTCTTTAGCCAGCTTCCTATTTGACTAAAACTCTACTATTCAACCGTCTAGTAGATTCTGTCAGTGATAATAAGCTTTTATTGAACCTTTCCTTTGCTGTTGGTCTGTCGGTTTTGAATGTTCTTTATTGGCATGTGGATAGCATGTGACAAGGAAGAAAATCCACCCCTCACGATTGCGTATAAACGCATTATTGACTGACTTGAATGTAGGATAGAATGGCCATTGCAATCCATTCGCACAAGCTTTGCTTCAAATACACTAACATCGGATGCGTATTGTTTGCGCCTGAGGGATTCTCTTTCAAATTCTTGGAGCTAAGGAATCATACTAGTGAAGCATATATTGTTTAAACTTCTCTGAGCAAAGCAAATTTCCTTTGCATTAAGCTGGGCCGTAAACAAATCGGCCACTATGTCTTGCAATGGCAGTTCACTTAACATAGTTACATGTGGAACTAGGGTGTTATCCGCCCGAAAACACTGCACAACCACGACGCGTTTTGATATTTTTCATCTCAACTGTTGTTTGTAGCAAATTTCGGTCCCGCGGCCGTTGATATAACAGCCGAAACCTCTGCCCCTTTGGGTTACGGCGGGTAACACTTATAACAAAGGTGAATGGAGGGTCATTTTTAGACTAAACCTTTTATGATCGGATTGGGACGCGCCATCTCAACATGGACCGCGATGCACATTGCAGTTCGGGGCCTGCCATCTCTATCTGATGGGACAAAATGACATCGAAACGCGTCAAGGTTGAGCATTGTTTTCAGCCGAGTAACGCCTAAATGTCATCTAGTTCAGTTGCGGTCCCAGTGATCGAAATGACTAAGGTTGACTTCAATGTGAATCAAGGTCCACATTGAGAACGTGTTTCGCACTCCGTTCACACAATTTGTTGTCCAAAATTGACCCCCCTAATAGGCAAACGTGATTGTTTAGATTGACAAATGATAAAATCGTTATCATATCTTTCTGAACGGTGATCATTTGTGTCGTTGCCTTTAATGTTAGTCACCAGATATATGTAACATATCACATAAAAACTTTAGTATTTATATCAGGAGGGCATTAATAAGGGATATTTATGAACTTTGCCTGTGATTTCCTTAGGCAGTTTCTGTGGAACCCGGATGCAGTATAATTAAGTGACCCACGTCGCTTTACAAGAAACCGTCATCTAGGACACCTTGAATGATGTGGCCATGTTTACTTACTGGTTAGTTCACAATACAGATATAAGTGAAGTATGATGAGTAAAATGCAGGAAATTGTAATAATTGTGCAATAGGTCTTTGTTAACCATAATTCGTGCATGCAGATTTTATGGATAAAGTAGAACTCTAGTCTGATGATAACAATGATTTCACAATATAAGGAATGCTGTTCAAATAATATGCAAATATAATATACAAAATTTTAATAGAATATATTGAACTAAGATAGTTCGAGTAGTTCCATCAGTATAAGAGTGTAGCTTTTGCAATAAAACAACGAGCAAGATCATCAAGTTAAATCTGTAGTGTGTAAAGAACCTCACCAAAGCTATAATAGGCTATTCATAACTTAGTCTGTTTGCACAAATAAGGTTTGCATCACTGAATTACTGAAACTTCAGCAAACTGCAGCAAGCGAACATTGCTCCGTTATTATTATCCTGAATCATTTGCCCAGATTTTGACAGATGGATCCGTCTAGTACGTGCTGAACAATGGAGCGAACCGGCAACTTCAGACCAATCGTTAGCGTATTACGTGCAATATGCTCCGAAATCCTGATCGTCAGCCTTTCCTGAGTACGGCTGACGTATTTGTAGAATTGAATCCTGAACAACTGAAAAGTTAACTAGAGATTCTTACTTGGCCAGGTTGGATAACCATTGCAGCTTTCTTCCTTAATACAATAATAGAAGCAGTAACGTTTCTGCATCATATAGAATATATAGTGCCAAAATATTTTGTCATGTTGGTCCCACTTGGACAATAGCGTATTAAACACATTATTCTTATGGATATCTGTCTGTCGTTTTTCCCTGCTTTCTGTGTTTGCGTCTTGCTGAATGCTCTCGGGGAATCCATTTTCACGTAGTGTTGATGATGTCTGCTGGAACTTACTGCCAGTCGTGTCTTCGGAGCATATCTTGCGAGCTCGCACAAAGATGCAGCGTACCAATTTTGTTTTGTATTTTACAGGATAAATACCGTTAAATTTTAGGTACGGTCCTGTATAAGTGGGTTTGCGATACACGGATGAATGGAGAGTGTGATCAAAATATCTCTCGAGCTTTAAAACAAAAGTGAAGGTTTTGCCTTGCGTAATCTCTAATGCTTACATGCACTTAAGAGGCTGTTATTCGCCTTGCTCCACATAATCAAGTATATTGCTTATTGATATATCATAAGGTCGATCATTAGGTTTTAAATCTTTTTAACTGCAACTCATATTTGGCTACGTAGCTAGAGGTATTTTAACCGCCTGTTTTCTCGGTTTGTCCTCAGTTAAATGTCAGTTGAATTTAGGACGGATTTTGTGTAAATATTGTGCATTTGATACCAGTGAGTTCAGTTGATCCTCAGTTTAATGAGTTCAGTAGAAAGAATTTGCTCGAACGAGACGTTTCCCGAAGAACTGAACCGCATACATTCGACTCTGAGAGAAAATGGTTGCCCTGACAGTTTTCTGAAAGTCAACATGGAGCAAAGGCAAAAGCATCCAGTAACCTTTACAGTCAGGAGAAAACCCATGTTTCTCAAACTACCATACACGGGAGAAATCGCTGCTGAAATCATAACTCGTCGCCTTTCACAAGTCCACAGACACACTTTCCCAGAAGCTAAAATGCAAAGCCAATTCGCCGACAACCCAAAGGTTAGAACTAGCCCCAAAGATATGAGGCCTCTCTACGCCAAATCAATGTGTATTTACTCTTCCTCCTGTTCCTGTGGGGTAGGGTACATATGCAGGACGACGTGGCGCCTATCTGAAAAGGTGAAGGAACATCATCCGGCTTGGTTCATGAACGCTTGCCGAAAACAAGCCAACTCATCCATAGCCACGCATCTCGCCGACACTGGCTACGCCAACAACTTGGCTTAGTCACTCAAAGTGATCTATCAGGTACCAGTCGCTCCATCAAATTGCGTCCGTAAGCGTTTGCTTGAATTCTCGGAGACCATCACTATTCGATTGTACGGGCCGGAGTTGTGTGTTCAGAAAATGCTCGTTCAGAGGTTAAAACTGCCTTTGCCTACTCGAACTGCGACATCCGGCTCACGAAACGGGGTGTACGCCTCATTTGTAACCTAACGGATAGTGATTGTGCTTGCCCAGTGACTCTGAACTGAATTTGTCTTACCAACCATTACTTTGTGTCAAACTTATTGTTTATTTCCACATATAATTGTACAAGCCTGAAGAGGGAGTATTCAAAACACGTGTTCGTTTGCATCGACTTTTATTCGGTTTATAAATTGTTCCAAAACCGCTCGTGAAATATGCTACAGATCACTAATGAATTTGGCTCAAAAATTGACTCCGCGTTTTGAGCGTTGCTCAAATGCAACAACGAATTTTACGTAACGTAATTTTATTAGAATATTATGATGGATTTTAAAGAGCAGTCTATAATCATCATAAATACACGTTAGTTGTGTGTGAGAAACACACATTTGCTAATGTTTCTTAATACAAAGTCAAGACGCTAAAACAATTACACTTCAAAATTATTAAAAGCAAGTATTACAGTGCCATATATTATTTTGGTATTTAGTGTGAGATCGGGATTAGAAGAATAATTAAATATAAAGGGTGCTGGACAAATAAACGCACAATGCTAACGCCATTGAGGTCGTTCCTAGCCAGATTCGCAAGTGTGTCCAAGCAAACGTGATCATCGTCCTTATTACCATAGCCAGGCAGTCGGGATACACCAATCGACACCAACTTCGATGTGAGGGTTTTCATTTCTATCATAAAGTAATCGCTTGGCCCCCATTCCGCAAAGCCGCACGACAGGGAGGAGATTTTTTGGCAAGCTCAACACTTGGTCTAGACATAGGAGCCTAGTGCGGGATCTAATATTGCAGCTATGTTCACTTGCTCCTACAGCACAGAATACGCGACGCCGAACACACTATTTACTCACGTAGCGCTCCCCCGTCAAGATTTAGTCGATGATCGACCATGACTAGCGATGTTATGTCTGTCGACCTAATGGGTCAGTTTTCACAGGTGATAAGAGCGTTATACGGACGGCTGCATTATATACACCGCTTTAGGGAAGAATGATGTCGCGTCTGCTCCATAGTTGCTGGGAATTGACAAAAGCCGCTTTATCATTTACTGTAAGCTTTGTAACCACATCTTCGATCCCAAGGGCGCTAATAAAGCTGCCCAGGTACTTGAATGATTGAAAGAGTTCTAGCTGATCACCACCAAGTGTCAGCGCAGAGGATGGTCCCTGCTGGTCTTTGAGAATGGCTATGAATTTCGATAGCGTAAAACTTAAGCTAATAGATATTTGACATTCATTTCATCTGAACAAGCTTAACAGTCATGCTTTATTCCCCTAATTTTCCTTTACTTGACTGTTGTTTAAACGCTCCACTGTGCTAAATCCGAATGCTGCACACATGTCATCGTTAATGGACGCTCATCCCTGTGGCATCTTAAGCAGTGCTATTTGTAAGAACACATTCCAATATTTCTTCCCTGCATCAGTTTTCCTCTTGCTTATGTTAAAGGAATATTTAGTTATACAGGAGTAGTAGGGAGAGTTGAATAGTTTAGGTAGGAAATTATCATATCTAGAGTCACTCAAACAGCCGTAACACACCCGGGAAAGCACTGTTCGCGAGTTTCATCATCTCGGGAATCGTCAGCAGTGCGCATTTCATCGGACCCTGGAAGGGCTTCAACCCGCAAATCAACTGTTGCTAGTCCGTGGTTGATACTACTGAGCTACGGGGAACGATAACGGCCATCGTGAATTAGGTACTAGATGTGATATAGCGCCGCTCACTGTACACTGACTTAAAAGTTACTACCGTGCAGGGGACAGGGTACCCCACACACCAAGCGACGAGCTTACCGAACGTAAACCGCCAATTAACTTATGGCATGGTAATCAGTTTGATCTGGGTACTGATTACAGAGGAGTAGTAGGGGGGATTGAATGGTATAGGAAATTCCTCACGTCTATACTCACTCAGACAGCCGTAACACTCCCGGAAAAGCACTATAATCGGTACCCAAATCAAACTGATTATAATGCCATAAGGTTATTGGCGGATTAATTGTGGTAAGCTAGGCGCTTGGTGTGGGGGGCTACCCACTCCCCTGCACGGTAGCAACATGTGATTCAGTGCGTAATGAGCAGCGATATGTCACATCTAGTACCTAATTCACTATGGTCGTTACCGTCCCACGTAACAACCACGGACTGGTACCAGTCTAGCTGTGGGTTTGAACCCTACCAGGGCCTGATGGAATGCGCAATGCCGACGATTCACGAAAGAATATTTATTGCCACACAATACTTACGCTCATTTTTAATTTTGGGAGCTGCATTTCTTACACTGGTTTTTTTCGTGACATTTGTTTGAACG
Organism: Dicrocoelium dendriticum; assembly: GCA_944474145.2. Lineage (NCBI taxonomy): Eukaryota > Metazoa > Platyhelminthes > Trematoda > Plagiorchiida > Dicrocoeliidae > Dicrocoelium > Dicrocoelium dendriticum. Next base: position 43,532,234 of record OX104067.1, on the reverse strand, counting down.
CTACATTTCATTCTTCTGCTTGGTTAGTGCCTGTCACAGTAAATGGATGGTTGCTTTGCACTTGGGATCGTATGGCGTCATTTTTAAGGATAAACACGAGACGCTCTTGATCACACGTTCGATTATTTTCCGTTACATTTGCTATTCTTTTTTCTGGTTGTTGACTCAGGTGTAATTTAACATATTCCGTTCAAGTTGACTTCAACACTATGAAAGCAAATGTGATTTCAGTTATACAAGTTTCGTTTCGGCTGGTCTTTTGACTTCTTCTTGCGGTCGTATGGTAAAAGCTTCAGCAGAGACATAACAAACGCTAAGCCAAAGCGGTTGACAGCCTGTGCTAATCGGCCCATTG
>OX104067.1:43493345-43531668 GCA_944474145.2 Dicrocoelium dendriticum | reverse complement strand
AGCAGTCGTGGATTACGACAGACCAAAAACGTGCGCATTGCACTAGTGCCTTCTGCCAAAACACACTATTTTCCAGTCCCTTACGGGTCAAAATTAATCTGTCATGTAATGTAAATTACAGTTGATTCACAGCACTAGTGGTGTGAATAACCTATGCAGCTGGACTTCAGTAATAGCGCTAAACGTTCTTTCATAACACATTTCAATAATTTTGCCACTGCTAAAACAGAATTGTTTTACAAGCTGCAATTTACAGCAGCTGGGCGCAAATAAATATTGTGTGCGGGTTCACCATGAGACTAACTGTGTGTGCTTTGTTATTATTTTGTCATACCTGTTTTTAATATAACCGTTAAATCAGTCTGTGAAGAAATGGTTCGAGAGCACTCACTGATTTTCATCTTCAGATTCTCTCATAAGCATGCAGTGGACACGCTGATTTCTTAATTTGTGTAATTGAAAAGGCAGACTTCGAAAAAGAAAAGGCCCACTTCTGGAATGATTTCTGTTTATTTTTTCTAAAGACGTTACCTGAGCATATTAAGCTTGTCCTCCAGGTAGAAAAACACATGCCATATCTGACAATTCAAACCGGGTATCTTCTTGACGATATACGTTTTCTGTCTTAAAAATTTCGGGTAAGGCCTACATTGTGGAAAAAGTAATTTGCGATTGCACCACTTGATTGAAAATAAGGTTTAATAACTAGATCAGATTTACATACAGATTTCAATGGATAAAAGCAGATAGGCAACCCCCTTAGTTTAATTTATCCATTACGTATACATTTGCCCTAGATAGCCGATAACCTAGCAAAATGTCGGTAAACGTAGTCCTTTTATTTTAAAGCTTATGCAACCGCACATAACTACTAAGCAAACAATGATTCCTGCCTTATGTAAATTAAAGAATGCAAACATATAGTCCTGCATTGCTATATGATATTTTTAAAGGAAACTATCAATATCGGATATAACAATTACTTATGTTTACGACTACCGCTTGAATAGCAATATTAAAACCGCAATATGTACCATATTTAGTTGAATATCATGTCAATACTTTATTTGCATCTTTACAGGAGCATACTACTTATTCCTCCTGACGAAAGGCATCTCCCGAAGTACTCCAGCTCTTTCTGTCAAATAAGTAGACAAAACTTCTGATGCGGCTTTTATTTGACAGATACATCACACAAGTGAGTGGCGGGCTATGCAGATATTTGTGCGTCCCAACACAGAAAAATGATCCTTTTTGCTACGCACATTATCTCGTGCTCTGAGGTTAAGTAGCAGAAATTAGAAGCTCGGATATAGAGGACAAGTAGTTTTGCTTGGATAGGAATGCGCAAGAATGACGTTCAATAATAACGAACATCTAAATATGCATGCGTAATTTCTCACTAATCCATATGACACGGGTAAGCAATTTGCTAGCAATAAAAACATTGATCCCTCATATTGTTGGGTTACGTGTGATATGATTAAACCAAGATATTTTAAGCGTTTTGTTGTAAATTTGACAATTGGGGCGTTGTTAAATCCTCTTTCATTTTAAGAAGCCATCTAGTTTTATTGAACGCTGTTAGATGCAAGAGCGAATTAGTAACTGTATGACTAACTTGAGAATGTAGAATCGCTTTCAATTTAGATGATGAATGGTTAGAATCACAAGAATTATAAGTATCAGAAGAGGAAAGGCGGAAGATAAAAATCATATACGCCGTCATATATTTAGCTAAGAATCTATGTGATACTGCTGAAATGTTGTTGACATTTTGTAATGTTCACCTGATAAATGAACCCGGATTTTTTAAAATCTATGTTTTAGTGAGAGGCTTTAAGGCGAATTAACTTAACAGGACTTATTGCTGGCTACCGTAGGTAATGGGATATCGTGAGGAAATTTTAATTTAACTCTGAGTAGTTGACATTAAGTACGGAAATCTAGCGGGTGCTCCCCAAAAACAAAATATCTGTTATGCCAAATAATTATGTTAGTATAAACAAAAATAATTATTCCTAAATGAAAATTAAAGGGTCAGTAAGAAAAGTTTTTATGTAGTTGCTTCTAAAATCCCTCAGGTACTATGAACTATTAGGTTGCAGTGCATTTCCGATATTTCGTGTGCGCAGTGCTTCTCCAAGAGATTTAGGATTTCTACACAGACCAGGTGCAGTAACATGTTACTCCGTGTAGCCAATGCTCAGCGTTCGAAGTAGAGCTAGTTAGTGACCTGCTTTAAATTCGGCACTAATATTTTTAGCTGTGTCCTCTTATGTTGAGATCACCAACAAAATGTAATATCTAGTGTGTCATGATGAGCTCAAACCCCACTGGACGATAAGATAGGTCGCAACGTGCTGCAAAGCCTGTTACATCGGTCTTCGTTTGGCACAACGCGTAGTTTGAGGATGGGCCTGGTGGCCACCTGCTGTAACGTTCAGTATCATGCTGGAGCAGGTGACATTCATCAGGTGCACTGACTAATCTCCACACCCTGAAATTATCTACGAAAAACGTACAAGGCGAACGGAGAAGCTATATCACACTGTTTGTATGAATAATGAAATATTGCTTTAGGATAGTGCCTTAGAACACGCCGCTGGTCGAGAGATACAAAGTTGTCATTTGGTTTTCAATATGGACGCGCCCACGTCGAGCAACAATGAACTTCCTGAGATTTTAGTGCGGCCAGCCACCTACACCGCACACCCTCAGCCTGTGAAAGAGGACTTGGTTGCTCACCTTCCCAAACGTCTTTTTAATACCACAGTAGTTGACGTCGACCAACTTCCGTAGTAGAGGGCTTACAACCATTTGCGTCTTATCACGATCAGGTTGATGCTGCGTGTGTGACCTTCCACAAAGCTTGCTGTGCTGGTGTCGAAAGGATGTTCGACTCGAAATGTCGCAGAAGACCCTTATTCAAGGTTTACTCAAGAGACTTATTCCAAACAGCCGTCAGGTAAATCTGCAAGCAGTTGTCCACTTTGCTTCGGTCACAGAATTGCGATATTGGCTGTTTGATGTTTGTGCATATATAATCGCTCGGTTATAAACCAGTGAATAGTGTTCAGTTAAAAAGATTAGTCACTGAAATTAAAATGCTGACAGATAATGACTTGCATATCAGTATGTCGATTCGGTCAGGCGTGGCGGCGCTTCTGCAGTAAAGTCTTGTTAGGAAATTTGCTAAGTTTTCAGTGCTGCAATTCAGAGTGTCTAGTACCGTTGAGGCGATAGCATCATTATCATTACAGCTACCCGGTCGCTTGCAAGTGCATAAGCGGAAAGCGCGGCCAATCAGACCTGCGATAAGGGCTTGAGGTTGGAGGCTGCATATCTGAGCCCTGCAAGACTGGCACATTGAAAGCATGCTTCAGATGCTGCTTCAGTTAGGAAAAGATCCAATCGGGAGCAGATTTTGCCGCCGCTACAAGGTTCTCTTTGACGTTTCGGCGAATTTCGTTTGCATGTTGTTGTAGACATTCCAGTGTTCCATAACCCTAGTAAGCTTTGTCAGATAAGATATTGTTCCATAGTCTACGTTGCCGTTGAGCCAGTTTGCTGTAGCTCTCGTCTAACTGGAGCGCCAAGAAAGCTTCAAACGTCAACTTATGCAGCACAACAAACACATAATTCTGCACGACATATAACTGACTGCTTTTGGTGCAGACTAGTCACAATCCGCCGGAAGGTACCTTTAACTGAAGTCCATCTGGCAAACACCACACAAGCAACTGGGATTCGGCAAGTTTTACTTTCACACATGTGTTCAGCATAGTGACCAAATAGTGTGGGCACAATACTCTTGGCATAGACAATCCGTCATCATCAGTCATAGATTGAACTGACCAATTGCAGTAATTCTGGCAGACACGTACTATGAAATACTTTTGTTACAAGCCACTGTTTTCTTATGGTTAACCCTAATTACAATGCCAGAGTTTTACATTAGGCGCAAAGTTGTGTCGGTGTCAAATATTTCAGTCAATTTAACATTATTTCAGTATCACTCATAAATGTATTGTGTGTTAAAGTTTGCATTTCTGGAACAGTTTGGGCTTTGTCAGATTCCAGTATCAACTAGGTGTATGATGAACGCTTAAGTAATTCGATCTACCCAGGAAAAGGAAATCGACCTTTCCTGGCCACAGTACGCGACCGCTATGGTACAAAAGGACAGGTTTCCCAGACTTAATAGAAAAGTCCATTATGTTATGCATGTGGCCATTAGTTCTTGTCGTCACTTAACCCAGTTTTAGTCAAGCGGTGTATGAGGTGTCTGTCGCCAACGTGACAATGCAGTTTATCGTTACTGACCCAGCAAGAACATACGGTCTCTGTTTGCTGTGTACAACGCTTGCATGCATGACCTGCCGGCTGGTTCGATCAACCCACCACACATTCGATAGCTGCACTGGGTTCGTAGACCTTAAAACGTCCCGTTTTAAGCATGTAGAAGGTAGGTGAAAAAAGCAGAACTATAGTGGATGTTGGTAGATAACGCTTGCAATTTTCCCAGTTTAGTATGAAAGCCATGTTTAAACGAACGTGTAAAATAACTACCCAATTGAAAAGCAATTTTCCGTTTATTAAGAAGGCTAAAAGTGACAACCATTCGCACGTTCCGTGTGACAGATGCAAATACAAATTTGCTATGACTCACGGTGGCACAGGCGACACCAAAAAGCACTTTAAAGCGGATCGTTATATGTTAGCAGTATTTGAGGCTGCATCTTCTACCCTGGAAATATTTATTTCTAATAAGTAACGTTTTGAAACGTTGAGACAAATTAGCAGCCGCAGTGGGAACTTCTCTTATCACGCTGTATTTCATAAGCAATTTTTCCACTCCAATAATTGCATCAAAAGTTTGTAGCAAAATTCTTTGGGCCAAAATTTGCTTGTGCCTGCATAAACTGTGAGACGATCATAATAATAATATAAATAAGTATAATAATAATAACCCATATTCCGTTCCCATCGAACACTGAAAATCTTCGATAAATACTGAGGAAAGTAAATTTAACATGGATGTATATTAACAGGAGCTTCAAGTCACATTGAAGTAAAGGTATTTCCACTCCTTTTGAGATGTTTTGTTCCATCGTTATGTTTTGTCAAATTATTAAACTTGCAGTCACTTACTAATGACACAACCGACGCCATTTGTTAATTCATAAATAATGTTTTGAAGAAAAATAAATAATATGATCTGACAATTGTTGCATTTTGTGCTGACAAAACCAACACAAATTTTGGTGGCGTTCAGTGAGGAGGAACAAACAATGTATTTACGAAAGGGAATCTTCCATTAGAAAACACTTGTGGGAACTAGTTGTTCTGCTCACATTGTCCACAGCACATGGTAAACGGCAAAAACTTACGCCCTATTGATGTTGAAACAGTTGTAGTGAAAACATATACTCCTATTTTTCACTTAAACTGTTCTTGTTGAGGCGCTAAACGAATACTTTGACTCTACAATTGTGAATGCCAACGCTTTATAGGAAACGGGAAAAGTAGATGGCGTTCACGTATGGCAGCAGTGAAAACATCCATGAAGAGGTTTTTAGCATTGAAATCCTATTTTTCAACAGAAATGAACTACAGTATTGGTATATTTATTTGAAAAATTCCGATATGATCGGTGTCCCTTCTTTATTACAATATCTGCCTTTTTCCAAGCTACTGTACTATTGAGGAACAACATATTTCAACATTACGAAGTCAAGTCAAAGCAAGCTTCATCCACCGGTATGGATGCATTTTCAGCATTTTACATTGACACGGTGGATTACTAGACAACAATACATCACTAAGCAATATTAATTCTATAGGGAAAATGTAAATTGACATCTTCATTCGATAAAGCGTTCACGAAAACGCAGTTTCACTAATGCTGTGTGATAGTACTAAGCGCATATTGCACACTCCCAACTCAGGCCAGTTAAGCCTGCGCAAACGCAACCAAGATTCGACCACAGTAGCCGGGTACTGAGGCACTGCTTTCGCGATTTGCAGGCCCGTCTGAGTTCAAAACCGTCTGACATAAAGTATGTATCGATCGGCCAACTTGACTTGCAGCGTGCCGTTTTTGAATACAACTCAACCGGCTGCGCCATCCAGTGTTTTTACGATGGACTAGGCTAGCAAGTACATATGTACCGGTCATTCACATTAATGAGATATACAAATACTCTAGCGACTACTATTGGACGGTTAATAATTAAATGCCCTCTACCTCCAGTTTGAAGTAAGGACCATTTTTCCCGAAATAACAGAGTAGAAGCACATAACTTTTGGACTTGCCATTATGTGAATATCATCATTTCCGCCTACAGAATTGACCACCCCAATTTTTCTAGCTTTATATCTAGTCAAGATACGTTTCATACACCCGTGTAAAAGCATTTCCAGGCTATATTTCTACAACCTCTTATATATTACTTAAGTAGAATCCAAGAGTAACAACAAAATCCCATTAGTGTTTGACTGATGTTAGCACATTTGAATGGATATGCCTTGGTATAACGTGTCAATAAGAGGGATTATGCTTCAGTAGTTCTGGCAAATTGTATATATATAGTAACAATACCAGGGTACCCATGAGCAGAAAGGTTTCACTGTAATGCCTAACCACATATGAATTTAACATAGCCGTACTTTGGTATGAAACCCTGTACGGTTCAAAGCTCATTTTAACGCATATAAAAAAGACGATCAATGCTGTCAACAATTTAGTTTCGCATGAAGTAATGGGATTGTATGTCAAGCAAAATCATTAAATACGGCAAACTTGCTGATATCACATTTTATTTCTTTAAAACAATTCAACAGGATTAAATGATCATCATTTAGCATTATGCCAACTAAGATCTTTAAACCTTGTAAAGTATGCGAATGAACTGCAATTGCTTGACTGAACCGAAACAACGCAGGTTCTTATAATACAGGTGGATGAAAGTCCAATGTGCGTAATTTTCACTGGGAAACTCATGTGTTTGACCAAGTCCAACGTGCAGCAAGGTAAGGACGGAGCGGCCCGCATTTATAGCAGGTAATCTATTCACAAATTATTCGCTGAACCTAAGTGTGTCACGCAGTTTCGCAGAGAAGCACTTACTTCTACTCCAGTACCTTAAATGTGCAATTTTGCAGCTGGGTAGAAATACGAAATGGGTTTCCAATGAAGTAACATGAGAGTACACAGTGACCCTAAAATTATAGCGAAGCAGTGTTTTATGCTGTAAGGTAAGTGCGTTTATATAACATGGCATACGCTTATTAAGGAAGCGTCAGTCTTTGGGATCATCTTCTACGCGCCCCACTTCAATTAATGTGGAGCTTGTTACTACAATATTCACAGTAGCTAACTGCATATTGTAGTGTAAGCTTGCTACCTTGCACAAATTTCTAAATAAACAACTACTTTTGTTGAGTTACTTGCTTACTCTATTTAATTTTACTCAGTGCAAAACGATTCTTTTCTAGCATTTCCTGTTACTTAAACTCCAGTTCCACGCATCAAGTGAAAATGCGCATATGGCATCATGGAAAAATTTGCACCAATCCCCGAAGTTAATTATATGAGTTTATGGCGGCTGTTATTTGGATAGTCCAGTATATAATAATATCATTACGCTTCAAAGCCTTACTGAAGCTGTTGCGCTACTAATTGTTACGGAGTCTGCATCAACCAATACAATATTATATATTTCAGCGATCAATTAGTAGCTAACCATATTTAATCGTGATATTTGATAGGAAATGACGCTTCGGATTGCGTTTCTATATCCGCATGTTAGTTGTCTTCCTTGGGGCATTGCAAAAGTTTTGTTAAATGGAATCCGTGGCCGACATCGTTAAGCGCAACTGTGGGGTCTACCTGAACTGGCAAAACCGGACTGCGCGAAACATACATGGTTGGTTTTGATGTTTCATTCGCATTGTTTACTGTATCTGACCATCAGCAAATCTTAGTTGAAACAGACCCACCAAACTCTCAGATACCTTTTGTGTATATTTCACACTACATGCAAATTAGGTAAATTTTTAGGCGCCAACACTACAAGGTATCTGTCCCTTTCCAAACTATGAGCACATTGCAGAACTAGAAGATAAGTTGCGCCCCTTGGGATCACAATCTGAACAAACGAAAAGCGCTAGTTATCTACCAAACCCCTCAAAGATTATGTGAAATTGCAGGATTGTATAAACTCAGGATTGTAAAACTCATCTTGTTCAGATAAAAAGGAAAACGAACAATTTCCGTCGTTGTATCAGAAGCTCAGATAGGTTTACGTGGAGTAAAGTAATGTGGTTTTATAATGTTTTAGTCAGATCGGGTATATTTTAACGTAAGTCTTATAATACTAACTGCTTGCAGTTTGTCAGCATCGGAATAAGCCTTCTGGTATTTAAAAAGTAATTATTTTTGGCAAACGATTTTGAACTGTTTAAATATACAACGGATCGATTGCTGCGATACCGCTACGTCGGAGCACTGCACACCTAATTTAATGCCAGTTGACTAAACCAAAAAGAAAACACATAATACTCTTCGCATTTGGCATTGTACCAAACATATCTGACTAGTTTCTTAGAAGAAAGTAGGTCATTTAATGCAGGATGTCCATTTATTCCGTCTGGCTCACGAGGTAATTACGAAAACTTGAAGCTCCATGCTTCAGGCATAGATTCAAAAGACGAGCGATCTGATAGTTTTGTTATGCTCACCGACTTAGATCACAATACTTCAGTCACATTTATAGCATTATCGTATTCCCGTCGGTATGTTTTCACTTAAGAGCATTCACTGAAAGCACCGAATAAAAAGGGTACTCCACTTTTGGCCAGCGATGGTCTAACTGCTTTGAATTTCGCCAGTTTAAGGATTTAAGGCAAGTATATGTTTTTGGAACTTTTGAGCAACGACAAATCACTGGTTGTAGCACAATCCGATTCAGACGACCCAGACATATCAGATATCGACAACCTAATGCACGGTATAGGTTGCTGTTTGCTACGAATGAATTAAGCAATCCGATGAGCGGTGTCGCCAAAAGGCCATAACTACATTAAATAGATAGAAGAAAATAGCAAATATTGAACAACCTGATACAACAACTAGCAAAAGTACTCGCATTTATTTGTTAAGACAAGGAAAGCTTCATGTAATTTCCATACAGTCTACAACAAAATTGGATGGAACAGATAACGGAAGAGAATCAGTCAATAGAACAATATTGTCCACCAATTAAACCACTCCTACTACGTTGTCAAATAACCAAATTAGGCTGTGGCGTGAACAGATATGCTTCAGTTCACACCACCTGAATGAAACCATATTCCATCACACTCTTTCTCTTATATGTTCAGTGACCAGGTCAACTGGTGTTTAACTATGATGAGTTCGATACATTGCTATCTCAGCTCTAACGTTATTGATAAATAAAACACTATTACTATCCCTAAACATACCAACGATTAGCTTGAACACACCACTCTGGCATTTTAGTACCATTTGTATCTACCCCATCCTAAACGTTGGGATAATAATGCCACAGAAACAGGCTAACCATCAGCTCATAGCGATTTTAGTGCAGCTTTGTTTTGCTGGATCCATAAACATCCATATTTTTGCAAAACTTGAGGGGTAAAAAGGTTACTAGCGGTCATCGCCCATAATACTTGCCATTTTCAGGTAAGCAATACTGCACTTGTTGATTCAAATGCACAAAATTTAGCAGCGTATCTGCAGGCTGCATCGGAGAGAATCATCGAGTATTAACCGCAAAACATAAAAAGAAGTTGCAACTGAAAAATGTTGAACAAACAGTCACTGTTAGTTAAATTTGCCTTCTTTTCAATTTCGTCAAGGCAGTGAGAAGCCACTAGTTCCGTTATGTCAACAAATCGATTGCTCTCAACGGGCGACATCTTTACGAGGCTGTTCTCGGCTTTCGTTCGGCCTCATCTGGAATACTGCGTCCAGGCTTGTCCGCCCTTCCTCGTCCGGGACAAAGTGGAGCTAGAGAGGGTTTTACCAGTGGGTACTAGGTTAGTCGACGGATTAAGGGGACGGACGTAACCCGAGCGTCTACTTAGTTTGGGAATGCATTCAAAATGCACTACCGAAGGCTTAGAGGAGACCTAATCCTAAACTACCGTATCTTGACTGGAAAGGTTGGTACAGATTTATCTTGGCTATTCAGTCCCGCTAGATTGTCTGTTCTACGCGGTTATTCGTTGAAACTGGACAAACCGCGGTCCGATCGGATTAGGGCAGAAATCCGGCTGTCACGCAGAGTCATTGACCGCTGGAACATGCTTCCGTAAATTGTTATCAGGGAATCTACGGTTAAGGAGTTTGAGCAGCAACTTGACGCTCTTAAGTGGCAACACGAAACATTTCCATTTTTCTGAGTAACTCGCATCTTCGTACTTCGATTTTCTTTTATCTACTTTTCTTCACGGATTGGTATTATTTTCTTATTTAAGTGCACTTCCCTATTCTGTAACTTCGATTTCTCTTCCTATCCTTTGCTTACTTCACATGACTGCCACAGCAGGGACTGCTAGGGCAGGAAAGGTAGGCATTAAATGGTTGGCCAGGGTGCGATACGGGTGTTTCCGTTTTAGATCCATCAAGAACTGAGCACTTCATCAATTCCTGGCTCAACGATCCACACAAGATGGAACACTCACTGGATCCTCCTATCGTTCCAATCCCCATCTGAACTAAACTGAACTGAACGGTCTCATATACAATACAAGCGGGATTCACAGACAGTTATATAAGGGGAAACCGGAGACTGCGCTCAAAGTGTTATTGCGCAACAACAATCCGATGATTTTGGCAATAATTGTGGTTTTGCTAATTACGGCTTATCGACCTGTGTTTTGTGTACAGAAACAATTGGGACAATCAATTATGTTACCGGGGTCTTGAGTTTGACATTTTGAATGGTTTGCCAATTTTGCCCCTTTGTATAACTCTCTGTGAATCCCGCTTGTATTGTATATGCGACCGTTGAGAGCAGTCGATTTGTTGACATATCAGAACTTATGTCGTTTCACTGCTCTGACGAAATGGCTAAAGAGGACCCACTGATTTACCTTCCGTTTACATCCGCTCGCTTGTAACTACAACAAATCGAACGTGTCTAACATTAATGTCTCCCATGCTTCCCTTACATATATCAATGGCAGATAGTTTGAGATGATTTCGACGTATGAAAGTTATGCTAATCATCCCAACTACCTTTGTTTTCATTCATGTTTTTGCTTTATTTGTGGGAGTAGTTTTACACATGAGTGAGCGTTTCAACTCGGTCCGCCCGTATATTATACTTACTTTTCACATCACAGATCTCAACGCTGTGCCTGGATTCTTAGGCGGTCTACATAGGATAGAATATAAACTATTACTGCTCATATTGCTCAGTTAAATGACCGCTAAAAATGATTATATGCGGTCCTGTGTAATCCACAAATTAAACATGGAATTTTTTGATATTTATATGATATTCTGACTATGATGCAAGCTTCTTTTCTACCTGTGCTTGCGCCGCTGTAGTTCTTGTACATTATACTAGTATTGGGCTATATACTTCCTTACTCCGACGTGTTAGCTTATTAATCATGTCTGCATTATGCCTTCGAACCCTCGGTTCGCTAGAAAATCAGCAAACTGTCTAAAATATTTAGAAAATCAATGCCTTTTTACTGATTCTACTAATACATGTATTTATCAATTGATTCATACATTTGCAGTGAATGTGTCGAAGTGTTAGGTAATTGGTAGCCCCGCTAGCATGGGTGCAAAATCCAGTATTCAGAACCATTGTCCGCTGTTATCTGAGTACCGAGTTTTCTACGTTGGGAGCCATGTATATTCACACATCGAGAGGTCACTAACAAACGTTTCAAGCCGAGTTGATAATTTGCTCAATGTTATTTACCAATCAAGATAAATTACTCAGGCTATTCTCCGAGTTGGATGCTAATAACATTCTACCATCCATGATTAAAAAGAGCGGCCTGAAATTACTGCTTACGGTGCACTAGCTCATCCTAGCACTACAATCAAGCCACTCACCAGGATCAATGGAAAACTTGGTGAATAATAATTTGGCATAATGCTTGTCACAAAACAGTGATAAATGTTGGTAATTCCCCAAAACTGCTATAATTACCGACTTGTTTCTAAAGCTGGTCAACAAGTGCGCGAGAACTTTTCCCTTCTTTGGTTCTGATAAATAAGTAGCAACACAATTTCCCTGCCAAACTATCTTGTATCACCTGTCAATTGCATCATCTGAAGTACATCTCAGTATCTGTCGATTCCGCCTGTGCAGCAATAATTCTGTTCTTTCACATACAACAAGCATTCGACCGTACAAACCATTTTTACAAAGTTTGCCATCATTATACCCGAATGGTAACCAACAGGTAATCATTTTATGTCATTCACTCTTCGGAGCCCACTTTCACTAGTGTGGTCCTCCAAGGAAGCTTTGTCCTTGCGATACCTCAATCCCAATAAAACGTCCACAAAATAAAGACGGCAACTTTTATTTGCTGATAATATTAAGAGTATCCATAGGTTTACAGTGATATACATCAAAAAGTGCTCTTATTCATTAAATATGAGTTAGATTTCTTTGACCCGCGGTGCTGCTAATGTATGATGAACAGCTCGTTATGTCGTAACTATATTCTATAACACGAATAATCTATTTGTTCAACAGCTTCCACATACCTTCCCGAAAGTAGATGCTCGTAAGACTTCAAATTCTCTGAACCGGATTAATACCACGTAGAGCGGCTAGTAGCATATGCGGATAACAAAATCAACAAAATCAAATTGCCTAAGTTATGGTTATGCTTTTTAAGCTACTCACATACTCTTTCTTTGAGTGCCGCATGCTACTATATCGCCATGTTAGAAAGATGGAAATGCTTATACTGCAACAACTGTAGAGGTCGGTAACTTAACATCTGATGAGAAATCGTTTATCCCTGCATTATCAAGGGAGTTGCAGGAAGCACTAAATCGAACCACACTGGATTCGACAGTTGTAGCATAAATGCTTGCTGTTACTATGCTTGTCAAACAAACTGACCTATAAGGATTTTCGTTAAAACTAATAGCAACATAACCTAGCTCGTTAGTTTTGCAACATGCAGTATGTAATGGTTGCACTAAATATAACAAAACAACCATGCGCTTCACTCTCTTTTTGGTCAGGTTAAAAGTACGGGGACTAAATTGCTAATCACATCAGGTCATAGGATAATATTTAGTAAAAATCCACAATAAACCTTAGCATGTGTAAATGAATAAGCTACAAATTATCACCTGTGTGATTGTTCCAACATATATGAGCACATCTGATTACAAACGTTGGAAGTTTTCCCAGAAATCTACAAAATATTTGATAGATAATTAGCAACATCAATTTTATAAACATGTTTTATGCTATAAGCGAGCGTATTACTTATATTTATTATTCTGTGGAGCTATTGACTTGGTATTGTGAAGCATGTGATCGCTACCAGTTGCAATGTACCTATAATATATTACATAATCTATCATAAAAGATTCCCGTTATATCTAAGATGTATAAGCTTTATTTCCGAAAATAAATCCATGGTCAGATAAGCAAACGGTATAATTTTTCAACGTCAAATTTGTCCAACGTCATGAGTGCCTGTATTATCCGACCCATAAAAATCTGCAAAGGAGAAACGAAATTGTTTATCTACAACTTTGACATCTTTTGTTCGTCGCAATCAGCCGACAATTTAGGTATGTCGACCAGCTATCCGGAAAAGCACCAGACGGCCGTTTCGCCCTATTGGGGCTCATCAGTGGTGCGCATCCTTCGGTCCTTTGCGGAGGATCGAACCCATGACTGCTAGTGGCTCTTGCCAACTAGCCCGCAGCTTATGCAACTGCGCCATGGAGGACGGTATCTGACTATCGTGAATTGCTAGCTAAATGCGATATAGCCCGACGCATCCTCCACTGCCATGCAGGCACCTGCCATGCAGATGACAGCGGTCGGCCTTCCGGCGTCAGGACCTCCCGGTTACGGCAGCTATGAATCGACATAGCATTTTGTGGAATCCTTACGGGCATGGCATGTGGCTATTCATACATTACGTATAAATTTTTATAGGTTTGCACCCATCTACGGCAAAAGGTGTCCAAAAATCATCAGCTTATACTTAGTAAAATACGGTAATAAATTTAGAAACATTCTTGAATTTTTCAATTTCTGGCCACACTGTGTTTAACAGATGATTTACCCGTCTCCATGAAAAGCGACACTTTATAGCTGGTTTTTAGTTCATAGGAATGCCGCCTGTACTATGCATTTCGAAGTTAGTGTGGCATTGAGGCTCAGAACGAAGGTGCACTCTACGATGTTCCCAAGTTCGAAAGCTAAGGCAACAGAACTCTTGCTAACAAAGCCTGTTCATTCACTGGCAAACATAGGGAAACACATCATTATCTGAACCAGAATAAAGCATAAAATATATCAAATTTGTAGACTTTTGCGTATGTAAACTATCGTTTCCTGAGATGTTTGAAAGAAAGCAGTCAAAAAGACATTGTCTGAATCTACGAACAATTTTGGAAATGACAATCAATTGTCCTGTAATAACAACAACGTGCGAAAGTGGTATTTGCCTCTGCCTCCTATTGAGTATTGATTAATTTACCACGAGAGATATAAAGTCGCGTAGAATTAAGCATTTATCCTAGCTTTACCTCAGCTGTGTAATTTGGCACATCAACCGTAGTTTACTAAAAGAAAATGTGTGGCAGTATCTAAATAAGCTCAACGGAAACGCTTTAGATCCTTGCGAAGTTACAGTTAACTCGTATATTTCTAACTTAAATTAATCATGACTTATATTAAACCGTTATTATGATTTAACATGTTCTCCAGCTTCCTGACGCGCTATCCATACTCGGATAATCAGGAGCAGTAAATGAAATATAAAGTATTACTAGAATCAATGGACCAGAAACAGGATTGCTATTCCGAGAAATATGGTCTGTCGTTGATGCAATGTTGCCGTTAGTAATCTGTCAGATATATTTTGTTATATTCATAATTAATTATCAAATGTTGATAACAATCCAATAGCCATGGTATGAGTGTGTTTTTGGGGTTGTTGATTCGTTCTTAGTTTGTGTCCCTGTTTTAATTGCATACTTCCATTAAGCTTACGCAAACAAGAGTCACTGACTGCGTGATTCCGACATGAAAATAACTACCGTTGAAATGTGTTCGCTATTTGGCTACTTGAGGCTGTGACGTCAGCGTACAATCCACTTGATCCCCATGCTCGGTGCCGCTTTGAAAATAGTAATGGATGTAAAAAGGGAATGGGAAAAGGGACTACATACCTTAGTAATTCATGAAAGAGCCATAGCTGAGACAGTTGGTAAACTAAAAATGAATGATGAAAGAAATAATAGGGGAAATTGTTCGTTCGCACGCCGTGCTAAAACAGGTTCCTCGGTGTTGAAGCATCATGTTTGTATGACCATCCAAAAGCCATCTTGCAGCAACTGAACTAGATCTTTTAGTTAATTGCCATGCTATATGCCATAAAACAAAATATACCCTACTCTAAAACATTGCACATTTAGTTCTGCTTTTATCCGCTTGAGCATGTGGGCGTCAGCGGTTTCAGCCATGTAAAGCCTACAACATAATAATAAGAATAATTTGCCATGCACCGACTTGCTCACATGATGTCATAAGAGCGTAAACTATGCTCCGTAGTCACATTTGTGTTCAGTTCATTTTAACAAACATGATCCCAGCAACGAGATGTGATGGTTTTAGTTGCCACGATAGAGAACAACGGTAGGACAGCATTTTGGGTGCAAATGAAATGTAGATGAAATAGAATCAGGAAGGAAATGCGTTAGCCTAATCCGAATGGCACGAAAATTCACAACGAGATAAAAGATACTAAACGCAGGAACACCATTGACTTTGTAAATGCAGTATCTCCGACACGGCCTCCAACCAATGTCGTGGACTGTCATAAGGCCTAACTAAGTCTCAACATTAATTTCTTTAGGCTTCTATGGCAATTCATGGATAGACCACCCCACGGTTTCAACCAACTTGGAGAGGCCAAGGCGCATAATGCACGCTGAGGAAGCCTACTGACATGTCGTACAGAGGACATGACCTAGGCAACAAAAGCGAGAAAGATTTCGAAACATTTAAAAGAGGCATCAGAAGGCTTCTTCCCAAAAACCAGCTAACAATCATCAGTATTGCTCATGCGATGTTCCCACCGAACGTGAGCAATACTTCGCAACCACCGGTGAACAACACGGCCAAGCGTTTAATCTGTACACTGCGAACTTTCCGGG
The DNA here is from genome assembly GCA_944474145.2 of Dicrocoelium dendriticum. Lineage (NCBI taxonomy): Eukaryota > Metazoa > Platyhelminthes > Trematoda > Plagiorchiida > Dicrocoeliidae > Dicrocoelium > Dicrocoelium dendriticum. The sequence goes on along the minus strand of OX104067.1, from coordinate 43,515,245 downwards.
TCTGTGATCCAAACAAAAACGCAGAACAATTCACAGTGTTATTTTCCCAAGCTTTCACTGGCCGGCTGATCTACTGCTGCCTTAGTAGCTAGTTACGCCTCTGGAAAGCCACACTTGCTTTACAGATACGTGACCACTAGGAGTGACAAATCTACCAAGGTAAGCAAAGTGCTCCAACAATTCCGGTGGTTTTTCGAAGGGGACTGAAACTGGAGGTGCATCGGCCCAGTCCAGCAACAGCCCTTTTAAGTTGCAGATTAAATGCCGAAACCTGCAGAGCTACCCACAAGTTTGTCCAATAGTGTTTGCATAGTCAATGTATCAGACCCATGGATAATTTTGACATCCGCATACTTCAGGTTTTCCAGTCGATCGCCTGGCGGAAATTCCACTCAAGAATAGTCTAAAAGACCCGATGAATTCATGATCATTTCTACAAAAGTGTTTTTATAGAAAGGTGAAATAAGACGTTTATCCGCATCTCGCTTTTAGTTGTATCCTCAGAAGACAGTTTCCCGAAGACCCCAACACAGTAACCGGAAGCACGATGGAGTGAATTCAGAATGTAAAAGAAACGTAGCTCACACGCCCTTTATGCATAAGCAGGGCCACTAACTGTCTCGATGAAAAGAGTGGACGGCGGATTTTAAATCAAGGAAATCCCCCATAGTTGGTCGCCTGTTGTGTGCCTGTACTCTAAAACGTGACCAAGTGTAAATACGTGGTCGATGATATCATGACCACTGCGGAAGCTAGGCTAGCTTTCATTAATTCGGTGTTTACACGGACCTTTAGGATAACAACGAATTATAATCGTGAGAACTTCTGAAACAATGGAAATGTGCTTAAGATCTCTACGAATTACGCGCAAAGTACGCTGACGCTCCTTGCAGATAGGCACAAAAATAGAGAGCTACCAGCCTGAAGGCACATCTTCAGTGTTCCAAAGAATGTGACTAAGTGAAACAAATCGAGTCAACATAGAGTCACCACTATATTTCTGCAGGTATCGTAAGGTCGTTGGGTCCCGCAGCATTGCTTCATTTTAATATGGACAGCTCATATGGAAGCTCTTCCAAAGCAGTAGCTCGGACATTGGTTTCCTACGTAGGATCAGGTGATTTGTCAAGCGGAATTGTCACAGCAACCCCGCTGAACTGCTGCTTAGAACATTCCGCCCAACGGGTTAGTCGACAAGGCTAATAATGTCATCCATACACATGCATGAATTGCGTGCTTCTGGTCCACTTGGGTCATTCCTCTCTGTCCTCTCTCCATCTTCTCACAGCGTTGTCAATGTACGCTTATTTCAACCGGATTTAACAGCCCTAAACATTGATCCATCGTTCGTGGAAATATTTTCTACGATTATACTCTGGACCATTACTAACCGTTTTCACTGGCCTTCGTGATTAAGCGCTAGCAACGGATGTTTCATAGCGGTGGCAGAGAAATCGGAGGAGTCTTCCATCTGAACATAGGTTAAAGTTCGCAGAAGCCTTGCACAATTCAGTTATTAAAGCACATGAAGCAGCAAGAGTACCGACTAATGTACAGAGGCGTAACTTAACTCCCACTTTAATTCACTCTGACGTAGGTCTAAGCTAATATTGGGAAGCACCGTGGCTGAATCAAATTACAGACGAGGTATCACTATTCCAACAAAATTCGAGTAGCTGCCGTCCTCCCATGGGTCGGCATTCTCCCACAACTGACACCTTTAGCCCTCTTTGGGCTCCTAGAGAGCAAGAAACTTACCAACTTTTATACAATGCTTAAAGTCTTTTTAATAAACTGGCCAACCTGAAAGATCGCCAAGATTCCAACTAATAGGATATCATAGGTATCCTTGAGACTTGGTTACAGACAGGAATGAAGGACGCGGAATTTTCCCTACCGGGCATGTCGCTGATCCGGAATGAGAGGCTCAAAAATGGAGGAGGGTTAATCCTGTATTACCGAGGCAGCTTATAATGCGAAGCCGTGGAGGATTCAGACTCGCAGTTCCCCGACTCTCTTTAGTGCCGCTTGCAGTTAAAATGCAAGGACACTTGCCTTATTGTCTTGGTGTACAGCCCCCTAACTCTACACCCGAAAACGACTACCACCTAGCGGCTGCTTTAAGATGCAGTTTACAACAAAAGTACACTCACATACTTATCATGGGTGAGTTCAAAGTACATTGTTTATAAACTTCTGACACGGTCTGAGAACACTATAAAGCAGAGCTGCAAGATCTCGTAACCATTGTGCTTTTTTTCAAACACATCAGTTTATCCACTCGGTTCAGAACAGGTCATCGGTGCTGGATCTTATGATAATTATCTTGTGTTTATGAATGACCTTGCGCAAGGAATTGCTTTAAACTTCCTTATGTTTGACGAAGAAGTCAAGATTTAACGCAGTATCTAGGCGAACGGCGCTTAGAGTCTGCTTCAGAGTGAAATAGATACGGTATATCATTGGCCAACACAACATTTACTGCATTTCAACATCAGTACATGCAAGGTATTTTCCATCCATCAGCAAAACAGCTGCTTATACCGGCTCGCAGCGAATGTCCTGCAACGTAATTGGGTCGATCCAAGCTATCCGAGAAAGCCTCGAAGACTGAGAACGAACACGCCGGGCTGTTGTAACGGGCGTCTGAACAAATAAACAGCTCCATATTTAGAAAAATGCTCAGTAGGTATGTTCGCCCCAATGTCGAATAGGCAATTTAAGCCTGGCGTCCATGGCTAAAACACGAACTTAAATCACTGGAGCAGTCACAGATTCAGTCATTCAAGAACGTACTTGGAATGAGACATCTTACATACTAGCTGAGTCTACAAAGAATGCAGGTATTCAGTGTAAGCCATTGCAGAATACGAAGAAATCTGATTATGGCATAATGAATTCTGCTTGACCCACATAATGTGTGTCGCCTTTTACTGCGACTTAGCACCAATACAACCCTGAGGGACCACTCATCGGAACTAGCTGTAGAGTATAGCCGCCTGGAATGTCGCAGACATTACGTTTCCATTCATGTCTGTCAAACGCGGAACACTCTCGTAGAATCAGTCATATCTACACCGACATTAACAATATTTAAAAGATGGTTGTATGACGAACTCATCCACTTACATTTTACCACTCAGCGAAACGTATCCATTCTACAACTGGAGTTTAGCATGGAATTTTTGATGCTAACTGCGGTGCTATGAATCTAAGCGGATTGCAATACTACGGCGGAGCAAAGGATAAGTTCTTATTTTCATATTAAAACTGTTGACTGGTTTGCTGCTATTATTATCATTATTGTTATTGTGATATCCCCACCAACTATCCAATGGGACTTGTAATGATGCGCTTAATAACCCCTTATAAATTAATTTTTATTGTTCATTGGATCAACTATTTATTTTTGTAGGGTGTTGTCTAGCTAACTGGTGGCTTTATCTCACCCGTGTTTCGGATGAGTAGGAATAACTATGCTGTTTCCAATAGCGCCGTCGTTCTCCATCTCAAGATATTTGCTAACCCACTAAACTTCCAGGTCTAATCAAAGACTTATTGTCAGACGTCTTTCCAGGGAGTTACAGTTACGCGGACACGTGGTGACAATTTGCACCTTTCCACGTGCTCTGCTCAAACAGATTGATGCTTCAAAGTTCCATTCAGAGATGCGTCTTATTAATTCCAGTGAACAGCAAGCGTCAAAGGCATTCTTCATGTCACACTTGAGACGATTCCAGTCAGCATTCAGCTTACCACCATCATTCATCACTGATTATTGGAGGGACAGTCCTTTATGAGGTTGTTTCGTCGCAGACTGCTAGTTCAAGTTAAAGGTATAATGATTAAACGTTCTGTGCTTCTTTGAATTGTGAGGTGTGAATTCCCGGCGTGCCGGCAAAAGAACATCGTCGGAATCCTGGCATTTGCTAACAATTGATTGACAGTCTTGGACTGATGCTTGCCATCTATAGCTGATGGCAATATGGTTAATTTGGGTCTAAGTCTAAGAATAATTCTGTGAGAGCTCAATGACGCGGTATGAACTTTTGTGCTGGAAATCAGTGTTGTTAATATATAGGTCATCTTAGACTAACCGTTACAGGAATTGTTTACTGTTCAGTGTGCGCCGACTCCGAAGCGGTCTCCCATGAGCTGTTTAGCGTCTGAGAGATTACCCACTTGGCATTCATTTTATCCGTAACCATCACAATGTTTAAACCTTTGACACGCGGAGAAGATGAAATATGGTAGTAAAAATCGCCTTTGTTACCCACCGATTTGCATTTAGTAGGAGCATAAACGTAGACGATGAAAAGTTTCCTTGTATTCATACGGTGCTTATTAACCTCAATAGAGGTTCATAGTTCAGACAAACACATGCTGTTGTCCATCGGCGTTCAATCTAGCAGATTGCTTTCAGCGTGTGAGCTGAGGGAAATCCTTACACCGTAAATAACTAGGCCCCCTTGACTCGGCTTCACCAGAGACACGAAGTGGGCAGTCCGCGTCGTCATATTCAGAACCAGGGAGCCGAAGATTAGTCACAATGCTGTTATATTATATGCGTGTTTCGAAGACAGCATACATCAATACCAAACGATTGAATATTGAGAGTCAGTGCTGGCAATTGACCGATCTGATCCAAAGTGTGGACGTTACAAGAACAAGTGTGAATTGAAGGTCATGGTTTAGTGAATGTGTTACGAGTATAGATAGCAGCAGCAACAGCGACATCAGCGGCAGATTCTTGCACAATTGACAGAGAAGCAATGAATTGAGGGGGAAGGAACATTAAGAAGAAAAAAGTAAAGCAGAATTATTGTCGACGTGGTCCAGATGGCAGATGTTAATCTGCGGCTACCTATTCTAATAGATATATTTTGTTCGAGGGTGCCACACCTCTAGCCTTTGACCCAGTAGTCTGACCCACAAGGCCATGGAAGCTTTGGAGATTCGTTTGACGGAATCCACTCGGAGTCTTTAGTTCAATAGTCTAACGGACGAGGCAGAAAAAATGAAATACAGCTTGGGAGTGCTATTGCGGGGGTCGTTTGTGATCCACTCGAGTCCTGTTACACACAGCCATTTAATATTTAGAACAGTCACGCTTTTTACGTCCGTATACATTACGCACCTGTGACCATGGCCAGTCATTGTTGGCCTTGGCTGATTTGCACCATTTTGACTAAGAACTGCACTACTTGAGGCGGGCGGTAGCAAACCATTGGGCGCCGGAGAGATACGGTCAGGGACTATGTTTTCGCTCCTTCTCTACGCAAATAGAGCTGTGAGCTCAAACGCTGTAGACTTGTAGTCTCCTTTGGCTAGGTTTTACAGGAATAGTGTCATATACCTCTCCATAACCAGCAAAGAGGATAACATTGTGTAATTGTGTTAGTCTGAAACCTGATTGTGTACCTGTCTGTTATGTGTGGCTCTTAAGTTAATTGGATAGTGTCAATCGCTATAGCTCAGTACGTCCCAGAGGTAAGCAAACTATAGCTCTACGTCAAGGTCTGGTCTGGTTGTCTAAAAGTGAATTGCACCTTAAAGTTTTCCAACTGTGTTATCCACTTTTCGAATCCGCCGTAACGGCTGTGCTGCAACATTACTCATTCTGCCACTCACGTGATGTGAAATCGCACTGTTATTCGCTCATCGTATTTGGAGCTGTAAAATTCCCTGAGCCTTAACAACATTCGCATAAAATCTTCGTTGATTCCATCAGTGCAGATGACACATTCTCTGACTATCCGACTGCGGTAATCCAGCTAAAGTTAAGAACGGATGCATGTCTGTTCATTCCCCAAGCATCAAATGTACCTTAGGACAAAGTTAATCGTTTATATAGTATAAATATTAGGAACGTTCGAAACTTTCATAACAATTCCTAAATTCAACTTACCCCTGTCATATAATTATAAACAGCACAAGTATAGTGGAATAGGATATAAATGCTGCATAACGTTTGCATAACGTTTACTTATGTGTTCTATGAAACTTCACCTATAACTGTATGATGTTCTATTTTCGCTGTCAAAGGGAAATTGGTACCAGCAGTGTCCGTAACGTTCTCTCAGTGATGCGGTGTCGCCCTACTCCACGTCAGTAAAATAGTGGGATTACGCTGGTCAGTGAAAAACTTGCTCCCTATACGTGAACGAAAATTTTACCAAGGTTAGAAGAATCTCATTCTATGTTTTACGTCTTAGGTCCTCCTTCGTATCTCATCTATAATTCGGCGCTTTGTCGCTGCATACGTGCTATCCTAATAGACCTATTACTCACCAGTGATCTGTCCTGGTCTACTGAATATGAACCTCATGTCAATTGACAGGTCAAAGAAACATGCCTCCCGGTGTATAGCGCTTTAAAGCCGAATGTATTGAACATCATTGTATCCAGCCACGTGAAATCAAATAGCAAGTTTGCATACAAAATACTGACAGATGTAGGCCGCCATCTCGCGGTGTTTGAAACCCTTTGACCAGACAGAGCTACAAAAAGATCTAGGCCTACAAAAGGGCTTATGGTACATCAGTAATCCCTTGCTTGCCGCGCTTTTACAACGATAATGTTCAGGTAATCTGTAAGTGGTTGGTAAAGTACTTCATTGATGTTAGCACCATCAATAATTTTTGGACGGTTGTGGTTTTATATCCACCCTCATATATGTTTTTTAGTTCACCTTTTATTCCCATCCGTAGCAAGTGCTTGAACTGACTAGTCGCAATAATTGGGTGCAGAAGAACATTCCTGGCCTTTATTTGATATACGCGATAGTTGGTAAAGTACATTCGTACACTTTATGCCAAACATGTGCAACTGCGCAATGGTTAAAAATGAGTGTAATGCATAATTTTATACAAAGGTCTATAGCGTGCTCATGGGATGCTAAATAGCGTGTCCTATTATCTAATTTTGGCAGTAACCTGCAAAAATACATATTCTGTCATTTACCGCTCTATACGGCCTACAAATTTGGCTTTGCTCTGATCATCAAACGCGGAGCATTTATGACAAAGTTAAAAAGCGCGTCGTCAGACATACAGCAATTAACAACAGAATGTTGAAGCAACTAAATAAACTTTCTTGTTTTGCGTCGCATCGACGTCCGATAACACGAGATGAAAAAGTGATTCATGTTGAGCAATAGCCGAAACTGTAAAGAAAACAGAATAAAACCGTTTAGATGTAGTGAAGGTCTACACGTACTTTGTTGACAATCTTGACTGCGCATATTTATGCAGCGTATAAACAGTACACGTGCAGCTTTCGGCTGCTACCACAGGTAACTAAGTCGGGTAAATTTGTAGAACGCATGTCACAGTTCAGCTGCAAACATGGACCAAGCTTTTTACATTAAGGAAGCATTTAGTACCAGCCTGGTGCGCGGCATTTGACATATTTCTGATGCCAAAAAGGGTTTGATGAACTCTTAATCGATTTTAATTTTGCTCAAGTGGAAGTTTCAACTTAGCATCAAGGGTTAGTATAATTTCGCCATCCCGTACCTTAGTAATTAGTATACTTATGCTCATGAATTCCGTGTTCCGGTCATGTAGGAGATTTGATTTGTCTGCACTGCATTATCTCAAGCCCATATACGTTAGACATTGGCCTAAGGAAACATATCACTATATGCCTGGTTTCGAGCATGTTTGGCAGTAGCGGTAGGATTCAAGATAATTCAACAAGAATTAGAGTGGTGTTTTTTACTAGATAGCTTAAAATTAATACGATAACATCTAGGTCAATTGTAGTTTTACAATAAAGGATGCAAACCATACATTTTACCTGTCCATTATTAGATGTGTGCCTTTTTGCTGATGATGGAACAACACCACGTTTGGAATGTTGTGTAAGATCATTACAATTAATTTGAACAGTTCGTATTTGTTAACACAAGAACAAGAGGAATTGACTTGTTCATACATATCAAGTTCTCCGAAGAATGTACATGAATGTAAGGCGGATAGCTACTAATGGAATTTTGCAGTTGAGTTTAGAGTACTTCACGTATACACTTGAATGTGTGCTTTGTGCAAGTCACACAATAAAAAAATTAACCATTTCAAGACTAATGAATTCTTTGCTACATAAGAATAAATTGGGTGAGGGTGTATTTTGACCGAACTATCTTACACAATACCTGTGTGTAGACTAATCCAGCTTGGCCGATAATGTGTTGTTTATACTATCATTAAGATACATTTTATGTTGTATATCTATACCGCTCCTCCTTTACTGATTCGTTCACATACCTAAATGTTGCACTTGTTGGCATCACAATAATTCTATCAATTATTTTATTATATAACCATCGCTCGCTCGTCCAGAGATGGTTAAGAAATTTTGAGATTTGCACTTGCAAGCACGAATATACGCTTCGTTCGGAAGTAAGCTTATCCGCAACAGCTTCTGATAACTACCCTGAATTTTGCTGTCCGACGTATGGTATAATTTGTTATTTTTGTTAGCTAATGCCAAGCTAATATATATAAACTTAATGAACATTTCTCCATGTTCCGTAGGTTGCATGTAACCTGTCCTTGTTATTTAGTTAATTTTGCTCAGTGCTACCTGGATCGAATGTAAAACGTAGCGTAACTACTGCCATATCATATCAGCTTCGGAAACCAAATTTAAATTATCTAGGATTGTTGCTCAACTTGATAAGTTTCTCAAATTACAAAAATTCCTTATGACATATCTTGTAGTGCGCCTGTGTTTAATTACCCATTGTCAATTTAACTCATGCGCATACAATATGCGCCACTTAAATAAGACTTCGTCACTACGTGATCAAGGGAGAGCAACTCAGAACTCTAAGTGTATTAGACCTAATCGTTAGAAATATATTCATATTAACACCGTGAATAAGGATGGGTTTCTCCGTATTCTGCATGTTTGCAGGCATAAGAACTGTACTTCTTTCATTGCTACTCTCGCCAAGCACGTCCGGTTTCACATAAAGCCAACTGGACACACTGAATTACAAACACTACAATTTGACAAATCGCGAGATTAGATCAATTTAGTTAACATACAGATGCATAGTTTGACAATGCTGTCATATTTAACGCTTAAACAATGCATACAGCCGATCAAATTATAATTGATCAACTTCGGAAGTTTTACTGTATTTTTGCGAAAGTACTAGGAGAAGCACAAACTCCACTGAAACTTCTGATGCTCTTGACGAATAAAGAAAATTTGGTTTGACATGCGTGTACTCGATTTTGTTTTAACAGTATGCCCACATTCATGCGTTTTATCTTTTACATAATTTACAAGGTATACTGAAAATTCATGGTTCAAATTTGTTCACAGCGCCGCTCTAAAAATTTTGTAAATTGATCAGATACACCAGACATATAACTGCACTTCAGCCGGGATTTCTTTGTTACTGATATAATTGAGGAGACAATTTTTCGGAACATTTGAGGAATTTGCGAGTTTGTTTCAGCACAGCACATCAATAGTTTTAAATTACTGATATATATATACGACAAATACGAACATTAAGTACGAACATTAAGTAGAAACATTATAGTTTTGCCAGTTAAGGTTGCGATGCATATGTGCGGAAGTATTTAAATCAAACGAACGTGATAAACACTACATCGTGCAAACTGGTGCATACTTTCAACAAGGATCATCGCAAACATAATGGCCGTACGGAGACACGACCCGCATTCACTAGTTTCCATGCATGAACACCAAGATGGCCGCAACTTGGACCTAGATAACATAAAGATCCTAGCCCGTGGAAATGCTGGGCGAGCTAGAGAGTATTTTGAAGCCTGGTATTCTACAGATAATTTAGTAAACCCACAGGTTGCGATAGACCCCATGTTTGCAGCTTTACGGATGAAAGTTTACCGAGTTGGTAGACTAAATCCAACGGAACAGGACGCCAGACAAATGCATCTCATAATGAAGAAAACCGAAGAGGCAGGCGCACATATGCTGCGAGGCAAGAATCATGGATCTATTTCGATAGTCAAATGCTCGTTGATTGATCCAAACTCAGACTGATGGCTAGAAGATCAAACATTCACGCTCACTGACGCTTCGTACGGCGCTGCTCTGCTATATCAAAGCGGGTGGTGTAGAATCGTTTGCATCTAAACTGGCGAAATCAGCAAACACTCAGAACCCCGATAGACACATGCATACAAACTTATCAATGTTGTTATTTTTAACCGGTTTTTCGGCAATTCCTCATTTCTCTGTTGACAGCAACTGCAATGATTACAACAGTGTATATGTAGGGTATAGGGAAATATGTGTGGATGACGTATCCCGTTAGAAGGACATTCGCCGTCCCATCTACCAAGTTTGTTATATAAACTTGCTCTGTTGGTGTACATCGCCGTTTGCAGACTCAATACGTAAATTGTAAAGCACCATTTCTTGCCATCAAGTTTTGCTTAGTTGGAAGATATAATCTCACAATGTAAACATTACAAGACCATGCAAATCATTTATACTTAAAGCGTTTTCCACCAAGCAGTTTTCAACTCTACTAAAATTTGATTACATATTAAATTGCATCATAATGTGTATAATGATGCTAGTAAACCAGATAAACCAACAAGATTAAAAACCGTAGCTATGATTCAAAAACTGAGCCCTTTTGATGTTTCACTATCTGGGTTACGCTGGGCTGTGAACAACGAGAGTCATGGCGTTTACGCACAGTAAATAGTGATGTAGCCACCGCGCTAAGATAAAGCTGCATTTGATTATGTGTAACAAATTTCCAAAAAACACTGCGTTGGGAATCATACAAAAACATGAATAAGACTCGGTAACAAAAATATAGTTAGTGACTGTTAACAGTGCTTTATATCAATTGACATTACAATATATTTTGCTGGCATATCAAGGGAATTCACCTGTTCATGTTGAAATAACGTATTAGCAAACTTTAAATGCGTAACCTTTTCCGAAAGCAATGTTTCAAACATCAACTGTCCCCGCAAGCATTTAATTCGCCAACCATGTTTCACAATGCATCTCCACAGTGGACATAACATCTAAAATTTTTGGTGTTAGTTTGTAGTATTTTGAATAACTCTCATTGGATGCACTCTATTTGTGAGATTGAAAAGCGTTCTTGTTGAATTAATGTAAATTTTGCGCGTATAATCTGAGAAAGCTGCTCCGAACTAACTCAACATTTGATATCGATTTGACTTGATTTTAGAATTGGGATAGAATAATCTGCCGGAAAGCAATTATTCCGCTGTACACACTTGGAATTATTCGCCGTGTTTAATCATCTGCGTCACTTTAGAGAAATGTGTTTTGCGTCTGCTAATGTATGACAAATGGTTCCGTTTTACTGGTAAGTAAACTTATGTACTGACATGCACAGGTTTACCGCTAAACAGTTTTGATCGAAAGAAGAGTCATTTTAGCTGGCTTTCAAACGAATGGGTCGGGGACTTTATTCGCTGGAACAAAACTTTCCCATAAAGAACGGATGTCATATCAGTAGATAAATTGTCAAACGACCTTTAACGCGTACCGTGTATTTCGTTACATTTTTCTGATCCTAATGCTGACATATCAATTGCTTAAGGTTTGTGAGTAAAATTATAAAAGAAAAACTGGACAGCCTCTTTAGTGCATAAATTAAACAACTTAAGTCACACAATCAAATAGTTTCACATGACAGCTTAAAGTTAATAGTATAGACTGAGAAAATATTATATAAACAGTAAGTTGATTTATCCCAATCGTAAACTGAAAAATTGTTAACTCATAGCCAGCTTCATATGGCTTTGTTTTTAAAAGGAGCGGGAAATATGCAATGGAACTTCGCTGGTACCTACCAATAGTGGTTGCAACAACGAATTTTAAACGCTTGGATTAAAGTTGCAAACTAGTACAGCCTCTTATATTCTAACTATTGAACTACTTCAGTTAAATCAAATTTTTGAAACATACTTTGAATCGAATGTGGTTCAAAAGCTAAAATGTTACGATATACCACTCAGTCATATATATATATGTATGTAAAAGCATATTTGCTCGTGCCTTATTTTTAAAATTGTGAGTTAGGCTACGATTCAGTAGCTATTTACCATATAGTTCAGGTATCAAATATCACGGTAGTAACATGCTTGGAACTTTCCTGTTTGATCCACTTAACATTGCTTTATATCTTAGGTATTCCTGATATTGTTGCTGGTGAGTCCGTCTCCCAAGCTATTAATCTTCGGCGGGTTATGACAGCCAACCAAGCATTTGATGGCTTAGCTTATCGTTGTTGGGCAACCTACACTTGAAACAAAATCAACGTAACAAAAGCAAATTAAATCTGACACGGCCGTTTTTAGCTATAGTCACACAGGAACCAAGCAGTCATCCGTTCGAATCAGCAAAATGTGGCTTTACTTTGCTGTTTATTGTACTTCGAAAAATGATAATAAATCAGAAAGCCTAGGTTAGAAGACCATTAAGCTGATGTTGTGACCTACATCAATATTGTCACCTCTGCGCGCTTAACACAGTATGAAGCAGCAGCAAAACATTAGTGAAACGGTTATCTTTTGTCCCATATAACAGCAGTCGATGTGAACTACGCCGCGTAGCTATGTACTGGAGCCTGTACGGATTGGTGAAATGACGGTGCCGCAGGCGAGGCAACCGCCAATCAATTTACTAGTTGCATATACAGGTAATGCAATAGACAGCGCGCTTGCTAAAACAGTTCACGTTGTGGAAAACATTTAACATATTTTAACGCTGACAGAATTAACTAGTCATTACGAATAACTCGCTCTAGGAGCAAGTCATGCACGTTCAATAACCTAGTTAATGAAGCTAATGCTCAGTGATTTCGTGTCGTGTTCAGACCACTCATAATTCGTCAGGCATAACGCTCGTACGCACTCATTATTTAAATTTAATCCGATCGCACTATGAAAAATGGTATTTGAGATGCGGCACAGTTGCTCCTTTCCAACACTCTATCTAGGCCATGAAGGCGTGGTGCGCTATCTTCCCTTTGATACATGAAATGCCGACAGTTAGGTGACACAGGACCACAAGCTTCTGATTCACTCCTGTAATATTTATGATGGATAAACAGTGACATATTAACTAATACCCTCAAATCTTCAGCAAATGACGTCTGAAAATAAACTTTATGTCAGGCGAGTACCCGAAAGGTAATCTATAGAGTGTAATTCGCTGATTATTTTAAACTAAGCGCATCGAAATACACAGCCTAGAGAGCTGAAACCTACTTCAATATATACGTACGTTTATCTTCTCCAGCTCCACTATTCCACGGTGTGCAAAATCACTAGGAACTACGAACGCGGGAAGAAGAATGCAATTAGAGCGACTTAACAAATGCACAATATCGCAAGCTTTTGCTGCCAAAAGAAGTGAATCATACGGAAAACAAAATAAAAACAATAATAGCTCGCCTCATAAGGCTATTAGATTAATTCCTATCCTGACCGCATCTTGATATATTTTATTAAAATGTTAACTATTCAACACCACGACCACTGGAATAAATTATCTATTTTAGTGACATGTATTGATTGTTGGTTGCAGAGCAGGTAAATTTATCGAACTAAATTTTAAAGTATAAACTTATGATAAACCTTGGGTTGGTCATTCGAATATGAAGAACTAATTTAGGTTGGTGATCTTACTGTGAGCAATGGTGAACTAATCAATTAAAAGCACTTATTTTGTAATATTATATCCTTCGTTGTGGCAGTGTGACAATCGTCTGTTTTACTAAAAGACGCTGGTAAGAAACTTAACAAATATAATTCCTGAAAACATATGACTTCTATTGATGAGGCAAGCTGCCGTCTAGCGACGGTTAAACACATATACAAAATTCGAAAATAAAATTAGCCACTTTTCCCAAAATATTATTAACATAACAATCAAGGTGACGGTAAATATATGTTAGCCAGATGGTTTGCTGAGCATAATAATGTTACTATATTGGTTTCGTCACTAGTTGAGGTGAAAAGAACAGTGTTTTTAGTGTAGCGAAATAGGGGAAGTGAATGTGTCTGCTACACCTATCGTTCCGACGAGCAAAGCTTGCTAGCTATTAGCTTTAACACATGATGAAATTTATACTCAAAACTTGCATATCTGGCCTAATCCAAGTACCTTGCAATAAATTATATTAATCAAATATGGACCCACTATAAGAGAAAAATGAATACGAGTTGCGCCAATGTAGTTCGATTATTGTAAATCTTCACTACACCATAACATATATAAGCAACATGCTTTAAATAATTCAATCAAAATGCTAACATTTAAAAATGCTTGATATATGATTGGAAAAGGAAGCAACCTGAAAACACACATATAATATGCATATTTATTTTTTATTGATCCTGTTACATCTCTTGCAGTTTACGCTTACTTTCCCTTCTCAATTTGCATTATTGTCTCCGACTCATTACTTGTCCCAACAAACTTGTATATTAATAATTAACCCCAAGCAAATCAAACGGCATGTTTACAAATTACTTATAAACGCATTAATTATAAGTTGAACAGATTTTATTATTAAGCAATACCCTGTTTTAAACGTTTCGTTTTAAAATTCTCAAGCGACTTACCGATCCAGATAAATATATGGAGTAGAGCTTTAGTTACCACTCAAAAAACATTCAACGTTAGTGCCCAAACATAAATGAACATTGATTTGGTTTCCTGCTTTTTATTTCCAATCATTCGTGGTGGGTGCACAGATTAATTCCTTGAAGCTACCTTCATAGCTTTTTTCACAACATAAAAGAGAATATACAATTTATTATGCGGTGATGAATTTGCAAACTGCGAATATGATTTCCACAGATTTCGGGGAATTATAAAATGTTGTTGCCGCTAACTAAACGCACTATTAAGCCTACTAACTTTCAGTTAACTACGCAAACGGATGTTAGCAACAATGATGCAAACTAACAAACAAAGGTTGGGCTTGATATATCAGGCAGCGTCTCGTTATTCAATGCTTGCTTTTACAAAAGTGAATGAGTTTATGAAATTGTGGTTCATTTTGCGAAATCCTGTGTAAATGATACTTAAATCCGCAACTAAATTTTTTGACCTATGATCTAACCATTACTTAGTTCTGTGAAACGTTCCATCATATATATGCAATACGATTCCAATAACTTAACTTGTCAGTTTTGAGCATCAAACTTATAAAATCTGAGCAAACTTGTTTCCACCAAACTGGACAGCAACAACGCAGACGTTTAAACAAGGCACTAATTGGAAAAATTATAAACAACAAGTCTATTATATTTCAGACAGCCGTGCTTGCAACTGAAGCTTTCTAACAAACTCAACTCAGCAAAAACTAGAAAATCTGGGTGCATTTAGGCACAATTAGAACAAACTCTGATCGCCGTGCGCTGGCTTAAACAGAACACAATTATTCAGGTAATGGCCAATCAAATAATGAGGCATCATTAAATCGTTGATGCTGAGAATCCTTGCGCAGCACACACTTTGATGAAATTGTAAATGTGTCAATTTTTATGGAGTGGGTAAAAAAACAATAAGACAAACTTGATAACCCATGTTTGTGACAACCATCAGGAACTAGATTTTTCTACTGTGGTAATGAAGGACGCAATGTATTAACGTAAATTTAACACCAGGGACCGTCTAGCGAAACTGGTAGAATTTATATTATTCTTGAGCATCCATAGCATACTGGGTGTTAAAGTGTGTGTGTGATACAATTAGTTCAAACGTACGAAAGCGGTCAATTTGTGAGCGGTGATTGGGTTATGCCTGGTTCGCAACATGCTTTGTAGACCGAGGTTTAAGCTAGCATCACATAACCTACAGCGGACTGAGAGCTCTAAATCCCTGTATCACCACCGAATGTATACATCATTGGTGTGAGGTCTAATCGATAGTTATGGAAAGAACTAAGCTAAGCAGAAGCACATTTTCGGCTTGCTTACCGATACCGCCGCAAAAAGTGGAGTTGTATGGTACCGAAAACCAAAGACAAGGAAAAGACAACTGACCAAAAGCTCAAAAGCACTAAGAACTGCCAAAGTTATGCCGACCTAGTGGCCCATTATTTAATCACTTGCTAGCAACCTTTCCAGTGAGACTAACTTCATCGGGGTTATAACGTTTCGGTAGTGTGACGGTAGATAGCACAAATACATTGAATTCTCATAAATCTAGCCTAAATAAATTATCTTGAGAAATGTTCCTTGATAATACCGCATTCACACATGTCTCAAGTCTAGGAATATTAAGTACAACATACTCAACGTGGCAACGAATTCGATGTTTCGCACTTGAAGCCAAAGTTCGCTATCGGGCTGAAACAGGGCAGTAAACGAATGTTAGTTCATTCAATGGGATGTGATCGAATTTCTAGTCCTGTAATATGCTCTAAACAAATATATCACACACGTTTGGAAAAAAATGGAATTAACAATTAGGATTAGTCAAAATTCTTCTAATATGATGAACATACATTACTAATATGTATATTTATTTCAGATATAATTTAAAATGACTTTTACGACAGGGCGCGGACTTACCGATACAGTGAACAATCTTTTAGATATGAACACCCCGATAACACCTGAATTTTGAAAGCTCGTGCCATTAACCTTCGGTTAAAGCGGAAACTAATGCACCAATAATTTTGGACCCGTTAGCCGCATATGTAAGTCTCACAATTTTACTAACCATGTCGTTCATCTGGTTGCTTGACTCTATTATCTTGGAAAACTGATTTAGCGAAATACACTAGCAGAATAATGTCCGACGGTGTGGGACAACAGGCTTACTTTTGTGCATATGTCATTAAGGAACGCTTTTTGTAAAGCCATATTGGTCCGCCGAGCAACCACAATTAGAGTGCTAACAAAATCGTTAAAAACTCACCGCTCCTCTAACCCTTTATTTTTATTCTCCTGAGCTACAGGGAGGAGAAAACATTAATGAACATTATTAAATTTTAAAACACGTTGCTTCCGTGGATCATTCTGTCTCTTTGGTTGCAGGAAAGCCACTACCCTCTGGCTTGTTATGTTTATTAACACCATCTAATGTGGCAGAGAATTTGTCTGACTGACACAATTGACCACACATTCTTAAACGTCTAACGGAGCTATCGGTTTCTTAAGAGATAACATAAATTAGGGACAAGGGTTCCAATAAATCCGTGCACGAACGTGCGACTTAATGTCAAACGTATTATCGCCACTTAATATGTCAGTCATGAACAGACACTGGACACCATCAGTATATGATACAGCATAGTAACCTTCGGCGGTGTCCTAATGCACAACAACTGGCATTGCCATGTTTTTACTTTAACAACATTTTTTATAGCTTGGTAAACATCGCTAGCTTAAAAGGAGCACATGTGGGTTCTAAAGCGCATAAAACATAAACCAATATCGAAATGAATCTGTGATTGTCGTAGCAGCCGACGCCAAGAAGCAATCCGCGACCTGTGTCCGGCACAGAATACAAGTGATGCAAGTTCTCATCAGCATGCTAAGCGCTGGTTTTACGCTGCAAATACAGATTTACCTTAGTCTACACTATAGGAGCTAATACTATATGATCTATCGAGTTGCGAAACGAAAAATTATGGGTCTCCGTAGGCTGCTGTGCATGTAAGCTATGAAATGCAGGTGGTGATAGTATATTTTTGGAGTTAACATTTGGCAATCGTAAAAAAATCTGAAGATTTCCTTATCTACTAGAAACAGGGTGTAAATACATAAAAAGGGAAAGGCAATACCCTGGACTCTTACAGGGCGTTTCCGGAAATTTTGACAACTTTTATTGCTGTCATTGTTGTACACCTACAATAAGCTGCACGTGGGGTGGGCGATACAATATTGTATTTACTGACGCTAACACTACGTGGATGCACCTAGATATGCGGAAGGTAGAACGAGCAAATTCTTTGGGATTTTCCCGTGTACTAACAACACAGACAGCGAACAAAATGTGCATCAGCGAGGATACCTCACCATGGTTTACCTTAACCACGCCTGTTCCGACCTGCTGCAAGTAATCCACAACACCCAGCTGACAGGCTACCAGCTGAAACGTGCCGTACTACAGTGGACTTTAAGATTTACAAAAGATTCCTTCCTTTGGTTGTCAAGAACATAGAATCCATTTCCAACTCAGATCACTTCGGCCTCAACATGATAGCTTTCACAAGAAGCCTGTACCCCAATATATCACAGCCGCTTTACGTGAAAGATTAAGTTTCACATAAGGACTAGGTAACTCACCAGCCCAAAGAGTGTGGAAGGTTAGAACGATCATAATGAAAATAGCTAGGACAGTCATTTTTAGCCAGGATTACTCCGACTTCCATGTTGTTTATATAAGTTTTCAAATTTGCACCCTGGTGATCCTACCGGGATTCGTCAAGCAACTTCTTTGCTTAACATTAATCAGTGTTCATTGCCCCAATGCGGGATACTGTGAGACACATATGAAAACACACTTTGAACAACTAATCAGGCTATCACAAGCGATATATATTAAATTGCTCCAGAGCACAGATAACACATTACGCGTTATTGTATGAAACGTTGCTGCATTTTTTCAGAGGTGTAAACTCGGCCAAACTGTGAGCGATGGAATGTGTGGTGGCTAATTCTCAAAATCCAAACATAACGTTAAAGTAAGTTAACCTCATATTTCAAAATCTGGGATCATGGTCATAGCACAAATATATGGATTTGGTAAATGATAAATGCACTTTGTTAATCACAGCTAAAGAATCATTGCAATATAACGAACCCTGGTATCATTTATCTTCTTCTAGGATAGGATTGATACTACATATTGACGTTCCAGTAAGCATTACATGACATCCGGACTCAGCTGAAGGAGTGAACAAAACTGTCGCGCCTAACACAATTTTAGCTACATGATATATTTTTGTTTCGTATATTTACATACGCGTCTAATCCATACCGACATATATATGTATGTAATCGTTACCTTGCTATAACGTATGTTTCAGTTATGTTTACCTTGCATAGGTTATTCGAATTACACCATGTTTCAATATTTCCTTTAAACGTATGCCCAGAATTTCATTTTTTCCAATAGACAAACTAGCACTCTTCGTTAACTGGCCTATATATTATTCCAGTGAACGGCAATCGTCCGCCGTTTACGCTCTTTACGGAAGTATTCTCTACGGAAATATGCGTGCTTGGTAACTCTATCCCTCTGAATTGTTTCATTGGTCGATGCAATTTGAAGCACAAAATTTAAATTTGTTTGTGAACCTAGCATACGTATCACCCAAATTACATAAAAGTGATAGAAAATGCCACCCTATTAAGTTCCTATTTTTAAATGAATG
This sequence comes from Dicrocoelium dendriticum, assembly GCA_944474145.2. Classification (NCBI taxonomy): domain Eukaryota; kingdom Metazoa; phylum Platyhelminthes; class Trematoda; order Plagiorchiida; family Dicrocoeliidae; genus Dicrocoelium; species Dicrocoelium dendriticum. Next base: position 43,495,846 of record OX104067.1, on the reverse strand, counting down.
TAGTAAAACCCGTTGCATATATTTGTTGACCACGACGTTTCAAGTCAGCTTGTGCAAAAACGTGAAATCTTGAAGTTCTCAAAAGCTACTATTAACAGTGAACCCACGAATGTGCATTCTATTCTTAACCAGCATGCACAGATGGTTTCTATTTGGACTTGGGATATTGACAAAATCGGATGTCAAAATTTCGTGCCAGCGAATAAACATATATTATCCCCAGGAAAATTTTATAATAAATCTGTTGATCCTAATAATTTTATGTAGAAATCCTCTTATGAATTTAAGTTTAATCGATTAAACTTATGCGTCTTCACAAGAATATGATTGCAAAGGAATATTTAACCAGTATCTCATCTAGTACATATGCAGAAAGATAAGAGAAAGTAAATTTTTTCTGCGCTGTTCGTTTCGGCAGCCGACTTATGTAATTATTTAATTATGCAACACTTTCTTTAACAGATTTGCATAAGTTAATTTACTTGCTCAAAGGTTTTACTACAACCATGCAGTAATGCCTTTTCATAGACATAAAGTGGAAGTGCTTTAAGCTTAGAAGTTAGGGTTTTCCAAGCACAAATATCTCAGTTCTAATCCAGCTAATCATCAGACTTTGTCAATTTCAATATAATAATTACGAATGGTCTTGCTCATGTCGGTATTTGCGTTTTGCACGCTAGTGCTTCCTATATACCACCGAGCTTTCCGTCATTAGAATGCGTTGCAGCCTCCGGCTAGAACCAATTTTTCTGACAATATTACGAGGTTTCTTCCATTTTCCTTTCGCATGTAAGAGCTAACAGCATAAAAATTTCCAATAAGCTATATCATTATATCAAATATCGTGTACTTCTAAAAATAATCCGGTACATTCGCCTTAAGCGTTAATCTGCAGAGATGCAATGATTGTCCCTGAAACGTACACTTTTATAAATTTTGCACTTATATTTTATTATATAAGAATGTTGATTTATTGCAGCAGTTTGTCGGACATTATTTTATTTTTATATAGATGTACAATATATGCTATTGGATACATAAATGTTAAAGGGAACATAGAATTAACGAAGTGTTTTGTGTTTTGCTAGCACATATGGTGGTATTTTAACACTTGCAGAATCGCAATAATCATGGTGAAGTAAGAAATTCAGGCAAAGTTAGGGTATTGTAATACAACACACTAATAAACCAGAAGATTACCTGACAAGCAAGATGACTTGAAATGATAGGTTAATCAACTGCCCTATTCAGTAAGCATTACTTTACACTATCGCATCTAATGCAGATTACAACTGATTCATCAAATAGCTTGCGATATGTCTAAAAAGGCAGAATCCAAAATAAGTTCTCCGTCCGTGAAAGTTCTTATCGTCATCAACCATGCAGGTTTGTATTTACCGGAAAACAAATTCTACTGAATTAGTGCCCTAAAATAGACATAATAAAAACACACAAGTTGATGATCTAGGCTCTTAATAGGGTTTAGTTTAATTTACTATGTATACATATATATATATGGATCCTCTTAAAATGAAAAACCAAGGATATGTCATCAATATATTAAATTACTATATACGCACTGAGTTGATGATACAGGGTGTGGTTATAAATGTCAGAGCTTTTTCATATTCACAATGTTACCGTGATAAACATGAAACGAAAACGCTTATTTCTGCTCATGAATAGGTTAATTATGACTTTCGCGTTTACACCAACATTTAAAGTAAAAAGGTGCTAGCAGCATTAATTTATGCATTGTTATTTACTGTTAATAAATGTAATGTTAAAATTAGATGTAACGCATAATTGGACGTAAACTAGAGTAAAGTTAACGGGATATCCCTATATATTTCACTGACCATATTTTTCAGTTAGACTCCTTGTTTACACTTTTATAAAAATATCAAGCCATAGTGAGTCTGCGATAATCGCTCTGCAAAATTAGCCCTAAACATGCATGCTTAATGTTGAACTAATTTTGTGTTGCTGAATGACAGTTGCTGTTTGAGTTATGCTAAAATAAATCACATACGATGTATGACCTCTTCTATAAAATATTTCCTACCTGTATCAAACCTGTTTTTGGTTTACTCAGAAATACGGAGGCGGATAATTCCTGCGGATGTAAGTTTCTTCTTTATACATGAAATTCGTCGTCAGCATTAAAGGTAATATTGTATCTGTTCAGATGATTTATATATATACTAAAGGTAGCGTGCCTTTTTGTATTTGGCAATAGGAATATAATCTCATTTATATACTTTAGCTTGTTTGCTGTTCACAATCGTTTAAAACATCCATATAAATGTAAAGGAAACTTTAGTATGCCATGCATGAGGAGTTTTACACTATCATGCTAAACAATGATTATATAAATACTTATTACCTTTTAACTTTATTACATTTCTTTAATAGTACGTGCTGCTGAACCTGTAGGTATTACGAATCACTGTTTAGGATGTCATGCCTTAAACATACGTTGGTTTCTTGACGATGTCTGG
>OX104067.1:43279422-43492850 GCA_944474145.2 Dicrocoelium dendriticum | reverse complement strand
ACGTTGAACGGTCACGCTTTAACGGCCGTATTACCTTACGCACCTGTGACCATGGCCAGCCATTGTTGCGAGTTGGTTGATTTGCACCATTTTTACTAGGTATTGCACTACTTGATGCGGGCGGTAGCAAACCATTGGACCCCGGAGATAAACGGTCAGATACTATGTGTGGCGCTCCTTCTCTACGCAACTAGACCTGTGAGCTCATACTCTGTAGACTTGTTGTCTCAGGTGGTAAGGTTTTACAGGAATAGTGTCAAATAACTCTCCATAACCAGCAAAGAGGATAAAATTGTGTAACTGTGTTAGTCTGAACCCTAATCGTGTACCTGTCTGTTATGTGTAGCTCTGAAGTTACTTGGATAGTGTCAATCGCCATAGCTCAGTACGTCCCAGAGGTAAGCAAACTATAGCACTACGTGAAGGTCTGGTCTGGTTGTCTAGAAGTGACTTGCACCCTAAACTTTCCGAAATGTGTCATCCACGTTTCGGATCCTCTGTAACGGCTGTGCTGCAACACTACACATACTGCCACTTACGTGATTTGAAATCGCACTGCTTTTTGCTGAGCGCATTTGAAACTGTATATTCCTCTGAGCCTTAAGAAAATTCGCATAACATCTTCGTTGATTGCATGCGTGCAGATGGCACACACCCTGACTATCAAACCGTGGTAATCCATCCCCCTCCTGTTTAGTATCCCCCTCGAATCACGAGCTCACCTGTTATGCGTAATACCATTCTCTTTTACGGCAGCCAGCTGTTAGCTCTACGGAACGATGTCCATCCCTTACTGGGGACTCAGCAGGCGTGCCACTGTTTTGCTTTTTTTCTCTTGTATTGCGGCACAATAGCTGAGGTGTTTTCCACCTTCAGCTAACGTGTAATGATGATGATGATGGTAATCCAGCTAAACGTAAGAACGGATGCATGTCTGTTCAATCCCTAGTCATCACATGTACCTAAGGACAAAGTTAATGATATATCTACTGTAATTATTAAAAGCGTTCGAAAGTTTCATTACAATTCAAAAATTCAACGTACCCTTTTCACATAATTATAAACAGCACAAGTATATTGGAATAGTAGCTAAATGCTGCATAACTTTTGCCTTCACTGACAACTTAATGACAAAACCGCAAGGTGACATTTATTTTTGTGTTCTCTGAACCTTCACCGTTGCCTTAAGTTAAATACCTATAAATGTATGGTGTTCTATTTTCGCTGTCAAAGGGAAATTGGTACCAGCAGTGTTCGTTGTGTTCCATCAGTCATGCGGTTTCACTCTAATGCATGTCAGTAAAGTGGTAGGGTTACACTGGTCAGCGAAAAACGTGCTCTATATGGGTGAAGTGACACTAAACACCGCACATTAGCCGCTTGTGGTTCACCATCTCAAACGCCTTGCTGAAGTCAATGAGAACAAAATACGACAAACCTTGTATTGCGTAATCCTTGCAATACACGTGCATCGTCAACAGCAGGTTGGTAACGTGAGAATGACTGGGCATGAAACCATGCTGGGTAAGTGTCAGAATACCTTTGAATAGGAGCAGCTGTTAAAAAAGTTCGTGCAGACAATCTTCTCCAAACTTAGTGTCTGACAAATCGATGTGTAATTATCTATTTTCCTTGGCCTCCGCCTTGATTTTTGATAACTGGGCAACGAAGCTTTGAACCTACTTTTGAACAGATCAGTCACATCAGGCGATAGCGGATAGCGGTCCCCAGTCGGATATTTTTGGTTGTGTTGGCAAGATCACTTGGTGTTGGCTTTCTGCTTTCAATGGAAGTATTTCGTGGATATTTAAATACAATTCAGTTTCATTTCTGGTACTGAAATCCACAATTCCGAAGAAGTTATCCTGTGTTACTTGCTCCAAGTTAGTCGAATACCGTGCAAATGCCCTCACGTGTGTTATGTGCCACATTTCATGTGTTGGATTGTTAGTTGAGCATTTTCATCGTCTTCATGAGATCCAACACGATTTCGTCCAATCTATATGTGAAAATTGCCGAAATAAGATGCAGCCAAGAAGAGTAATGCTGAGGTGTAGGCCCCAGCGTTTGGTTGCGAACAACTCAGTTTGTTTAGCCCAACAAGATATCCCGAAGAGCCTTCAGGTTTTATTTCAGTCTTCTTCCACTACCCGTGCATACTCACCAGAAAGAAGTCCAACCGTTGTGAGAGGACCAGTTTCACCTTTCGTAAGTTGTTTACCTTTGTTCTGTCCAACGGACACTGATGTCCCAGCAGGTAAAAATCTGAGTGCTGAAAGCCAGTGGAAAGAACGAAGAACGACATTACGAAGGGACTTTGGGCGTTTGCGTTCTGTAGGTCAACAGTTAGCTAAACTACGTGATGCTGGTAGTACACTTCGTCCTGCAAGGTCAACCTCGTCCAACCAGTTGCATTATAATCTCTTGATCCTTCACGCACCGGAGTCCAGTGATCCATCAACCCAAGTGCGCTACGATCATGATGTTGAGTTTTTACAGTGTCTAATTGACAAACTTTTCGACGCTGTTGAGGAATCGGTGAAAGTGAGACAAATTACCCGTCTTGGAAAGCAAGGTGATAAATGAAATCGGCCTATGAGAGTCACTTATGTGGACGAAGCCAATTCAAGATTGATCATGTCCTGCCAAAGTAGGCTCAAAGGTTTGGAGATCCATGTTCGTCCAGACCTGGATCCGGTAGACAGGGAGCGGCTCAAGTCTGCTATCATTGAGCTGTAAAGAGGCACTGGTGAGGGGGAAACAAATCTTCGTATCGTATATTTTCGAGTGGTTTCCAACAATATGCGAATCAGGATAAACAGGCTGCTCACACTTCAAGTACGCCCGGCGGCTCCTGCTGCGGCCTGCGAGTAGCCTTCACAAACGTTTGCAGTGTTACAAACAAGCGCAATGAGCTTTGTTGTTTCGCTGCGTCTGAGCAGCCAGACGTAGTGGGCCTCGCAGAGACATGGCTGCATGCAGAGTTATACACCCAAGAACTTGAACTCAACGGTTACTCGTGCTTCCGATGCGCTGGGCTAAAGAATGACGACGATGGTGTCTTACTTTAAATCCCGTCTTCCTTGCGTGGGAGACTTATGAGCACCTACCAAAGTGACGATGGTTTGTGTGAGATACTGTGGTGCTGCATCCACTTCAGGCGCGGTGAACTGCTTGCGGGCGAAGTTTATCGCAGTCCCCTGAGTCGTTGTTTGGATTGGCTGCCCATTCTTCGAAACCACATGAGTCGTCCACACTTTCTACTTGTGGGCGATTTTAACTGTCCTCGAATCCAATGGGATTAAATTCCTGGATATAGTGAGGTTGAAACAAAGTTCTTGGATTTGGTACTTGAATCTGGTGCATCGCAAAACATATGCCAGCCAACATGCATAACGACACGTTCAACCCCGTCCTGTCTCGATCTGAGATTAACAAGCTACGAACAACGATTTCGTGACGTTAGGATCCTACAGCCCCTGGCTACAAGCGACTATTCTGTGCTCATAGTTGATATGTAATTATCTTTACCGTATTCACGTCCGCTGGAACCAGCTCCCAACTACTGGAAAACGGACTTCAATGGTCTAGCTCGAACCGCGAGCCAACTGGATTGGTCTCTGTCCCAAGCTGCATCTGTGGCAGATTGTTGGACATTTATAAAAGAGAGATTGACATAATTATGTTCCCAATTTGTGCCACTGAAATGTCGAAAGGTTGGACGGATTAAACCTCATTGGTTTGAGAAGGAGTACGGAAACCTGGCTCGTAGGCGTCGCAGACTCAGACAATTTTCTCCTCTCTGGCTCTGCCAATGATTACGAAGGGTCTAAATGTCAGTGGAACATCTGCAGCAGTGCAAAAAAGAATAAACGCCGACAGTTCGAAGAGCGAAGTCCAGTCTCCGAGAAGACCGCCCCAAAGAGAATCTTTGCATACGTGAAGCGAAGCTTGACGCAGGCTGGTGATGTGCCAGTACTGGATGGTCCAGATAGACAGCCCCTAATTTCCAGCACTGAGCGTGCGTCCGCATTGGCGACGCACTTTTTTCTGTATTTGCGAATAACCAGGTGTCTGTCCCGAGTTCGACGTGTACCGCTTTTACCGAACTTGATAGTCTGCATTGCGGCGTTGAAGAGGTAGGTCAACTACTCGCTAACATTGACTGCACAAAACCTCCTGGACCTGATGGGCTTCACCCACTAGTTCTCAAGTCACTTTCGACCATCCTCTCTCCTGTCGTGACTGACCTGTTCAACTGGTCGCTGTCCGAAGGATCGTTTCCGGTTGACTGGAAAGGTCTGGTGGTAAATCCTATTCCGAAAGTCGGCGGCCGTAGCAAAGTAAACAACTACAGGCCAATTTGTTTGAAAACTATCCTGGCAAAGGTTGCTGAGAAAATCGTGAAGGGATTGCTGCCGTTGCTACAGACAAACGGGGTCCTAACGCCCGCACATCAAGGTTTTATGCAAGGTCTCTCATGCATTATCAACCTGCTTGTGCCGAGGCATGAGTGGTTCAAGGCAATACGCAAGGAGAAGTCCGTCGTCTTGATATTCATCGATATCAGTAAAGTATTCGACAAGGTCAGCCATGAGGTTCTCCTTCACAAACTCAGAATGTGTGGTGTCGGTGGCTCACTGCACCGGTGGATTCGCGACTTTCTTGTTGGACAAAAGTGGAGGCTTCATGTCGACGACCGTCTAACTGACTGGTACCCCTCCACAAGTGACGTGCCTCAAGGCGCTGTGCTGGGGCCCACTCTGTTTCTGATGCACATCAGCGATCTCTCTCAGTTTCTCCGGTCGCCGTGTGCCTTGTTTGCAGACGACATGACGATTTGGAGAGAAACTGACGCTCCCGATGACTGTGGCCTATTTCAACAAGACCTCAACCGCCTATCCACATGGTCTGCAGACGTTCTTCCCCCGACCAACCCAGCCAAGTCTGTACTTATGAGCCTGGGGAAGGGCGCTGACGGCCGAACCTACACCCTTGACGGCCAACCGCCATATCCCACACCCTCCGTGAAAGACTTAGGTGTACTCTCGCGCTACGATTTTAAGTCCGTGGACAACACGAACAGCCTATATTTTAACGGAGTGCGTATATTTTGGGCGCTCAAACGTAGCTTCGGCACATGGTCTGAAGAGGTTGCTACTCGCCTCTTCTCTTCCGTCATTTAGCCAATGCTAGAGTACGGTTCGCCCGCCTATTTTTCGATTACCCGAGGCAAGGCACGAAAGATCGAGCGGGTCCAACACGTTGCTACCAGGCTCATCCCGAGTTTACGTGGGTTGGGGTATGAAGACTGGTGCGAAAAACTAAGACTCTTCACCTTGTCCTACCGTCGGGTGCGAGTCGACCTTATTATGACCTACCGTATTCTACATATCGGTGACTTCCTAATGCCAAGGCCAATGCTGCACTTATGAAGGCCATGCAGCACACGCGGACACAGATACAAACGTGTCGTCCTGGATGTGAAGCGAGTTCCCCAACCACTGTGCTTCGAACGGAGGGTGCTAAACATGTGAAACAGTTTACCTGAACATGTGATTGAGGCAACATCTGTGCAGCAGTTCAAAGCGTTGTTAGATTTATATTTTACCGCTATTGGATTCAGCGACAAGATTGCATACTTACGATGGCATATCACATTTGTGAGTCCTAAAATATAGTAAATCCGATATTTTAAATATTACGTGAGAACGACAACGATATTCACGGTTGACAACTTTTATAAGGTCTTTCACCATATTTCGAAAGAGTTGTACAGCATTCATTACTACTTCCTCTATAATACAGTATTCAGTATTCAGATGTTTTGACCGATACGGACTGGAAAATCATAGGTTGGGGTCGGTCAGACTCAGCAATGGTGTCGCTGTCAATTTTGGCGAGCAGTTGACACACATGTTCAAAGAGACCTAATGAAGGTCGACTGCAGTTATAAAGTTAAATACCGAAATGGGTCCAAACTCATATTTATGCGCATTTATAGAAGCAGCGGGCTGTCGCGAACGTACGCACGGAGGTTAGGGTGTGTCTAACTGAACCCTATATATCCTGGTCACCCGCCAGCTTCAAGTCCCGCTTTACGCATACGAAGATTCTATTTTGAGCGGGTGTTAAGAGCTGCTCTTTGGAATTCTGGCGATTACACTAATACATGGGGTGGCTAAAACAATAAGATGCATGTACTAGGCTCCATAGTCTTCACTGCAGCCAAGCTACATTGTCGTACCCCCTGTCGATCCAATTTGGGTGAACTAGTCCAACTGTCCAGAAATTGCCAGGCATACACCGTTTGCACATTGTTTTACGCCATCACTTTAGCTGCTCAACAAGCTATAACAGGTGCGGTTTGCAACAAAGAAGAATTCATTTTGTTCTCGGTTTGTGTTAGACCGTCAAAGTTAGTTTCCCAGTAGCTGTAAACCAAGTGTAGCGGATGAGCATACGATAAAGGCGGTCCAATTTAGCGATAAGGATGCGCTTAGTGCCATGGTTTTCAGTATTGCAAAAACTTAGAAACTTTTAGCCCATTGGTAATAGTAAGTCTAGGCGTAACATATATGAGCGCGTTGTTATGCGCGTGGGATTTAACATAGTGCTGTGTTTCTACTATTTAGGGTAACCGGATTAATCTGCGAAGTAGCTGACTGATGAACATCATACTTACCGAAACACAGTAGAGCTCCTTCATCTGACTTGAATGATAATAGTTTGACAGTTGCCTTATTTAGAACAAAAACCATGTTTTAAATTTACTTATGTATTTGTGGGGAACATTAAATTAGGAATAGCTGGGCAGCGTTGCTCACAGTATACAGGTCTGTTATTAGTTGAAATATGTTTCAACATACGAACTGCGAATAATTCACGTTGACTCACGTGAATACATCTGTCTTTTCGGCGGAGAAACGAGTTAAGACGGACAGTGTCTACAATATATCCGGTGCAATAGCAAAATTCAGAAATCCAATAGCAAACATTAAGTTTATACAATTGCGTTCAGCAGCTGACGCCAGCTGTATGGTAACGCGGTTCGTCATCTATTTTTGTTTGAATTTATATTATGTTTCATAATTATTTGGATTCCTTTTGTGAAATTTGTCATTCTGTAACATTTTCTCCTTTAACAAAAGACTGATAAATAGCACACTTTCTTTGTTTAAAATCTAATAGCTTTCGGACATCTGATCTTTCATCATTGCTTTTGCATTGTTTGATGTCCACTCGTGGGGTATAGTGTGCTACATAATCATCATCTGTCTCACTGCAATTTCTTTGTCGAGTCATAAAAACGGTCGCTAAATCGTTACATGTCCTTCGACATTTGATTTACGCACATGGCAACAAAGAAATCGACTCGGAGTGGAATGCTTCCATTTACTGACCACTGCCAACAAGTTGTGTGAGCTGTTAAACACAGGCATTTGCTTTGATTTGTGTATCCTTTTTCTCAACAACTGCAGCTGGTTGGAAGCAGGCCATTAAATATTTCAGAATACGTGGTACAGAGATTTGAGGTATGGTGCAGCATCCGCAGATCTAATGCTAATTGTTCATTAGTGACTTATGGGAAGTGAATAGATGGTTAGATACCTGGTGGTCAGTGATGTAATTAATATTTCAAGCTGGCCGTCTGACGTACGTCTGAAAAACTTTAACGCTGCCAAGGTTAAATGGTGCAAATTTTCAATTAGGCGGATTTGTTAGACACACTAAATCTTTGAAGTACAATAAGTTTAAATCCATCAACACGCGCCTTTGCGGATCCTTACATACAGGACATACCTATATAAATATCTATACTTTTTCTTCACTACTGAATGCTTATCAATAAGTCGTACTCGACTAAAGCACAAAACGAAATTCACTCTACGGTTCTGCAAACTATTCGATGAATACTTGCGTGAAATGCTTATGATCTACATAAACGCTGCTCAAGTGAAACTTCAAATTTGTCTAGCTTCAAGTGTGGCAAAATTAATCTTTAAAACCACTACACATTTGTTGGCCTAACACAGTAAAATTGATAGCCAACATTTGTTGATACACAAATCAAAAAATATACCGAATATTACGTAGGCCTAATCAATTTAGGGGCATTTTTGTGAAAAACTACAACTAAATAAATAAAATATTTTTTTGAAATAAACCGGAATCATATTGCTCACATTAGGTAAGCATAGTGATTGGGGATAAACATGGCTATTTATTAACGTACGGTTGGTAGAAAACCAAGTGCAAATTTCGAAACTCGTCCAAATAAACAAATGACTAATTTTTCCATTTACTTTGTGTACCCATTCAACATGGGGTGCTGATAAATTTGTCAGAAGATTTGGACACCAAACGACGCTAACTTATTTAGAATGCACATAATAGTTTGATCATTTTTGCAAACTTTTCTAAGGCAAATTATCACCGGAAGAAAAATCAAGCAACTAATACGAAAGCATATTATGCTACTGTTAAAAACACTTTAAAATCTGAATTGAAACAAATGCGATTTAAAACGTTTGTTTAAACATCAATATAACTAGATGGTATCGAACGATTTTTAAAGAATCTAGTATTACGTATGGCCACAATTTATCGCTTGAGATTTGTGCCCTTTATATTTTCTAAATCTCCAGCTTTGCATATGTGGGTTCATAACGCTTACTGCAGTGCGAGAATCAGGAAATGCATGTTGATCGAAAAACCTCTTAGGTAGGTCATATTTTGCCATTTGTTCATCGTTCTAATTCCCTGTATGTACGTGGAAATATATTACTGTTAAATAACTAGTTTACGTAATTTTCACTGCTACTTCTAATTAACCGTCGTATTTCTCGATAAACAGTCAAGGCGCCATTATTTTACTGGATGTTAACGTTAGTTGCCTGCTTTGAAGCTTTTCCGCCATTATCGCCTTTTCATGCACGCCAATCATTTTCGAAATAAAAGTGATACAAGGAAATTCGGATGCGCAGTTACGGACATTTCGAGCGGTTACAAAACTAACAGCCACATAAAAATACGTAATATTGGCATGGTGATAAAACTGCAGTGAAATCAATTGTTTCGTAAACAGAAGTACATCAAGGGTAAAATGTTTCTGTTAGTTTTTGGACACTAGCCCTCCGTTTCAGTCAAATCTGAGTGGACATCTTTCTTGTTCCTCTGTGAGAGCAGCAGACATTTCACATCATGTTTGGGATGGTTTGAGCCATCCTGTAATGCGCCCGCCTTACTGATTGGGCCATCGCGCCAGGATATTATGTTGGGAAGAGGAGTTAAATTGTTGTCCAGTTGTCAAGGTCAGAGTGGATCGAGCTGAAACCAAGAACATCGTTCCTCATGTGTAAGCTATTAATAGCGCTCCACAAGCATTTTGTCAAATGCTCGCTGGCCGTTCTCCAAAGTAATTCTATCTGTTTTAAGTAAGTTACAATGCGTTGGTACAATAACCCAAAGTGTGTCGCACAATAAATTTGAATCCTTCAAGTCGTGTTTTTGGCGCGATGAAATTGAACTAGTGATGTACCTTGTTTTTTCTCTTTCTCTACCTCTAATGCACAATATGCTCGGAGAAATTGGAGCTACTTAAATACCGAATTCCCAGATATCGAACGGAATATACAGTTGGGATTGGGCGGATCAGTGTGGGTAATGTATCATTCTGGTATACCGCATTTTATCAGGGTTTGCGAGGTTTATCGGTACAAATCCTCCTTTAATTGCTTTGGGTTCATTTGTATAGTAATACTAAGATTTCGTTCAATTTTTTAAATTAAAAATCCAAATGGTCAGCTTAAAATAAGTACATTAGTTTGCTTTCGATCGGGGTTACAACTAGGCGTCCCTATCAAAGATAATCACATTTACCTTTTACGTAAATGATTAACAACAATTGGTTCAATACTGTGCCCTGAAGAACACCGCTCGCGACATTTCGGGAGATAGCAATTTGATCGGTTTCTACTCTTTATGTTCGGCCGTTAAGATATGATTCAAATCGAAATCATTGAGGGTATTTATTTTATAGGATCGCAGCAAAGCTAACATTGGTTTTTATGGTACACATATAAAAGATTTTCGCATATCTTTGAGAATGCTGAGGACGACCATGCGGTCATCTACGTCTGCTTTAACGTGCTCGAGGGATCGTAATTTGTTGTGACAGAAAAATTTGTTTATGATCCCACGTTGGGAAGTGTTGTGAATTAGAGAACAAATACTTTTCGGATTTTTGAACTTTGGTCCAACAATCCATCAACAAGAGTAATACTTTGATTAAATATAAGTATAGTAAGCCAGTATTAGTTATTAATAAATGATTAACGTTAAAACCGCATCCTAAAAATACATAAACGTGTATGCTTGTTTTCACTTAAAATTTACCCGCACCTTAGCTCACGGAGCAACATGAGTGAACGGGTGACATACTGTTTATTTTGACCACGGAACCAGGTAGTAATACAGGAAAGCTTGTAATTTGAATGCAACTATATAAACCACTATCTATTATTTTGAAAATTATTTTTCATAGAGATTTTTCTACACCCCAAACATATTCAAATTATCTGAACTACTGGATGGCACTGGCGTTGAAGAGCGCTTGTGACATAAAGCTTCTTTATACTTAACTTTAGTTTCTCCTACTGAAACCAGTAAAATAAAAATAAAAATTTTTACACTCATGGTAAACTGTAACACAGTGGTCGTGGTTAGACAACGTCTAGCTGCGCAATACTCATTAAGTGTTCACGCAGCTTCCGGTCAGTACCTTTCAAGCATATACACTAAACGAAAAATAGTTCCAAAATTATAGTAATGTCGATGGCACGACATAGTGGAACACTACCTGCAACATTCAAGGTACTGTAATTAAGGTTATGCTACTGATGTGAACTATTCCTAACCAAAATGCAATGCACTTAGTAAACTGCGGCTTTTCTGTGCTGTGCTGAAATCTTTTGATGAAGCGCCAGCAATGCTGTTTGCTATAACCAGTCCTAAAATGTTTTCTTTTCCACGGGGCAAACATAACGAATCGAAGCAGAGTTTGGGAGACTATCAGATATAATATGGAGCTACGGACATCTATGTGTACTGCATCAACTGAGCTAGAGTAAATAAAGCATGTGAAGCAATAAGGCAACTTCAGGATCAGTGGTAATGTACTCGCGAGACCATCAGCATGAAAAAGATTTGGTGCAGGTGATCTCGACTTTACCTAAATCCGCAACGTGCTAATTCTTTAAATAATGCAGATTGTATGTTATCATTTTATTCAAACTGATATTATCAGTGCTATTGGAAAGCGCAAAAGAACGAACAAGCTTCGAACAGCATGCAGAAAGTGTATCGAATCACACTATCTAAGTGACATTCAAAACTTGTGGATAATAAAAATGCGTTGAAAACAATGCGTTATACAATGAACAGTTAACTAGACCGGTGAGGTTGACATAAATAAAATGGTCGATTTTTTCCTCCAAAGCAGTCTGATATATTCGGTCTGCTTAACATCACAATAAATACATGCGCAGTTTACTCACTATGCAAATCAGAGTCTTTCATGTACGTACTTACTTGCTTTGAACCCTCAAGCAAGCTAGATTAATTAAAGTAGTTGAGAAGACACCAACCTTAGACTTTATCCACATAGCATACATAACTTTGCAACCAGAATTAACGAGTTACGTACAACGTACTGGCATATCTACGTTTAAAACTAGTTACTCAAATATAATGGTTTACATCTGCACAACCACAGCGTCATGCCGCCAGATCCAGTGAATGAACTAGTTATAATGTCCACAGGTATCAGTGGTGCCGCCCGCGATTTAGGTAAAAATCAGATCAAGCATTGTGCCAAATATTCACTCAAAAGACAGGGCACTTTATAGCATACGTCATGTTAACATTGTTGAACCCAAGCTATATTCATAAACTAAAGGCAACTAAATTAACACGAGACACACGGTGTTGTACATATTTTGTCGTCAACGGTATATGTTGACAATGACCTACCGATGCTGTCATAATTGATGTAAGCGACCGTGACGCACTTATTAATTTACCGTTTATAAATATTTATTCTTTTGGGGCCGGAGGAAATTTGCCTTGCCATCAACCGTCTTGTACTGTCATCGCACAGATTTCAGGTGTCAGTATGGTTGCCATAGGTGAATTATTGTCAGACACCCAAAACGCTTTAATGCCTACTGCATCCCACTGCAATTCGGCATAATATGTAAACCTTGGAACCTAGGAACAGGAAACAATGCTGTTTGACGGGTAAAATGCAGGTGATTGACAATTTCCACAGGTGGTTAGGTTGAAAAATATAGATAATGGATAAATTAATCGTCAGTTTAAACAAATACAGATTTACTGTACTTTTGTATAACAGTAGTTAAAAAAGTGAATAGCGTATTCACACACAATGCACTATGAGGGGCTTTTAAATTTGAAATAATATGTGAAAAATATAATGGAAATGAAAATTCTTACTCGTATGCAGCTATCGTGGGTTGGCAGTATAGTAAATTTCCTTTCTACAGTAGTATCGTTTAATAAAGTGAGTGCTAAAAGTTTAAACGCGCAAGTAAATTTGGCAGTGCCAAGTTGACGGCCGGATAAAGCGGATTAAATATTATTGTGTAAATGTATAAGTAAGTGTTCGTTAAATGGGAACGTCTGAGGGAATATTGAAGTGTGAATACTTCCGAAAGCTCTCCGCAAAATGTATTTTAGGCTCCTTCTTGTCCTGACTTGAACAGTCAAATTCTCTTGTACTATCAAAACTAATTCGCATTCATTAGTAGCAAGCTGCAAAGGTTGCTGCTATAGCCAAGTATTACTAAAACGTCAGTTCGCGGGATTTCACGAAAAGATAAAATTCCCTGATTGTTTTATGTCGATGACAATGTTAAATCATAATAATGTGCCTTCGGATAAAGTGGAATCTGAGACGTTGGATGTACATGTACTACTTCTTCGGAAGAAAAATAATTATGTGATAACTTGTGCATCTGTTACATTGAGTAAGATAAGTAAGTACAACGACATTTATCAAACCTTTGATTTTGTGAGTTCAAAAATAACCATAGTGTGTCTTGTATAACGAAGCTCTTCCAAACATTCTCATGTTGTCTGTAAAATTGCTGCTATGCATTGAAAAAATGTTTGAGGACCGTAAAGACAGAAAACGGCTTTCTTTGAGCGCAGGCGAGATTAATTTTAAGTCACCCTAACTACATGCTTCTCGGGTTTCAGATTGCAAATGGAAATGCTGCCAAATGATTGTTAATTTAAATATGACACTGACAGGAGCAACTAACACAATGGCTGAAAAATATGTCAAGCCATGTGCACTCCCATTTACGAGGTGCATGCTGGGCAAAGAATCTGCGATACAACAGTAATTAGCACCAAACTAAAATAATGTAGTCTCTTAAAGAATTAAGATATTGATGCTTGAAGATCACCTCACGCATAAGCTATTCTCATTTTTCTCTTCAAAATGATGCGTGGTAATTGTCACAGGACTTTCTGAGCTTAGTGTGCCTATAAGATAATAAAACCCTCCATCGCTGGAAGGATATCTGCTATTGTACTAACCCCTACCGAAATACAGTAGTGAATTTTAGATGGTCTATATTGTGAGTAATTTTATGCACGAAAATAACATCCTATGGAATAATTGTTTTCATATTTGAACTGACGAAGCTAGGCCAATGTAAGGAATAACTGCGCTTGTTATGCTAATTATGAAAACCGTTGCCAAAAGTTTGAACAAATAAATACATTTGTAACAAACATTTGCTGTGTGCCAAATGACAATCTCATAATATCATTGATGAGGCAAATAAAATAAGTACGTTCATTACTTTTCGTCCTCTGTACCATCAAATTTTCAAATTACTGTGCACAGACTTTGGAAGTGTTCACAATTCTCTACTGACCCACGCGAAGTAAAAGGTGTCTCCCGGGGCGAAATATTACTGATTTGTCAGAAATACGCACATATGTCTTAGATTTCTTCTAAGATTGCCATTTTGCTTCGCGGTTCTTGATGACTCACAAAAAGTGGTTGGTAAACTATGCTTATTTGCCGACTTTTGCAAAAATAAATGACATAAACAGCACTGCAAGGAATATCTACTACGATATTCTAAGGTAATAAACTAATTCGAAGTTGAAAATGATTTGAGTAATTATGAACAATTTGGGTTCATTGTGATGTTAACAGCTTTCTTGCATTTAAAGTTATCGAGTAGAGGTGAAATTCTTCACGGAATTCCAGGGGAGCTGCCAACAAAAGTTGTGCGGCATTTGGAAAAGCTGGCAAATATCTTGTCTGTATTTCCTCAGCTAGGAGGAAAACTGAACATTTTATACGACAACACCATCTGTTACATCTACCATCATTGTTCCTAACGAAACATATGTACTGCCGTGTTTGGTATACTGTTCAATAGTCCGGTAAATCTGCGAAAACGTAAACAGCATGTTCTTGAGAGAGTCCAGAAATGCTTCACGAAAAGGCTATGTTTATATTCCGCAGAGTTCACCTGCAGACAGGAATATGTCAAGCTTTGATTTGAGCCGGTTTGGCTTCGGATAATGAAGCTGAATATATTTTTTCATTACGAAATCATGAACTATCAAATTCACAATCTTGATCACGGTGTTTCCGTATCTTTAAGCAGCAGATATCCAATACGTAGCAAAACGGTAAAGGTCCTGTTTTCAAAATTTACTACCAGTATCAGAGAACGTTTAATTCTAACCCACTACACAAAACTTTGAAAAAGCTTCTAAATGATATCAGAAAATGACGCACGCTTTGCAAATTCAAGCTTGTGATTAGTAAGTAGTTAACTTTCAGAAATGTGATTAATATGTTGAGTACAACGCAGTCCCTAGAAAACGATTTTGAAGACGGTACCGATAGTGCTTGAATTTATTTCCGAACACAATATTTCGGTCAGTAGCACTTTTTCTTTCATTTTATTTTTTCGCAGCCTTAACATCTCTTATGTGATTGTGAAGGATCTTGGTTTAATGGCAGGTAAAGTTAGCAAAGTGATGCTTATTACATTGTGCCAGTTAATTTGAACTTGCACACGCTTATTTCTGAAAAGTATTAATGTATGGTCATAAAACGTTTGTACAATTATTTGCTTTGTTCCTTCTAAGGAAGAGCATTTCGCATCGTCTCTCAAAATACAGTTTATGTGTTTATTGATTTTACATCTATGTAACCTGCACGAAAAGCCTGTTAACACACCTCTTCAGGTTGAGAAAATTATACATGTCATGGCGGTTTGTTCCAAATCAGGAATGGTTTCACGAATTGTCGCCGTCCGATTTTTGCAATAAAACGAAGAAGTGTACCTTTTCATATTGAATGAAAATACAAATAAATAAATAAATAAAGTCTTTTACCGTTTTTACAAGACCTGCCTGTGACAGCGTGTTCAGGTATATCAAGCATTGGTAATCCAAAGATTACAACTGATTGAAAACGTAAACCATTAATGAAAATAGTTATATTAATTAGGGTATCAAATTTGCCTGTTTTTTCAATGCGTTCCGTGATATGGTAGATGTTAATACCGGTTTTGCTAGGTCTCATAATAGTAATACTACGGAAATGAAGCAAGTTGATGTCAACTTTATTTTAGTACAGTTGTTGGCTGCTTGATCGTGGATATTATATAGGATTGCATTCTGGCATTTGCACACACATAAAACCGAAGTAAGTGTCGCAAAGATCAAATGGAAATAAGTAAACTACTATTATGGTAGTGGGTTCATCAACAGAGAAAGTGGTGTGTTTGATTGAATACATCTTTCATAACATACTTGTTAGTAACATCTTTCGTTTGGCATAGTTAAGAAGAAAAAGAGAAAGGTGGTTATTATTAGGACTACTTATTCGCTCTGGGATATAGACTGGCCTCTGTATCATATGAATCATGGCCCATGTAATTTTGCTTGGCTATTTGTTATGTTACTTTCCAATAGATGGATCATAGTTTGCAAGGTGAACAGTTTGTTGATCAGTATTTAAATTCCTTCTGTGAGTTGTTAGTACAAAAATCATTAGTCAATTTGTTCCAGATCGGAGCAACTCTGATAAGGAAATTGTTGACAGATTTGGTAACTTACGACTTGCATTTCACAACTGAACGTTTATTAGTTCATGTGTTGTAGGGCGGCGATAGTACTTTTGCATTTTTAAGATTGACAACATGTATTTTCGTATGTAGGATAAAATTTAATATGATTAGTTTGCGCCTTATTAACCGCAAATAGATGGGATCAAGCATGCATATTCACATCCCTCTTAATTTGATATTTTCGATGATGTAGCTACGATCTTTATATTTGATCACTGAGCAAAAGTGCTATTTCCCAGTGCACTTATACAAACGCTAAATACTGCAACGAACCTAAGACTAAAGTTAATGAGGTTTAGGTATGTTCAGTTAAAACAGACTGCGAAAAAGACGGCGCCAGCAACGATGTCATTGCTTAACATCAAGCGAGAATGCGCGTTATAGTTTCCACATAAAATCCACAAGTTCCATTTTTTACTAATATTAATATATACACTTGTTAAATCTGTGTACAATAATAAGCGCATCCTAGGTAATCCGTCTCAATTTTATTTTTCAATTTTTATGGTGGTTAACACTAATTCAGGGGTCAGCAGCGTGATGTTCCTATTAAATGGTGTATACACGAGCTAGAAACTTGGGGATTTATGGCTTATGATCTAAGTCTTAAAATTGGTGGCGTTGAGATGTAGTGCGTTCTGAGTCACCATTTCATATAATACATCAGGATCATCCTGAATCTCCACGTGGTCACTCGTTGATTTAGTAGCATTAAGAAATCGGAAGTAAACACCCTTGCAAAATCGACTGTGTCAATCAGGAATCAGAAATGACAAGTACTAAACGCTTAGCGCTCTGCACGGAATATCGATATGGAAGAATGCGTTGTGAACCCTCCTATACAGATGTTGACTAAGAAATTACCTATACACTAAGAAATATGATTGTTAATTCTGTAGCTTTGAAGCTAATGACTGACGCTGCGGTGATTTGAAAAGTGCGGACAAACTGTGGCACCTCCTCACACCGGTGTCAACGATTTAATTCCAACTTTAGCGAGTAAGCAGCAGGTTAGAGTTGCAAGACCGGATCTGGTGACATCCATGCTGCTTTGTTGCCATGAACTTGCATGTTATACGTAGTCCATGACCACCTCGGCAATAATAAAATGCACTTTTTGGACAGCACAGGCAGTAGTGCTGTCGGGCGCCAGTTGGCTGGATCTGCACGATCCCCTCATTTGTGATGTTTGGGTCAGACAGATGATGAGCACCTTTGGTTGGATACACTTGAAGACATGGCTAGGAGCCGACCTCAGTGGCTTTCCATCCGTGATTGTTTTCATCCGTCCCATCCCTCTTAGTTTCCCCTCTCCAACTATGATCTCACTATTAGCCTTCCACAATTCTCATAGTAAAATTTTGCTGTATATTAGCCTTCTGGAAGCTTGCCAAATCCATGTCCCTCCGTTACCGGTACCTCATCTAGCTTGCATCTGTCTCATTTTTTCATGCTTTTCTTTTATGTATTGCTGCATAGTAGCTGTGGTGCTCATCATTTCTAGCTTAGGTATATGATAATGATGCTCTTGACTTGGCAGGTATGGGTTCTATCGCTGAATCTGGGGAAGTCAATAGATGTTTTCTACATTGATTTCAGTAAAGCTTTTGCCAAAGTGAATCATAAGGTTCTGCTCCAATAGCTGAGCATGTGTGGTGTTGTTAGCGCCCTGCACCCGGAGATAAGTGACGTCCTTATTAGAACAACATGACGAGATAAGGTGGATGACCAACTAACCGATAGTGCCCGTTCAATAGCAGCGTAAGTTAAGGCACAGTATTATGGCACAATTTATTACTGATCAACATCAACCAAGTACCAAATGTCCTTCTGTCGCGCTGCGCATTATTTCCGGATGACCCGAAGGTGTAGAGGATTATTTATTCTCTTAGCCCGTATGATATTTCTCAGCAGGACATCGACCGCCTATTTCGGTGGTCAGCAGAAGTTCACCTACAGATCAACACGGTCAAGTCTTCGTTCATGAAATTCGGAAGTGGTAGTAATGGACAAGCATACAACCTGACCGTAGCCCGCTGCATCCCAACAATTCCGTAAATGGTCTAGGGGTACTCTCACGCTGTGATCTGAAGTCTGTTTACGACACGAACAAACTCTGCGCAAACGGACTACGTCTGCTTTGGGCACAGACGCAGCTTCTGCACTTGTTCTGAAGACATTCTCACGCACAATAAGCCGGATGCTTGAACACCGTTCACCAGCCTACTGCCCGAACACAATATGTGAGGCGCAGAGACTGGGACCGTTTCAGCTTGTAGCAACCCGGCTCATCCCCCATGTACGGGGTTTTCCGTACGATGACCAGTGTAAGAGAACAGGGCTTTATTCACTGTCATATTCTCGGCGTCTACTTGAGCTCATTATGACTCACCGGCTACTTCACCTTGACCACTTATAAATAGTGAACCCGCTGCTGCGCTTTAGAGCATCAAACAGCGTATGAGGCGACCGGTGACAAAATAAACTCTATGCTTTGAGCTTTGAGTGGCGACAATTTGGAACAAATAGCCGGAGACGCTAGTAGAGGCGAAGTCGGTGTAGGAATTTAAGAGGTTCCTTGACACCCACTTTGCGGACTACAGGTATAGGGAGGGTAGTAAACACTGACTTGATGTAGTTTACATGCCATAAGCTGCCACCGCAGAAGAATCAGCGACATGATTCAGTGCAAGTACCCAGTCTACCCACGATAGTGCACCATATATATAAAACATCCGGCCATCTACTTTCAGTAATTGGTTTTAGTTTTATGCGCACTTTGGTCCAGTGAGCACTGACGACATTGGCACCTTGGCGGTAGCATTTCTGTAAGGTCTATAATGCGAAGTAGCCTGAAATATGAGCATCAAATACATTACATATAGGTGCGTATTAAATTATACGTTCTGCAGTACGGACAACAGCTTAGTAGTAACGAAGTAACGAGATGGAATTAGGTCATATAAGCTAGCATGTTTGATATATATTAGCACAAATTTACGTGGATTTACAGATGCATAACTCATTAGTTATTAGTTTGCGCTCGGCAAACCGAGCGGTTTCCTTGAATTTTTGTTTCCGTCACGTAGTTAACAACCTATTAAAAACAAAAAGCAGTCCTATGTAATATAATCTTTTTCATAAATTCATTTAACAAATGAACGATAAAATTCCTTGCAGAAATGCAACCCAACCAAAATTCAAACGGGTCTATTTTGGCGATGCCGTTGTAAAATGCACAAGAAAAATCAGTGCAACATATTTTCTATGATGTTAAACGTTTTATATTCTCATATATTCTGATTACCGTTTGTTAACGCTTACCTCCAAATTTTTTATCTGTGGTTGGCTTCTACGGTATCGATCACCTGAAATGACAGGCTGCAATTTAGAAGATAGTAAAAGAAACCATGCAAGACGTATTAACATAAAATACTAGAAATTAATAAATTGGCTGCACTCATTAAAGCCGACGGATATTAATGATCATACGACACATGCTTAGTACAATAATTAACATTCTACGTGGACTTACCGGAAATTAAACTAATCACACCAGTCATTTACAACACAATAAAATTAGCAAAGAATTAAAATATGATAAGATCGCCGACATTATACTGACTGGAATTCCAGAAATATTCCCTGATTGTTTTAAGCGCAACTGGGGTTAAATAGCCAACATGCGCAGCACTGTTAAACAAGTATCTATGACTCAATTTTTCATTTCTTCTCCGAGCTTGGCGGATTTCTCGCAAACGTTTCACCACCATGCAAGGTGGCATCCTCAGTGCCAACACTAACACTTGTGAGGATAACATTCAAGCAGTCGTTACGCATGCAAATTTAATTAAATAAAGTGTAAGTAACAGAATACGGAAATTGGGCGTGTACAAAACATGTTATATAAGTAGACATTTCTCCTTACCAAAGTATTCATACCACATGCATTAAGCTGTCTTTGTTCTTATGCACCCGTTGGTGTAAATCAATGCAATTAAGTTTGTTTGGCTCTAATGAAATACAACTATTAAGTGCAAAAATATACTCGTCTAATAAAGTTAGGACTAGCTTAATTGAGGTTTTGTTTTAAATATTTTGGCCTTAATATTTTCGCAACGAACATATAGCAAATTTGTGTAATATTTTCAGCAATTTTACTTCATTGGTATAAATATGCTTTTTATTCGTAGGCTTACAATAAGCAACTTAATACATAAACACCACTCACAGGTTTTGTCACGAAGCAAATTCATTGCAGCCTCAAATATTTCTATAACTCCAGTGATGTTCCAATTGGATGGATTTGGTGTGTGCAAAACTCATCAATCCATTTTGACACAGCTTAAAACAACCTGTCACAGAAGTGTTCCTCTATCTTCCCCTTCTGTCATAGAGAAGTGAAGTGTGATTGGAACTAAAAATACTTCTTAAAATTTGATGGCTTTCTCTGAAAATTCTTAAGGAAACCGATGAGAAACGTGGCGATTTATGTAACCAGCTAATACTCGAACTGTGTATTCTAACTTCATTAAATCCGACTACTCTTGGTGAAATTTCCTTTGAATGTGTAGCATGTGAAACGTGTTATTTGTTTGCTCTATTTCAGGTGTTTAGAGTTTCATACAGATAAAAATTTGATTGCTGACGCAGGAATAATAAATAAATCCCATAAAACATTAATGCAGTAATAGTTTGTTTATATCATAAGAAAGAGAAATTGGATTACACTGCACTGAACTAGCTTTCTAATTGTCTTCACTAATATAGGGATTCACTGCGCTCTCAACTGAAATTGGTTGCTGAATTGATGAAGATGAACTGCTCCAAAATACCAGCAAGTCACACTAAGTGACTACCAAAATCATCAGCAGATAATTTTAGTTCGACAATGAATAATACAATAAAGTTAACTCATTTAGCAACTCTAATTTAACGTTCACTGATAGTGACATTTGCTAATACATTAAACATGATATAGCTGTTGTGAATTAAAAGGTCGCACCATTTTAATCCAACTAACGTCGCGAACATGATTTGTTACCGATATGGATAACATTCAGTAGCTTTGATGTTATATGAGAAATGGGACCTCATGATCTAGGTCACGACAACGATTATATAAAACATGACAAAAATCTATCCAATTGTGCTTCTTTTAAATGCAATAAAGACGCAACACCACGGGATCAAAATGGTATGCCTTAACAGATTTATCGTTGTAAAAACATAAACGAAACCTATGCACTATAAGCTACGGATGAGTATTGCTTACTAACTATATTTCAACATAATTTAACACGGTATAAAGCTAGGCTTAAAGAGTGACTTTACAACATTTAGATACCATATGAAGAACATGGCCGCGGTACCCTATATTCCCTTTATACTAATTTCATGCAAAATATTAGCAAGTAAAAGCCTACGTTTTCTACTGAATATTAGCAAGGTTTTTAAAATATATGTACGTTCATAACTTATGTGGTCTTAGCAACATACTGCGAACGAAATGCACCCTAAAGATAAAACATTTATTTACGCAAATATTGGATGGAATGACATTTGAAGGGACTCTGTTACAATTTCTCACCTTTGAATATTAGAGCTTACCGGCAAAGCCTGATGTTTTATGTCGATGACAATGTTAAATCCTAAATGATTGTTTATATCAAGCTTATGAGTGGCCCATTTAATACACACTATTTTAAAGAAGCAATCTGTTTTTGACAATGGCTACAAGTGTGTTTGAATGATAATGTCAGGTATCACGAAGGTTGTTTGGTGTACACACTGTGGCACAATGGCTAAGTCTTGATGAGCCATTCTACATCAGCACAAGTTCAAATAACCCAGGTTTTGCCATCATGCAGGAGACCTATTTTGCTGTCATGTTAAAAGCTACTATCCTCTGAAATCACTAAATCTGAAAGTGAGCATCATTAGCACGATTCCAAGCAGGGAAGTCAAGAAGGAAAATGTGGATTTGCCTGTATTTTACTAGTGCACGCATTTGTTTACGAAAATTAGGGAACATATATGTTTTTGCCACCTTGAGACGTGACTATTTTATTTACTTTATTTAATAGTTCTTTCAAATCAAACTGCTCATAGTTTGTCAAATTCGAGGTAAATTCTAAATTCGTGTTATATTATCTTTTTCATTTCAGCATTTAGATGTATATCATCAACTTAGACCTTTGGCTGAAGAAAGAAACGTTGCTAAACGTGTCGCATGAAAATTCTTCCTCGAATTAAGTTAGAGTAAAGTTTGTACTCTATAATGTGCCTTCGGATAAAGTGGAACCTGAGACGTTAGATGTATATGTACTACTTGTTGTGAAGAAAAATAGTTATGTGATAACTTGTGCATCTGTACCATTGAGTAAGAGGCGTAAGTACAACGACATCTACCAATCTTTTGACTTTTGAGTTAAAAAATAACCATAGTGTGTCTTGTATAACGAAGCTCTTCCAAACATTTTTATGTTGTCTGTAAAATTGCAGCTATGCATTGAAAATAAGCTTGTGGACCGTAAAGACAGAAAACTGCTTTCTTTGAGCGCAGGCGAGATAAATTTTAAGACACCCTAACTGCATGCTTCTCGGGTCTCAGATTGCAAATGGAAATGCTGCCAAATAAATGCTTAATTTATATATGACGCTGACAGGAGCAACTAACACAATGGCTGAAAACAATATCAAGACCTGTGCACTCCCATTGACGAGGTGCATGCTGGGCAAAGAATCTGCAAAACAACAGTAATTAACACCAAACTAAAATAATGTAGTCCCTTAAAGAATTAAGACATTGATGCTTCAAGATCACCACACGAATAAGTTATTCTCATTCTTCTCTTCAAAATGATGCGTGGTAATTTTCACAGGACTTCCTGAGCTCAGTGTGCCTGTAAGATAATAAAACCCTCCATCGCTGGAAGGATATCTGCTATTGTACTAACCTCTACCAAAAGACAGTAGTAAATTTTTGAGGGTCTATATTGTGAGTAATTTTATGCACGAAAATAACATCCCATGGAATAATTGTTTTCATATTTGAACTGAGGAAGCCAGGCCAATGTAAGAAATAACTGCACGTGTTATGCTAATTATAAAAACCGTTGCTAAAAGTTTGCACAATTAGCCAATATATACATTTGTAACAAATATTTGCTGTGTGCCAAATGACAATCTCAAAATGTCATTGATGAGGCGAATAAAATAAGTACGTTCATTACATTTCGTCCTCTGTACCATCAAATTTTCAAATTACTGTGCACAGACTTTGGAAGTGTTCACACATCTCTACTGACCCACGCGAAGCAAAAGTGTCTCCCGGGGCGAAATATTACTGCTGTTGTCAGAAATACGCACATAAGTCTTAGCTTTCTTCTTAAATTGCCATTTTGATTCTCGGTTCTTGATGACTTACAAACAGTGGTTGGTAAACTATGCTTATTTGCCGACATTTGCAAAAATAAATGACATAAACAGCACTGCAAGGAATATCTGCTACGATATTCTAAGTTAATAAACTAATTCGAAGTTGAAAAAGACTTTGTAATTATGAACAATTTGTGTTCATAGTGATGTTGACAGCTTTCCTGCATTTAAAGTTATCGAGTAGAGGTGAAAGTCTTCACGGATTTCCAGAGGAGCTGCCAACAAAAGTTGTGCGGCATTTGGAAAAGCTGGCAAATATCTTGTCTGTATTTCCTCAGCTAGGAGGAAAACTGAAAATTTTATACGACAAGACTATCTGTTACATCAACCATCATTTCCCTAACGAAACATATGTACTGCCCTGTTTGGTATACTGTTCAATAGTCCAGTCAAATCTACAAAATCCTTAGCAGCATGTTCTTGAGAGAGTCCAGAGATGCTTCACGAAAAAGCTATGTGTATATTCCGCAGAGTTCACATACGGACAACAATATGTCAAACTTTGATTTGAGCCGGTTTGGCTTCGGATAATAAAGCTGAATCTACCTTTTCATTACAGAATCATGAACTATCCAATTTACAGTCTTGATCACGGTGTTTATGTACTTTAAACATCTGATATCCAATACGTAACAAAGCGGGAAACGTCCTGTTTTCAAAACTTACTAACAGTATCAGAGAACGTTTATTTCTAACCCACTACACAACACTTTGAGAAAACTCCTAAAGGATAACAGCAAATGACGCACACTTTGCAAATTCAAGTTTGCGATTAGTAAGTAGTTAACTTTCGGAAATGTGATTAATATGTTGGGGACAACACAGTCCCTAGATTTTGAAAACGGTACCGATAGTGCCTGAATTTATTTCCGAACACATAAAATTTCGGGCAATGGCCCCATTCCTTTTACTTCATTTTTTCTCGGCCTTATCATCTGTTATGTGATTGTGAAGGATCCTGGTTTAATGGCAGGAAAAGTTAGCAAAGTGATGCTTATTACCTTGTGCTATTTAATTTGAACTTGCACACGATTATTTCTGAAAATTATTAATGCATGGTCATGGAACGTTTGTACAATTATTTGCTTTGTTCCTTCTAGGGAACAGCATATCGCATCTTCTCTCAAAATACAGATTATGTGTTTATTGATTTTACATCTAATTAACCTGCACGAAAAGCCTGTTAACACACCTCTTCATCTTGAGAAAATTACACATGTCATGGTGGTGTGTTCCAATCAGCAAGGGTTTCACGAATTGTCGCCGTCCGATTTTTGTAGTAAAACGAAAGATGAGTATCTTGTCATATTGAATGAAACTACAAATAAATAAATAAATAAAGTCTATTACCCATTTTACAAGACCTGCCTCTGACAGCATGTTCAGGTATATCAAGCATTTCTAATCCAAAGACCACAACTGATAAAAACGTAAACCATTAATGAAAATATTTCTTCCATTTAATAGGGTATCAAAGTTGCCTGTTTTTTTCAATGCGTTCCGTGATTTGCTAGATGTTAATATCGGTTTTACTAGCTCTCATAATAGTAATAATACGGAAATGAAGCAAGTTAGTTTCAATATTATTTTAGTACAGTTGTTGTCTGCTTGGTCGTGGATATTATATAGTATTGCATTCTGACATTTGCACACACATAAAACCGAAGTAAGTGGCGCAAAGATCAAATGTATATAAGTAAACTACTACTAAGGTAGTAGGAGCATCAACAGGGAAAGTGGTGTGTTTAAATGAATACCTCTTTCATAACACACTTGTTAGTAACGTCTTTCGTTTTGCATAGTTAAGAAGAAGAAAGAAAAATGTGGTGAGTATAAGGACTACATTAATCGCTCTGGGATAAAGACTGGCGTCTGGATCATATGAATCATGGACCATATAAGTTTGCTTGGCTATTCGTTATGTAACTTTCCAATAGATGGATCATATTTTTCAAGGTAAACTATATGTTAATCAGTATTTAAATTTCTTTTGTGAGTTGTTAGTACGGATATCACTACTCAATTTGTTTCAGATTGGGGCAACTCTGATAAGGAAAGTGTTGACAGATCTGGTAACCTACGACTTGCATTTCACAACCGAACGATTATTAGTTCATGTGTTGTATGGCGGCGATAGTACTATTGCATTTTTAAGATTGACAACAGGTATTTTCTTATGTAGGATATAATAGAATATGATTAGTTTGCGTCTTATTAACCACAAGTAGATTGGATCAAGCATGCATATTCACATCCTTCGGAATTTGATATTTTCGATGATGTAGCTACGATCTTCCTATTTGATCACTGACCAAAAGTGCGTTTTCGTATTACACTTATACAAAAGCAAAGTACTGCAATGAACCTAAGACTAAAGTTGATGGGGTTTAGGTATATTCAGTTAAAACAGACAGCGAAAAAGACGGCGCAGCAATTATGGCATTGCTTGTCATCAATCGATAATGCGCGTTGTAGTTTCCATATAAATAACACAGTTTCCATTTTTTACTATTATTATATAAACTTGTTAAATCTGTGTACAATAATAAGCGCATCCAAAATAATCCGTCGCATTTTTATTTTTTAATTTTTGTGGTGGTTAACACTACTTCAGGGGCCCGCAGCGTGATGTTCCAATTAAATGGTATACACGAGCCAGAAAACTTTTGGATTGGTGGTGTATGATCTAAGTCTTAATATTGGTAACGAGATGTAGGACGTTCTGAGTCGTCATTTCATATAATACAACAAATCATCCTGAATCTCTACGTGGTCACTCGTTGTTTTAGTAGCATAAGGAATTAGAAGTGAACACCTTTGCAAAATCGTCTATATCAATTAGGAATCAGAATTGACAAGTACTAAACGATTCGCACTCTGCACGGAATATCGAAATGGTCAGAGATGGCGCTGTGAACTTACATATACAGATGCTGACTGAGAAGTTACCTATACACAAAGAAATATGATTGTTAATTCTGTAGCTCTGAAGCTAATGTCTGACTCTGCGGTAATTTGAAAAGTGTGCATAAACTGTGGCAACTCCCCACAAAGGTGTCAACGATGTAAGTCCAACTTTAGCGAGTAAGCAGCAGGTTAGGGTTGCAAGACCGGATCTGGTGACATCCCTGCTGCTTTGGTGCCATGAACTTGCATGTTATAAGTAGTTCGTGACCACTTCGGCAATAATAGAAGGCATGTTTTTGGACAGCACAGGCAGCAGTGCTATAGGGCGACAGTTGGCTGGATCTGCACGATTCCCTCCTTTGTGAAGTATAGTGACGATTCGTTGCTTCCAAAATTTGAGAAGACACGTCGAGACATCGTTCGAAGAA
Source organism: Dicrocoelium dendriticum (assembly GCA_944474145.2). Lineage (NCBI taxonomy): Eukaryota > Metazoa > Platyhelminthes > Trematoda > Plagiorchiida > Dicrocoeliidae > Dicrocoelium > Dicrocoelium dendriticum. Next base: position 43,465,882 of record OX104067.1, on the reverse strand, counting down.
TTTAGAGATTGAATCCGTTTCTTAAACCGTTGTTGCCGTAAACCTGATATGACTAAGTCCTGGTGGCTGATATACTTGCTTGAACGGTATAGACGACGGAGCCATATTCCGGTAGTTTGGGGAGAATCGAGGACGTAGATCGTTGTGTGCTTTACTTTTAGATTGTGCATTTGCACTTTGCGTACGGAGGTCAGGAATACATCTCTGCTCGAGGATTTTGTTAACATGTCTGTAAATAAGCCTGACTTTTTGAAGAGCTTATCGGTTGGATTTTGTTTAAGTTTTAGCTAATCGCTTATTAGGTTAACAGACCGAATTTGTTGGACAGTATATGTTTCCCATTCTTCGGCTCTAGGTGGCTCCTAGTATTTTCGGTAGAGGGTATCTTGAAATTATAATTTCCACTTCTTGCTGCCTATGAATGCCATTATTTATCGCGCGCGGTTGCACCTTTCTCGAAAGATTTACTGCTAGTTGTTTTGATGAAACATTCCTACCAAACGAGATTGCTTAACAATTCAACCAGGTAGAACGAATCAGTTGCAATAATGCGTGTAGTCAGAACGGCGTAATCGGCCATAAGGTGGGAGCTGTCGACGTTCCCTCGGAGTACCTACAAAACAGCGGTTGTGAAACAATACTGTTGCATGATCGCTGAGTCCAAAGGGAGTAGTTATTGATGCGATTTCCATCAAAATATTCCTCTCTGTGAACGAGAGCTTGAGGAGATTTAACTTGTTTCCTGTCCTGAATCATGGAGAGATAAACTTGGTTGTATAATTTCCATCCAATGATTAGATCCTGCAATTCCATTTTGACCTTTTCATCGAGACAGGCTGGGGTTTTTAAGGCATTACTAATAAAGTCTATAACTAGTAGGATTTGAATTTCTGCCAGTGAGACGGTTTTCACTGTGGAAGCTAAATGCTTGTTCATTTCTGCAGTGGACAAAGAAGAGCGGTGCACGATGCTCACCAAATGTGGGTTACCGAGTCTCAGTTGATGATGACACTGGGCAGGACAATGGGACTAAATGTTCTACTGAGTTTTCTTGATCCAAACAAAATCTGGCCACTAGTGGCCGTATGCGGCTATATTCAACCAAAACACTGTTTGTTCCCTGGAGGTTTGATTGAAATATTTATCGAATAAGACATCTCTTTCCTTTTAACTATCGTGTCACTTTTAATAATTTTGGACCACTTTTCCTATACTTTAATGATGAAGTAAAGCTCATCAATAATTTTGCGATAAAGTAGAATAGTTAGAGCTTTTTGCTCATTCAGCACAATTACTATCGGTCGTGGGATTTCACTTCGTAATAAGGGGAATCCAGTTTTTCAGGAACACCATGAAACGTATAAAGTTCTCTTGCTTTCTACGTAGAACGGCTTTATGGTTTTATTATTTAATTGTTCCCTAATTCCAAGGAACATCTGGTATTATAGTTACCCCGCTTGATGAGTTGCAACAACGAACTGCTAGGAGTAGGAAAAGGCAAATGCCTTCTCAGTTGAGCTTGCTCTCACTATAGAAATAAAGTTTCTCCGTATTGCACTAAAGTTGGGTTAAGCGATACACGTTTTAGCATACCAAACGGAATACCAATTGCATAACATATGGGATTCCACTGGTTACGACCATCAACCAAGCTGCGCTTTACTCTGCCCTAGCTGAACTCAAGAACAATATTGCACACATTAGTCAGCACAATATGCTGCTGTTTAATGATTGATGGTTAGATTCTCCTTTCTGGTAACATGCATTATTAGCAAACAATAAAGAAGCTGGCGAAAACAACGTTGCATCGCTAGATCTTGATCAACCAAAGGAGTATTCATGCGTTGATTCCAACGATTTTATTGAGGTATATGATGCGTATGTTACCGGGCTCTGTACTGCCGGTCTTGTGGCCAAATTGTCAGATTAGAATCTGGAGTAGAGTTAATACCAGTGACGACAAAGTTAACTTGCTAACATAATCGATGAACAGTTGCCAATGTAGGTGAAGCGGATGCTGCCCCATGGTTAGCAACATCGCCTTTACGCCTCGACATATGGACAGAGCTCTGATAGTTTTAATGTAGAAAAAGATCGGCGTAGTTCGATTCTAACGGTAAAGCCTTGTAGCTTGCTGTACCAACTCGAATATCGTTTTGTATATTAGATTTATCCCACGAAATCGAAATCTATCGTACATGGACGACATTGTCTTAGCTTGCGGGCATATAATCCTATCAAGAAGTCATTTCAAACAATTGCCAGTCCGAATTAACATCCATCGTATAAATAGACTTGTGAAGACGACAGTCAGCCTCTATGATATTTCCTATACCGCAATCCACTTGTCTTGTGCAAATTCCCAAGCCTACGGTATATTCGACTAATCTGACTGATTCGTGAAGGACGCAGAACTCTTCGGTTTGCAGCGATACGCATATTCCTGAAGTATGAACGATCAGAAATCTCTATTTTTGCCGTCGCGACATATAAAGCAAGCCATCCGTAGTTTGGCCAACTGAACTATGATAGTATTTTAGTTGTTGTTAAACAAAACAAGATTTTACAGGAATAAAACGGAAGGAATAAACATGCAGATTAGTTCACCGTTAACGTAATTTTATACTTTACATCATTACCAGAATTATCGCATTGGTCCATACTGCTAATGATTCCTTATGTATAAACGCTTAGAATTGTCTACCGTACTGGGATAATGTTATTTCAAAGTGTGAGGTACAATAAGGTATTCAGTTTCACTCCTAGATCCTACGTATGCGGTACCATGGAACATAAATAAACATAGTCCCATTAGGCACATATTGATGAAATACGTTTATTCATAATTGAATCCGGTTATTTATGATTTAGTGGCAGGTGTAGAAAAGTAACTATATATTGCGTTAATTGTTAATAAACTATTCAATTGTAAACTTTCACAACTCAAATAATCTGAAAGATGCTTCAGAAAGCATCGAATTATCAGTCTTTGTTAAAGCAATTTTTCGCATTCTCTAACGTTTCCGCTAATTTGCCTGGATATTCTATTTTATTTACGAGCGCATATGATTTTTATGGACTTTAGACGGAAAGAATTCTTGCTGAATTTCTTATAACTGAATTATACTGATGTCAGATTTAGATTGAAGAACCCAATATATGTTATAATAATGCTGTGAAGAAAGGTTCGCCCTATAAACGCGTTCTTCCAAAACCTGTTAAATTGTATGTCATTTTTACAGCATACCATTAGTTAACATTTTCTCAGCCAATAAACTCCTCAAGAGCTTTCGTTATGTTGGATTGAGTTATGTGTTGCTAATATACGTTGAAATAGTAGGCGGATGAAATGTTGTCATTTGTAATACGGAAGCCAGTGTATGAATCCCTAAAGCTAATACCAAATATGTCGAAGATGTTCGCCAGTGGTATGTTCAAACACAAGAGTTATTAGACAAGTGCGTTCGGACTTGATTTATACTTTTCACAAATACAATCATCAAAAAACTGTATTAGCTAAATTCATGTCCGTATTAACATACCAATACATATATCTTTTCAGTTGCATAATTATCAGGATGCGATCTCGGTCAATTTTGGAGATGCAAATATGCAGACTTTTACGCGACTGCAGGATTTTGGGCATAATCGCAGCAACGGATAATGTCTAAAAAGCGATCGTCGATAATCATTTAAAGCACAGTAATTCGCAAGGAAATGGTATTAAGGTTGTTAAACATAACCAAATGTATTTATGTAAAATGTTCCAGGATGCATTGACAAATAGTAAACAACAATTTAGGAATTATTTGAAGCTAACAAACATTACTAATATCTATGAATATACATTAAACGAAAACCAGCGAAACCTTTTAATGTTTATTCATATACATACCCAGTCGTATAGAAGACGCACGGTTTAGGCTAATGGTTGATTTTATCGTCGAGACACCCACGATACACAATATAGATTATGTGAAAACGTACATATGTGAGTGAAGTAAATAGCGGGACTCATTCCTTATTGAATTATTAAGGGATGGCATTTTCGGGCTGAACGTATGGAAGTTAGGCCGGTACTCGGCTTCTTCCAAATGAAAATATATTGCTGCATATAACAATGACATAATTCTTTTTGTAATGGATTTTTAAATTCAGTAATCTAGGAAACGTACGTGAATTACAAACGTCTAAGTACTGGGGAAGCATAGCAAATCTTTCCCAAGCCATCTCTTTTAAATTGTCGTAGGAATAGTAGCGAAATAGCACTTTGTTGTTATTTCTTACAATAATTTAATGTCAAATATAGTAATTTCCATGCGTAAGATGATTATCACTTACATAGTAGTAGACTTAGATTTCGTCGTTAAATTTTCTACGTAAGCCATACATTTTCCTATCAAGACCCCATATATAATTTGTACAGGCTGTTTGTTTTGGGGCCAATATTTATTGCAAATAAAAACGCATGTTGAAACAATTCAAACTAATCAGGTTGGGCATTAAGAATAAGTATGTATTCTTGTCTGCGACAGATTTAACCCGGGAGGGTCAGATCAATATGTACAGAAGCATCATGATAATGTATATGGTTTTCAGGTATTATTTGTCACGTGTCTTTTAACTGTGGGATTCCCAACGGAGAGATGACAGTGACCACAATGTGAGTGCTAGGTTGTAATTGGTCTCCTATTTGAGTTTGCTTTTTCCAACTACGATCCAGCTTACAGAAACGCATTTTCATTTAATTTCTCCACGTGGCCAAAGCAGGCAATCCAATCTCGGGATAAATTTGTAAATATAGTAGGAGAATTAAGTTAAACGTGGGAATTAAAACAAATGAATGCAGTAACGAAAGGCGAAAACTCGTAAGAGTAGACAAACATTTATATGTTTAGCTTAATATAATGCAACTGGATAAAACAATAGTTAAACATGCACAAGATGCGCGGTATGCTGTTCATACATTAAATCAGTGAGTGACCTTGGAGGGTGACAGAACGAATTAGACTTCCAGCCTAAAGAGCAATCTAGGGCAACAAATGGGGAAAAAGTAAAAACAAACAGCCTAACTGTATCAAACTGGCGGTTCTCTACCCCATAATGGCGAAATAAATGCGATATGCTTAACAGTTTGCATGTTACGAAAAAGTGTGATAACGCCAAACTTTAAGTTTTGCTAAAATTGAGAATTTTGATTTTTAAGTAAACGCAGATGGAAAAATGTTTAGCATGAAAAACAATGCGAAGGGATACATTATGTTTAACAAGACGCATTTAATAAGCCGGGGCACTGCACAGAACTAGCGATGGTTCCGATCCGGTAGCTGGATACCGAAAAAGCAAGTAAATAAAAAACAAAAGAAATAACTAAAAAATATCGCGTGTATGTTTGCCATCATGCAAAACGACCCAAACCAGAACTTTCGTAAAATCATCATCTGTGAACTCGCCTCAAGCATTCTTTTGAAGTTACTGAGATTTAGTGAAATGCAATAAAAGAAAAACCTACTTTGCTATATCTTCATGTGGTCTAGAATATAATGCCGGGCAACATAAGACTTGACCACATGGAGACATCAGGTCAACTCAATATTCATTTGGCCAATATGAGCTCATTTTCTGCAATTTATGTGGTGGAGACTGCATATCTACCACTGTTTTTACGGTCTAGTTAGCAAATGGTTTTGATCCGCTTTACTCTTGTGATACAAGGCTTAGGCCAACAAAAGTAAGTAGATAAAAAGTGGAAACATTGGAAACAGCCTGTAGTATCGATAATTTCGCTGGAACCGTTATGCGAGGTCTTGATGGCCATGGCTTTAAGACCTTAGGATATAATAATGTAGGAATATAGGTTTTCCTCGTATTTGAATACACTAAGTGTCTACCATTATACCATTTTCGATGTTTCCCTTTAGCGTGTTATAGGTCTGATGTAAACGGATCATTATGTTAGCAGTGGAGGTTCGGCTAACGTAAGCTCGAAAGCATCGTGCTTAAGCGCTTATGTAATTTTGCTGGTCCTGGCTGTTCCACTGCGCAAATTTGTTTTGCTTGTTATTAGTCATGAAGACAAACGCATAGTAATATTCCAAAACTGTCCTACACTTAAGCAAGTGTTGGGTCGGGTTTTGCATTCTATTGGTGGTTTAAGTTTTACAATGCTTTTTAAAATCCTGCCTTAGAAAATACAAGCATTGCAATCATGTTAAGCTATATCTCCGTCCAGGTATGAAAATTAACTTATCAACATACCAGTTATATCCATTGGATATGACGAGTAAAAAATAAAGACTGAACTTCTGATTTCCAAATTAAATCGGATTTCATGAGACAAAACGAGGCATACGGGATTTAGAACGATAAAAGTTTAGATGATCAACATGATTAAATTTGACAAACGCTCCAAAATTACTGCGCTGTTAAACGTTCTATTTTGTCTAAAGTTTATATTTCTGTAATTTTTTGTTGACAACATGGTGAGGCACAGCCCAGCTAAGCTCGTTCGACATTAAATTTCAAAAAAATGAAGAATGCTTTTTTCAACTGTTATATAAAAACGCTTGTGTTTCTAATTCCCATGATTTTTGAGAATTCGATTTTGTTTTAACAACAGTCGGAATCCACAAAAGTCAAAACTTTCGGATGTTTGAAAAAAGAAATCTAAATTACTAAGCTAAAAGAAGTGAATTGCAATAGGGATATGAAAATTGTGGTTATAATTTCATAACATTATATACAACAATAATTTGTGAATAATTATAATGTGAGCAGTCACGGCAGCGTCGCCAACGGATAAACCGAGAACTACGCCATCATGAAACCTAAACCAAATATTGTTAATGGCCTATTTCACAGAAGGTTTAATATATGATAACGTAGATCATATGAAGTTGCGCAATTAAATTATTGGGTTGGTTTCAGGACTTTAATATTTCACTCATTCAGTAGAGTCTTATAACTCAGACACTCATACCTTTTGCCCAGTTGTGTAATTTAAAGAAAGCACAATGGAAAGGCAAAAAATTAAGCTTACTCTTCTAAATAACTAGTGATCGCATGATATTTCAAATTTCATCATTGAGTCTTCAGGTTAAGAATGCGCACAGTAAGCAGTATTGTAGATTATAGAAGTAATCGACGATAAATCTTATATACCAGACTCATCGATTTGTTCACATTTTTGCAGGGCACCAAACAGAGATCAATTTGCAGCACGAAGAATATAACCAACCTTAGGATGTGCGACTGCTTTCATCGACCAGCGACGTCATTACTTTGAGTATCAGCATAAGCTGTGCCTAATTAGGAGAAAGAAATGAGAAACAAAGCTAATTCATCTAGCTAGAAAACCCATGATAAGAAAACACTGAAATCAATGTTGTATTGACTAGCCCTTCTTTATCTGTACTTTTGTATTTCAAATGCTACCGGTAATTAGATGTCAACGAGGCAGTTTGCATTCACAAATTGGTGTGTTCAATTGATGTAATTAATACTTAAAGTTCATTACATATAAGTTACTCTTTCAGTTGCATTAAATGTTCGAAGCAAGTATTAACTTCGGATAGCATAAGGCATTCTATTCCAGGGCTTGCGATATTTGAGTGTACATTTGTCGCAACGTAGACATGTGTGGCAAAGGGTAAACCTTTGTTCATTATGCCATACAGTGAATATTCTTGGAATGCCGGCTTATAGTAACTAGTGTTTTTCAGTCAATGTTCAATTCTGAATAATAGACATATATCCAGCGTAAAGCTTCGAATCCTCAGAGGTTGGATCTAACAAAACGACATTTATCTTTATGGATAATCTTATAGGTACAGCCCATAATTCTTTACGCAATGGACGTCAGTGTACTCTCAAATGCATTAGTGCCACATCCTCTAATGTTACCTATATTCTGGCACCGTTTTCTAATAAAGGTCTGGCGCACAGTTTAATAACAAGACGCTAACACCACTTGTTGTAACCAAACGGCCTATCGCTGTAATAGTCTGTCAGGGTTTACCCAACGCATGCTCCCTCTATTCGATGAAGTTCATTTAACCTTAGAAACGTAGACTAAAATCACAAGTACTATGGGCGTAAAGGTAGAAGGATTTCATGCAATGACATATATATTGTTTGGAACCAAGCATCCATATCAAAAATGCTGTATGTTGATGCGGAAGATTATATAAAGCGTCAGACACAATAACATTCTAGTGAAGCTAGGCAATTGCGAATCGTTGATATACAAGACCCCTTGTTTAGTAGGGCAGTTAACTGGCATCGCTGTTTCAATTACAAATGCACCATTTTGGTGTCAAGCTTATTATAGGAAAAAGCAAAACAAGTGGCACAAATTGTATTATGCGTTTCCATTAAAAATTAATTCTAAATGCGCAGACAATTAAATCAGAAAATCATCGTAAACTACTTTCCGGTTTCCATAATGGTCGGTGTATTAGGAGGAAGTGGTTTAAGTAATTATCTAATATATTGTATTCATATATTTCCGCAAGGCAAAATTCAAGTATATCCCTCATAATATACACTGCTAATGCTTTCAAATCCTTACGTGTAAAAATTACCAGTCCACATTAAAACTTCCGAGTAAATTCGTTAGCAGTATTATTATTTAGGAAAAAATATTTCCCTATTTTATTCGCTGTTTTCTTAAATGGAAACAATTTTTATGTTCATTTAGATATACGGCGCGGCGTTATCACTATACGGCTGCAAGCATTTCTGCTCCAGATTGTAAAAGCTATTTAAGTTATCAAATGAATTGTTAAAGCTGTTACATGGCAACAAAAATGAGTTTAAAGGTTTTAAAAATGGTACACGCAATGCTGTTGCGTGTTTGATAGGTGCACGTGTTTATGTAGAAAATTATTTAACTTGGGGTTGGTTATAAAACTCGGCCAAACGAAACGTTTAGTAGAGAAATATATTAAAATTATACATTGCATGGATTTTAAACCAGATAGAACATGTGCTGAAATAACCGTATTGCTACAAACGTGCTTCTAGCGGATTTAGGGCATTTGCAACATGTACTGTTTTACTTGCAACATGACTATAAGCCACTAGTCACACAATGAACTTTCCTGCGAAAAATGTACTTGTTTTAAACTTATTCATGCCAAATGCATTTCAACTTTGCCGCTTTTCTGCGCTGAAAATTATCGTTTACTTTTGCTTTTAATTGCATCGAACAAGGATGACTAAATACCAAATCTGAATGCAGAAATCTAATTTGGTTAATCTTCGCTAAACTAATCACTCCTAAGTAATAATGCATGTCGATTGATAACATTGATGATTTAATTGCTTTCTTTTATTCAACTTTATTTGAAGCTTTGTAAACGCAGCTTAATTATTCGCAATTTATTATCGCCCCGATGGATATTGCAAATTTATATAAAACCTTCATGTTTACCTTATATTTGGCTTGGTTTTCGTTGCCAATATATTAACACCATCGTTTGAAAAACATCTTAGTATTTGGTGACACCTGCATGCGTTCCCAGTAATTTTCCTATGCTGCTCTTCTTCGACGGTGACCAAAAGTCTGATCATTTTAACTGAAAACCATAGTTCAAGTGGGCCAAGCGCACTTACTTCAAGGCCTTTAATCGTGTGAAACTAATCACTACGGATTATTAGACTTGAAGTGAACATTGTTGGCACTTTCTAGGCTAAAAAGCAAGCTCAACTGACATCAATCCGAAATAAACTAGGCCATTGTTCCATACATCACAAAACTGGCGAATAGATTATCCGCCATAGCAACTGGTTATTGCGATAGATATCCATTAGAAAAGTAAAGTCTAACAATACGCTTCGGCGGTACTGCCTGAACATAGCATGTAACATTTTCGCCCGTAATTCATATGGAACGGGTCTTTACCGCGGACTGGTCCAAAAACCGTGGACAAACCCTTCCATTTACCCACTCTGTCTTGTACCGACGATTACATCCGACAGCTTTTTGACCCTAGATGCAACCTGCTGAATGTACCTAAGCGAATAACGGCGCGGGTTTTGAACGCTCCGGATAGCTTAAAATTGCGAACTGTCCATTTTCACTCTCGTATATTGTAAATGTGGTATTATTTGTTGTGGAAGTTGGGTATAAAAACCTTAATAACACATACTCAAATTAACGTTTGCAAGATTAGGAAGACGCACAAGCCGCGTAGCGGTTTTCGATTATAATTTAGCAGCTGCCAGAACCCAATTTTGCGAAACATATTAAACCACTTAGACTAAAATAGCGGCTGGGTAAACCGATTGGTCCACTGAACTATATTCTTACCAACTTCAAATCTATCAAATATTAGCTGAAAAGGTCCAAAGTATATTGGTATAATTTAATGATAAACAGACAACCCTCAGAACACTCAGACATTTCTCTTCTGCAAGCGACGGTAACCCAAATATTGATCAAATTAAATGCATTATTGTCTTTATTAAAACTATTGCAATGTTGATGGCTGGTAGTGGCCCATCTTTGGAAAATCGGGTGGCATTCTATAAATCCGATAGACTGTTTTGACATCGAAACAAAGAACCATGCTTAGCGCAAAGGATCTGGAAGACTTTCGGTGCGAATGTGCCATGATCCAGGAGAACACGCTGCGTTTAATCCACCCATATGTTCTTAATTTAGGGATTCTTTCATAGAGAAAGAGGGCATCAAAATCGCACTTAGAACATTAGGCACTGTCTTCAAAACCTCGAAATTAACGGGGGACAACCCAGCACTAAAAGTCTAATTTTGGCAAACTATGCTTTGGTCGTCTTTACATGTTTTCAGAATTGTGGTTTCCAACCCAATCACTAAGAGTGCTAACGGTGTTTTATCTAAGTTCAATTTTTGCCCGTTTAGTGTAATCTGTTTTCATACACTATTTACTTGGCAAAGAATATGGTACAAATGCCCACAACAACAGCGCGCAATGTAGTCGGATTAGAGCACTAAAAGTATCCACAACCTACTATCCTTATACTCCTTAACTTGAAACAAGAATATATTCAGATAAATCAAAGTTATAGAAAGCTAGTTATTTGAACCAAAATATTGGTAAAACTGGGCAGTTAATACCACTCCAGACACCATATCATTGCGACCTACCTAATGTCAAATAAAGATGCAAGGTACAATTATGTCATGCAAAAGTTGTCAAAACTTATTGCAAACCAACCTGAAGAGGGTTGCATTGCAAAATTGCTGAACACCAACATTCATGAAATTGACCTAGACATGTATGCCAGACTATCCTAAAATTTATGTGTTTCGCCGCGTCTCTGAGCTTTTTTCACAGCCCACTCAAAATGCCGTACATTTGTTAGGTACCACCAGTATATCAAATTGTACGGCAACTAACATCCTCAGTTATTACTCATGAATGAACTCAGCACTTACGGTAGCCAATTCGAGAGAACCGCACGGAGTGAATCGGATACATCAAACAATGTACTAGGAACTTTTCCGGTAGTGAAAGTAAGTTCTAATATTTTCGACTAATTAACCTCGCCAAATAAAGTTAGCATTTGGAAACACGCTACATGCTAAAATTAGTAGATTCACCTCAAATGGTTGCTATTTGCTGCTTTCATTAAATTTTCTTTTTTGTACACTTTCCTCCTCGCTGTATGATTTTAAAATACATAACCTCGTTCGACGTGGAACGAATACGTCATAAATCGAAAAAACTGACTACTCCTTAAAAGAGTCTAAATTGTATAGCTTCTCATTCTAAGGTAAGAGAAGACGAATGACTTTTCAGTGGTTTACAAAGGCAAAAGTTTTTAATCAGGTACTATCCTCCTTGCCAATTAATGCAAAGTAGGGTCAAACATTCTCTCTTAATAACTCAGTGCAGAATCAGACTTCTCTCATAAACCTCGGAATCGTATAATGAATTAAAGACCCTGGTCACGCTTCCCAAGAGCTCTGCTGTCAATGGTTCTACATATATTGCCAAAACTCTGAACCGACACTACTGTTCATCATTTAGCAAAGCCATGTATTCAAATAAGCTTTACTTAGCCACCCAAACCTTCAAACAATGATTTTGTATGTACTTTTTAATCCAAAATATTTAATAACAATTGGGATATACGAAAATGTATGAATACATAAGCAATGGTACTCATGGATCATGCGCACAAAAATTAGCGGTCCAGATGTATCTTCTAACCAATGTATTTTCAATGAACCCTGTTAAATTAACCACATAGTTGCACTACGTCATAAACCAGGACTAAAATACGACGCTATAAATAATCCGCAAAACAGACAGACTTCCAAAGTTTGCAGGATGATACAGATATTAATTGCCCAAAATTTGGTAGAATTTATTCAGATACGTGGGTTTGTTAATAGCTCGTAACATGGAATATTGAAAAAGCGTTCATATGTTATGTCATCTTGCCTTTTTCACGCACCTCACTTTATCCTTAGGCTGCGGGAACCCATCCGTGATGATCGTTTTAAACGTGAATACTATGGACGAGCTTATCCCACATGTTATATTCGTGGATAATAGTAGCAGCATTTTGGATATGCGACTCCATTCTCTCGTGCTTCATGTAGTACCTTTCAAAACAAACTCAAATGATTAATTAAAATAACTAACTTTCACAGTTTAGACAAATGGTGGGTGGTGTAGTTCAGAGCAGCTTTATCGGCTACCACGTCTTTTTACTTTATGTTAAGTACCTAGTTAACGTAATGAATTGCCATTTCTCAATTATACGATGATGATATGGAAATCGCTTACCATGCGATTCTACCAAATCGCAACCGTTATTTCCCCGTATATCTTATTTGATAGCTTTGGAACTATGGGGCATCAAATGAAGCATGCGATTATTAACCGTGTTCAGTATCAAAATATTCTGTTGTAGAATAATGCTCGGCAAATCTATATGAATGGAAATAAAGTAACGTGAATACGTACCGTAGCGGAATTAATCCTTTACTATCTTGGCTTACTGAACTTTTTGGAACACCCGACAAATGCAGTTGACAACACCCATCTAAGTTTTGCACTTATGTTGGAATCAATTCGCCACGTACAAGAAGAAAAGCCGACCAAGGTTAGACTATTTCTATTGCTGTATAGCAATATAACTGGCGAATTTTCAGATAGTGTGCACTAACTTGCTGCTGTGAGCAGTTTCCTTTTACTCTTGCACACATTGCTGCAAGATCATTTTCGTCGCGTTTAATGTTTACGCAAATATGTGGAACAGGCGTCAGTCAGAGTTGCGATTATATGTGTGTCCTGAAGTCTTCCATAAGTATATTCGCTATATATATAAAAACGTATGAGAAGGTCACAAAACTACTGAGACAATATCCTACAGATGTGGTGAGAGATGAACACTGTCTAGCATATAATTATTATATGATATAAAGCAGTATCATTTTACCATACTCCATGTCTTTCGTATCAAAACGGTTTAAACCTTGAAAGTGCTGGCCTCAATAAACCCTTCTGTCCGGTCGCATAAGAAAACTAGACTATATCACACTACGTCTTGCGAAACATTTTCTAGCTACATTTCAATGACAATATTAATATTGATGAGCATTTTATTAGCTCTTATATATGAACAAGCATGCAAAACACGGAGTGGTTCCTAACATCTCTACATTTCCAGTCTCATATACTTCCGTCGTTTCCACTGAAGTATCAATTCCGAAATATTATTAAGTGAAAACTTAAAAAGCAAATGTTCCTACAGAGCCGTCTGCAATATGTAATCGCATCCACTGCATGCTCACTGTCTCGAACCTTCGGTATATACATTATAATTTATTTAAATTAAGTATATCCAACCCCATTTCGACATTTCTTTAATGATTTGTCGCAGATCGTTTGGTACGAAGACAACGAATAAATTAAATTGCGTTATGTTGTTTGGCAATATGCTGGCCATCGACATCTGGAGAGGAGGCTAATATAATAACAAACGCAAATGGAACTTGATTGTGCATCCTACGTCCATTACAACTGGTGAATTTGTACGGATAAACCCTACTTTTTTAATATATATCACCAAGGAGGTTCATGTTCGAGCAGCCAATGTGGATGACTCCGCCTATTTCCATCGGATATACACAGATGCATACTGTGATTTCTCTGCGGTGAATTTTGAGTTGAAGCCATTTCAGCATGAAAATGCAGGGGAGTAGTCAATGGGGGGTATAAATAAGGCTTCATAGGATAGAATTTAATGATGAATGTTCCTACAAATATACGCCGTAAAAATGCATGCACGTTAAAAGAATCAATGCGTCAAGCCATCGTTAACGTGGCGTTATTTTATTCCTAAAGGACACGCTCGATTTTCAAACAGTCAAAAGGAGACTTGCTAGGAATTTGGACCCGACATAAATGTTGTTTGTATAATTTCTAGTTTGGAATACCGAAACTGTATAGGGCAATCGACTTTTCACAGTACACAGGTATTGAGGAGCACTTGAAACTGTGCAAGAACGCTGGTGAAGAGTGTTTCCAGGAAACGTATTGCTTAGTTTTATCCAAAGTAACAATTTTTGCATCCGGAAAGTTATTGTTCTACCCGCGTACACCTGCTGTCAGAAAATTGTGGCACTGAAATCGCTTGCAGCTTTGTCATCCAAGAAAACACGTAGAAACTTATTCATAATTGCGTCAGCACTCGTGATGAAGCAAATATTTGCCGACTACCTTCTATTGTGTTTATTTCCATGGCACGTAAATATCGTAACGACACTTCGCATTGCAAATCACTAATTTTAGATGAAATAGCTAATTAACTGAATAAATGTTATATTGTACAACGAGTTACGAAAATTCCAACTGCTCAGCCCCTAATAATGGAATATTTATAAAAGGATTAAACATATAGCAACATCCGTTTCCTGATTTCAGCTAGGCTTTATGCAGTGGAGACAAGAGGTTAACTAATGGACTCGTTGGAATTTGATGAACTTGGAGCATAAAAGACGATGAGCTACATGAGTGATTAAAACGAAATTTCAGCTGTTATACATTCGCACAAAAAAACTTTCAGCAAGTGGTACACTGTACGGTGTCGAACACTAGAAAACAAAATCTGCGTCTGATCAGCGCGATGAATAAAGCTGGCTTGCGCAGATTTCTGTCCTGAAGCAGTTATAATAAAGAAAGACGTGCGCGGTGACTGCATCTACCGGTTAATAATAATGGCATCCCATTGCTGGAAGCACGCTCCATATTTGTCATAACGCACCATGTCACAGTGATCTGGAGGGTATCATCCAAGTGTTTACTTACAGTTAAAAAGACTTCTGCGCCTGGCACCGTACTCTCCTCAGCTGAACCCAAGCGAAGATAGTCGAGTATTATTAAAACCTAGGTTTACAAACCATGAGACAGCGATGTTCTAAAATGCACCAAGGAAATTCGGATGGCCTACTGACTTAGACTTCATGGTAGATGTAATTCTTGCAGCAGGTTGTAGTGGAAACACCAGCTAGCGTTGTGCTACCGTACGGTCATACAATGATGCAGCACATACGATATATCCATACGTGTGCCTTGTACCAACTAGATCCTAACCTGTTCAACACCACGGTTATATTTCTTGATTACGTTCACTGAGTTGTTTCTTTAAAAGCAATGTGGGGCCGCCACAATTGGAGTAAACTTTGGCTTTCAGTTGGAATGGCCTATGGGTTTGCGAAGTTACAAACGGGGATAAGTTAACTACTATAAATTTTGAGTACAGCGAGTTCTAGTTGCAAAAATAGATAATGCGCTTTTAATTGGTCGTTATATAGTACCTTTAGAAATACCGGCGAGAACATGTCACACGCAGTTTGAGCCTCCTTTTAAAAATGTACAAACATCTGGGCGTTTATAATAGACACGGTTTACCCTGGTCGTCGAACGTTTGCTGTACAATCCATGCATACGACCGGGCCGAGTCCATCCATCAAACAGATGGAAATCGGTAGTCTACGTTCGCCCCAGCAGCTTGGAATGATTACTAGTATGACTAAGTTTGTTATTCTGCACAATTATTGATGGCATAACTATGGAAACTACAAATTCTAAATGAAGCAGTCCAACGTATGCAAATATTTCCCAGTGAGAGGTTAGAGATCAAAGCTGCTCATAGGACGTCTTATGTTTTCGTAGAGCTTGTGGGCCTATGCCATGATTCAAGTACATACTTGTCCTAAACCAGTTTTGCGAAACGCAATTCGAGAAGAGGAATATCGTATCAAAGCCAAGTTCTTATTAATGTGATCAAATTTGCGCTAGGACACCGGAGTGTATTTTAAAGAAAACAACGGTGTTTAATTTGCTTCAGCAGAATCAGGATCCATTTGGTCGCATCACCGTTATTTTCAACGTTGGACGAACTGCAGTCACAAACATATCGGGGCTCTGAAATTCAGGCGGTCTTCAGAGCCACGAAAACCAAGCATAACCCGAAACGAGTTATCGACTTTCGCCAGCATTAAAAACTGTAATTCACGTGAGGGGGCAACTAAACACCAGTTTTCTACATCTGCAACAAGGGTTTCTGGTATTGTTCAAGCTTGCCTAAATATCAGTCACCTATGTAGAGATCGGCAAAAATTTGCTCTTGATATCAAAATTTGGGTCGGATAACGCGGAGACAAACAGTAGACCATCATCCCCTGATATGAAGGGACGACCAACCTTGCATCTCACAAAATCAATCTATTTGTAACTTCCTTCCTGATTTTGTACAGGTCTCAAATTCTAACATCACCACATTGTGGGGTAGGTTGCTGGCTACCAAGATCAGAGGAAGTTATTTTTCGTTTGGATAAACTTCGAAAGTAAATTCACAAAAGAAGTGTCAGTTACTGGTCACCAGAACTCTGAGGACAGAGTCACATTAGATTGATATCAGAATCAGCCACTAATAGTGAATGCGTTTTACTATCTGAAAGTGTGCTGTTACACCGATCCTGTTGGATGCCCATCTATCATGACATCCCTTGGAGCGCGCTAACACCAAAAGGAAACATGTCGGAAGCACAAAGCATGTATGATCGTCTAAGCACAATTGCTTTAAGTACTTGCCAGTGCTTCCTTCTCACGATAGTCCTGAGGCCGGAAACCACGAGTTGGAACAGTAGCAGGGTGATGGTTAGTATACATTTGTGACCAATTGAGCTACACTGGGTGGCACTTTCAACTGCCTTGAGAGCCAATATATATATATATATATTATACACAATCTGTTGTACAGATATTGTGCCATCGGAATCATGGCTGAATAGGAAAACAATATGAATAATAAGAAACGAGCAACAACAATTGCTTATTTTGTCAAGTTTACCACACAGTTTTTGAAATTCTTTTCAGTTTGTACTTTTTTAGGGGGAGGAACAAGGGACACCGCAACACACTGATGCACACGTCCGCCATTGACATCCATCTTGAGCCATAACTTCCAAGGTCTTCAACCAGCAAGTATCCTCATCTCTCGGACCCCAACCAGGTAGTCGACAACAACCGGCTGAAGCCAATTGTTTCGTCAACTTTTTCATGCGGCTTCTCCATGTTGTAGACTGTCCACCAGACCGTCTCTTCCAGCCCTGTCCAGCAAGTGCAAACAACGCACGACGGGGGTAACGCTGGACAGGCATGCGCAATACGTGTCCCAACCACCGCAGTTGATGCAGTGAGATGAGCTCCTCGAGCGAGTGGATTCCACGTCCCAAGACACGCTGTATAACTTCCACATTGCTTACGTGGTGCTGCCACCACACACGGGCAATGGACCGCAGACAGCGGTGCTAGAAGACGGATAGCCTGCGCAAGTCATCTTTACGAATGGGCCAGGTCTCGCATCCGTACAACAGTACAGCACGAACATTTGCACAATAGACCCGCCCTTTGATGAAAAGACGAATGTCGTGGCGACGCCAGACGAATGTCGTGGCGATGCCAAAAGGAATGTCGTGGCGACGCCAAGACGAATGTCGTGACGACGCCAAGACGAATGTCGTAGCGACGCCATTGTCGCGGCGACGCCATTGAGAGCCAATCATACCAGGCAGGTCAATTGTTAGGGGTCAGAATAACCCTGTCTCACAATCGCCCCGCTGCCTTGCGGGCAGGCTATTCGGTCAAAGGCTTGAGTCAGAGTCTCTTAAAACAACTCCCTTCTTCGGGTTGGGCCCACTGAAAATCCATGGAATGTTCAACTGCAATGCCGCTATTAGCTGCTTTGCTCCTGCTGGTCATTCAACTTCACACAACACCTGTTCAGTTGTTACCACTCAGTATTATCCGTTACCAAATGATTCCATTTACCATGATTCTACTCCGATGGTTTCGTCTACACAAAGAAAGGGCTCGCTCAGTCGCAAGCTTTCGGCTTCGATCTTCGTTCCGTCTGGCATACTTAAGTGTACGTACACTAATACATATCGAGTAGCGAACAGGTCTTTCGGGCAACCTGGAATCCGGCACTCTTTGTTATCTTTCTGAAACGCGCTTACAAGATCCAATTATTGTGATTGAACTGAGATCATCCGTTGACCACGGAGCCATATCTCAACTATGTCTATACAGTGACCAAGAAGCAGCTGCAGTAGGCATGTTTGGCGTTGGCGGATTGCTAACCAGCAAAGCCCAGGCAGCGCTGCCCAACTGGTTCCTAATTAACAGCCGACTGTGTGCAGTTCGGTTTCAGGGATCATGAAAGGTGGACCGAAGTTGTGAGGAAAGGCGCGATTTGTTTGTGATCTTATGTTACGCTGCAAACGGCTGCATTTTTGAGTCCCTCAAGAACGATTTCGACCGCGAAATTTCTCAATTCTTGAAAAGAGCCTGCAAAGCCGATATCATGATCATTGTTCGGGATCGCAACTAACGGGACCGTTGTCTGTTGGCAAGTGAAATTGACCTCACGGGTCACCATGCGCTGGATGAGAGCCGCTCGGATGATGAAAGTAGACATCCCACCCTGTGCGAAGATAATCCATTTTTTGCTCTCAAATACAACTTATCAGCATTTGAAGAGACCTTCCTCTACTTGGCGACACCCTACTGTGTCTCCAACATACTCTCACAATGAATATCACGAAATCAGTTTCAGGTGAAGGTGGTAGGGTAAAGAATTGCAGCTATAGTTATATCACTTTCCTTTACTCAGAATACGCTCATGTCTGTGCAATCATCTGCATGGAATTCAAAGTTTTCCCAAAAATGAAGCGCTGTAAGAAAGCTACACTATCGGCTGTTTCGGTTCAGCAGAGTTATCAATATTCCCAGGCTAGTGCACTCGGCTGCGACCCAGAGCAATATATTAGTGAACGCTGGAGATGCATGTAGAGAAACATGATCTATTCCGGACAGCAAGCTTTTGATCATAATCTGCAACCTATGAGTGCCTGGATCTTTATGTGCTATTTAGATTTATTTGACCGCTGAAGAATATCCTAGTGGAGCCTTATCATGAAGAAGTGCGCCGTTCTGTCAATCAACAACTTAAACAAAGCCTACGCAGTGCTCATGAAGCCAGCGTGCTCTGTAAATGGTGGCTGCTGCGCTCTCTGGCGATATTCGCAAGCTCTTTCAGTTCATACAATCCACTGGCTAAAGAAAGCCTTATATCAGTGAGATAGTGTGCAAAGAGGATGAGTTGTCAACGGACAACTTAAAGAGACCCATAGACGGATGGGCCGAACAGTTTATTACATTTTTATAAGCCTTCACTCTCCATTTATACCCCCTGCGAACCCGGCTGCCGCCTGGGTCTTACACATTCTCCACCCAGTGGAGCGCAAGTTTGTCTTGCGATTCGACACCTAGAACTAGTCAAGGCTGCCGGCTCAGAAGGACTTCCTCCGGAGCTGTTAAATATGGTGGCTGAGTTATCTTTAGGCAACTAACCTCATTGTGCTCCAAAAACTGAAATGAAGAAAAGGTGCGTCCTTCCTGGGGGAGACAGATATTGTCCCGGAATTCAAGAAGTGTGCTCGCAATTCGCATACCAATCACCGAGTGATTAGTCGCATCTCTGCTTCCGCCAAGCTATTGGCATCCATTCTACCCCGTAGACAATCACCTATTCGTGAATCGCAGTACCGGGAAGAACAAGCCGGCTTCCAACCTGGCCACACTTGTGTGGATCAGATATTCACACTCCGTCAAATCCTGGAACACCGCCAAATTTTACCAGAGGCTTACCATCGTTGCATACCTGGACATCCGTGCTGCATTTAACTAGGTTGTTCGACCTGTATTATGGCGTTGATTGTTAAAGAATTGTGTCCCAGACAAGTAAACTGCCATCATTGGCGCACTGTATTTCCGCATCTCAGGCAGAATAAAGGTGCATGGCAGGTTTGCGTCGTCCTTCGTTTTCATTAGCGGTGTACGAAAAGGCTGCCCTGTTTCCCCGTGCCTCTTTAATTTTGTGATTTAAGACATCCTGACGAGAGCTCTAGACAGTTACCAGAAGTTTGGCATATAGCTGTTGCCTGTCAAGCGAGCAACCGACTTAGACTTTGCCAATGATATCTCCTTACTTGGCAAGGACTCACAGATCATGCAAACGATTATAAACCGCTTGGCCATTAAGACATCTAGGTACGGAATGTGCTTTGCCAGGTCAAAGTTAAATTGCTGCTTCAGGATTGGCACTCAACTGTGCTCTTGCTCAATACAAAACACACAGCGTGAACAAGTGGAAAACTGCGTCGACCTTGGCAGCTATGTGTCTGCTGGTGTTACAATTAGAAGGGAAGTTTCTCTTTGCATCTAAAGCTTAGTCGGCGTTTGTCAACCTGTGGCACTTGTGGCGTCGCCGGGCTATTTTGCACTTGGTAAATAATAGTGTTTACAATGCCACTGTTCGGGTGGTGTTGATATATGGGAGTGATCCATGGACACTTAGCGTAGATGATATGCGCCGGATCTCGGCCGGCGAAAACCGGTCCTTGAGGAGGATTTCTCGTGGTTAGATACAAAACACAGTTGCAACAGTGAAGTCAGATGTCCTGTCTTGAGAAATGCGAGTATTCCCTTCAACAACCTGGTTTTGCTGCGCTAGTTAAGTTGGCTCGGATATGTCTTGCGTATATCAATTATGCGTTTGCTCTATCGAGCTCAATTTGCTCGTGCATAACCCAAGTATGAGAGAATAGGTGTTCGTCTACTATCCACCTGGCGACAGCAAATGAACTCATTGAGTTCACGTCTCGCTACATTTGGATCCACGCCTGGTTAGGGACCAATGGACGAGGGTTGCCGATGGCTGGAAACAATTCAAGATATGGCTCGTAATCGAATCCAGTAGAGGATCTGTGGATATAACTGCTTAGAGTTGGATACTTAATGCTTTACGATTAAAAAGACAAAAAATTAGAAATTGTATTTGCAACATAACAAAAATGTTTCCTTGTTTTGTATATCGCAGCAAAATAGCTGAAGTGTGTCGCTTAAACTTAGTTAATGTGCTTTGATGCTGATACCGTGTTCAACCTTATTTATTTTAGTGATTTCCATGGCTATGTTTGGATCTCTGTCTATTTGACAAACGGCTGAATACCATACTAATGCTACTACTTCAAAAGCATCTTTTCTCTGCGGTTGAACGACCGTTCAAAATGCTACCTCCGTACCAACCTATACTCGGTGTGGCCCAAGAAACCCAAAAAGGGGTTTGGACAGAAAAGCAGTGACGGAAGTGTTAAAAATGTGGCGAAAAAGGCAGAAATGCATTCCTTTTGCGTTTTAGTTAAAGACTGGATACTGAATATTATGAAACTCATAGATTACATGTAAGGCAAACAAAACCGCATAAGAGAAAATCTATACTAGCTCTAGGGATGAATGGCGGCAAAGCAGCTGAGGCCTTCTGAACGAGTCGGACATGGTTCAACAGCGACGAAATTGTTCGAGGTAACGCTGGAAAGAGAGAGGAACGTAGCGCTGGAGCGACCGATTCTCCGGAGAAACACACATCTGGTCACCCATCGAGGAGTATCCCCAAGGACAGTAGCACAGCGTTGAGTTGGTATATCTAGGACATCTGAACTAATCCCAGCTGACTATAATTGGACAAGTAGAAGCGGAGACGTAATGTGAAACATGAAGGCTAATACAGGGCCGCAATCTGCTTAAGCGCATATATGTCACGAGCGGAATGAAGAAAGTGTGGTGAATTTTGCAAAGAAAACCTGATCCATGCCCTTGTGCCTGCGTGAGTGGGTTAGTTGCCAATATATACGACAATAAGGATTGTAATTCATGGCTTTGTCCACAAGATACAATAAGCGCTTTCCTGCAAGAAAAATTCGCCTGGCAATTCCACAGAAGTTTCACTTTATTGCTTGTTTACGCAGTACCGGATTATAACCGGACTAGAAATTGGCCTTACTTTGGCGAAATCGAATCGCTATGTATCACAATCCCAAAAAACTAAATGGAACTACCTCAATTTGATCGCTTTAATCCCACACCTGGCTGCATTTATTCAAGCATCCCCAGAGACCAAAACTTATCCTGCGTTGCTAAGGAAGCTCCAGGACTTTACAACTGAATAGCCGAACTAATGAATCGCTACTTTTCCATTCCAAGCTTGATCTTTGGTATCCCGGAGACATGCCTACACTCTGGGATGACGAACCTGATTTTCGTTATTTGTCACCTCGCTCATCTAGAAGAATATATTCATAAAAGGAGGAGGGGTAATTTTTTACTACCGAAGCGATGTACATTGCTTGGCCGTCAGTTATTTAGATTCGTAGATTACCGATTCACTTTGATGTTGCCTGAAGTTAAAGGGCAGATACATTCATCTCTCTAACTCTACACCCGGAACGCACTGCAACATTACGACTTCTCTGAGACGAACGTAAAAGAGGAAATGCACGTACACATTTAGCATTAATGATTTTAAAGCATATTGTTTAGAAACTCCGGCCATGATCAAATAACAATTAAAAGCCGATGTGTTGAAGGATGTAACCGCAGTTCAGCATAATAGTCGCATTGCCCAATCGGTAAGAAGAAAGTAAGCATGAAACTTTGCTGGATCGTATTCTTACCAACGGGAAGAATATGATTAATGTGTTTGTTGTGGACTTATCAGTGGGTTGCAGTGTTTAGGTAGACATCAGTTTGCACTTCGTTTTTCATGCGGAAAATCGAAATGAGAGTAATAAGCTGGTACAAATCATCAGACGCTAGGCTTTTTGTTTTTGGTGTTTATTAATGATGGTGCACAGGGAATCGCTTCAAACTTTCTAATGTTTGCTGACGATATCAAGATCTGGCGCAGGATTCAGGCGGACGCCGACCAACACGTGCTTCAGAGTGACTAGATACGTTGTATCGCTGGTCGACCCAAAACGTATTGCATTCCAAGGTCATTAAATGAAAGATGCTTTCCATCCGATATCAGAACAGCTACTCATACCGACTCGGAAGGAATATACCACAACAAGCAACTCTCGAACATGACTTGGGTGTCCTGGTTCAAGATGACTTGCGTTGCTAGAGGCAATCCGAAAAGACTTCGAAGACCGGGAACCCACACGTCGGGCTAGTAAAGCGGGCGTTTGGACAAATAAACAGCTCCATATTTCGACAAATGCTCAGCGCGCATTTTCGCCCCATATCAAAATACGCAATTCATGCCTGGCATCCATGGCTGAAACACGACCTTAAGGCACAGGAGCAGCCACAGGGTCGGGCATCTAAGAAGGTATTTCGAATGCGCAATCCGTCCTACCAGGAGAGGCTGCAGCGATTGGGGGTGTTCAGTGGAAGCTATCGCAGACTACGAGGCAACCTGCTTATAACATACTTGATTCTACCGCCCTTTACTGCAACTCAACAGCAACACAAAACTGAGGGGCCATTAATTACAATTCGCAGAACATTAAAATCGTCTGGAGTGCCGCAGAAATTTCTTTTTCATTCGTGTCTGTCACCGGTTAAATGCTCTCTCAGAATCGGTCGTCTCTGCACCGACACTAACAGTATTTAAAAGACGGTTGGACGATGCACTCATCCACTTACACTTTGTTCCTTAACACTACGTCTCCGTCCTACACCTGGAGTTTGCCATGGATTTATGTGTTGTTAACTGTAGGTGCTGTGAATCCAAGAGGATCGCAGGACTACAGCGGAGCAAACGGTAAGTCCTTATTTTTGTATTTAAATTATTAACCATTTTACTATCCTTATCAGCATTATTGTTATGTTAATATCCCCACCAACTATCCTACGGGACTTGTAATGCAACACTTCTTAACCCGTATAAACTCATTGTTCATTGATTGATCGGACATTATTGCCAGTGCCACAACCTGGCTTTACTTGCCGAAGAACCCCCAGAAGTCCCCTAGGTCGAGTTCGTCAACCAATTCTGTTGGCTGGTTTCAGGTGCTTTAGAGACAAGAGGCTACAATCTACATAACTCCGTTTCTGCATTTAGGTGCGGAACTAGAATAGTGATGTTAGTGCGCAAAGCAACAAGGTGAATTATGGGACAACTAGTTGTCCCACGTAACGACTGCACACAAATGTCCGGAGAAGGCAAAGTCGCGTATCAGCAGAACATACAGAAACGTTCAGCGCCATTCACAAGGGGCTGCAAAAGTATGTCAATTACGTACACAGTTGAAACAACGATCCTGTCCACTCCGGGCGACTGATGTGTCAACAAATACTGCCACAGAAGCAACAAGCGCGCTGCGGTTGCCATTTACTTCCACGTTTCAGAATATCATGCTATCATTTGGTTCTCTAGCTTTTTCTCTCTTCTGCCTTGTGCCAGCAAAAGTATTACCAACGAAGCTGCCTCGCCGAAACTGACGTTGCGCAACTGCAGAACACGGGTGTCGATAACATTCAACCAGAGGCTATTTTGACAGCAGAAAAACTGATCCATTTGCCAAAATTGAAGTGAATTGTTCAAGCTGATAAACGATCAATTGTTTCCTGGAACTATTAACCGAAGTGTTGGCCTCCGACAAACAGGCTTTTTGTCAACGCTCGCTTAAACCGTATCCAGACCAATGATGTCAAGCAAAATACACAAAAATGCGGCAAGAAAGACCCACAGACAAGCATGCAAACAAGTAGCAGCGATGATAAAGAGCACCCGTCACGTATACTGCAAGTTGTCTTACGTTAGTGAATGAAATCTGTAGCATCTTATTTAGCAAGCCTTGTCCCTTGTATATTCCGATTATTAGTTGGTTCTTCTGTAATGATTTTACTTGGACACCTTGATGACTTACAAGATCTGCTCGGCTGTGGCAAACATAGAAGCTTGCGCTACAGCACCAGGTGCCTCGCGTCCATTGATGGGATCCGTGGGCGTCTTTCACTTCCGTAACAGGTGTTCCCATCCTGATGCAAGTCTGATGTGGTTTCCATTCTTGACTTGATCACGTCTACGTTGGCAATGCACTACCATTATTACACAACAGCGTAAGTCAACTTTAGCTGGCAATAAACTAACCTTGCTCATGTTCTTATAGTGCACCTTCGATTGTCTACATTTCGTTGCTCTACATGCAGTTGGTAATATGGCAGTAATTTCGATATTCTGGTCCCATCCATATGGCGGGCATGTCCCGATCACCTCATCTGTCTCAGCAGAATTCTGCGGTCAACTTTATACATGCTGCTGCGCCGTGGTAATTCTTTATCCGGAAAGTTCTTACAACAACGGAGGCATTGGTGAGTTAGTTGCTCCGGATATCCAATATTCTTTCGGTACAGCGTCCATGTTTCACTAAGTTAGCGATGGACTATAGGTATGCTTTTCTTGTATTCCATTAGCTTGGTTTTCAAATTCCATGAGCGATTTATTTACACCCAGTTTTCCAGCCTGTCAAGTGTGTCATTCTTCTTCGATACTTGCGTGCGCAGCTCGCTATTCATGCGCAGTTCTGTTGACAGCATATTCTTGTGGTGGCGAAAACACAATGTTCTTTCCAACTCTTATTTGTGGGTAGCCAACCGTCGCTGTTCCAACTGACTGCAAAATAACAATATCTACATCTATCAATAGCGAGTCAAATTTGGTTGTCGTCGAAGAGAGATACATTGTTGCACTTCGCATCGTATTATCATTGTGTGCAAACAAATCGCAGTCAACAAAATAACAATTCTAGGTGGCTGTTTTACACCCTGGGATTCTGGTCGCGAATCGATGAATTTTTAATAACCCATCATCCGTTTGATGATTAAAACGTGCATCGTCTTCAGAAGTATTTAGAAGAACAGAACTCACAGTAGTTCAATGAAAAATCAACAGCCTAGGGGCTAAGAACAGTCTAATTGACTCCAAATAGCACAGTCTTTCTTGTTAGTATATACAGGCGTACTCTAACACACAGAGTATATGAAGGCATTCAATAAAAATAGTAAAGTTCCTGAGCACCCAACATCTACTAAACAACAGTCACGGCACTACAACAGGTTTATTTAACGGCATATATATCATGGTGGACCAGTTGCGGACATGAAATCTATCGTACCTTGGCCTAACTGGATTTCACACGCTTAATCACGCTTAATTCAAGTATGCAATTGAAGAGGTTCTCAAGCAGAATCCGAACATTCACCCTGCCAAGATACATATGCATGCTGAGTCCACAATAAATGTTGGCAAATTGTTGTCTTCATTTAACTTTGTACACTGATAGAACAAGCATATTCTCCTGTTCAAGCGACACATGAACTCCAAACCACAAGCTTGCTACCAAGGTTTTAAGAATGATAATGCACCATGTGAAGCGGAATAACAAATTATTATAAGCAATGCTTGTTTGAAAGAACAAGCGAACCGAAGCATTAGTTTAGGCGTACCAGTGAATTATATAGCAAAAATGCTAGTTAGCTGTAAAAGCATTCCACCATATTCATTCTTATTACGTAGTTATGATAGCATAATGTGATTACCAAACGCTCTTTGAAAAAAGGTTTAATGGAGGCAAACAACTGAGTTTGGAATCGCATTCTAGGCGGCTGGCGGACCAGATTAGAAAATGTCATGCATCAACAAATTGCACAACATTATTGTTAACGAATTTTCTAGCTAATGTCTCCCAGTATGGCTGGTCGAGAAACATAGGAAGTAAATAGATTTCAGAAAGTGACGGCACACCTTGTCTGGAGAGCTCGATGCTTATAACCCCTTTAGGACAGAAAATCTATTCATTCCATCCTTATTTAGCGATGCATAGTCAAAATATAGCTTGATGTTTGTTTCATGCATTCATTTTTATCGCCGTCCTTTATTTTTCAATTTATTTAAAGCCAAAACGTAAACTTTCCTTAGCCTCTTCTGGGTTACCGAGAACAGTGATGCAATACCTGTCCACTCGTTTTCTTCTCTGTATCTCTTAACAATAATAGCATATTCCTCGGAAGTATAAAGAGCGTAGTTTCATTGCACGTTGTGGGATCTCAAGGTTAGGAATGCATACACATTTAACTAACGACGAAACTGGTACGTATTATATCTTGCTTGCTGCATGCGGTTTCCGTGCAACCCAACTGTGATAAGCAGGATTGACAAATCTGCTGACTGAATGCGGTCTATCGGAACGTCATGCATGTTCCTGCTTATATGTCAGATGCGTGAAATATCCTTCACGTTTTACAGTTTAACTTCCGCCCTCTGTGCCAAGTTCATGTGACGTCTGTCGATTTGCTTCCTGGCTAACACGTTATCTCACTCACGCCAATAAGCGTGAGATTGCAATTCTTATTCGTTGGCGTCGCGGGCGCATCTTCAGATTGACATCCTTAGAGTTTCGGACGTATCCCGGTCCAGCTATGTTGACATTGCTGCCGCAACTGCGAGTAGCAATCTACACTGCATATAGCACACTCCGGACGGCTTTGCTCGCTCTATTTGACAGGCCAGATAGCAACTTTCATTGCCTTGTGCGAAGCAGATTTTTCGTATGTGTATTTGTCAAATTAAGTTTCCTTTGCTATTTTGAATTTGTTTGTTGTCTATTAGTTGCGGGTTCGTATATTTTACTCTGGTATTTGTAATGTTGGATTATGCGTTGCGTTTTGCCCTTACCTTGACATCTGCTAAGATGTCAGTAATGACGAAGCTGACTTCGTGTGGCTCACACTGCAAAATAGTTGGGCATAGATCCAATCCTATAACACGCCTCAACTGTGATGTGCATTTCTGCATTTCGTGTATTAGTTTGTCGTTTTATCATTTTGAACTACTTCGTAAAAGCCAGCATGAATTTGTCTCAATATTGTGCAAGAAATGACTGGCCATTTTGCAATGACCAACAGCCGATAAGCAGCGCTTCTCGGCTTAGGGCTTGTGGCAAACTGTTTCCGCCGTTCAATATATACAACGGTGTAAGACAAGGATGCCCGTTGTCACCTTTCCTCTTAAACTTCACTATTGATGACGTCAGGGAGATTGCATTTACAGGACTTGACTAAGGTGTGAAACTAATCCCAGGAGAACGATTTATTCGCTTGGAGTTTGCAGACGACATTGCCCGTATCTGTGACAGATCCCATACGTGTAAATCCGCACTGGACGGATTAGCAGTGGCTGTCAGCCGCTTCGAGCATTGCTTTACATCATCGAAGTACAAAGCATTCTTTCAAGATTGGCAGACATCGCCTACTGCGTTGACCCTTAATGGGGATCTGCTCGAAGTCGTACATAAATTTAACTGCCTGCGAACTTGCATCGATGCCCTTGGGATTGAAGATGAGATCACGGACCATATATCAAAAGCTCGAAGTGCTTTTGCTAGTCTTCGCCACCTATGGCGGCGGCGCGACATCACTTTCACCCTGAAAGGTAGAGTGTACGTTGACCTTACTGTACGGCTGCGAAACCTCGCCCCTAATATCTGCGGACATAAGAAAGCTAGTTACGTTCGACCATCGCTGCCTACGCAGTTTGGCTCACATCTGGGGGAGCACTGCGTGAGCAACGAGCGAGTTCGACGTCTTGTTCACTGCACAGGAAAATAAACTGAACTGATCAACACCGTCATTTTACGCACCAAGCTCCTATGTCCCTGCCACATGCCTTGCTTGCCAGCTCACCGGCTCCTGCGACGTGCAATGTTTGCTCAGTGGGGGTGTGGATGGAAGAAGAAGAGGGGTGGCCAAGCGATGACTTGGTTGAGATAAATGCAGTCCCTCACTTCGGAGCTGACCACGGTTGTAATTTCACGGCTCCCTGGTTGGGGTCCGCATACGATGAACACGTTTGGACAGATACACTTATTAACTTGGCAAGGAGCCGACCTCATTGGCGTTCCTGCTGTGAGTGTCATTGTCCCTCCCCATCCCTTTTATTCTCCCTCCCAACTATGATCTCATTTGGTAGTGTAATATAAATTTTCATAATAATTTTTCTTGTTGCCCCGTAGCCGGCTGGTAGCTTACCAAAATCATGACCCTCCGTTGCTGTTAGCTCAGCTGGCATGCAACTTTTATTTATTTTCCATTTATTTTATGTATTGCGGCACAATATTTGAGGGGTTTCCCACTTCAAGCTAGCATGCGTAATGCCGATGATCATAAGATCCGCAAACCAACAATACATGCAAACCGTTCCATATGGAGGAGCTCCGTGCGTCCATCCAAACAAACGGAAATCCAGCCACCACTATATTCGAAAGATCCCACCTGCCCAGCGGCTGCAGGCTCTCAAGCGCGATGTCATTCCGTTGCTGGAGACACAGCTGGCGTGCGTTCTACGGATATTAACTTACCGGTGTGCGATAGAGCTGCTTTGAAGGCGATTGGAGAATGCGAAGAAGTAAAAAGGAGAAGACAACTGCCAGCAATCAGCGGCGTTGTCAACTTATTTCACGTGCCAGTCGACAGATGCTAGGCCTCAGGTTGGTTATGACCACGACATAGATGTTCTGTAAATGCCGGTTGATAAGCTTCTCAAGGTGAATGACAAGGGTCGTGAATGAAGAAAATCACCCATCTTTGAGAAGCAGGAAGGAAGATCCCAGTCTATGAGAGTTAGGTTCGTTGATGCAACTTGTCCGAGACTAATACTGTCCTGCTTTGATAGGCTAAGAGGTCGAAAGATCGATATTCGTCCTAATTTAGATTTGAGGAAACATCAGTCCTTTATCGTGGAGTTGAAGCGGCGAAAGGATAGTGGAGATATCAATCACTATATCGTAAACTTTCGAGTAGTTGTCCGGATTTACCGAACCTCGATCAACACATAGATGACGTACCATGCGCGTCTATCGGTTTCCAACGCGCCATGCGCGTTACCTTCACAAACGTTTGTAGTTTACTCAACAAACGTGACGATGTATTTCACTTCGTTGCCTCACGTCGTCCGGCCGAAACCTGGTTAAATCCAGTGGTCACTACCCAGAAAGTCGGAAGCAGTGGCTGAGAGTGTTGCCGGTGCTACAGGCTATCAAACGATCGAGGCTGCTTGCCGTTATACATTCAGTCCTTGCTGTGTAGGCGATTACTACACACATACAGTAGCGAAAATAGCTTGTGCAAACAGTTATGGAGCTGGATCCGCCTGAGACAGAGCGAACTGTTTGTTGGTGCGGTTTATCGCAGCCCGCGAAGTAGGTGCTTGGCTTGGTTGCAGCATTTCAGAAACTAATTAAGCCTGCCTCGCTTCTTGCTTATAGGCGATTTTAATGTCCCTCAAATACGTTGGCCTTAGTTGCAATTCTTTTCCCGAGCACTGAAATCGAGGTGCATTTTGTGAACCTGGTACTTGAAAATGAGACTGCGCAACATGTGCGCTAACCAACGCGCGTTACACAGCATTTGGCTCCGATGGACTTCATCAGCTAATTTAGTGACCTTTTAAGTTATCATCTCGCCTTTCTTGACACATCTACTCAAGGGATCTGTTCAAACGTGTGGATTGCTGAGCGACTGGAAATTCTCGGTATTGAAGTCGATTCCAAAAGCACGTGACCCACACAATGTAGACAATAACCAACTAAATTTTATCCCTTCTGTTGTAGCAAAGTTGTAAGAGAAGATTGTAAAAAATGTTTATTTTAGCTATTAGATCCAAATATCTCCTAACGCTGGCACAGCATGGCTTCATGCAACGCATCTCGTGCATCACCAACCTGCTGCTGACAATCGTTAATAGGTTAGACCTTAACGTGTTGCTTTGGTTTGCGTGCCTCAGTGATCCATTGAGCTATGCTAAGTAGTGCCTCTTTGCACCTTCAGAGTCACCCATACCAGATTGGTCAATGCTCAGAGGCCAGAAAAACGCAACTTCCTGGTCCTCCATGTTAGGATTTGGAATGGGGGTGACTCCTTATTCTTTAAAACGGACACTTTGTGGCCCAACTCCAAAGCCACTACCTTGCGGTCAGGTTCTTGAACCAAAGGCTTTGGTTGAGATCCCTACTTGATCCTACTTATGTTTCAGCAAACTATTTCCAGTTGCTCTGGCCACAGCAGAGGATGATCAACCGTGCCCAATCGGTTGCATGGATATGGTGGATAGGTGTTTGGATGCTTTGCTCAAGCATTCCTTTCTTCTTATGCCCCTTTTAGGCTTCTCATTCTGATCAACCAGTTCCAGCTTCACATTTATCCCCCTGTTTTCAACTCCCCAATATTGGCCATCCCTCACTTTGCTTCAGTATTTGCTTATCTTCTTGTTTGAAATCACATGTGAATGCGGAGCGTCATTCCTACCCCGACAACAGGCCCATGTCCAGGCAAGTGGTCAAGCCCAGTTCATCAGCTTCCATTTGGAGCCCTCGATCCTCCTTCACATTGGCTTGCATCAATGTGTGCATATTGCAACGGATTGGTCAACAGGCAGCAATTTCCAGAACACTAGAGATCCTCTCGATCGATATATCCTGCTTATCCGAGACGCAACTGCAAGACTGGAGCTCTGTGCTCACTACGCCATTCCATTCAGGTGACACTAACAGCACTTTCTCATTATGTCTATCCGGTAACGATGTAGCTTCGAGTACCAGCCAAGTCGGTGTTGGTATTGCCCTGAGTCCCGCGCTGAAGCTACTCTGATTGCCTGGATCCCAAACACTAGCCTGATGTGTGCACCTAAAAACTCTAGCTATGACTCGGTAAAAGACGACTGCTACCGCCAAATGAAAGAGCTCCTCCGCTACAGAAGAAGCTCGGACACCGTAGAGCTGTCTAGGAATCTGAATGCTCCAGTTGGAAAATTATCCACTGAGGAATTGTATCTGGGCGTCCATCATGTTGTAGGCTTCCTTTCTGATAAGAGTGAACGGTTACTCCATTTGTGAAAAGATGCTCGCTTATTTCTTGCGAGCACTAATTGCCGACACGTCACCCACCGGAGGGTGACTTGGCGCCTATCAGCCTCGAACCAGCTATGCACGCAGATCGATCACATTGCGATAAGCTACAGCTGGAGAGGTTGCGTCCAGAACTGTCGCTGGATTTGGAGCGCATGTGTGGACACTGACCATTCACTTTTATGTGCTGACATATGGATGCGCTTTGGCGGACGCCCACGACGACGCTGTGAGCGCATTGACACCAGCCAACTGACGAAGTCTGATGTTCTGAATCCCTATCAAAGTATGATGCCATGCGAGTTGAGTAAGCGCTCACTGGATACAATTGCCGCTTGTTGGTCACATGTTCACTAGATCTTACTAGCAGCAGGAAAATCCTCATGTGGTAAGTCTAATCTCCAACACGGATATTAGGTCTCTTCGCAGTCCTCGGAACTTATTGTTCCTCGCGGGCACATTCCGGCTGAAAGCCAACACAATGAGACACGCAGGAACCTCCGGGCAAAATTCCATGCTAGCCTGACGAAAAACAGCGAATCCGGATAGTCTCTTCGTGTTTCAGAGATGGAAATGTCCGCTGCACTGGGTAAACTTCTAGTTATTCAGTCTGATACGGGAAACGGGTAGCAAGATACCTGATGTTAATGAAACTATACGTGACGAGAGTGGACACTTTAACCACAACGTATCAAAATTTCGGATTATTTGGCAATGCAATTTATAAGGCCATTTGTTTGGTCGGAATTGTCAGATTTCCCAACTGTCAGTGAGAGCTCTGCTCTATATGCTGTGTCTTTGGATCCGCCTTATTGCTCAGAAGTGGAACATTAGATCGAATTTTTGGAGATAAATAAAGCCACAAGACCAGTTGATCTTCCTCCAGTCCTCTTCAAATTCGGAGATCCTGCTCTCGTGGAAGATTTACATGAGTTACTAGTGAAAATCAGGGGGCAGAAAACTGTCCCAAACGACTAGAGCCGCACCGTCATAGTCCCAATTTTCAAGGGAGGCCCACCGTCGGAAGGCGGTAACCATAGACGAATCAGTCTGACCTCCATCGCCCATAAATTTCATGCCTCTATTATCCTTCACAGACTGAGTGTCAAGCGTAAAAGACAGATTCGTGAAGAGCAGGCCAGGTTTCGTCGAGGTCGTGGCTGCATTTTCCACCTCTTCATATGCGTCAGTTTTTGGAGCAACGTCACATAGATTGGCAGCCCACCGTTGTCATGTTCCCAGATATCAAAGGTATAATCTATAAATTGGATCGGTGTACCCGTTGGGACAGTCTAGTCAGGAAATTTTCGCCCGAGCAAAAAGTAAATATTATCCGTGCGCTAGCCGCGCGTAGCTCTGGGAGAGGGAGGGGTTACGGCCAACTGTTGAATTCTTTCAATACCTCCAGCGGTGTAAAACAATAATAACTACTTTCACCTTTCCTCTTCAACTTTGCTGTTGACGGTGTCATGGAAAACACGTTCACAGGACACGAATTTGATGGTGTAGAGCTGCTCTTAAGGGAACGAGTTTTGACTTGGACTGTGCTGACAATATTTCCCAAATATGTGACAGCTAACAAAGCTGACAAGCTGCACTGTAGAGATTAACACTGACTGTCTGTTAGTTCGGGCTTTGCTTTGCCCAATAGAAGTGCAAAATTTTCCTCTAAGATCGGCTTGTATCGCTTCCTTCGCTGTCCATTAGTGAGGATCAGCTAGACTTTGTTCAAAAATTCAACAACCGGGAAAGTAGCATAAGCGCCCGTGGGATGGAATATGAGATCACGAACCGTATAGCAAAAGCTCAACGCATTTCGGCTAACCTTCGCCGGTGCGACATCATTTTCTCTCTGAAGGGCAAAATACACAGTGCAGCGGTACGTTCGATTCTACTGTACAGTTATGGAACCTGGCCGTTTAGATCAGTGGATATGAAGAGGCTAGTTACGTTCGACTACTGGTGCCTTCGCAATTTGGATCACATCTGGTGGGAAGACCGCGTGAGCAATAAGAGTATTTCAAGCCTTTGTTTACGGTACAGGAAAAGAAATTGAACCGTTCAGCCACGTTATTTCAAGCACCAGGCTCCAAAGGCTAGGTCACGTGTTACGCACGCGAGCCCATCGAGTCCAGCGACATGCGTTGTTTACGCGCCGGGGGTGTGGATGGAAGAAGAGGAGAGTTGGCTAAGCGATGACTTGGTCAAGAGGATTGAAGGCTCTTAGTTGGAAGCTAGCCTCGGTTGTAGCATCTTGGCTCCTTTGTTTGGGTCAGACAGACGATGAGCACCTTTGGCTGGATACACTTGCCGACATGGCTAGGAACCGACCTCAGTGGCTTTCCATCTGTGATTGTTTTCGTCCATCCCATCCCTCTTAGTTTCCCCTCTCTAACTATGATCTCACTATTAGACTTCCACAATTCTCATAGTAAAATTTTGCCGCATATTAGCCGTCTGGAAGCTTGCCAAATCGATGTCCATCCGTTACCGGTACCTCATCTGGCTTGCATCTGTCTCATTTATTCGTGCTTTTCTTTTATGTATTGCTGCATAGTAGCTGTGGTGCTCATCACTTCTAGCTTAGGTATATGATAATGATGCTGTTGACTTGGCAGGTATGGGTTCTATCGCTGAATCTGGGGAAGTCAGTAGATGTTTTCTACATTGATCGCAGTAAAGCTTTTGCTAAAGTGAACCATGAGGTTCTGCTCCAATAGCTGAGCATGTGTGGTGTTGGTGGCGCCCTGCACCGGAGATCAGTGACTTCCTTATGGGAACAAGATGACGAGATAAGGTGGATGACCACCTAACCGATAGTGTCCGTTCAATAGCAGCGTATCCTAAGGCACAGTATTATGGCCCATTTTATTACTGATCAACATCAACCAAATACCAAATGTTCTTCTGTCGCGCTGCGCATTATTTCCGGATGACCTGAATATGTGGATGATTATTTATTCTCTCGGCCACTATGACATTCTTCAGCAGGACATCGACCGCCTATTTCGGTGGTCAGCAAAAGTTCACGCACAGGTCAACACGGTCAAGTCTTCGTTCATGAACGTCGGAAGGGGTAGTAATGAACAAGCATACACCCTGACCGGAGCCCGCTGATTCCCAACAATTCCGTAAATGGTCTAGGGGTACTCTCACGCTGTGATCTGAAGTCTGTCTACAACACGAACAAACTGTGCGCAAACGGGCTACGTCTGCTTTGGGCACAGACGCAGCTTCTGCACTTTTTCTGAAGAGATTCTCACACAATAAGCCGGATACTTGAACACCGTTCACCAGCCTACTGCCCGAACAAAATAAGTGAAGCGCAGAGACTGGGACCGTTTCAACTTGTAGCAACCCGGCTCATCCCCAATGTACGGGGTTTTCCGTACGAGGACCAGTGTAAGAGAACAGGGCTTTATTCACTGTCATATTCTCGGCGTCTACTTGAGCTCATTATGACTCACCGGCTACTTCACCTTGACCACTTCCAAATATTGAACCTGCTGCTGCACGTTCGAGCATCAAACAGCGTATGAGGCGACCGGTGACAAACTAACCTCTATGCTTCGAGCTTTGATTGGCGACAATTTGGAACAAATTGCCGGGAACGCTAGTCGAGGCAAAGTCGGTGTAGGAATTTAAGAGGTTCCTTGACACCCACTTTGCGGACTACAGGTATAGGGAGGGTAGTAAACACTGACTTGATGTAGTGTACATGCCATAAGCTGCCACCGCAGAAGAATCAGCGACGTGATTAAGTGCATGTACCCAGTCTACCTACGATAGTGCAACACATATATAAAACTTCCGGCCATCTACTTTCAGTAATTCGTATTAGTTGTATGCGCACTTGGGTCCAGTGAGCACTGACGACATTGGCACCTTGGCGGTAGCATTTCTGTAAGGTCTATAATGCGAAGTAGCCTGAAATATGAGCATCAAATACATTACCTAAAGATGCGTATTACATTATATGTTCTGCAGTACGGAGGACCGCTTAGTAGGAAAGAAGTAACGAGATAGAATTAGGTCATATAAGCTAGCATTTTTGATAGATATTAGCACAAATTTATGTGGATTTACAGATGCAATACTCATTATTTAGTGGTTTGCGCTCTGCAAACCGAGCGGTTTCGTTGAATTTCTAATTCCGTCACGTCGTTAACAACCTATTAAAAAACAAAAAGCAGTCCTCTGTAACATAATCGTTTTTCATAAATTCGTTTAATAAATGAACGATAAAATTCCTTGCAGAAATGCAACACATCACCAAAATCCAAACGGGTCTATTTTGGCGATGCCGTTGTAAAATGCACAAGAAAAATCAGTGCAACATATTTTCTATGATGTTAAACGTTTTATATTCTCATATATTCTGATTACCGTTTGTTAACGCTTACCTCCAAATTTTTTATCTGTTGTTGGCTTCTACGGTATCGATCACCTGAAATGACAGGCTGCAATTTAGAAGATAGTAAAAGAAACCATGCAAGACGTATTAACATAAAATACTAGAAATTAATAAATTGGCTGCACTCATTAAAGCCGACGGATATTACTGGTCATACGACACATGCTTGATACAATAATTAACATTCTACGTGGACTTACCGGAAATTAAACTAATCACACCAGTCATTTACAACACAATACAATTAGCAAAGAATTAAATATGATAAGATCGCCGACATTATACTGACTGGAATTCTTGAAATATTCCCTGATTGTTTTAAGCGCAACTGGGGTTAAATGGCTAACATGCGCAGCATTGTTAAACAAGTATCTATGACTCAATTGTTCATTTGTTTCCAAGCTTGGCGGTATTCTCGCAAATGTTTCAACACCATGCGAGATGGCATCCTCAGTGCCAACACTAACACTTGTGAGGATAACATTCAAGCAGTTGTTACACATGCAAATTTAATTAAATAAAGTGTAAGTAACAGAATACGGAAATTGGGCATGTACAAAACATGTCATATAAGTAGACATTTCTCCTTAACAAAGTTTTCATACCACATACATTAAGCTGTGTTTGTTCTTATGCACCCGGTGGTGTAAATCAATGCAATTAAGTTTGTTTGGCTCTAATGAAATACAACTATTAAGTGAAAAAATATACTCGTCTAATAAAGTTAGGACTAGCTTAATTGAGGTTTTGTTTTAAATATTCTGGCCTTAATATTTTCGCAACGAGCATATAGCAACTTCGTGTAATATTTTCAGCAATTTTACTTCATTGGTATAAATATGCTTTTTTATTCGTAGGCTTACAATAAGCAAATTTAATACATAAACACCACTCACAGATTTTGTCACACAGCAAAAGCATTGCAGCCTCAAATATTGTATAACTCCAGTGATGTTCAAATTGGATGGATTTGGTGTGTGCAAAACTCATCAATCCATTTTGACACAGCTTAACACAACCTGTCACAGAAGTGTTCCTCTATCTTCCCCTTCTGTCATATAGAAGTGAAGTGTGATTGGAACTGAAAATACTTCTTAAAATTGGATGGCTTTTTCTGAAAATTCTTAAGGAAACCGATGAGAAACGTGGCGATTTATGTAACCAGCTAATACTCTAACTGTATATTCTAACTTCATTAAATCCGACTTCTCTTGGTGAAATTTTATTTGAATGTTTAGCATGTGAAACGTGTAATTTGTTCGCTCTATTTCAGGTGTTTAGAATTTCATACAGATAAAAATTTGATTGATGACGCAGGAATAATAAATAAATCCCATAAAACATTAATCCAGTAATAGTTTGTTTATATTAATAACAATGAGAAATTGGATTACACTGTACTGAACTAGCTTTCTAATTGTCTTCACTGAGATAGGGATTCACTGCGCCCTCAACTGAAATTGGTTGCTGAATTGACGAAGATGAATGGCTCCAAAATACCAGCAAGTCACACTAAGTGACTACTCAAAATCATCAGCAAATATGTTTAGTTCGACAATGAATAATACAATAAAGTTAACTCATTTAGCAACTGGAATTTAACTTTCACTGATAGTGACATTTGCTAATACATTCACCAAGATATAGCTGTTGTGTATTAAACGGCCGCACCATTTTAATCCAACTAACGTCGCGAACATGATTTGTTACGGATATGTATAACATTCAGTAGTTTTGGTGTGATATGAGAAATATGACCTCATGATCTAGGTCACGAGAACGATTATGTAAAACATGACAAAAATCTATCCAATTGTGCTTATTTTAAATGCAATAAAGACGCAACGCTACAGGATCAAAATTGTACGCCTTAACAGATTTATCGTTGTAAAAACATAAACGAAACCTATGCACTATTAGCTACGGATGAGTATTGCTTACTAACGATATTGCAACATAATTTAACACGGTATAAAGCTAGGCTTAAAAAGTGACTATACTACAATTAGTTACTATATGAAGAACATGGCCGCGGTACCCTATAATCCCTTTATACTAGTTTCATGTAAAATATTAGCAAGTAAAAGCCTACGTTTCCTAATGAATATTAGCGAGGTTTTTAAAATATATGTACTTTTATAATTTATGTGGGCATAGCAACATACTGCGAACGAAATGCACCCTAAAGATAATAAATTTATGTACGCAAATAGTGCTTTTGCTTTTGATATGGATGGAATAACATTGGAAAGGACTCTGTTACAATTTCTCACCTTTGAATATTAGAGCTTACCGGCAAAAGATACGCGGATCATACCTCGCTGAACCGTCTTCCATGGAGGCCCAAGTTAACAAGTAGCAATTTCATGGCACGTATTTTTGCTGAATTTAGAATTTATGTTCACTTTTCTAGCAAATAAAAATAACTACTATCCTGTAATCATCCTTTGCAATTTTCAACATATTTAAATCACCTTGGTTGTTAACCGCGCCTCTATTGTTATTTCTACTCGTATAGCCAAGTTAAGCAAGCTTTGTTTGCGTGCTCCTTCTTATACTTGATGTAAGTTGCATTTATTGCGATATTACGGACGACAGCTTTTAAGCAATATTCAGAGCGACCGATTACTACCCATCTTCACTTCAAACAAGTGCAGTTTACTTAGACATTTTTAGTAAAACAATTATGACTTAATGCATATCTAAGTAATCCAGGAGGTGTTTTTTATTTATAGGTCGCTTGACATTTATAGACTCATTTAGAATGTGGTACGATACATTGTCATCATATATTAAGAAGTCGAAACGTTTGCTATAATATCAGTGAGCAAATCCAATCCAAGAAACATAGGTTTAACCATATAATCAACTGATAAGCAAAGTGATCTGAAAAAGTTGTGCAGTTTTACTGCATTGACAACTATATTTGGAAAAAGTTGTGGAATTTAGTAGCTCCTTACTGTGGAAATATATTGCGACACCTTGGACACATTTATTTCTGCATATGATCTGCCAAGTTTTCGCGGCAAATACGCTGCTAGATCGCCCTAATTTTAGTTGCATGTAGGTAGGATATTGCCAGAATATTTTGTTGTCGGCGCGTTAGCTACTACTAAGCATTTTAGTTAATAAATTATGCCCACCGCAGACTTCACCAAAAGACATTCGTGAGGAACAACCTTTTTTGATACTTCTACTTGGGCAATTAAAATTATTATATATATAATCGGTGAGATAATTTGCTATCGCTGGAGGAACATAGTTGTGCCAAGTCTAGGATATGTAATAGATTATGTATAACTCCCTTATATATACCAAACAAAATTTGGCTTCGAAACAATTCAAATGATGAACAGCATATTTTAGCAAAGTGATTTGCTTTATAAAATAATGCTTTAGACTGCAATAACTCCCCAATGAAATTAGCATCAAAATATCCAAGACACGAAAGCATTTGTCAGGCGCTTGGAGAGCACTCGGTCCAGTAAAGTAACTTCCACTCCGTTTTGAAAAATATTATATGGCAATAGATTACATTAGATGTCCTGATAAATGTACATTAGAAAAAGATTCTCATGGCTTATGTGAATATCTCGTTTACCAATTACCACCGCTGCCTATTGCCATTCCCAGAGATGTCCTTGATGTGGAAAATTTTTATCTATGCCCGATAAGCAAATTGTTGAACGCTGTGTCATGATTAACGGGCAGCGATTTCTTTAAACAGGAAAAGATGATATATACTACTTATTTTAAACACTAAGCAACATGCGTTGGAAAATGTCGCGAAAATTTCCGGGTTTTGAATAGATCCAATCACACACAGGTAAATGTCGTCTTCATACGGCAGCAAAATTGATTCTTTATGAACCGTGGTTGGGTTAATTTGCCTATAAAATAACAGAGTGAATTAACTCCATTGTTAACACTGGAAAACGCAGGGAGTGTTTCGAATTGGTTTTTCATTGAACAGTCTACAAACTATTTCACTGCGTAATGAACATATTTCGTACAAATTTATAAGAAGTATAGCTGCCCATTCGAAAGCTCAAGCAAATGAATTTTACACCCAAATTCTGCCCTTTTTCTATGAAGCAGCTAATAGTAAATCTGGTTTTCTTATCCGATGATGTCAGCACATAATTTACTTATAAGGCCATTACCTATACATTATAGTTCAACTGCCATCGCGTGCCTTATACGAGCTAATGTAATGTTTGTGTCCTGAATTTATTCTAAGAATAATCCTACCAATAGCCATCAAAACGTATTTTGTGTAAGCGCTTGCCCTATTTGCACAAGCGTCTTTATTTGGTACCGACGTGATACTTACGCTTCTCTTTATGTCGGTAATCAAGCATTACGTTAAGCACAAATTCTTACATTTCTTTGCAATAATGTGTCAAGAAAGAAGCGCACTGCTTAGGGCCACTAGGTTGCAGTGTTTTGGATAATTTTCAAAATTTATGTTGATTTACTGTTCGTGTACCTAAATGTCATTCGCAGTATTGCTATCTGATATATAATGTAGATATACGAGTAGCATATTGAAGACAGAACTGCCCTCAAGACGCAAAACTGAGACTAACTTCTTCAGAATTCACAGTGACATACGTGGGCTCAAGTATGATTTCCTCAGCTGTTAAGGTCATTACCAAATTGCTCTGACAGTACGAGTTCCCATAAAATAGGGAAATTATCGGCAGTTACAATAACAACACATGAATATTTCGCCTGTTACACAAAATAGTATGCTGCAATATCCACACGACTCTAGGCGTTTTAGACTGCATGGCACAATTAGAATTGAGGTTTCCGTAACTAATTAAGTAGCGACTACATTCCAA
This sequence comes from Dicrocoelium dendriticum, assembly GCA_944474145.2. NCBI lineage: Eukaryota > Metazoa > Platyhelminthes > Trematoda > Plagiorchiida > Dicrocoeliidae > Dicrocoelium > Dicrocoelium dendriticum. The sequence continues at coordinate 43,424,307 of OX104067.1, read as the reverse complement.
GCTGATGCATGATGAAATATTTAAATAATGTGTAATCGCTTCTTTTCCCAATCACTCAATGATATTAAGTAGACACTTCCTCTGCGTAAACGTTCTTTCTATGTAACAGTGTGCATCTCTTTGGTTTTGTTGCTATTTATAGCATAAGTTATTGTCGTGACGATATAATCATAGCCGTCAAACGGTAACCAACCGAAGGCAGAAAATGTCTCATGAATATATGGAATATGTAGATAAAGGATGCTCGTTAACTTAACTAGGGAACACATACTACTTAATAAATAAAGGATCAAACAAAATAATACATCTAGTATGCATGCGTAAATTATAAATTAGATATTTAAAAAGAGCAGCTATAAATCTGGCTGATTCAAGTTTAAATTTAGAGCAAACATTTAAAGGAATCTATAGCGGTCAAAGGATCTGAACTCAAATTTTAAGATTACACATCCGATATATTGCTAGCTGAAAAGTACTTTTGAATGACGTGCAACAGAGTTCCAGTATTTACACGACAATATAAATATCCGGCAGGTTCCGCGACTGCACCTTAAACAGCAATATGAAGCAAGTATCTTGTTGCTTGATTATACGCCATTAAGAAAATTCACGATAGTAGATAAGGAAGCCAAGATCCTACAATTTTCAAGCAGGGCTCGGATAGAGTTAATAGATAAAATAGGTCTGCACATAACTTGAGAAATTTTCTTCGGAGTGATACTCTCCAATATGTGGAAAATTTTACGTGCTTTGCTTTGTTTCTTTCTGGGTTGTTTTATGTTTCGTACAGGTTGACCGGGAAGCTACTTAAAAATAATTTACATGAATACAAGTAGAAGTTTTAATACATTACAAGTATAAAGGATAATGTCAACCGTTGAATATAATTGGGGAGAGTGCTGAAATATGGTTCACTTGTGCATTTTGGTAGCCACTATTTTTGGCTCGGAACCATTGATTTTTGTGAACTATAGACGAAATTGTATATCTGTTATCACATAGCCTTCGGGAGTATAACCTGGAACATGTAATGAGTATTTTCTCTATATTTGCGCGCATAGGCAATCTTATTTGCTTTTCAATATTTCACACTAGTCCGCGTTCTCTTATATACTAACAATTTGTACTAACTACAATCCTACAGTGTTTACATGCAGCCGATACATAACACACACGTGCACACGTTTAGTGATACTCGGAGAAGGGAACATGATGTAATTATTGGAGCACACAAGCAGCGCATCGAATTTTCTAGTGGAAGGTAAATATACCAGTTTGGACGAACAGTTCAAGCTATTAAAATTTACCAAATGTTGCATGACCTGGTGCGTTTGAAGGGTAGGTAAATTTATAGACTCTACGCTTTATGTTGTTTGCAATGTTAAATTTTAGTTAACCAAATATAATCAAAATAAACCTTGGGTGCGGAATTATTTCCAGTATTTCAGCGTTTTACATACCACCAACAAAAGTAAACTATTTATATAAATTAATACACAAGAAATACACATATGGTTTATAGGAATTATTCGAACTGTTTGGCACAAAACTAGGCATCAGCAAATGCTTGCAAGATGTTGTTTGTATTTCAAATTACTAGATAAACGCATGTGGAAAAATGTGCTTTGTTTTAAAGCAACCTTACATGAATTTGCCTAGCAGTATTACAAATTCATTACGAATGCTTACTCAGAGAATCATCATTAATACAATAATTAAACCACAAATAATGTTCAGGTTAATATGTACTAGTACCAAGCAACAATTCAAAAAATTGCAGGAAAAATTGCAAGGAAATTTGATATGCTAAAGAATAATATATTGCAGCTTTGAATTTTAGAAATATATGGTGGTCGCATGGAGAGAAGTGTCATTAATGTGTTTGATAAATGCATTAATATTGTCTTTTTTGTTCGTTTTGAAGTTGGTATCATCTCAACTAGGTGAGATACGGCCCAGCTGCACCTGTCATATCATGGTGAGCAAGGAAAATGTCTAACAGTTTTACTGAAAGCAAAAAATGCTTGCAAATTCAATTCCTTTGATTTTTACGCACTCAATTTTGTTTCAAAACGCGTCGGAACCCACCACAAATGCAGGACTAGATAGTTCAGACTAATAGTTGGGAAAAGAAAGCCAAATGAAAATGTTTAGTAGGTGCGTGAAACTACGCACATAAATTATATAATTAAAACATGTAATTTTATATTTCCAAATAGTTGTTTAGAGGGAGGGCAGATATGATAACTCGGTAAACAGCTAAACTGAGAACTGGGTGGCCATGAAACGCAAATCAATTAAGATTGACGACGTGCCTCACAAAACAAGCAATATACGACAATAGAGGTCAAATGGATTTGCGTAAACAAATAGTGCGGGTTAGTAGCGGGGCATCAACAGTTTATCGTTTCAATATGTGCATATCTAGCAATAATCATAAAGTTAACATACATGTGTAATTTAAAATCTATATGAAGGCAAATATATAGACTTGCATTTTCAACCCACCAATATGCGCAGGTTTTGACATATGCCATTGATGGAATTTAACGTTGATTAAAGGCACAGTATGAGGCGGAGTAGATGTAGAAAAATCTGACATAAATTCCATTTATCCAAACTATCGAGAGGTACATGTTTTCTTATATTATCAAAGGGCCATCATTCTGAGTAACACCAAGAGCAAATCAGGTACATCTAATTTATACAACCTACCGATGCGCCAATGAATAGCTCAGCCAGCCGTAATAGCGAAGGTCATGCGAAATCAGGAGAAAGGTTTTATACAAAATTGCCAGTGATCTAACATGAAATACTCTCGCTTTCAGAACATTGCATTCCACGTTGTGTCGATAAGTTATTCTCCTCAACTATATCTGCAATTTTGGATTGTAAATTATACAGGTTATCAGAGGTTATCAGGTGCGTTCTCCTTCAGCCATTATTCTATGCTACTGAGTTGGACCATTTCTTTAAATGATTAGCTGTTACTAACTCTTTTAGGTTAATCGTAAATTTTTGAAGCGTTTAAACTTTTGATGGACTGAGAAAATCTATTTCGCAGCCTGGGATATTTTGATGTAAAGGAGTTATAACGTAAAAGGATGCATCACTGAGGTAGCATTAAAATTTGTGTCTGTTTCTTAGGTCATATAGTAAACATTCCTGGAATACTGGCTGACTAGTGTAGGTTAGTCTATGGATAATGTTGAATAGCCGATAAATTCTGCAGAGAGTTGGGTTTATAAAAATTGGCATAATATTTAGAAATGGGCTAAAAGATGCAGTGCATGATCCTTTTTATAATCGAGATTTCGGTAGCTGCGATTGATCTCGTCTCGCATCCTCTAATCTTACTAAATTAGTGATACAATCTTCTAATAGTAGTCTGGTTCGCAGTTTGAATGAGAGGATCTTTACATCGCTAGTTAAAGAAAAGCGGCCTATCATCCTAATGACCCTTCGTGTTTTAACCACAGTATACTCAGCCTGTTCTTTAAACTAAACGAACCTGAGTTATTGAGCGTTAGCAAGCATATCGGTTTAAATAAATGGAGTGTAATTCCATGCAAAAATATACTCGTTTTGAACCAAGCATACATGGCATATAATGCTGCAATTTTGTTTTGGAAAGTTCGTGGACGTTCCGACAAACCAGTCTTTCTTGAAGTTAGGCCAGTTTTAACGGAAGGTATAAAGTCAGAGTTCGAGAATCGGGGGCATACAAAATTTTGTTTCTGGTGGGATGTAAAAACATCTACCACAACTTTGGCGGGCAAAGGATCAGTTATAACTTACAAAAGTGTAGAGGTCCTATATGCTACCTTACAGCATTTCTATGTATATCTCATTTTTCGGACAGATACCCCTCTATTTGGACTCCCTGCTTTGGATCAGTCAGGTGAAAAGCAAGTCGGTGTTTCCACGTAGGCACAGTTTATGCATAAGCATTTTGTGTGAAAATATGTTAAATGCTTTTCTATGTCTAAATAACGCACGATACAAACCTTACCAATGTCTGTCGCGTTCGTTAAATGATCAAAGTTATTTAGCCGGCAAGTGACACTGGAAGATTTTTAGCTTAAATCCGCACTGGGAATGTGGGCAGAAGGTGTTTGATGTTATGAATTTACCGATTTCCCCGTTCCTAGGAGCTGCATGTTTCCGAAAATTATAGCAGTTTTATTTATGAGCTGATATTACTTAACGTTATGTCTAGGCCCTGTTTTATGGCGTGGTGGCACTATCGCTATTTTCCACGGATCATGAAAAACTCAGTTATCATTGATGCAGTAAACATATTCAGTAATAAGGTGGGTACTTTATTCGTGCCAGAGTTTAAAAGTACTGGTACGATTCCATGTTGGCCTGGATGAAAGGTAGTGTTTAAAATGTTATTTTGATCCTACATAGAACCAGTGTCAAAACTGGGTTAGAAAATTATAGCCAACAGTATTGTGTAAGGTGATCCTAAAGTAAATCGTTCACAGTAGTAAAACTAATCGGCAAATTATTTTTAAAATCTTTAGCTACAGCTGCACAACTATCGATAAGGACATGTGTAATACAATGTAGCTTTGGGTTTTGGTTGTGTGACTCATTTATTTATTAATCGTGTTTTCTCAAACCCATTTCAAGATTTCTGTCACTTCTTTTGTGAGACGAATAACTCTTGTGTTTTCATTTTATCAACATTCTGGTAAGCCTTAATAGTACTGTAAAGTCATTAATCTGTTGAAACTATTTGGAACGAACTCTAAAATTACATCCGGACGGTTTCTGTCGTGCCTGTGACTTATTTCGACTACGAGCTAGATGTGGCTGCAATATTTCCATGCATGGATTTATGTTCACCTTGAGTGCTTGAAACGGCACCTTTGGATTAAAAACAGGAAGCAATCGGTCCAGTCAGAAATATGTACGAAGATAGCAAATTTTTCAGTTTATTCCATTAAAATCACCAGGTGTCTCAACAGGAATTTAGGTGATTATGCAATGTTAGTTTTGAAACTGGCAACACTTGCTTTCTAAAGCGTCAAGTGTCCATTACTTAGATAGCAGCAAGTATAGGTCCAGCAGTGAATATGCATTCGTGTGTAATACGCAACCGTGCGGAAAATATTACATGCGGTGTCCAGCCTCACGCAAACGGACAATTCAGGTTGTTATCATGCGTTCCTTATCTTTGCACGAGATGTATGAAATGTTTGGTAATGTTTAATCTTCACCAGCTACTTAAAATTTAAAGGAAATGCAGCACAAGAGTTCTGGGGTAAATAAACAAATCCGACCAACATTCTATTTATAACAAAGGATGCTGTCATTAAAAGGTAATCATAGATATATGAGAATTACTTGTCACTGAATTGTGAAGTACTGAAGATGTTCATACATAAATGATACAATCACCGCCTATACCTTAACGTCAATCCATTAGAAAAAAAGCTTGGATAGCAATAAGCTAGTCCGCACTCTCACTCGTACATTACGGTTCGGTAATAAGAAAATAGGGGTTGATGAAGAGCGGCAAATTAGGTGAGTAAATGAAGTTTACGTGCCAGTGAACGGGGTTGGTTATCACCAGTTCAAATGTATCATCATGAATGCCATAATGCATTCGTTGCTATAATATATTAGTAAAGCGACCTTCTATTCCTCTGGAACTGTCATGTGCTAAGTGTTTTGATGGCTTGGGATTTTAGAAAAAAGTCCCTTTGGTTAGGTGCGGTCGACGTGAAAAATATGTTCCTAACTGGAGACCATGGTGGTTTGATGGGGCTGAATTATTCTTGGGGGTTATTAACCATCTGGTTCAATCCATATACGGGGCTGGATCTCTTTGATTAGGGTTCTAAATTCCAAAAGCTTAGCGACGCGCAGGGTGACATGAGGTTTCGTACATCTAGTTGCACTGGTTCTTGACTGATGTCATCTCATAATGGGGCTCTTCAAGGGTTTGCAGTATCTGACACGTGTTTCCTGGGTCATGCTCTGCATTTGGACTGAGCTAAGGGCACAAGTTTTGTCAGTTGTCCAACATAACTATGTTAGCAAGTTATGTTTGATGACACACTGCGGCTCTAGATTACGCAACGTTGAGAAAAGGGAAAGTATTAGTTTTTACAAGGTTTAGTGAGTGTATTAGCAGTAGTCAATATATGAGCAGAGTGATAGAAATGAGAAGCGAAAACACTTGCCAGGTACTGGTTAGGTAGATGCCCCAAAATTTCCAAAATGGAAGTGGGGAAGCGTTTTTCTTATAGTGGTTGATGCGTAAATTTATAAGAATCATTTTTACAGCTGGTATATTGTGTATCGTGTTCCTAGTACAACCTCTCTTTTGCATGGGATTACTGGTGTGATTTTTATCGGTAACATAACATTTGGTAAAAGTAACGTTAACTTTAAGTGACTTTGAAGATTTATTTTGGTTCCGACTTGCTCTCAGTTTACATTGCTTTTGGGACGCGATTCCATGTTTAGGGTCCTAAGTTGATATTCATTTTGAACTTGCCGGTAACCAGTGAGAGCGGCGTTACCTGCCGTCAGAGTGCTAGCAAATACTTTATTGATTTCTGCGGTCGCTGTGACGTTAACGTTATTAGAATGCCAATTTTATTTGTTTTTCCCAGCAGATTTGCGAGGCTTCTCCAAAGGTCAATTTGGTTTCGAGCAATCTGAACTTAAAACATATTAGAAGCACACTTGTACAGGAATAAGTCTAAATTGATAGTAAGTTGAGCTATGGGTTCTATATCAATTTGATGCTAGCCCATAGCATAAAGTTAAAGACCTGGTGTTACAATCTGCTGGCGCTTTGTTCCAGCCTGCTTATGGAGAGGGCGACCGTCACAATATCACTACCCCACATGAAATCGGTGTTGGTTGCAAGGCATCAGAACGTCTGTACCGCGTAGTTGCTTTCTACAGACGCTCATCCCTTTTTTTCCTTTTTATCAGTGTAGTAATAAATATGCTACAGTGATTAGCATTGTCGACAGATGGGAAATGCTTCACCCTAATTCCCTCTGAAGGGGCCTTTGCTCAAGTTTGATTTTGATACGATTGCAATCAGTGTTGGCAGCAATTAAACCCTATATATTGGGATATAGTTAGAGAAGTGTTTCATCTATAAAATCTAAAAGGATTTGGCATGCAAAATAAAATTTGCTTACTTAAGCCTATAATATGACTGTTTGTACCGCTCATGCTACTTGTCATGAGGAATACACAACACAATGTTTTTGGTTTAATTTCTCTGGTAAATAAATTGAAAACATTTCTAGACTGATGTATAATTTCAGGAATTTTCGTAGTCAACGAATAAGGGTGTATGTCGCTTCTTAGAATTGTTTTGCATTCGGTTTATCAGGCAGATTAAAAAACTGTGATATTGATGTCAGCTTAGTAAGCATCTGAATGATTTATCTGAGTTTTTTAACTCCACGCATGCAGATTGCATATTGGGTAGCATAGGGATTTCCTCATTGCTTCTAGACGTCCTACACTATTATAGCTCAAGTGCGTTCACACCACACTTTTGCTAAATTTGCGCAATATATCATGCGAAACCCGCTCATCGCTCTGTATCGGATCTCGGTTGACAGTAAGCTCCTAAACAATCGCTAGTGTTTTAGAGGTCTAAGTGTTATATGCATAGTTTGATGCACAAACCTCTTTATCCTTGGGCCGCTTATATCGCAGCTTTCTTAACATAGCATACTAGAGAAGGAAACTGCTACAGCCCCATTTAAGTGCAGAGTCTTGATTATAGTATGCAAGGTCCATTGATCGTAGGCAATTGCTGCAAATTCCTAGTGCTCAAAATAATTGGAGACAGCACGAAAAATATAATTTTAGCGAAGTTGTCAAGGCGGAACTCCTCTGAGCTGCGTTCATTTCCTTGCATTTACATCCTGAAACGTCGGAGAAGGCGGTGACTAATAACTATGCTTTTTGGACACGAGCTGTTGAAAGTAAGACAGCTTTCCTTTAAAGCGCGTAGCTTAACTCAACCCAACTATGTCTGGCTCCACCGTAGCGCCTAGAATGGTGGTCTTAGTTGGCATACCAAGCATGTTGCTTATGATGTTCCATTGGCTAAATGCATCAATATGCTTCGCCTCATAACATTTAAGTTAACACTAATACGTTCGCTCATATAAAGTATTCGACATTCCATGGTTTGTGAGAGTCTTTCAGAAGGGTATGGATGGTGTTTTAAAGAGAGGGTGATCTGCTAAATAACAATGCTGCGAATTCCTTTATATTATTTTTATGATTGGTAGTATAAACGGTAGCTGCTCTTTGTTGAGTGGTATAAGATGCAACTACGGTTCACCAGTCACTGACATTGGCGTACTTCTTGAGCTTTTGTAAACATTTATGGGAAAGTGGGTTTAGGGACAACTGTCGCAAACGAGCTGGGGTAGAAACTATAGGGAACATCTGGGCGATTTGGATGAGTAGCAGTGTTCATAGGGGCTATATGCTACGGTAACATCGAACGTCGTGGATTTGGCTTGTAATAAATTTAGGTGGTGCCATATGGCATACGATATGCTATCTTTGTTTTTATTGTAATTACAAGGGTTCTCCAAATTCGTTTAATCTTACCATCATTTCAAAAGTATATGACCATGCAATAATGGTCTTAACAAACTTGACGAAACTAAAATTGGTCTGCGATGCTGCTTATCAGCATAAACTCTTGAATTGATGTTTCTACATGTTGCATTATATTATTTGGAACAACCGGAACATGGAACTCCTAGGTTGACCAAATTACAGCACGCTCCGCCTGCATCTAAATGTACCGCGTATACGTAACTCGCCACTATCCGAACACATGCAATTTTGTTCGCCTTTAGCCTTACAAACGACCAATATGCCGAGGCAGGTAGCCGTGTTCAGGCTGTTAGGCACAAATGTCCACGTGAAGGCCCATAGAATATTGTTATGCTTGCATTAAGCAAGGGGACAAGAAGTTCGCTGACAAGAGTCTATAAGTGTTTAGGACGCACGTTTTAAGCGAAGCTATGCAAATATTTTATACTTTCGTTATGTCGCAGCCTAAAGATATGACAACATGGTCCTACGAGCTTACGGAGCTTCCTTTTATGAAGAAGACTAAGGTTGTTCCCAAACAGTTCATTTGTGATTTCATGGTGTTTGTAGCTTCCATAAAAACCAGTTTGCCAAGGCAATGAACTGGAACAACATCATCATGAACAAAATTTGGATACAATGGTTGGATGCGCTGGGTAACACAGTATTTAAAAATAGGCATAATTGTCAATACAATAATATGTAAGACGATCAGGATTGGTAGCCGGGAGTAAAGCGCAATCCAAGGATGATAGCGGCCGTACGGCAGGCGTTATATTACCTAAATACATGAACAGAGGCTTAAGTAATTCATGACATCAACTGGGAAAGTTTAGTTATGAATCTGTTAAATGTTAATCTCTTCTTGCTAACGTGTAATTGATTTTGAGGATAGACATATACCTCCAGATATTAAAACAGCGGACAACGTGTACAAATATTATCAAAGATAAGGATACGAATGCAACTTTTTCATCACGCTACTTATCCGCGCTTTCAAAGGTTACGTTGGATGGAAAATTCGTCTTCATTAAAAATAGAATTGAGATATTAGATGCTTGTCAGATATCTTTCAGATAATTTATAGTCAATACAAAACGCGGCGCCGGTTTTTTACATTAAAGCAGTAGCGTTTATGTATAGTTTTGAAAGCAAAATGGAAACTACTACAGAACACATGCTATAACTGTTTTATTTAAAGATAAGTTGACATTTCTTTTAACATAGGTGTTGTGTATATTTTATGCTAGGCTATGTTTTAGTGTTTGTTATTTCGTACAAGAAATGCTAATTGTTGCATGCTGAATTCGTTCATTATTGATAGTAGATCCTCCAGCCTTTACATAACCAGATTGTATGTGATATTTATTGATGCCAATACAATTTTGGCCAACACATTTAGCGATGCCTCCAGCAAGTACCTGAACCAAACAAGGCAAAATGATTGTCATTGTGGTTATTATCCGTCAACAAAATTGTAGCTGTTTTAGGTATCTCTAGCCTGGTGTAACTCTTTAAATCCAACAAACCATTTGCGCACAACATGAGCATGCATATATATATCCCAACTCGAACAAGTAAAAAATAAAAGTTCAAATTTACCTTAGCCTTCTAAAGAATTTCAAAATATACGAGCTAGCTAAAACGCAGACTCGACATATGGTAGCTAACCTTTATCTCCACCTCTGTGAATTCAGTGCATCATTACTTTGAAAATTTTGTCTTTATTTCCAACCGCTACAATTTTCCTTCTCCAGTCATCATTCCAGATGAAATGCTTATTGCTACACTTGTCTCTTTCTTCCCGTGCATTATTGTCTCTGTAGTTAAATATCAATTGGTTCGAAATCGGCTTATACAGAGAGCATTTAATTTCTTCTCCATCTATTCATGTAAGGTCGACAATGTATCGTATTCTTACGTGGGGGTGACCTAATAGATCTACTATTTTATTCCAATCATGTACAATATTTTGTGTGGTCTCAAGCATCTTGTCAGCACTAAGCTTATCAGATGAGTCAATAACAGACACATTACCCTGTCGACAAGTTAACCAAAGTCATATAATATCTAAACAATGCAAGTAGCAAAGGCTAGGTCGTGTATTAAAAATGCAATGAGACTAAAGTGGATCACTAATTTATTTCGTGTTCACAACATCGCTTCCTACTACTAGGAAGATAAATCTCTTTCAATCAAAATAATTCATTGGAGCAGAGGTCACAGCATCAAATAATTGGGGGTAATGCTTAATTGCGTTAAATGGTTAAATTTTTTTGTATTCACATATAAGTGGTGGGAAGCGTTCGCCTGATATTTGCCAAAATCGACCAGGGCTCACGTAGTTACCTAGAGCCCTATTAAAGTAGTATAATCCAAAAGCCACACCATTTGTTATTTTAAGCAAAATCTTTAAAATGCTAAGAAAACTGTCAAGTAATAAATGTTTGCTGATTATGTGCGAAGCATTTAACTATATGGCGTTACCAATAGAAAAACCTTTCCATCAAACAGTTTTCTGCCAAACTAATGAAAAATTTAGACATTTTGTAATAAGCAAATATTCTACAAGTACATATAATAAATAATAACAAAATAAGGCCTAGTTTTTACAATATAGTATATTCATTTTCCTGATTAGTTACAAAATATTTTTATTTACCAGTATGTGTTCGTCACAACACTAAGCTAACTAGAACCATTTGGAATGGAACGATTTTTCCGAAAGTCGGACTGATCATAATTGCACGGATGCGAAAAATAGGCAAACTTAGAAGTTTGGCAACAGATATTTAATGGTATATTTTGCATTTATATGAAAAATTGTGTGTACTGCCAAACAAGGCACCGATAATGTTTAATAGCTGTTAATTAGGAGAAGATTTTTCTTGCATGTTTTATTAAGTTTATAGTGTTATATAATTTCAGTCAGTCTAATTTTATTACTCAGGCATTTCAAATGATCGAATTCAGTTGAACCACGCATAGCATAGATATTCCTTCTGAACTATACAAAATACGTATACGAGTGGAAACATACCTATTAAATACATTTACTACTGCTAGGCAAAAATTGGGAAACATATATGTACAAAGCTTAATTAAATGCACGGGGCATTTGAATCGCCCCAATTAGAATCAAACCGGTATGTATTTTATAGTGTTACCGATTTGCAATTTATCCAGTAATGCTACCTAAAATTTGTGCACACCAGTGCCCTGCATTATTTTTACCTTATTCGTACAACCTTAAATATCCACTTAAGGTCGTTCCCAGGGTAACGAAAGCAATTTCACAAACAAGTAAAAGTTACGTTTGGATATATTGCGCTCATCACCACAAATGCAGAGAAACGAAGTACAAATTATGTTTTGATCTCTTCTACATAAATATTATTTTAGGGTTGAATGGGAAGAACTGTCGTAAAAATGTAATCAGAGTGCCGAGCAAATTATTGGTTTATTTGGTAGAAATTATTTTGCAGCGGATAGCTCAACCCTCACTGTCAGATCGAGTACAAATATTTGACCCGTCAGATTATCGATAGGTTACGCTTGATTGTATATACCGCATCGCAACACGCAGAGCAAATTGACCAATTTTCATAACCAGAAAATCAAGGTTTATTGCTGCTAAGGAACAAGTAATTTGAATTTTAATCTACGTCAAAGCTATAGTTAGAGGAATGGTTGACTCTAAATTTGTTTTTGCAAGTTTCCATGGCGCTGATCTCATCAAGACGTTTCTATATTAAATTCCATTTTGAAGCATTGTTTGCGGCAAATCAATGTTATTATTAAAAATTTGCATCCGGATACTTCCCCAGTTAATAGCCTAAACATACAAGGAGTACAAGCTAGATATAACATTTGTAATTTTTCCGCAGACTGAGCGTTTTGCCTCTTTTGCAAATTTCCTACGGTTCACGCCTACAATGTCATAAAGACCGAACAAGCAACTTAATAGATTTTGAGATAAGTGTCAAGCAGTATCATTTATCGACATGATACCTCCAAGGAATTAGCGAGTCTAGACGAATTAATGTGACCCCGTTTATACGCTTGTATGCAACGCTATATATTTGCAGTACTTATGCAAATTTCTTTTATGTTTCGCAATGGTAGATTTACAAATTAGGCTAATTTACAGTGTAAATTCGTAAAAAAGCCCATATAGAGCATACAGACTTTATTGCAGTTGTCATTTAAAAACAGGCGGCTTTATATGACTTCTACAGTGCGATCCCACTTTTGACTTCGGATCAAAAGACGGATCCAAAACGACAGCCTAGGGAGCGGGGTGATCAGTGGCCAGCAAGAAATCGAACAAACCCGGCCGATTAAATTACCCATCTTAGAGAGCAGCCCAACATTCCAAACTTTTGGATAAGTGGTGAAAAGTCTCTCTACACTCCTCACAATTTATTTTACTTACATCATGCGTCCTGCAGTCCGTTTCCCGTATCAGCCGGAATAAATTTCGACGGGTACCAAGGACGGCGGCTATTTCCAACTCTGAAACATAAATAGAGCATCAGATTTCCCTGTCTCTCTTCAGGATAACAAAGACTGGTGTCTGAAGCTCCATGCAAATTTCATTGTTTGTGCTTCGAATTTGAATATGCCCGCGAGCATGGATAAGTTTCAGAGACCGCGAAGTGTCCCCAGGTCCATGTTGGCTATTAGACTTACTACATGAGGACTTTCTTACTGCTAGTAATGTCTGTGAAATATGAGACGAGTGAACTTCAGTCTCATCAGTATACGCTTACTCAGCTCTCATGACAGCGTATTTTGATAGGTAATCAGATCAACTGGTTTCGCCAGTTGGTTGGTGTCAGCCAGCTCAACTTGCCGTCCTAGGCGTCCGCGAAAGGACTTCCGGTGTCAAGACAAACAAGTGCATGGTCGGTGTTCAGACCTGTGCTCTAAATCAAGCGACAGTTCTAGACGCAGACTCCCTATCAGTAATTTATCCCAATGTGATCCATTTCGTTCATAGTTGTTTCTAGGCTGGCAGGCGTCAAATCACCCTCCCCGAACTTGCTTTGTCGGAAGTCAATTCTCGTATAAACAAGCGAGCATCTTCATACAAATAAAGTAACCGCTCACCGTTATCATTACGGAAGCCTACATCATGTTGGCCACTCAGATGCAGTTCATCAGTGGATTAATATTTAACTTGGGCATGCAGATCATAATCTTGCAAAACAGTGTCTGAGATACTCTTGTGGCGAAGGAGCTCGTTCAGTTGGCCATAGAAGTAGTCATTAACAGAATCTTCTCTAGAGTTTGTGGATGCATAGGGAGCGATAACGAAGGGACACATGTTAGTCTCGTGTGATGAAAGATTCAGAGGACAGCATTCTGTAAGGTTGCACAGGCCTAGACAGGAGAACGATTTGGATACTCAACCAAAGCTTTTGTTTTATAAAGCTGACCCCAAGGCAGCGGGTTTGGCACTAGGCTACAAGAAGTCCAATTTGAGGAATAAGGAGTCACCATTATTCTAAAGCATTACCTGGAGAACCAGGCAGCTGCGTTGTTTGGCCTCTAACCGTTGACTTATCTGGTGTAAGTGACTCTGAAGTTGCAATAAAGCATCACCCATCATAGTCTAATGGATCACTGAGGCAAGGAAACCATCGCAATATGGGTAGGTCCAGCCTCATTGCAAAAATAGAACGGTATTGCTCCGCTCTATCATTCCGAAATTATAGCAAATTGGTTGATGGACTAGATGTGCCTAAGCCGTGGTCAATGAAAGATGCATAGAAACATGCGAACGCCTGTATCCCTGGGTATTAGTAAACATTTGCGAACCGTGGCCCCGATTAATTTGTTTATCGTTTTTAATCTGTATCTATGTATGACTTCCAGTGAGAGGCTGTAGATGAGTCGTGGGATGAGAAAGGTCTTAGGCATTTCGATGATTGGGTGGGATTTTAATGGTGTTTGTAAAGCTTCCTGGAGTTGCTGACGCAGCTCCTCGAGTAAGTAAGGCGGTAGCTTGCCGAGCTAGTTAAATGTAAAACTTAGAAACTTAAATGTATCCATCGGTTGGGTTGATGGAAGATTTACCAATCTTACTTAAAGGTTAGAAATGACTATCAAAGAGTTCTGCCTCGATCTATTGGTGAGGATATGTACAGTCTTAAATTTCTTCTGGTGGGTGTAAAGGCCAGTTAGCTGTGGCCACTGTTAAAAGTTAGGAGTCTTGTATTTTGTGCATTTATTGTGTATCAAATATAATACACCGAGTGTGTGAGACGCATCTAGAGAGATAAAGGCTGGCTTTTAAAGATCTTATCGAGCGTCATGATTAAAGTAGGGAGAGAGTGCGTTCCTTGTCAAGCGCATTGCGCTGGGTAATTTTGCACCTCTTGGGTCGCTAAGCTTGACGGGGAATAGTCGGAAGACAGAAAGTCAATAAAATATTGAAGGCGTAAATGTAGATGTAGCTCTAATTAAGAAGTCAAGGGAAATGGAATCAAAGCCATCGAAATATTCAAAAAGGCATAATGAGAGGGGAGCAGTGGGAGGAAGAAGAACGAATTATGTAAAACCAAATTGTAGGCGGTCAGCTAGAAAGGAATAAATTCAGCGCTCGGCGAGAATAAAAAGCAAAAGGCGAGTGAAATCGCAGGTCACAGATATGGGCGAACATTTTCGGTAAACGTGCGAGAAGGCATTTTTGGATAGAGGTAACTAGACATATTAAGATAAAAGGGGTAGGTATAAGTGTAAAGAATGCAGTTCAGAAAATATGCCATGGAGTTGGGATTTTTACGGTCAACTTCTTTCCGTGTGATAAGGTCCACGCCAGGCATAAAGGAGGTACATTTAGCTACAGAGATGGATTCCACAAGATGTATTTTGGGCGGAATGCCCACGTGTTGGGATCGATGGTCAGGCGTTGGTGGCTGTGAGATTGCCTCGGTCCAATATGCAATGAAGCCAGGGAAACTATATTCTTGTAGCTAATAGGTCCATCATTTGCCAAAGAGCAGCGCTGCCGCCACGTCCCGACGCCTATGAGGCTAAAGATATTGAATGGGAATGAAATGGAGGCTAAATCGCTGTTTGCTGTTCGGAACATTTATAGTGGGTTTGCGCGGTATTGATGGTCTAAGCAACGATTCGTTTTAATGTCTTGATTGAAAGCGTTTCCAACGGTTTTAACAAGACAGCACCGGAACTGGAACACTCTAATCTCAAAATAAGTAAAAACAACAATGTGCCACCCTGCAACAATCCGTGCTTCCGACACAAATGTATCAAACAACGAAACTAGCCAAGGTCACCAGCAAGTTGAGCCTCAGTTTCAAGTAGAATAAGGCGTCTCAGTGTACTGTTGCTTTAACGGGCTTACACATGGCCTATCGAAAATGTAGGTTACCGAGAGACGTGGGCCTCCAGACAGTGTCTTACACACACATCGTGAATGTATTGTAGGTGTTTTAATTGCAAATGTAGTAACGTTTACAATTGTCCTTACCGACGAGATGGTTGGATGTATGTGAACTCTATTCCCATGATTTCGCTACATCGTCAGGTCACATGTGATGTGAGGGAGGTCTCGCTGGCCAGTATCCGAATGCAACGGAGTTAAAACGGAGCATAACAAACTGATAACATAAAGCAAAGCCACATGAAGCGACAGTTAGGTCTTTTCCCAACTTGGAAATATAGGACAATGCATGCCCGGTTAAATGCAGGTTATCTATGTGTTTAACGTGCAAATCAACAAATAATTTGGCAAGTAAACCAATCTCCATTGAATGCCGGACAATAAAGATGGGTTGGAACAGGAAATTGAGTTGGGTATACTGTAAAGGGAATCTCAATCTTGAGGCAGGTAGATTTAGGAATACAGCAGATGGTAGAACATTTGGGAGCCATCTACAGATAGCTAATATGTATGTGTAAAACACGTCTGACTAATGTTGTTGAAGTCCGTACTGAATTCGTGTTGGGAATCGTGGGTAAGAAAGTTAGCTAATGGGTTTGCAAGCTCGGTGATCCGTACTCTGGTTACATCCGCACATCTGAGGATTAGGCGCCTAGCCGCTCGTAGCAAGCGCTAGAATATTATGGATTGTTCAGGGACGGAGTCACCTAAGTCATCCATTGCAGGTTTGGTAATCGGTTTGGTGTGATCGAAGTTGGTGCGATTCGAGTTGGCCTAGGACGTATGGTTGTCGTCCTGGGGTCGTGAGCGGGTGACATATTTTCCGTCGCATGTAAAGCAAGTTTGTAGACCTAAAGGAGATAGTTGTTAGTTTTCCAGTGGATGATGATAACGACCAAGTTGTCCATGGAGCGCCCCGTTTGGGCGTCTGCATGTCATAGGATATGGCGCCTTGTCCCGCCGTTGTGAAGGCACGTGATCAAAGCCTAATATGTTCTAGGCTGTAGGAGGAGTTCTGGGCTCATTGTGTCTTTTCCTAAAACTCCTAGATGTTTACTAACCCTCTCGGTAGATCGGGAGGTAAATTAATGTTGTAGGCGATTGGCCTAGTCATAAAAATGCTGATATTCAGTCCGAGAGCATTGGCGTTACTAAACAGAGTCGAGCCCGCCAGAACCACCCAGTGAAACTGGTGAGCAGGCAAACGCCTCCTGCTTTTTTAGTCGTATTCGACGTGGTGATGAATTCTAGTATGTTGTACAAGGCCTCAGTATGCCATCAAACATCTTCTATGTGCGCGATATTTGGGTAAGGGAGAGTTGAAATCTACGGTTCTGCCATGAATTCGGTCGGATTTCGCTGGTGTACCTGGAGGTATCGCGTGAGGTCTTGTCTAGTAGATAAACTTCGTAGACAAATATAACTTCGGTAGCTCTGGGTTCGTTATGAAATAAGCGACCAGAATACAGGGTTCTGCTCTTTATCGGGTTGTTCACAATTGGGGGACATTGAGAACGTCTCACGGACGGCTATTAATGACGTAAAAACCGGGTCTCCCGTTGTCATTTGGGTAGTAGATGAATGCTAAAGCTAGATGTATTGTTCTGCAGGTAATGCGGAGTCATAATAAGCTGTGGCGATTAAAGACGGGTGCCTTGTGGCGGAGATATACTAGATGTGGGAACAAGGAGGCTGGAATTGGAAAAGGCAAAGGCTGATCCGTTCGTTTGCTTTGTATCAGAAACAGCAAGTCCACATTCCTTGGGATTCAGAACAGAAGACTTATGGAGACCGGCCGAGACTTGCACTGTGGCCCATTCATAATCCACAATCCACGACTGGATTTGGATAAGGTCGGAAACTGTGTGTTTTGTTATCATTGTATTGAGGGAGCTACATTCCGGGAGCGGTATCTGGGCTTTCAGTGGATTCTGGGCTGGGTTAGCTAGTGCAATAATGGTTGTAACGGAGGCGTTGAAATGTAGACTGTTATCTATTGCTCAGGCTTCTGTAAATGTTTGGGGTGCGGGTTGACTGCAGTAGACTAGGCACATTTTGTAATTTGTTTGTTACGTTTGGGCGCTACTACCAGAGTCACCCAAAACTTCGTAAGAATTGTTTACTATCAGTGATTCAGCTGCGGTTGATTTACCACTAAGTGATTGGTAAGAAGCTGGATGTCTGTAGTGGGCGAAATTTCGGATTTAAGATAGTGACAGCATACTTTTTGCTCTCCCGTTTTATATGCTGCAGCCACTTCCTGGTTTCTGCGACCATACGAGTGGGCATGCAGGTTTGCAGTTTTGAGTAAGGTGATTAGAGGAATACCGTGAAAGGACTCAGCTTAGTGGCTTGTCGTATAGGTTAATAGCCATCGTCAGCAAAATAGTGGATTGGAGTGTTTGTTGTCCGTGAGATCTTCATGACTTTGTAGTCCGAAGTATGTTTAAACGGTGGTGATGTATAAAACCGCGTGTCGACAAAAACTACAATCACATATTGGACATATGGATGGGTGCGTATCTCAATTATTTTATGGTAGAAATCACTATGTTGAGTGAGACTAGCAGCAGTAGAAAAGGCGAGCTTTGCAGGTTTGGCCGGGATAAGACTGCTTGTGGTTTGATGGCGTAGGGTGTAATAGAGGCGGCAACGTATTTGCAAGCTATTGGTCCATTGCTTGATTGGTGTGGAGGGTGGCGGGTGAGCAAGTCCAAATGATGAAATATTGTTAGTTGAATAGCTGCATAGTTGTGCGTACAGTGAAAAAAGGATATTTCTGATATAGGGAAAAACAACGGGTTTAATAACACAACATGCACAAGATCTTACAACATTTGTTAGAGCGGCATAGGCTATGGAGAACAGGTGATGCAGTAAATGACTACAGTCATTTAGACATGGTCAAACTATAGCTAAATAATAACAGTTCAGGTGAAACCTAGTAATGAGCAAATAGTAGAGTACGCACATGTTGGGAAGAATGGTGTCCTCAAAGTGTAGATGTAAGAAAACTTTCACAGGAATAACTTCGACAATGTTCTGCAGATAACGATTAAAATTAACAGAGGAATATAATGGGTTGGTAAGAAATTGGTCTTATGAAGCTTTTGTGTAAACAGCAAAACGTTTTGCGATATCGCAAATATATTAACCGGTCATCCACCCAGCCAACTGCAATAAGACCAATGGGTTGTTTTAAATATATTATACTATGTGTAAACATACATAGGCTTACGATATAAAATTCTAAACACGGGGGCCGGGGTGCGGGGTTAATGATAATGGTTACATGCTAAGATATGAGCCGGTAATACTAGAAGTAAGAAAGTTAATACTTACGATTTATATACATATATATGTATATGGTAATAACCAATCGTCTGGTCCTTCTACTTAGTTAGTGCGGGATAAAGACTTATTCCTTCGGCCCTGAGGTAGAGCGCACTAAATTGCCTACGGTCCAATAGCAGAAGTTGGTCAATCTCAAAATAACTCACCCGGCCACATGGGTGTAGAACGACCGTATTCATGCATGTGGGTACATGCGTACTTTCATTTGTCGACCATCGTAAAAACGCTGGATCATACGCGGATGGTTGGGTTGCAGTTAACCTATGGCACGCCACAGTGAAATTGACCGTTCGATATCTAAGGTGTGTCGGGTTGGTTGGAGCGGAGACAGGTGCGCAACTCGGAACAGCGGTGCCTCTTTACTCAGTTACTGCGGTAGAATAATGGTTGTGCGTGCGCAGTTATAACTGGCCTGAACAAAGTGTGTGCAATAGAAGCTTAGTATTATCCCTACTAATTGCAAAGGTGTTATTGGCAACACTGTGGCAAAAGGAAAATTACCTTCCAACAACATACCTTAGCAAAATAGGCATTCCTTACAATTAGGCAGGGTAAATATAAAATGTGACGTTTTTGAACGCAGTTTTGAAAAGCTATGATGCCTAAAGACTACTCGCTGTTGCAAAGCCTAGGCTTCCGTTGCAGTATTGATTTCCGTTGCAGGAAACAAATTTGGTTACGCTGCACAATTTCTTTCAAGCGGGTTCATGCGCGTCTGTTCTAACATATTCTTTGATAAGGCAATATTCAATTGATACAAAACTGAAAAGCAGCATTTCTTAGCAATGCTTTATCTTTGCAGATTCTAAAGGCGAATATCAATTGCTCAAGGAAATGAATACGAAAGCTTAAGAGTGGAAAGCGTGCTTATGGAAGACAGCGTCGTGAGAGAAGGTACCAACTGAGGCTGTTATATTTGATTCTGTATTTCCAAACGTATCTCATTGTAAAAAATTATTTAAGGGAGAGAAGATGCTGCCGCAAACACTGCTACCTCATATCGATCCGATATAAATGCTTTATGCTAACTGATGCACTACCGTAAGCCGTAGAAAATGCGGATTTGCTTTTGTCACACGAATCATCCGAATCATTGTCGCATGTTACCTTCTATGTAAACGAAAAATCGCTCTAACTAAGCGCTTCGTCACAAAGCATAGCCAAGTCAGACCGCGGAATAAAAAGGCATTGAACGAACCTTAGGAAACATATACCTAGAGCTCCCATTTAAGTGCAGCACTGCGTCAAAGAGGCTAACTAAGCGCTTCAACTCTGCCATTCATGAAACCTACTGCGCTGCAGATGCTGTGGTGATCAACAGAACCCGAAAATTGTCGCTACTTTTAATAAGAAGAATTGAAAATACCAGCGCCAAACCACACTGTATTAAGCAGTTTGACCCTACCTGCGGCGTCAAGTAGATAGGCAAGTATGAGAGTGTTTCGTATTCCATATTGCATGAACGTCTGGTCAAATGGGTTCAACGTGAAATCGGCCATCCCTAGCCCAATATTCTATGTGCCCGCAAAGCGCCAGCATTATTGACATGCAGGCATGTATAATTGAAAAGTTATCGGATTTCCTCCGGATCCCCATTTCGGAAACTACATCGTCCTAATCCGCGCTTCTTGAGGTTCGCGGAGGCCGTGACTACAAGCTAACAAAGAAATGCATTGTGTGTGCAGAAACAGTCAGTTGCTGAACTACGGATACCCCGGTATTAGGACGGTTGCAGCCATTAACTTCACTGCATTTTGTTGGTTGGTAACAGCCCTGGAAAGGTATAATTTTTAGTCATCGAGATGGCACAGCCATCGCAATGCGTCTGGACCTAACCGTAACGCGATGGTTTGCGTGCTTAAGTGATCCATTAAGCTAAACTTAGTGTTGTTTTTTGTAGCTTCAGAGCTACTCATGCCAGCTTGGCCAATGGTCAGAGGCCAAACAAACGCAGCTGCCTGGTCCTCTACGTTATGTTTTGGAATGAGAGCGGTACCTTATTCCTCAAAACTGACTCTTTGTAGCCCAACGCCATACCCGCTACCTTGTGGTCAGGTTTTTGAACCAGAGGCTAAGGTTTAGCAGCCTAATTGTTCTATTACATAGGCCTGGGCATCGTGAAATTACCCTATCCTCGAAATACCTTCAATATCTCTTCAAAACAATTCCTGATGCCCTGGCAACCGCGGAGAATAATCAATAGTCTAATATTTTCTGCAGCAGCAGAGTGGATAAGGGTTTAGACGCTACTGCTCTAGCCTTCCAGTCTTCTTATTCCCCCATAGGCTTATTCTCCACCATTTGTTTCTTTCCAACTTAGATTTTAACTCCCGTTTTTTCAACCATACGATCTTTGGCTCTTCCTTAACCTGCTTTCTTAGGCGATTATCTTCTTGTTTTAAGTCATCTACAAGCGAAGAGTGTCCCTCCTGTCCTGTCAACAAGCCCAAGTACAACCAAACAGTCAACCCCAGTTCATCGGCTTACATTTGGAGCACTATATCCTCATTTACATTGGCATGCATAAATATACGCACATTACACTGGATCGGTCAACAGGCAGCACTAGCCCTAACATTAGAGACCCTCTTCATGAATATCTGCTGTTTATCGGATACACGACTGCAAGACTAGAACTATGTGCTTAATCTACGAACCTGTTTAGGTGACACCAGCATTATCTTCTCATCGCCCCTATCAGCTGACAATGCAGGTTAGAGCACTTTCCAAGCTTGTGTTAGCAGTTTTCTTAATCCCCGGCTGAAGCTGCTCTGGTTGATTGGATTCCAATCAGTCCGATTGGCTAGCTCATTCAAATCATCGAATTCGCGCGGGAATAATAGGTGTCCATTCATCAACGATGATTCGATAACAAACGAATTACATCGCCAACTAATACACTTCCTTGGCAACATGTAATAATAGACACCCTTGTGTTGGAGGGGATCTAGACGCTTAAGTTGGAAAGTTGTCCACTGATGAAATACATCTTGTCGGTCAGCACAGTGAAGGTAACCGTAATGATAACGGTGGGTGATTGCTTCAATAGTTTAAAAATGTCCGTCTATTTCTTGCTAACACTAACTACTAACACAGCACTCGCCGGAGGGTGACTTGGCGCCCACCAGCCTAGAAACAGCCTTGGACTCAAATCGATCATATTGCAATCAGTAAACTTTGGAGAGGATGTCTCCAGTACTGTCGCTCGATTTGGAGCTCATATGTGGACATCGATCATTCACTTGTATGTGCTGACACACAGATGCCTTTTCGCGGACGCCCACGACGACATTTTGGGCTGGTCGACATCATCCAACTAGCAAAACCAGCTGTTATGATTGCCTAGCAAATTAGACTGTCACGCGAGTGAAGTAAGCGCTTATTGGAGACAATCGAAGGTCACTGATCTCAGAGTCTGCAGACGTTACTAGCAGCAGAAAAATCCACATGTAGTAAGTCTAATAGTCAGCATATACATGGAGCCTCTTCGCAGTCTTTGGAAATTATTGATGCGCGCCGGCATATTCTAGCTGGAAGCAAACACTTTGGAACTTGCAATGAGCTCCCGGCAAATGTCTCTGCTAACATGAAGAGAAGCAGTGAGAAATTGGAGTATCGTAATTCGTCATATATTGTATTGGTCGCTGCCGTTTGTAACTATCTAAAGTTATTTGTCTGATACGCGAAACGGGCAGCAAGAGACCTGGTATAATTGAAACAATTTTGACGAGAATGGACAGCCTAATCACAGAATGTCAAAAGGTATAGAGCGTTGGGAGGAATATTTTAATCGCAAATTAATCAGCCGTAGTTGTTTGATTCTTCACTGCCCAGTGCTCGCCATGTTCCGTGGTCCGTCCCTTTGAATCCTCGCTCTCGCTCAGACTTCAAAAGCAAGATTTTCTTTTGAAGTTGATCAAACACGCGGGGTCAGATGATGATCATCCAGCCCTCATTAAATTCAGGAGCTACGCTCCTCTTGATGAGTTACGTTAATAACTATTAAAGCTGTAGGAGAAGGAAACTATTCTAACGAACTGGAACCGTTCCGTTATTATTCTTATCATCAAAGTAGGCTCGCATTTGGAAAATGCCAAGCATAGATTAATTAGTTTTATCCCTATCGCCTCTAATTTACATGTCTTTGTAATCCTTTACATACTGGCTGGCGCTCGCGAAAGCCGGATTCGTGAAGTGCAAGCCAGGTTGCGTCAGGTTTGTGGCTGCATACATCACATGTTCACCTTGTATCAGTTGTTGGAGCACGGTCAAAAATAATGACGGCCCACCGTCTTCGTTAACCCCGACATCCAAGCTTATTTCGATTGGGTTGATTGATGTCCCATTTAAGACCGTCTACCCAGTAAAGGTTTGCCAGAGAAATATGTAAAAATTATCCAGGCATTAAACGAGCGTTGCACGTGCGATCTGTCGCCTCGCTTCAATATCTCCAGCAGTATGATACAAGGATGCCCGTTTTCACCTTTCTTCTTCAAATTCGCTATTAACGAATTCATGAAGATTGCATTAACAGGACACTACTTAGAAAATGTGGAGTTACTCCCAGGAGAACGACATATTAACTTGGATTTTGCAGATGACATAGCCCTTATCTGTGACAGGTCCCATACGTGTAAATCCGCACTGGACAGATTAGCTATGGCTGTCAGCCGCTTCGAGCTTTGGTTTAAACTATCGAAGTGCAAAGCATTGTTGCAAGGTTGGCAGGACCGCCTGCCGCGCTGAACCTTGGTGGTCATCTGCCCGAAGTCATACAGATATTCAAGTACCTGGGAAGTGGTATCCACGCACTTGGGATTGAAGAGGAGATCACGGAAGGTATATCAACAACTCGAAGTTATTTTGCCAGCGTTCGCCATCCACAGCGGTGGCGCGATATCACACTCGCTCTAAAGGTAGAGTGTACGGATGACTTTACTGTACGTTTGCGAAACATGGCCCCTAAGGTCTGCGGACATAAAGAAGCTATTTACGTTCGTCCATCGGTGCCTTCGCAGTTTGGCTCATATCTGGGTGGAGCGCCGCTTGAGCGACGAGCGAGTTCAACGCCTTGTAAACTGCACGGAAAAAGGAACTAAACCGCTCAGCATCGTCATTTTACGCACCAGTCTCGGAAACGAGTTGAGCATGCCAGCTCACGGACTCCCGCGACCTGCTCTGTCCGATCACTGGGGATGTGGATGTAAGAGTAGTAGGGGTGCCGATGGGATGACTTGGTTAAGATAAATGAAGTCCATCACTTCGGAACTGACCTCGGTTGTAGATTCAGGGCTCCAAGTTTGGGGTCCGCATACGACGAACAAGCTTGGCTAGAGAAACCTGCTGACTTGGCTAGGAGAAGAAAACAATGTTGCTCGCAATATGAATTTCTTTCTCCCTCTTCATACCAAAAGCGTTCGGTAGATTCGTTCCTTACACCTTTCCCCAAATGCCTATATGAGACACCAGGTAGAGCACGTGATCAAAGCTTAACAACACTGGAAACACGCCTTATTGCTGCATTGGAGACCGCACAGATACGGGCAATAAAAAATGTGGTGGATTTGTCTCACTTGAAATATGATAGGGCGAATGAAAGCAAAAGATATCGGCGTATACAAGGTGACTTCTTCCTAGCGTTCCAGGTTTTGAAAACCCCGGTCTAGCTTGCCACCACCTAATGCTTAGCTGCAACACAAAGTTGATTTATTATAAGTCGAAAGTTGCCAACCAATACAGACGGCATGAGTGCCACCGGAATTACTTTTCCTTTCTCCTTTGTCAACCGTATAAAGCTCTTTTGTCTTCTGTCATCTCCTAGCTAACCTTACCGATTTTTAAAAGCGAGTAGACGATGCTTCACACTACTTATATTAGTTGATCTGGTTTCTATTTATTGAGTGACGATATGAGGCAGATATACATTGCCCTAACCAGCCCACGAAATCGGGGTAGACGCATATACTTACGTGTTAACGTGGATATTATGGTGAGTTTACAGATGTCTATTTAACTTGTGCGCAAACGCAATGATATAACGTTATTCCCACATACGATCACACGAGACTAGTCAAGACATGGTTTTTTCCCATATATGCCCTTGTTGCATTTTCCATATATCCCTATGTAATCGCCACGGAGCAAACGTTACACAGGTGACAATGTTAGCTTTCTGAAATATGCTTCTGACTTCGTCTCCACGAAAATTACGTAGGTGAGATTGTGGCGGACATGCACGATTTTGCACTTGTTCGTGCTATACAGGATTATACTTCATTCTGAGCATTTAGAAGCGCAGTCGTATCTCGTTGCAACATATCCGAGCATTTATGACAGGCCGTTGCTGGCAATCTTCTGGCGTCATTGGCAAAAATCAGTAAATTTACCTTGATGGCATTGGCAAACTCGTTAACGAAAACTCGAGTAACAGCGGCCCAAACACCGACGCTTGTGGAACATGAAAGTCTACACCAATTATTTCAGAAAATAAACCTCAAACTCAAAACTGAAGGCTACGCTGAAATAGGAAGTTAAGGATCCAGCCAATGACAAAGTTCCCAACGCGGTATTCTTGCAGCTTGTGGAGAAGGATGCGGTAATCTATGCGGTTGGATGCTCCAGAATAGTCTATTTAGATGATATCATTGTGATCCCACTCTCTGTTTTCTCGGTCCAACTGCCATGAGCAACCAATAAGTTAGTATTACATGACCGATGTTGAAGAACTGCGTGATGTTCCAGTGTTATGAGGTTAGTTTTTGAAGTCGCCCGTAATCAATTGAATTACCTGCAAAAGCACGGGGAGGATAATCCCTGTACGGTAGTTGCCTGGATCTGAAGGGCTACTACTTTTATAAATCGGGGTAACAATGCCTAGCTTCCACATGCTATGGACGTGCAGTTCGTTCAGGCACCCTTGGAAAAATAACCTTTATGTTTCAGCCATACTCGTAGCTGCCACCTGCAGGATTTTTGGGGGAATGTTTATAGCTCTTGGCGACCTGATTTTTTGCATCAACAGCAGGTTCCTATAAATGGTCGCTGTGCTAAACCTGAAGTGTGCGTAAAATTGTGCATCTATTGGAATAAGACAGGTAATTTAAAAATGCTGGGAACACGACGAAAGTATGAGGCATATGGGAGCCGTGTATCTTTGGCTGGATCCTCAGCAGTTGGACCGCTTCCTTCCGCTGATATCATTTGGGGAACACCACGTTTCATATTCAGGAGGCTGTTCATATATCTGTACAGAAAAGTTTCGTTTACAAAAATCGTTTCCGCTAGATTCTGCTGGTTTATTATTTATCATCGTGCACAAGTGGGGTACAGCGTCTACAATAAAAAACGCAGTTACTCCACTTGTCACGGGTTTGCTCTATACACATGCCAAGCTGAGTCTCTTACTCTCATCTTTTCTCGAGTTCCACTCCAAACGAATTATTGGGCCCTTGCAAGATGAAGCAGCTTGTTGACTGATGCAGATTTATTTAGACAACTGTATTTGCTAGTAAAATCCAACAGATTGCCCCCAATGGAACGTATTTCCGAAAAGTTCCAGTGGGCATCTCCCAAAGTTCTGACAGCATGCCGGTGAGTAATTGTTCAGAACGAGTTACCATGTACTTTTGGATACTCCGCATAACACACGATGTGTTAATCGGGTTTACCTGATCGCTTTGTCCCAGGGACTCTCCAACCTTACTTTTTCAGTCATGAGCTCTTCGTTCGTGAGCACTAAATCAAACACCGATGGTTCATTTCCGGCTCTGAATAGGGTGGGTAAACTGACATGACTAAAGATCGAAATTTTTGCGATATATTCTTGCAGGTCAGCATTAAACTTCTCGCTAAGGGATGCTAAAATTACGAAGTCATAAATATTGTAGTTGTTTGAGATGAGAACATGACTGTATCGTCCTCGTAAAACCCTTCTTAAGCATAATGTAGGGCAGATGATTATCCGTGGTGTGAAACAAGGTGGACGATAAACAATGACCGGAAGAAAGTGATTTGTGTCTCAGCCATTGACGGCACAAGAGTGATTCCATGATCACCATTTCCGGATGGGCAACCGGTTCTCAATGCAGGTCCTTGCGGTATTATATCACTAACCCCAGCATATTTAGGTAGATCGTTTCTGAGAAGGGGAATACCATGCATCGCGACTTTGGCACCGGTAATTTCTAAGTGCAATCAGGTTTCCTTAACGAGTATGTGGTCCTAGGCATGTGAAGCATGACATAACTGCAGTTAGACAGCTGGTTCAGGAGACTATATGCATTGGGGTACACGCCGAAAATTTTCTCTATGTTACCAATATATCACGGGGTGAGTGTTTTAGGTAATACGTTGTGCCTACCAGTAAATGCTCGGCAACTAATCGTTTTTGCGCTGGATTGACGAAATCAACTGTGTCGGATTCATCAGTCCTACCATTGTCAGTGCTTCTCTCTTTGTATATAAAGTACAGGGTATGTTTGCCAGTTTCATTGGTCAGTTTATTGCAGTTTTCCGAACTCTTGTCTGTAAGTAGTCTGGCTAAGTGGCTGATCACGTGTGTTTACTTAGCAGATGCTGCTTTGATCCGGAGCTCGAAAGCATGGCTGCTGCGACCCGCATATCATCCCTCCACTATCATTGCTGACATTTGTCCAGATTTAAAAACCACTTTCGCAATCCTCGTGTCAAACCAGTTGTAGTTTGACGACCGACACATCCTCGATATTAATTACGGTATGACGTTTTCTAGAGGGAGGGTCCCGCGAATATACCGTCATTGCTTCTGTTCGTTAGTGGCCTTTTCACGCTCATCAGGACTTCCAGCCTCGAGAACACGGTGTACTAAGAAGCCCAGGACGACGAATTCCTTCCGGTTTTCGACCAAGTAGCACTTCGTCTGTCTGCGCTCGCTCCATGGAATATCCGGGAATAAGCGGATTGGAACATGACCTTTCCCGGAGGCAAGCTTTCGATAACAGGACAGCTTCTGCTTTATTGTCAGAAGTCAACATAACTCGCAGTTTGGGTGACGGGTAACAAGTGACAAATGTATGAGCTTAGTTACAACACCTATAGTGTCACGTATGCAATTTTACTGGTTTAAGTCATTGATTTGTTTTCGTTTTAAGAAATTTGACGTCGATTCTGGAAGGTTGGTGCGGATTACCGGTAATATACTACGTGCAACCTTGATTGACCTGCTGGTCTGTACAAACTCGAAGGAGGGTGTTTGGTTACAGCTTCGCCTTCTTAATTTAATATTGGTCCAGTGAAAGTAGCCAAAGATCTAGGTTTTCAGTCATCCATTAGTGTGGAAGTCCTTCTAAATTTTCGAACCGTTTGGAGATTCGATGAGGCCCTGACCATGCTCATCGCAATGGAGCTAGGGGTGGTTTTTTAGACATAATAGTTAATAGTATTGACTTTTAACGTCACAGTTTATATAATTATAGCCAGCTGCATATATATTGTAAATATATACTACATCAAAAGTGCTACGGTTGATTTTAAATAACATGTGCATGAGTGTTATGATAATCACAAAGGAAATTGCTAACTCGGTTCGTATACACATGTGCATTATTTTGATCCAAACATTACTATATACGCAGTGAATGACGTTGGTAGATGGATAGCATTTTTCCTACGTTGGCTACTGAGAGGTCAACACATAACTAAAATGCGGCGGTTGACTTGCAGCAGCAGCAGCGTGCATACTTTTGAAACTGTTTCGTGGTTTCCTTATATATCAGACCCCATTGTGTCGAAACTAATACTCACTTAATTTTACGTTATTTAGGACATCGGAAATGATGACTTTTTCCAATACCGCTTGCCATGGCAGCGTGATTCTCCCGAAAGTGACTTTAGGAGACCAATGTTTATCCACGACGGATATTTGAACTCAAAATTAAAAGTATGCTTTGGTTAGGACTCAACTAACTACCGCTCAGTGCTTCTACATCTACTTGCTTCAAACGTCATGGTGGCAATTTTCGGTGACTCGCTCATTGCTTAGGTGAACGACCTTCGATACATCGTGCCTACATCACTACTATAAGTTGGCAAGGTGGAATAATAGGAAAGAGTTTGTGTTTCTATCTCGAATTACTTAATATAGCTAAGTTTCAGGGATGCGGCATTTGGGAACCCGCCCAGGGTAGATGCAATCTTGCATTCATACAGGATTCCGGAAATGAAATTACGGCAATATTTGTAAAATCTTAGGATCGTTAATGTTGTGACAACTTTATTGAGCATATTCATATCAGACTGTTGATACATGCGCACGAGAATACATTATGGCAAGTAATCATATTGCGCACCAAGGCGTGTTGTTTTGAGACGAACAAGGAAATAATTGTGGATAATTAAACCGTAATTATCCATAAAGTGTTTGTCTAAATAAAGTGTGCATCTTTTAGTACATCAAATAGTTTAGACATATAAGCTGTATAACCAAATTATACATCAAATATGTGGTTAAGCTTTTCCGAGCTCGCGATATTTTAATAAATTATTTCTTGAGAATGTGTTTCACATCATGGAGCCAAAATGATTCTACCCAAGTGTGTCATACCTACAAGGTGGCTATTAAATTATCGGAGTAGTCTCACTCGCTTTCGACTTTTTGGACTCGCGTGCGAAACATATTTATTTTTCACGTTACCCGTGGATATTTAGCTTTGCTTACAGCTGCCATTTCACGACTGTTAATCCTATATGCAATGCTATAACACATGCAGTTTTGGTAGCCAACACAATCGCTACTGACTGAAAATATTCTCACCACTTTCTTCCCTTTGTTGTGTACTGCGTCACAAATGATTTCAGCCCTCTAGCACAGTTCAGAAAACCAATACCTTGACCCTGTATGTTAATAAGTGCAATGGTGCGTGTTGGTTGATAACTGATTTGCTACATATCTGGACCTATCTAGGAACGTGAAGCTAAAAGAACGCCATCGGATAACCGAGATTAATAAGCCACATCTGAGTATAATTTATAGCTGCAGAAAACTATTTGAACTTATATTTTGTACTGTGGACCTCGCAAATATTACCATGCAAAATGTGTTTGTAAAAAAGCAAATAAATTAAATGATCTGAGCCATAACACCGCACTTGTGCATACATATTATTTGTACGGTTGCCCCAAATGTTAAAAGCATGTTAATTGTAACGCAATAATCCGATAGCCAAGCTGCTATTTTCTAACAGTTTAGACAAAGTGAACGTTTAACCTCGGATTCATCCGCATCATAGCCCTACCCCATGGCTACAGTACTAAGGATGCAACACTCAATTATGTGACGGCGTTTACTCAGAACAATTCAAGCTAAACGTACGATTGCTTCGTAGATTAACATATCGTCACAATTTGTCCGACTTCAGCACCGGAATGGATTTTTCCTTTCGAGCAGAACAACCATGCGGTTTCGATTCGGATGTGTCCCTCCAACAGTTCAGCGCTCGAATATCAAACTCATCTTGTGCTATGATTCATGCATACCGCGGTACTCGGTTCTTCTGGGACAAACGGTTTATTCGACATAGCAAGCTCAGCAAAAGTATCGACATAACAACCATGCAGGGTATGGTTAGTGGAACACATACCGGTGTGGGTATTAAAAACTTTTCTCAAACGACCACGTCCACCAAGTCTAATTTGCAGCCAAGGAAGCAAAAATAAGTTACATACAAATAAAACAACTTTATCAATCGGCCGGCACTGCTGGCTGACAATCTCCTTGTTGACCCTTTGCGTGCTTTCCGTTATATATATATATATATATATATGTAAATTAGCTCCCAAACTGTAATATATGCTGAGGCCTTGACCATCGAAAAGCCGCCAAAAACCGTGTTTGCAGAAAGATGCATTTGTGACCCTGGCTCTGCCGTAGTAGCTGGCCGGGAACAGATGACAAATTGACAGGAATTTACATGTGTTCAGTTTGGTCAATCTGTCCTTTTAACTGCGCATATTTCCTTAGGTTAAAATTTCACACTTCTGTAGTATGTACTTGATAATATGCCTAGAAGTGTTTTCAGAATTATATTATGTAGCCCACATGTTTTAACTTTCCTGCTAAAAATCAAATACCGTAACATCCTCCGCAAATGTTTAAACACCTTATTTTGAATACATATCGAGTGCAATCAAGACATTTTGCTGTCTAACACTGAGGTTTACCATATTGGTCATATTTCCTAAGTATAGGTTTTTTATGATCATTTACTGCGTCTTCGGCCAACCAGCCTACAACTTCTCAATGCATTTGGGTTGATTATTTAACCACTTCACACTAATTTTCTTTCAGCCATCGGGCAATTACCTGTTATTAAAGCTTACAACCACGCCAGAAGCAAATATATATGCAGTTAAATACACCGTAAGCTTTTTGTGTGAAAGTCGGCAATAACTGTTAGTATTATTTATTCTAAGATCTAGTATTATAAAGTTGCTAAAAGCAAAAAAACTGTATGTTGTTTAAGCTGTAAAACGTCTCTGTTTATTTGAGTGCAAGGTACCCCACAAACTTTCACCATACAAAAAACATGCATATAGAAACACTATCATTTTCCTTACACTGAGGTATTGCACTACCGTGAGCATTTAACGCTCTAGTTTAATTTGTGTTCTGATACGTCTGCCAAAGATTTCCTTACGTTTGTATAGCCCACTTACGCGTATCATGAATGGTTACGAAGAATAAGGAGATGGCGTTTAAACCCGAATGTTTCACCGCTGTGAAATATTTTATACTTTAACCAAGTAAGAGTTGCCCTTTGTAACCACTTACACGTCCATAACACATTAAGAAATCATAGCTGTCAGAATATCTAGCGGAAGCGAAATTAACTTACCGAGCCCCCAAAATGTATGTCCAGGGCAGAGGTTTTAAATGGTAAAGTCAGCCTTTTTCCGTAAACATATACTACGCTTCTTATTTATCTGCCCGCGATTGAACGACACTACAGCCTTACTAGGTTAAATTTCCAAAAGTACAATATATAAGAAAATGTTAAAACTACACCCCAACCAGGATTGTGACCCGTTTTATTCAAAAACTGAACTTATCCAGTTTGTTAACATATATTACTCGTTTCAACCTATATTGGACCATGCATACCGTGTAAATATTTTCCATAGTTAATCCTCATCAGTATTCCTATGATACGTGGTTGCTGCAATTTGTCTGGCAGAATGGAAGTGGGCTTGGCACAAGTCTACCGGTGGATGGTATAGACACATGCCAACATGACCACACTCCATAGTTATGTTGCACACGGACGCAAAACAGCTTCACTTTGATTCACATTATGTTATGAGAATAAAATGAATAATATAAAAGCGCCTGAGTTACACGTGGCATGGTACTCGGAGCAGAATTCTGTGAACGAATATGCGGAATAGCAAACTAAATAATATGTCTCGTCTTTTCTTGACTTAGTAAGTTATATCTGCATACATGTATCACATGTTTGCTCCTTCATGAGCTGAGGGCAACCATGGTGTGCAAAGTTAAGTTCATCAAATTTTCCATGCATCTGTCTTTCGCTGTGAGAATTTATCTTATAATACAGTTAATTGTAGTTGGTATAATGTGCTTAATTTGAATATAGTTAATTTGCTTAAGGCACCTTCTTAAAGCAATCAATCAAAAAAGTGACGGATAAAATGCGTTGTAGTCAATGCTTCCACATCTAAATGATGCTGAAATAAACGAGTAGCATGTAGGATACAATTAATGAATCACACAATTTAAATCACTTGGGAATGGTAGGAAAGGCTACTTGCTAGATTCCTGAAAGAACTATAAAACAAGTTGTTTACTGTTCCTTTTTCTACTACTGGATACATATTTTACAAGAATATTACTTGGGTTGTTAGCCAATTAGTGCTTCAATAACTTAAAATTATCTGTATGTAGCGCAACCAACATACTACCGGCAAAAGAAATGCTTTTCTGCCAAATCTCCCGGTTTTTACCCTGTCCACTGCATGGTTTTCAGGTAACAGTCCGTTGCCAGTTACTGGCGCTAGTCACAACCAGTATTTAAGTCACACCTGTTTGGCAATACCGCAACCGAGAGTCTTCACCACAGCTTAATAATCCTGCAGGAGTCTTATATTATGTGCAATGTCACAGTTTTCCGAAAGGGTACATTACATTTTCGGTAGAGTGCTCACAGCCTGAGTGAGTCTAGATGTAAAGAACATATATGTTTACCAGTAAAGTTGCACAGATAAGAATGCAATGCTGAAAAAATCTGCAAAATATTTTGCAGTATAACTAATTTTAACATAAGAAGGAATAAAGAGACTATGCTTGTTATACTAGTAGTTGCGAACTTTTTCATTTCCGCTAATTTAATGAAGATTACGTTCCATAAATTCTATGTATGCATCAATATAAAATGTTCAAATGCTATTAGTCTTGTAAAATAATCCTGTTGCAGATAGGCGTGTAACATTTTAAGGAACACTGTAAAGATTGCACGCCAATTCTTTTTATTCTTTTTACTTTTACATTGTTACAAATCAATTTGACTTTAGCTAGCCTCACCAGAGTAACATTATGACAAAATATGCTCGTTGTTTTTTGACTGGCAGCTGAGTCACATCGCCTCCAATTAATTCTGGCATATGTGCTTTCTCACGCGTTCCTTTAACCAACCTACAATCAAATCAGATTAGTCACACGCAACCAACATAATTGTAAACCCCATTTTCTGCACATTTGTTGTGGTTTGTTTTGATAAACAAAATTATCCACTTCATTTGGCTCATTGAGTCATTGATTCAACCTAAGCTTTCCGAGATAAAATAATTGGATATTGTAGCTTCGGTGCACTCAGGTCGAACAGAAACTGCGGTAAGTAAAGAAAAAATTTTGACAATTGTGCATATGTCATTACGCCACTAAGATATATCTCCGATGATAAGGGCAACCAAACCAGGACACTGGAAGCTACAATGTATCCATGAATCTTGAATACGTATTTTGATATTTAAGAGGACTTCTGGAAAATATGCCATTATATCCAAAACATTTCTTCAGTTGACCGAATTTTAACTGCTCCAATCAAAAAATAAACACTCAAGCAAGTAAAACGTACCCCTGCAGAAGGATACAAACTGCAGCTCAATCAGGTGTCATCTCATATTTAAGGACTCGTAACTAGAATCATAAAGGAATAAATAACAAAGTTTAGTAGTTTTGATTTCAAGTTTGATATTAAAACAAAGCTGACAAGTAACTCATTGTGTGCATTGATTTATATTTGCTTAGAATATAAGCGATTCCTAGTCCATCAGTCTGTTTTGAACGCTAAAGCTATGCTTAAAATCAAGCACAGGCTTATCAGCTTTTAGTTATTTAGCCGGAGGTGCTCGATTGAATAACTATTTAGCAGGGTTAATTGATAATAAATCACATGTCATTTGCGACCTTTAAGAGCATTTGCTGGTTTCATTACATCTTTGTATATTGCTACTTAGCTAGACGTCAGGTTTTAAGTGAAGTGACCCCTAAAGTAAGACAGAATAAATACTGTACTGTTTTACTCGAAAGATATTAGCCCAAGAGACCAGAAGGTCCGAAGAAAGGCGCCGTAGAATCGCACTGATCTCCGCGAAAACCGGTTATATGCAATTCAATGAATGTTGTCCTTGTGTTTGATCTCTTGTTTAATCTGTGCTATTCGTAAGCTCATATCCAGAAACGTACCAGTAATACGAAAAAATGCATTCGCAAATGATAGTCATCTTTGAATGAACGAATAAGACAACATCAATTTCTTTAAGCAATGTATCTTACTACTCACACCTAAGGTGTATTCTCTCTCTTCATCACATTCGTGTAACCGGTTGCGATTGGTTTCTTTTGCCAAAGCAGCCGAAAAGTATTCCCACCTTATTTGCAATAAAATGTGGTTTCGCAGGACCCCGTCACGTAAAATGGTGTTATCAAGGTTTTGCGCTTTATTTTCTCTTCTTATACTGTTCGTCATATGATATCATAAGTTTACGGAGCTCATCATTTGCCTGAAGTACCACGTTTGCAATAGCACTTCTATCATTTTAGCCGCCCTTCTTCGTGTAGTTTCTCGAAAAATCCAACCCAACTCGATCGAATATCCACACCAAATCTACTGGTATTTAGTAGTTCTATACATTAGTGACCCAAATTCACACGCATGAATTTAAAATTTTGCGTTCTCCAAAACTTTTGTTTAATTCAGCACTTTTTCTTGATTATACATTTAAATTCACATTCTTATGCAAAACATTAATAGTTTTATGGTACACTATATTTCTGCTTATTGTTATGCATATCTTGCACTTAACATACGTGTGAATTCAAAGCGCACGCATGCCAGCATTAGATGATTCAGATGTCACGTGACATAGTCCAGCATTCTGGTTATATATTTTCTAGTTCGTATTTGAAAATAGAGGCAATATGTCGGGAATGTAGATTAAAGAACAACTTGTCCCTTGCCTTCATGTGGGTGGGTTTTATACATATAAATAATTAATAGTATTGGCTTTTAACGTCACACGTTATGTAATTTTAGCAAGCTGCTTACATAATATAAATATATACTGCATCAAAAGTGTTACTGTTGATTTTACATAACATATGCGTGAATGTTATGATAATCCTAAAGGTAATTTGTAAATCAGTTCGTATGCACTTGTGAATTATTTTGATCCAAACATTAATGTACACGCAGTGAATGGCTTTGGAAGATGGATATCAATTTTTGTTATGTTAGCTACATATAGGCCAACACATAACTAAAATGCAGCGGTTGGCTTGCAGCAGCAGCAGCGCGCGCAAACGTTTGAAATTGTTTTGTGGTTTCCTTATATATCAGAACCCATTGTGTCGAAAATAATACTCACTTGATTTTACGTTATTTACGACATCGGAAATGACGACTTTTTCCAATACTGCTTACCATGGCAGCATGATTCTCCCGAAAGTAACTTGAAGAGAATAATGTTCGTACATGACGGATATTTGAACACAAAATTAAAAAAGTATGCTTTGATTAGTACTCAACTAACTACCGCTCAGTGCTTCTTCATCTACATGCTTCAAACGTCATGGTGGCAATTATCGGTGGCTCGCTCATTGCTTAGGCGAGCGACCTTGGATACATCGTGCGTACATCACTACTATAAGTTGGCAAAGTGGAATAATAGAAAAGAACAGAGGATACCTTCGGAGTTTGTGTTTCTATCTCTAATTACTTAATATAGCTAAGCTTCAGGGATGCGGCATTTGGGAACCCGCCCACGGTAGATGCAATCTTGCATTCGTACAAGATTCCGGAAATGAAATTACGGCAATATTTGTAAAATCTTAGGATCGTTAATGTTGTGACAACTTTATTGAGCATATTCATATCAGACTGTTGATACATGCGCACGAGAATACAGTATGGCGAGTAATCAAATTGCGCACCAAGGCGTGTTGTTTCGAGACGAACAAGGAAATAATTGTGGATAATCAAACCGTAATTATCTATAAAGTGTTTGTGTAAATAAAGTTTGCATGTTTTAGTACATCAAATAGTTTAGACATATAAGCTATATAACCAAATTATACATCAAATATGTGGTTAAGCTTTTCCGAGCTCGCGATATTTTAATAAATTATTTCTTGAGAATGTGTTTCACATCATGGAGCCAAAATGATTCTACCCAGGTGTGTCATACCTACAAGGTGGCTATTAAATTATCGGAGTAGTCTCACTCGCTTTCGACTTTTTGGACTCGCGTGCGAAACATATTTATTTTTCACGTTCCCCGTTAATATTTATCCTCTTTTGCAACTGCCATTTCACGACTGTTAATCCTATATGCAATGCTATAACACATGCAGTTTTGGTAGCCAACACAATCGCTACTGACTGAAAATATGCTCACCACTTTCTTTGCTTTGTTGTGTACTGCGTCACAAATGATTTCAGCCCTCTAGCACAGTTCAGAAAACCAATACCTTGACCCAGTATGTTAATAAGTGCAATGGTTCGTGTTGGTTGATAACTGATTTGCTACATATCTGGACCTATCTAGGAAACGTGAAGCTAAAAGAACGCCATCGGATAACCAAGATTAGTAAGCCACCTCTGAGTATAATTTATAGCTGCAGAAAACTATTTGAACTTATATTTTGTACTCTGGACCCCGCAAGTATTACCAAGCAAAATGTGTTTGTAAAAAATTAAATGATCTGAGCCATAACACAGCACTTGTGCATACATATTATTTGTCCGGTTGCCCCAAATGTTAAAAGCTTGTTAATTGTAACGCAATAATGCGATAGCCAAGCTGCTATTTTCAGTTTAGACAAAGTGAACGTTTAAGCGCGGATTCATCCGCATCATAGCCCTACCCCATAGCTACAGAACTAAGGATGCAACACTCTATTATGTGACGGCATTTACTCAGAACAATTCAAGCTAAACGTACGATTGCTTCGTAGAGTAACATATCGTCACGATTTGTCCGACTTCAGCATCGGAATGGATTTTTCCTTTCGAGCAGAACAACCAAGCCGTTTCGATTCGGATGTGTCCCTCCAACAGTTCAGCGCTCGAATATCAAACTCGTCTTGTGCTATGATTCATACAATCCGCGTTACTCGGTTCTTCTGGGACAAACGGTTTATTCGACATAGCAAGCTCAGCAAAAGTATCGACATAACAACCATGCAGGGTATGGTTAGTGGAACACATACCGGTGTGGGTATTAAAAACTTTTCTCAAACGACCACGTCCACCAAGTCTAATTTGCAGCCAAGGAAGAAAAATATGTTACATACAAATAAAACAACTTCATCAATCGGCCGGCACTGCTGGCTGACAATCTCCTTGTTGACCCTTTGCGTGCTTTCCGTTATATATATATATATATATGTAAATTAGCTCCCAAACTGTAATATATGCTGAGGCCTTGACCATCTACAAACCGCAAACAAACCGTGTTTGCAGAAAGATGCATTTGTGACCCTGGCTCTGCCGTAGTAGCTGGCCGGGAACAGATGACAAATTGACAGGAATTTACATGTGTTCAGTTTGATCAATATGTCCTTTTAACTACGCATATTTCCTTAGGTTAAAATTTCACACTTCTCTAGTATGTATTAGAAAATATGCCTAGAAGTGTTTTCAGAATTATATTATGTAGCCCACATGTTTTAACTTTCCTGCTAAAAGTCAGATACCGTAACATATACCGCAAATGTTTAAACACCTTATTTTAAATACATATCGAGTGCAATCAACACATTTTGCTGTCTAACACTGAGGTTTACCATATTGGTCATATTTCCTAAGTATAGGTCTTTTATGATCATTTACTGCATCTTCGGCCAACCAGCCTACAACTTCTCCATGCATTTGGGTTGATTATTTAACCACTTCACACTAATTTTCTTTCAGCAATCGGGCAATTATCTGTTATTAATGCTTACAACCAGGCCAGAAGAAATATATATATGCAGTTAAATACACCGTAAGTTTTTGTGTGAAAGTCGGCAATAACTGTTAGTATTATTTATTCTAAGATCTAGTATTATAAAGTTGCTAAAAGCAAAAAACTGTATGTTGTTTTTGCTGTAAAACTTCTCTGTTTATTTGAGTGCAAGGTGCCCCACAAACTTTCACTATACAAAAAACATGCATGTAGAACACTCATTTTCCTTACACGGAGGTATTGCACTACCATGAGCATTTAACGCTCTAACTTAGTTTGTGTTCTTATACGTCTGCCAACGATTTCCTTCCGTTTGTTTAGCCCTCTTACGCGTATCATGAATGGTTACGAAGAAATAAGGAGATGGCGTTTATACCCGAATGTTTCACCGCTGTGAAAAATCTTATACTTTCAGTCAAGAAAGATTTGCCCTTTGTAACCACTTACACGTCCATAACACATTAAGAAATCATAGCTGTCAGAATATCTAGCGGAAGCGAAATTAAATTTTCTGAGCCACCAAAATGTGTGTTCAGGGCAGAGGTGTTAACTGGTAAAGTCAGCGTTTTTCCGCAAATATATACTACGCTTCTTAATTATCTGCCTGCGATTGAACGGCACTGCAGCCTTACTAGATTAAATTACCAAAAGTACAATATATAAGAAAATGTTAAAACTACACCCCAACTAGCATTGTAAACCATTTTATTCAAGAACTGTACTTATCCAGTTTTTTAACATATATTATTCGCTTCAACCAATATTGGACCATGCATTCCATGTAAATATGTACCATAGTTCACCCTCATCAGTATTCCTGTGATACTTGGTTGCTGCAATTTATCTGGCAGAATGGAAGTGGGCTTGGCACAAGTCTACCGGTGGATGGTATAGACACATGCCAACATGACCACACTCCATAGTTTTGTTGCACACGGAAGCAAAACAGCTTCACTTTGATTCACATTATGTTATGAGAATAAAATGAATAATATAAAAGCGTCTGAGTTACACGTGGCATGGTACTCGGAGCAGACTTCTGTGAATGAATATGCGGAATAGCAAACTAAATAATATGTCTTGTTTTTTCTTGACTTAGTCAGTTATATCTGCATACATGTATCACATTTTTGCTCCTTCATGAGCTCAGGGCAACCATGGCGTACAAAGTAAATTCACCACATTTTCCATGCATCTGTCTTTCGCTGTGAGCATTTATCTTATAATACAGTTAATTGTAGTTGGTATAATGTGTTTAATTTGAACATAGTTAATTTGCTTAAGGCACCTGCTTAAAACAATCCAACAAAAAGTGACGGATAAAATGCGTTGTAGTCAATGCTTCCACATCGAGATGATGCTGAAATAAATGAGTAGGATGAAGGATGCAGTTAACGAATCGCACAATTTAAATTACGTAGGACTGGTAGGAAAAGGTACTCGCTAGACTCCTGAAAGAAGTAGACAACAAGTTGTTTAATATTCCTTTCTCTACCATTGGATACATATTTACAAGATTAGTACTTGGGTTGTTAGCCAATTAGTGCTTCAATAACTTAAAATTATCTATATGTGGCGCAACCAAAATACTGCCGGCAAAATCAATGCTTTTCTGCCAAATCTTCCGGTTTTTACCCCATCTAGTGCACGGTTTTCAGGTAACAGTCCGTTGCCTGTTAGTGGCGCTAGTCACAACCAGTATTTAAGTCACACCTCTTTGACAATACCCTAACCGAGAGTCTTCAGCACAGCTTAATAATCCAACAGGAGTCTTATACTATGTGCAATGTCACAGTTTTCCGAAAGGGTAAATTTTATTTTCGGTAGAGTGCTCACAGCCTGAGTGAGTCTAGATGTAAAGAAAATATATGTTTACCAGTAAAGTTGCACAGATAATAATGCAATGCTGGAAAAATCTGCAAATATTTTGCAGTGTAACTAATTTTACCATAAAAATGAATAAAGAGACTATGCTTATTATACTAGTAGGTGCAAATTTTTCCTTTCTGCTAACTTAATGAAGATTCCGTTCCATAAATTATACGTATGCATCAATATAAAATGTTCAAATGCTATTAGTCTTGTAAAATAATCCTGTTGCAGATATGCATGTAAAATTTTAAGGAACACTGTTAAGATTGCACGCCAATTCTTTTTATTCTTTTTACTTTGACAATGTTACAATTCAATTTGACTTTAGCTAGCCTTACCAGAGTAACATTATGACAAAAAATGCTCGTTGTTTTTTGACTGGCAGCTGAGTCACATCGCCTCGAATTAATTCTGGCATATGTGCTTTCTCACGCGTTCCTTTAACCAACCTACAATCACATCAGATTAGTCGCACGCAACCAACATAATTGTAAACCCCATTTTCTGCACATTTGCAATGGTTTGTTTTGATAAACAAAATTATCCACTTCCTTTGGCTCATTGAGTTATTGATTCAACCTAAGCTTTCCGAGATAAAATAATGGGATATTGTGGCTTCGGTGCACTCAGGTCAAACAAAAACTGCGGTAAGTAAAGAACATATTTTGACAATTGTGCATATGTCATTATGCAACTAAGGTATATATCCGATGATAAGGGAAACCAAACCCAGACACTAAAAGCTACAATTTATACATGAATCTTGAATGTGTATTTTGATAGTTAAGAGGACTTCTGGAAAATATGCCATTATATCCAAGGCATTGCTTCAGTTGCTCGAAATTTAACTGCTCCAATCAAAAGATAAACACTCAAGCAAGTAAAACGTACCCCTGCAGAAGGAAACAAACTGCAGCTCAATCATGTGTCATCACTTTTTTAAGGACTCGTAACTAGAATCATAAAGGAATAAATAACAAAGTTTAGTTGTTTTTATTTCAAGTTTGATATTAAAACAAAGCTGACAAGTAACTCATTGTATGCATTAATTTATATTTGCTTAGAAGATAAGTGATCCTTAGTCCAGCAGTCTGTTTTGAACGATAAAGCTATGCTTAAAATTAAGCACAGGCTTATCAGCATTTAGTTATTAGCCGGAGGTGCTCGATTGAATAACTATTTAGCAGTGTTAATTGATAATAAATCACATGTCATTTGAGACCTCTAAGAGCTTTTGTTCGTTTCATTACATCTTTGTATTTTGCTACTTAACTAGACGTCAGGTTTCAAGTGAAGTGACTCCTAAAGGAGGACGGGATAAATACTGTACCGTTTTGCTCGAAAGATATTAGCCCAAGAGACCAACATGTCTGAAGAAGGACTCTGTATAATCGCAATGAACTCTGCGAAAACGGGTTGTATGCAATTCAATAAATGTTGTCCTTGTGTTTGCATCTCTTGTTTAATATGTGCTATTCGTCAGCTCATATCCAGAAAGGTACCAGTAAAACGAAAAAATGCATTCGCTAAGTGATAGTCATCTTTGGATGAACAAACAAGACAGCAACAACTTCTTGTGGCAGTGTATCTTACTACTAAAACCTAAGGTGTTTTCTCTCTCTCCATCACATTCGTGAAACCGCTTGCGATTGGTTTCTTTTACCACAGCAGCCGAAAACTATTCCCACATTATTTGCCATAAAATGTGGGTTTCGCATGACCCCGTCACGTACAATGGTGTTTTCCAAGGTTTTGCGCACTATTAGCTCTTGTTATGATGCTCGTCGTTTATATCCCAAGTTTATGGAACTCTTCATTTGCGTGAATTACGCTGTTTGCAAGCGCACTTTTATATATTTAGCCGCCCTTCTTCGTGTAGTTTCTCGAAAAATCCTTCCCAACGCGATCGAATATCCACACCAAACCTAACTGGTATTCAGTAGTTCTATAAATTAGTGAGCCAAATTCACAAGCATGAATTTAAAATTTTGCGTCCTCCGGAACTTTTGTTGAGTTCATTACTTTTTCTTGATTATACATTGGAATTCACATTCTTATGCTAAACTTTAATAGTTTCATGGTACACTATATGTCTGATCTTCGTTATGCATATCTTGCACTTAGCATGCGTGTGCTTTCAAAGCGCACGCAAGCCAATATTAGATGATTCAGATTTCACCTGACGTAGTCCAGCATTTTGGCTAAATATTTTCTAGTTCGTATTTGAAAATAAAGACAATATGTCGGAAATATAGATTAAAGGCTTGGGAATAAACATCCTAAATAGAAAATGAGTGGAGCCACGGAAGTCGATTAGAGATGATCTTACCACAGTACATATATAATAAATTTTAAAGAAACACCCAGACCCTTTCACTGAGGGGACAGAGAATATTAAGCGCTCAGCCATAGTGAAGCAAACAATCGAAAGTTAATATGCTTAAAATGCGTGGCTTTAACCAAAAAGTGTTATAACACAACGTGTTTTAGCACACTCGTTTTGAATACCATTTTCTTCCAGAGTCTGATGCATACTGTGTTTTATGGATTGAACCCACGGAAGTGTCTCGTTTACTTAAACGATATTATTTTGCATGGGAAACAAAACAGGAGCACTTAAACAACTTATTTGAATTCCTGAAACGTCTAATCTAGATGTGCCTCAAACTAAAGCCATCAAAGTGCCACTTACTACGAAAATAAGTAATGCATTTCGGACACATCCTCTTAGGGCCGGGTATTCGTAATACCCCTACAAGACGGAACAAGTGAATTGGTGACCTCATACATACATGCACTGAGCAGTTACGCGGCTTTCTTTGGTTGACTTCATGTTACAGACCATTCATCAAAAGTTTTTCCACCAACTACTCAATTGGATGAATGGTATAAAAATTAAAACGTTGGTGTGGTCAGCCGAATGTTAGGACGCATTTGTTCGGCTCCGTGAGCCTCTCTGTACGGCACCCTTGTTAGTGTACCTGACTACTCATCCTCGGTCAGGGAATTTATTTTGGACAGATGCAGGTGACAAAGATATTGGAACTGCCTTGTCATAAAAAATCCTGATGTAATAGAAGATTAGTATTTTACATCAGCAGAAACATTAGCTCGAGAGAGAGCAATTAGTGTACTAGCAGAAAGGAAATGCTAGCGTTTGGTTTTCATAAACTAAATCCGCATTATCTACTTGGAAGGAGATTTGTTGTAAAGAACTGGCCATTGGTCTGTTGGATGGTTGCAAGTCTCCAAGCTTCCTGACATTTCTACCGATTTAACGGCAAAAGCTTGTCCTATAGAGACACACTACTGAAAGCAACAACTAGTTCCTATTCAATTAAAATTATTCACGGTATCCTGTAGCGGAATTTCATATTTTAAATTGATTTGGCGGAGTTAATTAGACGAAATCTGTAAGCAATTAAGTCACTGCTACAAACGTGTGTAGTACATCGTTGGATGCATTATATACACTTTTTGTGAAGATGAGATGTATAGTGTGGTTATCTCGAAGTGGCGACGGTGTGTTTTGTCAAACCATGGGTACGGACAGAGGACGTTAGTTGCCTTACATTTTTATTCAGTTGTGGATATTTCAGGA
The DNA here is from genome assembly GCA_944474145.2 of Dicrocoelium dendriticum. NCBI lineage: Eukaryota > Metazoa > Platyhelminthes > Trematoda > Plagiorchiida > Dicrocoeliidae > Dicrocoelium > Dicrocoelium dendriticum. Next base: position 43,379,965 of record OX104067.1, on the reverse strand, counting down.
GGTGTACAGCATTTTAAATCCAACAAGTATGATTGTATTGTGGCAGAATGTTCAAAAACGCAGTGAAACAAATTAAATTAAAAATAGTCTTGTAGACATGTCCTGGTCCACCTCATCCGGTTGGGGTTGCAATACTTATTTGACGACGCGCTCCGTTTCAGTAGTCACATTTTGCAGGAGATATTTGCACATAGCATCTTTATCCGAACATAGGTGGGTCAAACTCTAATGGTGCAGGGAGTAATATTAGCTTGCTAGTTGTTACATTTTGTTTCTTGTAACGGTCTGGATGTATTTTATTGTGTGGTTAGACGTATAGGCACAGTACGTTGTGGATTCCTTTACTGCTTCTGTCCGATTATTTTCCGCACTTTTATAGAGAGCAGCTGTACCATCTACTTTTATTTAGCAAGCCATTTTTATTTATACACTCCCTGCACTACCCGGGATGCAATGTAACGAGTAAAACCTCAGTAGCGTATACGTTAGAAATGGCATTACTATGGCCATTTAAAGTTAGCGAAAGCAAAGTTTACCAAATATTTATCTTCAATGCTGCATCGTCCATCGCTGTTCCCAATTTTTAAAGACAATGTTTATAGCAGCATGTACACATGTATCTAAGGTATTTTCCTACCAAGTAATAGCTTAAGTTAAAAGTACCGGTTAGTTTTAACGGAGGTCGTTCATCTTGAGCCTGGTACACTTGCCCCTAGTGCTTTACAGACTGTGTGTGCTGGACATGATATTTCATGGCGATGCCAAAGACAGTTTATAGAACATACTGAATGCCACGGATTTTTTAAAACAGGAATCTATGAGGAATTTACGCTGCAATGGCTTCACTGAATACGCTTATGGATTTAATTTGGTATATAAATAAATTTCTCGTCGTTTCCAAATTGTCTGTTTTAGTATTCGGAAGGTTGTCTGTTTATAAATATAAGCCATTTTATTTCAGCCCATTCAGTTTATCTTTGTTAGACTTTAATTTGGTAAATGCATCTTTCAGTCGACAAAACGGTTAACCCAGACGATTTCTTAGTCCAGGTAACCTAATGGGCTTGCAGGTATGGGACACTGACAGCTGCTAAAGTGCAAAATATAAACGTGGTGCAGCTTATACGTTTGTCTGCCATTGTTAACTTCACGTATAGTATATATAAGTTGATTTAAATGCGTAATTTGGACTAACGTGTATAGTTCATTTAAAAAATACTAGAGGTAAAACCGCCCGTTCTCGATTCTATAGAATCGAAGTGGCCAATATCCGCGCAGCTATTCGCTTAGGATACTGTCACTTGTTTGTATCCAGCAAAATTAGATGTCGGATTTATTCGGCGAGACGAGTCAGATCTTGGCACATAATTTAAAATTTACAGGTTTGTAAGTTTCTCGACTAGGTCGTGACCAAGGCCTACTCCATAGCGTATACAGGCAATGATGTTAGGGGCGGACTTCAAGTTGTGTCAAAGTTTACGTATAGTTAGACGTTATTTATCCACCGGAGGCCAAAAGCAATAACCACTTGGTCTGACATTTAATTTATTCGCTAGTCTTAAGAACTATAGTAAAATGTTCATGTTTATTGCAAACTAATGTAAGGTGGGTATATATTTTGCCAGAAAAAAACTAACAGTGCACAAAGTCGAGAGGTTTTGAGCAGTAGTTATTATTTCTACAATATTAGAGACACTGAAACGTCTTGCCCGTTTTAAAACTGTTTCCGGTTTAGTAGGATGATAATTAATAGTGCAAATCGGAGAATAGCAGCGTAGAGAAATTAATGCGTACACTTGCGCCATCAAAGTACTATCATATTTTAAACAAGGACGTTACGATATTTGCGAGGGGCACTAACCCGATCAAATGCCAAAAATAAACATGTTATTATAAAATTGACAAACTAAGGTGTAATAATACTTTGAGAACATGAAATGCTAAATTTGTTACCCAAACTTCAACAAAAATCAAACATTTAAATACTCAAGCTTTCAGATAGGCAAGCGATTTTAATTTGCAATAGTTCCTTTCTATGTTGATCGAACTTTGCTTGCATAAGTTTACAGTTTACCCCCACAGAATAAGTGAAACTACAATTTATTTTTTAATGCAGTATCTTGCTCCCCGTTGTAATTGAAAACAGGGTGACTTTATTTGGCGTAAAATGAATCTGTCAATCAAAACGAGGCTGCCAAATAAGAGAAGTGGAGTTTATATATAACGGTCGCCACTTCAATTATATTCAGCAAATTGTAAAGATTATGATACTTAGTATTTATATGATCTTATGATTTGTCTCAACTGGTTATCCGCAAACATCAGCCACAATTATCTGATTACAAATTGTATTCAAATGGTTTAAAGAACGGAATCACTGTTTTAGATGTTTTCGGATAACGGTCATTTCAACCAGTTGCGTATTAGAAAAGAACATCCAAAATTAAGATATTACTCACGTTAGCACAGTTTGGAGAGTAACACATTGATCTGATACGGAGCTATAAATGCAGGAAGCGATTAAATGTTGCATATGGCTTTCTGCGTTGGATAGACTTAACGCTATTTAGCTATAAGTTGCGTTATTTTTATATATTAAATCTTCCGTACTAAAATCGTATTTTACAAATTACTTGCAAACATCTTGCATTTTCCACCCCTAGGTATAGTCGATGAGGCGGATCATTGTATGTATCATACTACTAATAACCAAACTATGCGTTCAGAAGTATTCGAACATTACACATATTTTCATTCATATAACATAAATGTTACGTTTAAAAATGTTCCTCGTCACAACCAAAAAATGCTTATACTTCAAGTGAAATTACAATTGTTCGTTTCTTAATGCATTCTGGTATTATATCAACTTGATGTTGCGTTCAGTAACTAATTCTTCCAAGTGCACAGTTTTGTGGTTTGTGATAATTATAAGCTATCTCAATGTATTTTGTGTCATTTGGGCATACGTATAGGTTTTGTTTACAGTTATTTAGCCAGTAATCAATATACCGAAAATATCATTTTGTTTACAAGGGAGACATGGCATATATAATTTAAGTAATACTTACACCGTCAACACAAAAAATGTATTCGGACGTTGTATTTTTTGCTTAACTAATTAAGTAGGGACCAGCTATGTATATTCAATACATTTATTCCTATAAAAATGTAGTAGTTTTATTATGCAAACTGAGTCGTAGCTTTTAGCTTTATTTTTGCGGAATAATCAGATAAGTGTTGATTAATTGCAGTATGATTCTGTATCAATGTTTTATCTTTAGTCTGTGTTGTTCAGCACAATTACAAAGTAAAATTATACGATAATATTTAGTTCAGCTTAGTAACATAAACGGAGTATATTTGGGATGACTAAATTGAGTACATGCTCATTTACTTTTGGCAGCCTGTTGTTAGACACCTGCCATGCCTTGCATGTCAAAATAAAATAACATGCATATTTTTTATGCCACTGAAAGAAGAATGTGGCAATTTGGCATTGGTAACAACTTTGATAAGTTTGGATCCTGGACAAGCAAAGCTGTCAATAACTGCAGGATAAAACAGAATAGTAAATTAGGGTGTAACATAAAAATGCCTTTATTTATGGAAACAAAGAATAGCAGAGAAAACAATTTTTCCTTGCAACAGTGTAAAACAGCTGAGGTTTAATCAGCAAAATTCATGTAAAATGATACTTATTTATTGACTTGAAAACAATTTTATCCAACTAAAAAAGAAATTATTGAAGTGGGCCTGGCAATGCATCAATGCATGCAAAATGTCGGATAATTATTTAAACCACTTCTTCCAAATAAACTTTATACGAATTTTGCTACTGAAACTGGAAAAATGCTTTTAAGATGATTTTCTTATTCTATTATCTAGAATTGCAAACATACAGTCAGATGCAGATTTTGAGATGACGCTGTCATTTCGTGCATTATTAGCAATCAAAAAGTATGCAATCTTGGTACATAAACAAAGGGTTACCACAGATAACGAATTCATGGGCTACCACGGAAGGTTAAGTTGTACCGCCGTCTACTTTGGATACACAGCGGTGGTCTTTCCAGATCACTAACCATAGCCTCCAATAGCCTAAGGATTCTAGGCTGTTGGATGCGCATTAAAACTACGAACGACTTTTCAGGATTGATCCGGTGACCAGTAGTCAACAAGTACCTGTTGACTGCTGAGGTAGCTCGGTTTCCCAAGTCAACTGATTCCGTCGTCACAGATCCCATGCGGATGGGTAACCACTTTGGCATGTGTTCATTGACTCTGACCCATAGGTTTCGTTCAGTTCGTCTGACTATCTATCTCCAACCCTACAGGTTGGACATGCAAAGCTTTTCATCGGTTTCCTTATGGAACATATTAGCCTAGGTCTAGTAGGGATACGCAGCCGCAATTCTTCTGATTTTTATTTCTTTGATAGTAAAGTCAGACACTAGTTTCAGGTTTCTCAAACGCGGACTGCACTTTCAAACAAGTGACACTTACTAATAACACCAAGTAAGGTTTATGCTATTGCTTTTTCTTTTCAAATTATAAGCAGAACAGTTAAATGCTTGCGTTTGTTATCTAAGCAATTAACCAAGTTGATTGTCCAACTAAAGCTGGAGTTATTTTTTGTGCAATATAAAGTGACCAAGCTTTACTGAATGGATGATGTGTCGGAGCATCCATAGCATTTTCAACCTCTAAATGCAGCAATATATGTTAATGATGCTTGGTTTCTCCGAAATATTTGCTTTTGCTTTAAATTGAACATCTTTTATGCGAATAGTTACAGAACTTATCTCTGTTAATCAGTTTGTTGAATTTTAAATAACATTATGAGTATACGATGACTTAAATACGACAGACTATTGAAGTGGTAAGCCGCTCGCTTATGACAAGTGCAGCATAGATCCGGCCGTTCAAACTGTACGCTATACATGTGCGTTCATGTATATACACTATATTTGTTTACACTTCTGAGAACAGACAAACGTGCCATTAAACACAAGGAGGTAGTTGTGTGAAAACATGCTAACTTTATAAGCTTGTTTATAGCGACAGCCTATGAGTCCTTTTTCCGTAATAGACCCTGGTGTAGCTATGATTGATCTGCCGTCGCCTCATATATTACTATTAAAAGTGCTGCAAAGTATTTAAATAATGGTATGGAGTACAGTTCGCTGGCTTGCCGAACAACCTTATGGTGGTGCCAGCTAGGCTAATTGGGTATATCCCCTTCACGCCGATTTTTCGAGAGGCAGTGTTCCAGGACTTGGTGTGGTTTACGTCTAGCAAGCGTTCTTCGTATAAAAATCCACACGTGTTTGCTTAACAACAATGCGACGAGACAGGTGGAACACACAAATTAATAAATTCATTCCCCATTGTCTTCCTCGTATATATTTTATACTAGAAGCGACCGGAGCATCGGGTACTGCATTTACTCTGGTCATGTTTGGCACCTGATATGGTTTTTTTGCCATCAGAGGCCTATAAACTGAATGTTTAGTCACTAACTTCCAACGGATGTGAATAATTTAAATAGCTCTGCTAACTTGTTGTTAAGGCCCCTTTGCCAAAGACAGGGACCTAGGTCCTCTAATACAACCAAATTAATTTGGCCCAGACAACCGGCTAGAATTTCGCCTATTGACTATTGATGTAAATAACTTATGAAAAGTCGTTTGCTCTAATTATAGATTGCTGGTTAGCTACTGCTTCTATTACCTTTAATCGCACTCCACCTACTTAAATATGCTTTCTCTGCACCACCCTCTCCTATTTCGTTTAATCTCTCATCTATGAACGGCATGCAACTCTTTGATGAAACTGTTGTTATACCATACACTCACATTCCACCAATGTGAGATAATCGCATACTTTCCCCGCTCCGCTTCCACAACCAAAAACACAGTACAACTTAAGAGCGTTCAAATTGTGTATCCTAAAGCAGCTTGCATAACAAGCCGGATTCAAACTCATTGTAGAATCCCTTGCAGAAAATATGTATTGTTTGCCCGAAACCCGACTTCATGCCTCCAGCAGTGTCTACCAACTGTATTCACCCTTGCACGCATACATATGTTTCCTCATTCGCTTTTCTGGTGACGCTGAGTCCATTGAAGCTAAACAAGATATTATTTGGATTGCCGTATTTCCAGAACCGAATCAGCACTTCTTGACTGGATTCCCATAAACAGCCTCCACTGAATATGCGGCTCTAAGTGTCATCCAAAGTTAACAGGAGTCTAGAAGATAAGCGCGCCTTTTGTGTCATCTCCGCCTAGGCGCAAACCGATTTTAGCCCGGATACAGTAAAAACCTATCCTAACAGCAAATTCATGACCTAAACTTAATAGCTACTAAAATGGGACATCAACGTTATAGAGGTGGATTTCAACGCTCGCTTGTGTCGCTTGTTGGCAAGCGAATGTAATCTCCGAGCTCCACATGGATATGATAACGATCGTTAGGATGATAGAGAAAGGCTGCGCAGCCTAGCCTCCGATCACGAACATTAGTTATCAAACTAGAACTTCCACGACCCGAGACGCCACTACGCTACCCGGCGTGCTCCATTATCGCAAAGTTGGTCACAAATTTACCACATCATTATACGTCGCCGGTGGCGGGGCATTTCTCCAGACTGCAGAAATTATTGGTCAGATTGCATCGAACCTAATCACAAGCTGGAACGTAGGACCGTATGCACGAGCTTTGGTGTCTTGCCTATGATCAAATAAACTCATATTAACATTAGTAAATTTGAATACCCGCTGATCAAGAGTAACATCAACAAATGCTCCTTGTCAATCGCACATTTCCCCACATCTAGATGTTGATCAGCATTAGCTGCTTCTAGACTGGTCATGTTTTTTAGGTCCGTTTAACTGTGTTCTTGTTATGTCCATACTTAAAAGATGAATCTCGTTGACATCGTTCAAATTATTGGATTATCTACGGTCCATTCCTGTCAGTGTAGTGCGCACTTAACTCCGACCAACCATTGCTCCAAAAACTTATGGAACTATTTGCCGCGCTCGCGGATCCTTGCGTTCCTATCGAGCTACGGAAATCGATGCTACTGCCGCTTTTGGATACACCCGCAGATTATTTTATCTCATCATATCTGCTGGATGGTAATCACAAGTCATCACTGAGACAATATGCGAGTTAGACAGTACAAGGATCATTAATTAACGCAAATGTCCAGATTGCTGAGTAGAGCGCTTTGTTCTTCAATTCATTCTTCAGATTCAGCTAACGGTGACATCTTCTTTGGTGATGCATGGCCTGTGTACACATATCCTCCCACCGTGGATGAGATTCGAAGAAAAACTAAGATTCTGAAAAATAGAAAGCCCCAGAACCTGACAAGCTTCCTACGGCTCTATTTAAAAATGGAGGAATTACAGTTATTAGAGAAGTGCTCTCACTTTTCACGGAAGTGTAAGTCGATGAGAAGATTTCAGTCTAACAGGAAGAATTTATCTGGACTTGTTTTACAAGAAAAGCTCGTGCAACGATTGCAACAACCACTGAAAAATAGCACTTTTCTCGTTTGCATCTAAAGCTTTTTTGTCAATAACGCTGTGCAGCATATCGGCTATTTGAGACATTGGACATTGGAGGGTGGTAAGCTATTGTTGTAAACACGTATCACCACATCTTGGATGCGTACGACACCAAAGAGTATCGTCGACCTTCATTTACATGTCCTCAATGATATCAAAATACCGGTTGGATGAAAAATACCGGAACCATCCCCCTCTTTTTTAGGCGGATCGTTTTGCATGGAAGTCATGCCGGGTAATGCAATCGGAGCATCCTTGATCTCCATGTTCAGCCACGTTTCGGTGACCATTGCTATTTTCAAAGGCGTGGAGACCTGACGAATATAATATTCGGTTAGCTTGCTGAGAAAACCTTATGCATTGGTATACAATCAGGTGAGGTCACTGTTGTTCAGAAGCGTGTTTGTGTATGCTGGTTCCGGTAAGGGCTTATGCCGACCATTATGGGGTCGACTGCCGGTTTTTTTGTAGGACAGATGACCCAGGGCCTAGGGCGAGTTCAGGTTACCGTACAGAGATCTCAGCACCGAAAAGAGGGTGACCATCCTGTCCTGATTCAACTGCCAGTGTGTTCTGGAATTGTCTCTTTTCTGAGCTACACGGTAACAAACTTGTTTTGGTAAGTTGCTTGTTCAGTATTACATTGTTTATTTGTGACCTGGTGCCTATCGCCTTTGTACCTACTTCGGATGGTAGCATTATACACTTTTTGTGCCACATGGTGATTACCTGTCCTTCCATCAGTTTTGAGTGCAATGATTATTTCAATAACTCGGGGACCACACCCTTTGAAGTTACGTGATAGCAGTAACTTTGATGTCGAATTTGTGATAAGGCTTTCGAGTGATAGCACTACATGAATATGACCCCTTTCATCACAGTCATGCGCTTTGGCCTCTAGCCCACCTAATGTCTATAGTTCGGGTACACCGTGAATAAAGATAGATTTTACGGCTTGCTTTTACGGAAGTCAACCGGATTTGGTTTTCATTTTTGGCATTCGTTCGAAGCAACATCCAGAAAAAATTCGAATACTGCATGTGGGTGTACAGAGGCGAGTGGTTAACATGATAAATGTCTCTGCGTCCTTACCTGACTAAAGTGATAACTAGAGTAACCGCGGTTCACCGTACTGCGCCGAGTTTGGGTGACGGACGCGACGCATCCTAATGACCAGTTTAGCTCGAACCCTTCTTAGTTGACATAGGGAACCCCACTAAACTTTTGTCGTCTAGTATTTTATCTTTTATGGAGTTCGCCTCGGATTCAGTCACATTAGAGCATATAACACTTAGCTAATTATGATGATGTTCAATGTTCTCCTTTTTGTAGGTATCAGTGTTTGCTTTCTTTGCTTGGACCATTGATGGTGTCTTGACTCCTGTTGTGGTATTGTTAGTAATAACTAGTTTGACAGGGGGCAGGGTTACGTTGGGTGGTACCTCCGTCATATAGGTAGCAACAACGGACGCGTATGATGTCGGGCTTTTAGAAGTGGTAGGTGACTCTGTTGAAGAATGTGTGGTGAACGCATCTATATGGGCATCTGTAGGACCCTGGTGGCCAAACCTGGGTCGGTACGCTTACAGTGCTTTGTAGGTAGTTTCGGTATAGATCTTGCTGAGCTTAGGCTACAAGTTCTGTTGCATCAGTTCATGGGTCCCCCTAGTTGGTATATGGATGCCCAAGTACCGCCTATCTTGTATCTAGTTTTTGTCGCCACTAAAATTTGTAAACGACATCAGTTACAGCTCTCACTTAGGTGCCAGTGAGCAGGTCTGTTTATCATTCAGGTTTATTCTGACGAGAATGTACCGGATGATCGCTCAGCCCTACCCAAACATATGGCCTGGTAAATATCAGGGGATGCGTTTCAAGACTTCTGGATTGTGTTACGAAATTTTGGTGACCGATAAGGTTCAGGCGGCCTGGGATAAATGTAACTATTATCTCCCAGCACTGTCTACTGCCTACATTAATTTTGCGAGGAGAAAAAAGACGCAAACACGGCCGCCACTGGAGAAAGCTGCTCCAAAATGTTTCTAGGTGCTAAAGGGCCTACCGTGCGGATACACCAGCTGCCACCTATGCTAGGTATCGCGAGGCTAGTAATATATTTAAGCAACACTTATTGAAAGGTCGGCTGTTGTAGGTAAAGCAATTGGCTGTTGGAGCTTCGGAGAACCTGAAGAAGTTCTTGGCTTATGTTAATAGTCGCTGTGGTTCAAATTCGCGAATTCTAAATCTGTTGCGGGCAGATGGAAGTCATGCGCATGCGGACCCGGAAAAGGCTCCTGTATTTGGTGAGCAGTATGTAAAGGCTTTTGCACCTGATACCGTGTTTATTAGTGTTGAATTTGTTCCCAGAATACCTGAGGGTTTTATTTGTCTGTATTTACTATGGTGGAAACGCAAGTCCATTTGCTGCTGCAAGAACAGAAAGGGAAATGCATCGACGGTCACAAGGCGCTTTTTGATCACAAGCAGCAGAGTCAATATTGACGAGCAGCTTACCGTTCTAAAGCGCAATATGCGCCAAAATCGTGGGCGGCTGAAAAACGTAGATATTCATAATTTTTAGTTTAACTTTGTGGTCAAATATTATATCATGTGATATATCTTGGCTTCCTCAAGCAATATTTTGATAAAACTCAGGCAATAACGGCCTTAGCTCACAATTTTTTTCCAGCTATGGAGAGTTAAGACTAATTCTCGCTTCAAATAAACCTATATTTATGAAAAAATAAAGTTTCTTGTGGAAGTTTTACCAACACTTCATTTTTAAATTGTGCTGGGAAAGGTACAACATGTTTGTTTATTTAGGTAAAAACGGGCATGTCTCTGCCATGAGCTTGGTCCCTACCGTGGTGCGATGGTTCGTGTACCACATAGTACCACTGAGCTATGCTGGGTAGTGCCTTTTGCACATTTAGAGCTACTCACACTAGATTAAACAATGGGTAGATGCCAAAATACGCAGCGTGCGGGTCCTCCGGACTAGGAATTGGTATGAGGGTGGCTCATTATTCCCTTAAAAGGACTCATTGTAATCCACTGCCAAACCCGCTGCCTTGCAGTCAGGTATTGAACCAAAGGCTTTGGTTGAGAACCTTAATCGTTCTTCTGTCTAAGCCATCGCAACCTGCGAGTTTTGTGCTTAAGCAATATACTAAATTTCTTTTCAACCCATTTCTTGTTGCTCGGGTCGTTGCAGAGTATAATAAACGGCGACATATTAGCTGCATCGAGCAGGTTTGTTGTGGGTACATATGTACTTATGCGATTCTCCAGTATTATTATTCCCCTTCTACGCTATTGCACCCTTGTCGTCCAGTTCCACGTTCAACTTTCTTCCCTGATTTTAGCCCCCGATCTTTGGACCTCCTCCAACATGTTTTGCTTGGCCTTCATCTTCTACTTTTAACTGGCATGCAGACGTAGAGGGTCACTACTGTCCTGTTGACTAACCCATGTCCAATAAAGCTGTCCATCCCAGTTCATTGGCTTCCATTTGGAGCCCTTGATCCTACTTTTGATTGACATTCTTTAATGTACAACATTGCTGCAGGTCGGTCAACTGGTTGCACTGGCAGCCACTGTCAGAACTACGAACAACTACCAGTGTTAAAAGAGCAAGAAAGAAAAACATTTGAACGGAATAATCTACATTAATATAATTCACGTTTCTTCGTCAGCCGTTTACAAAAACCTAGCGGATATACTGCAAACAGAAATCCTCAGGATGTATTCTACACCACGTACATTTATATAGACGCTACATGAATGACACTTTCGTCGTCGCACAGATTGAAGAACAATAAGAACAACTGTTACTCCGCAATTAAATTTACAGTTAAATACGAGTCTTACAACGCCTTCCAATTTTAGCTGTTTGTCTTAAAGGAACCTAAATGGTACATTACCCTATATTTGAAGATAGTTTCCTATGAACTAAAAAAGAGCTCCGATTTGTACTATATATTTGATGGCTTGTCAGCTATGCTCAGAGGAATCGATTACATTTGACCTTCAGCGAGTCTTCTCTACAGTACACGAAAATGAATTTCCGGAGAATTTTCCAGAAAAGCACACAAACGGGAACGCGAAAGCCGGGAAAGAACGAGTGCCCGAAGTACCCAATAAAAATGGGTTCATAATGCTGCCACTCAAAGGAAACTAAAATAGGAGGATGTTCAGATATCGCTTCCGTCAATCAATAATATAGGTAGTATACTGCTGAGCATGTGGTTTGGCACAAATTTAAGAGGTTGCTGTATAAAGTCACCCCGAATATGATAGACGCTTACACATCACCATAGGCGCTGGCAGCGTATTGTGCTGCTGCAAGCACTGTAAATGCGTCGTAAGCATACGTTGTGGAGCAAATGTCATTGTCCAGCAATACTTCAGGATCTCGCTGTTTTCTGATGACAACATTTATATGCGTAGCTTGCACGTCGACAGCAATAGACTTTCTTTAATTGTTTGAATTTGACTAATGTAGCTTAGAGTTTAGTATCCGCATCGAGTTTCGCATCATCATATAATTCATAATTTGGGTTCAGAGCTCTCTTTATTTTGGCGACCTTCTATAAAGCGCTTTGCAATCATCCTCATTTGTACCACTATACTGAATACTGAGGACTAAGAATATCCGGCAATTAGTAAAGCCCATTTGTAGCTACATATAATATTTGTTTAGCACATTTACCTATTAAAGTGGTGACCATACTCAAAATCTTAATTTGGCAAAGTGCGAGTGCCGGTGTTTCTTAAATACCGAATTTGCTTTGGCTATATCTGCAAGTAAGTAATTCCAAATATTCACCACCCTCAGTTCGAATCAGCGTTGGCGCGGGACCCGCTTCAAACCCGGTACCAGTGTACTTGTGTGCTTCTAGGTGTCCGCAGTTGAAGCAGCTGCCTCAGCATGGGGTATTCACCCATATGTACTATCCGGTGTGTCAAGATGAGATCAACCTTCGCTGGACGAAACGACGGGGTGTACAAACCTAGTCTCTTGCACCGGTCTTCATATGGTACCCTTCGTATACCGGGGATGTGCCTTGTGGCAACATGCGGTACCTGCTCAATCGTTTGCACCTGGCCCCGCGTAAGCGGACAGTAGGCGGATATGCTGTACTTTAGCATTTGTCTGATAACAGAAGAGAAGGCGAGTGGCAACATTTTCGGAACGAATTTAAAAGCTGCATTTGAGCACTCAAGGTATGCACGTTCTGGTTTATTAAAGCCATTTTATGTTTGCAACTGATCTGAAATCGCAGGTTGAGAGCACGCCGAAATCTTTCACGGTTGCCGATGGTGTAACTGTTGGCTGCCAGATTGTAGACTTAGACATTACCATACGTGCCTATGCTCATGAATACTGACTTTACTGAGTTGATCGGACGGTTGAGCTTTAGATCTCATATAGACAGGTGGCTAAGTTTACGCCAAAGCATGTCGCATTCGATGAGTGCTTCAGTCACCCACCATACCATAAGGTAACCTGCAAACGACGTGCAAGGTGAATTGCTAGACTGAGTGAACATCGTTGATGTGCATCAGAAACAAAATGGACCCAATAACTGTGACCTGCGGGAGGCCATCTGTCGAGGGTACCACTCGGTTAAGTGGATGTTCACTTGCACCCTCCAGGTCCGATTTAAAAGAGCTCACTGATTCACTGGTGCAGTGAGTAATTAACACCGCACATCTTCCCCTTCGGTAGAAGGATCTAATGTTTCTCCTTGTCCACCGCTTTATAGTTTGTTGTAGACTTTGTCTGCATGAAGTGTGGAGGGATACATATATTGTCAGACTTTTAGAAGAGTTAGACAAACCCTAATGCAATGGATTATTTTGAGCAACATACCCACTTCCAGGACAAACTGCAGTTTGCGTGAATAAAGTCGCCGGGGTTGGCAGCCCCTGGCTGTCCGCTTTAATGTTAGTCTTGTTGTTGGGGTAACTGGCTCCATTCTGTTAACTACGCTCTTGGTTTGGATTTTCTGTTTAAAATTCAGTTTAAGAAACGGGGTAATCTTCTGCATTTGGTATCTTGCGGGGTTCATATATGTTTAGGCTTTTGCAAAACCACATTGTCTTTGCCGATACGCTAGTTAACCTCACCAGTGCTATGAATACAATGAGTAACCAAACTACATAATATTGCATCGATCTGTAACAAACACCAAACGATTTTTGTTGATAGTACGATCCAAAAATGTGTGAACATCGATTCACGAGAGTTTTAATTTGATGGTGCAATAAAAATACAGAGTTAAAGAGTGAAATGTATTAGTTATTTATTATTGCTTACATACCCACCAGATCCGACAAAGAGAGCTATGCTGTCCTCATACACAAGGCTTGTGGGCCTACCACCTACCTAAACCTTCAAACATGGACATAATGTGAATAATATAACAAATTTTAGCGAAAGGAATGTACGGGACAGATCAAAGGAACCCTCTTTGGCATCGGGAAATCGGGAGACTAATCGCCGTAGGTTCTTAAACCGACATTGGTTTGTCAAAAGAGTGAATCTTAAATGTAAACGAATTTGCTTAGAACTTCTCTCTCAGGTAGTCAGGCAACAGAGCAGAATACGGCTTTCGAAGCAAGAGCATCAGGGTATTTACTTGTCCTTACATAACTGTGTGTTTTAGCATCTGACCTAGGATATTGTCTGGTCAAACTAGCGACGACTAGGCGGAAGACTGCTTTGATTTTAGTACTTCGGCTAAAGCAAGTATCTATATTATCGGCAAGTGATAATTTTGGAGGCAAATGTAATACCTGGAATTTTACATAAATTCATCTGATCCATTATGAAGATATACGACGGTGCAAGATCACCATTCTGATGGTACCTATTCAAAGATGCTGAATTTAGTACAACTCGGATTAAAAATTAGTCATCTATAGCTTTCATAAGAAATGGAGAGCGTTCGTCAGATGGAGTTGCCTTGTTCGTGTTTACATGACGATTTACATTTGAATATCTTCTAGAGGGCGATGTGTGATGCAACTTTTGAATTGCGCTGAGCATCATGTCAGCTTAATTGTTTACCAAAATATTTTATCGAGCAGATGATTCGATGAGAAGAGAGCAGCCATGCATTATTTTAATTTATTGACTTCCTAATTGATTTATTCTCAGACCCGTGTACCTTAAGGGTTAAAGCAAAACTCAGTTGCTACCAATAGCACGGGATTCTTCTATCTCATTAAACCTTTCTATTTACGAATTTCCTCTGCTAACTATAGCTTTGTGTCAGCCGTTACTACAGGGCGTTACGTGCCTGCAGCTGGATATCTTAAGGATGCATCAGCAAAACATAGTTAATTAGTATTTTTCGTAGAGGGTAGAAGTCACGATTAAACTCCACACGAAAATCTGCCTCGACGGGGAATCGAACCCCGGTCCACGAATTTCCTGTCCGTTGCTCTACCCCTGAGCTACCGAGGGCTGATGATTAGGTGCGGAATTTAACACGTGACTTCTGCTTGTGGCGCGACGTATTGCCAATGAGCTCACAGTAACAATCCTGGTGTTGCAGATCGGCTCAATCACTCGTCACTTCCCAGTGGACCAAAGTAACTGTCAATCTACGAAGCTTACGTTACCCACAAACATCCTTCAAATAATCTACCATCGCCCTTTGGACTTCGGATGGACAGATACTTCGGTCTACTGCGAAGTGACGAGTGAGTGAGCCGATCTGCGACACCAGGACAGTTACTGTGAGCTCATTGGCAATACGTCGCGCAACAAGCAGAAGTCACGTGTTAAATTCCGCACCTAATCATCAGCCGTCGGTAGCTCAGTGGTAGAGCAACGGACAGGAAATTCGTGGACCGGGGTTCGATTCCCCGTCGAGGCAGATTTTCGTGTGGAGTTTAATCGTGACTTCTACCCTTTACGAAGCTTACGTTACTCATAAACATCCTTCAAATAATTAGTATTTACAAAGCTGAGCTTAAACCAGATATCGACAATACCCTTCATTTCTCATTAAAGACGATTCTAATCAGCGAACTGTGTAACAGTATCAAAATATTCAACTACATGCATTCGAGGATTTAGTACACACCTGTTATCTTTTATGGCCGCCTAGGAGATAACGCTAAAGGAATTAATGTTGCATCTGACCCTGGGTAGTATTAATGAGTCACGTGCTTTTATAACAAGATCTACATAGTCAACGACTGTATCTCCGTCACTAAACGTAGTGAGAAAAGGGAAATAACTGAAAATAATTTCTGACGAGTTTGAATAAGCATAGGATACTATATGGCCGTCTGTTCACACGCGGCTGACACGGCCCTCTAGCGCTGTCTGTGATTCTGAGTTTAATTTGGTTCAGTGGTCCAAAAAAACGCTCTAGACATACTAGCATATTAAGATTTAGTCTTGTGGTGACGGGGTGTTATTCAATACATAGACGGTGATGCACAATCCTGATATTGTGGGAGCAACGGCGAGCATTAAGAACATTGTCAACATTTATGAACGAAACACATGGTACAAAATGGCTTATCTAGCAGAACCTTAACAAAACCTATTTAAAAAATTGAGCTTCGTTATTTATACTCAGTTTGCAGTGATCTCGCTTCAGCAAGTGGAAAAGTATTTGCTTATCATGGTAAGTAGGTGGATAAAATGATTTGTATGAATTCATTTTTTGAGTAGTCACGGTTGCCCAAAATATTCTGTCTGAAGAGATCTGCATTCTTCTATTCCAGGGGCTCTCAAGATTTTGGAACCGTTAAATTGCTTGTAGTAAATATTCCTAAGTCGGACCACTGGACATATTTTAAACCACAGGACTAGGCTTTCATGAAATCAGAATGCAGCGGAGTGCCATGTTTACATTCATTACTCTATAATTAATAAATAAGAATGCCAAATAATGTAAATATAACAAAAGTGCTATTACATTTAGGTGAAAACACAAAGTATAATAAGGTTTCTTGTGTGAGATAAAACGTTTTCTGTCATGCAGCCATTGCTGTTTGCAGTTTGGTGTTATTGTGGATAACTACCAACTCCCATCTATTTCAGCTGCAAGTGTATTGAAATAGTTTTTTGTGGGACAGACTATGCAACGTTTTACTTTCACGTATTGAAGTTGTAACAAGTAGAGAAGAACGGCGATAGCTGTATTCGGTATGACAAGCCGCCCGTCCATCGCTTTACAGCAGAAATCAGAGTGACACATTATGAAAGCATTCCTGGAGAGATGAATCTGGAATCACATTGATGAATTTCTCGTAGTGAAGTGATGCGAAAGGATGAAGACTTTCCTTGTTCGCGCATAAGCTCATGAATCATTAAAATGTTTTCAATTTATCATCCTAGCAAGGGAACTACTTATATATATGCTGCCGGAAATTCAAAACGTCAAAAATTTCCAGCAACCGATCTTCTGTGATTTCTGTGTCCCCTTCATCCTGTTTAAAATATTTTACTTCGAAAGCTGTCAAACATTCTAAATGTCTTTTTCAAACTCGTATTTCTACTTTGCATCAAATATCCTTGCAAATATTCTTTACCATTCTAAGTCAACAAAGTTCGCGAAAAATCGGACAAACTGGCAAAGCTTTAAAATTTTTATCTACTAAGCCTGCGCAAATTAAAACAAAAACTTGAGGTAGAAAGAGAGCGATCGCTTTACCTAATTCGAACAGGCACAGTAAAAATTTGTCATGGGATTACCACCATAATTTCGTATGGATCAGCAAAAATTTGTGAACAATCTCCAAGTGTTCGCAAAAAATCTCAAATATTTGCTTATATAAAGGCCGCATTTAAACGAAACTAATTATCTTCTCCGTCTCATCGGAGACAGCTTTGTATTGGGGTAGTATTTTCTGCCTAGGGGCAAGAATGTTCTCAATATCTCGGTTTTCAAAAGGCGCCTCAAACCAATGAATTCTAGGAGCTTGGATATAATCAGAAACCATATCATCGGAATTAATTCGCTAATTCTGCACGGATACCATTTTTTGTGTTGAAGTAATGATCCTGTGCTTTTATATCGTGGGAACCTGTATCTTATTAAGACCGTTGAAAGAATATCGCTAGCCTTTCAGTTAAACTCATGGCAGCTGTTTATAGCTTATGTGGGCGAACGAACCCTGCACCATGAGGGCTTTAGTTGCGCAAGGACAGTACAGCTATGACTGTTAAGTGTATATGGTTTAGCACTACTGGTGACGTTATCTCCGTAGATAGGTTGTAAGATGATGGTGCACTATGGAAAGTAAGGCTGCGTTGCTGTACAAGGACGTTAGCTGTACATTGTACCGTTTGGCCTAACCCGCGATATGTGTGCGGAGCAGGAATTCCGCGCTTAACGATACGAAGTTTGTTTACTTGTCTGTATGGCAGTTTGGGAGTAGAGCAAAATCCGATCATTAGGTGTTATTGGCGCCTTACTCTATTCCACCGGACGAGTTTGACACCACTGTTTGTTTGTGTTGTACTCACATCCATGCTTGGAGAGACTGGTTGGGCGAACCAATCCGAATCACATAATGCCATGCAATAAGTCCCCTGCTTCCTAGGAAAGCATTCATCTTTTTAAACTGTTGATTTTTGTTTCTGATCTACGTTTTACGAGCCTGTTGAATCTGCTGAGGAAAGTAGTTGCCCCATTCAACCTCAAACGATCCTTCAGCAAGGAAAATCAGCTTGTTGCACCATTAAGTTCGGAGTAGTAATCATAATGGCTACATATGATTTTATTATTTAATATATTTTCGTTCAGCATATGTAGCGGAAGACTAGTATCACATGACTACACTGGCCCAATTTACATCGACCATATGTTCCTCGTTAGTAAAGATGAGGTCCAAGTTAGGCGGTTTATTTGCTTTCCTGAAACTCCTTGGTGATGTGACATGGTCGTACAGCGGTAAATCGGCGGTTAGCTATTGATTACCAAGAGTGGCTAGAGTTTCTAGGACATACAGGTTGCATTCCCTACCGAAGAAGGCGAATAGGTATTTCTTCACATTGGCTAGAAAGCTTCCATTACATTAAAGGTTGGGTGGGAAAATAGTAATGATCACTAAATATAAACCTCCCTACATTAGCCGTACGTATTACCATAAGGATTCTACGCTCTAAATCCCTAAGTCCTTAACACCGTCGACGTTTGGATATAAAGAGTACCAACTAAATACACGGTTTCACAAATTTAGTCGCTTGTTGTGCAAGGGTGACATAACAGTTAATGCTAGTACGGCTTTGATAATCACGTCGTTCAGCCAAATAGCGGTTGCCATGACGAGGTCCTACTATGTTGCGTCTTGAGGAAATCAAAGTAGGGCCAACTTTCTGAGCAGACCCTTGCGTCTTTAAGCAAGCGATTCGGAGCTAGGGATGCCGGCAGCCCAGCAGATCATAAACATGTCCCGCAAATTTACACCAACTCCTAAGGGGCCGTTTCAGGCTATTGCACTGAGCACCCGCTACCTAATACTTTATACATGACTCGCTACAGATTGCATGTTTATTCTTCTTTGGACGGCTGCAGAGTTGCACTGCACTTCGGTTCATAATTGTAAGCATAAGGGCACATGAAAAAGCTCGCTAGTTTTTGTTCCTTTCGACAATGGTTACCTCGCTTTGACCGCCTTTATATATATTTCTGATGGCAACTTAGTAATTTTTGAAATATTAAGAAAACACATTCCATTATTTTTTAGAGTGGAGCCGTTCTTTCAGCCCACTTCGACTGCATCATCTAAAGTTAGTTGAAATTGGTAAACTATACAATGATCTGGCCATTACCTCGTTGAAACTGAAAGATTCAAGTTAGCAGCCCCACTATTAGAAGTGTTGGCTTTAGTAAGCTAAACGAAGCTCCTGAGAAACTGAATGAGCATTAAAACCGACGGGCACTTCGACGGCTTAAGTAAATCAAAGATTCCAAGTTACTTTTCAAGAACAACAAAACCATTTAGTTGAATATATACCAAGGTTTTAGCTTCAATAATTCATTAATCACGCCATTTTGCTTCATTATTTTAGTATACTAAATACGAAAAATAAACTTACAAATGTTGCCCAAGCCCTCGGCATGGTGAAGGAGCTAAGGCCGTCCTTCAGGTTCTATACCAAGCAAGATGAAGCCAAAACCTATGTTTAATTATCCAATCCGATGATATTGTTGTTCTTAAAACTTCAAAAGGAATTTCAATGTTACTCCTCCAACTATTGATCTTAGGCATGCAATTAGACAACACACTAGATTTCGGGAACACTATGGAGAAAGATCCACCTTTCTTCGTTTTGTAAGCGGTTTTATTTAGATATTGTTTTCGTTGCCGACACTTCCGCTATGGATTAAAGAGAAGATATACGAACGTCGCACGACAAATCATGAAAACAATGAGCAAATAATATAGCGGTCTTTGCTTCTTAGCCGACAGATATGTCACCTGAACTTGACTTGGTTGGCAATAGTGAAAGTAGTTTCGGTATTGAGAAATACTAATCTAACTAACCTGTTTAGACTGTATTGCTATATTTTCTGGTCGTCCAATAGATTGTCTTTAATAGTTTGACTTTGACTAATGTAGCTTAGAGTGTAGTATCCGCATCGAGTTTCGCGCCATCATATAATTCATAATTTGGGTTCAGAGCTCTCTTTCTATTGGCTGCCTTCTATAAAGCGCTTTGCAATTATCCTCATTTGTACAACTAAACTGAATACTGAGGACTAGGAATATCCGATGATTAGTAAAGCCTATGTGTAGCTACATTTATTATTTATTTAGCAAATTTACCTATTTTGGTGGTGACAATACTCGAAATCATAAGTTGGCAAAGTGCGAGTGCCTGTGTTTCTTAAATACCGAATTTGCTTTGGCTATATCTACAGGTAAGTAATTCCAAATATTCACCACCCTCAATTCGAATCAGCGTTGACGCGGGACCCGCTTCAAACCCGGTACCAGTGTACTTGTGTTCTGCTAGGTGGCCGCAGTTGAAGCAGCTGCATCAGCATTGGGAATTCACCCAGATGTACTATCCGGTGTGCCATGATTATATCAACCTGCGCTCGATGAAAATACGGGATATAAAACCTAGTCTCTTGCACCGGTCTTCATTTGGTACCCTTCGTATACCGAGGATGAGCCTTGTGGCAATATGCGGTATCTGCTCGATCGTTTGCACCTGGCCCCGAGTGAGCGGACAGTAGGCGGATATGCTGTACTCTAGCATTTGTCTGGAGACAGAAGAGGAGGCAAGTGGCAACATTTTCAGAACGAATTTAGAAGCTGCATTTGAGCACTCAAGGCATGCACGTTCTGGTTGATGAAAGCCATTTTGTGTTTGCAACTGATCTGAAATCTCAGGTTGAGAGCACGCCGAAATCTTTCACGGTTGCCGATGGTGTAACTGTTGGCTGCCAGATTGTAGACTTAGACATTACCACCCATGCCTATGCTCATGAATACCGACTTTACTGAATTGATCGGACGGTTGACCTTTAGTTCTCATATAGAGAGGTGGCAAAGTTTACGCCGAAGCAGGTCGCAGTCGATGAGTGCTTCAGTCACCCAACATACCCTAAGGTAACCTGTAAACGACGTGCAACATGAATTGCTAAGCTGAGTGAGCATCCTTGTTGTGCATCAGAAACAAAATGGACCCAATAACTGTGTCCTGCAGGAGGCCATCTGTCGAGGGTACCACTCGGTTAAGTGAATGTTCACTTGCACCCTCCGGGTCCGATTTAAAAGGAACTCACTGATCCACTGGTGCAGTGAGTAATTAACACCGCACATCTTCCCCTTCTGTAGAAGGATCTAATGTTTCTCCTTGTCAATCGCTTTATAGTTTGTTGTAGACTTTGTCTGTATGAAGTGTGGAGGGATACATATGTTGTCAAACTTTTAGAAGAGTTAGACAAATCCTAATGCAATGGATTATTATGAGCAACATAAACACTTCCAGGACAAACTGCACTTTGCATGAATGAAGTCGCCGGGATTGGCAGTCCCTGGCTGTACGCTTCTATTTTTGTCTTGTTGTTGGGGTAACTTGCTATATTGTGTTAACTGCGCTCTTGGCTTGACTATTCTGTTTAAGAGTAAAATTCAGCTTATAAAACGGGGTAATCTACTGCATTTGGTATCCTGCGGGGTTTCTTACATGTTTAGGCTTTTGCAAAACCACTTGGCCTTTGCCGATACACTTGTTAACCTCACCAGCTCTATGAATACCATAAGTAACCAAACTACCATGTTAATGCATTGATCCGTAACAAACACCAAGCGACTTTTGTTGGCAGTGTGATACAATAATGTGTAAGCATCGATTTATTAATGATTTCATTTGATGGTGCAAAACAAATAAAAAGAGTGAGATGCATTAGTTATTTATTATTGCTTACATAGCCACTAGATCCGAACAAAGAGAGCTATGTTGTCCTCATGCACAAGGCTTGTCGGCCTACCACCTACCTAAATCTTTAAACCTGGACAGGATGTGGATAATATAACAAATTTTAGCGAAAGGAATGTACGGGACAGGTAAAAGGAACCCTTTTTGGCATCAGGAAATCGGGAGACAGATCGCCGTAGGTTCTTAAACCGACTTTGGTTTGTCAAAAGAGTGAATCTTAAATTTAAACGAATTTGCTTGGCACTTCTCTCTCAGGTAGTCAGTCAGCAGAGCAGAATACGGCTTTCGAAGCAAGGGCATCAGGATGTTTACTTGTCCGTACATAACTGTGTGTTTTAGCATCTGACGTAGGATAATGTCTGGTTAAACTAGCGACGACTAGGCGGAAGCCTGCTTGGATTTTAGTACTTCGGCTGAAGCAAGTATCTATGTTAGCAGTGAGTGATATTTTTTGAGGCAAATGTAATAACTGTAATGTTACATGAATTCATCTGATCCATTATGAAAATAGACGACGGTACAAGACCACCATTCTGATGGTACCTATTCAAACATGCTGTATTTTGTACAACTCGGGTTAAAAATTAGTCATCTATAGCTTTCACAAGAAATGGAGAATGTTCATCAGATGTAGTTGCATTGTTCGTGTTTACATGAATGTTTACATTTGAATATCTTCTAGAGGGCGGTGTATGATATAACTTTTGAATTGCGCTAAACATCATGTCAGTTTAATTGTTTATCAAAATATTTTATCGAGCCGGTGATTCAATGAGAATAGAACAGCCGTGCATTTTTTGATTTATTGACTTCCAAATTGAGTTATTCTCAGACCAGTGTACCTTAAGGGTTAAAGCAAAACTCAACTGTTACCAGTAGCACAGGATTCATCTATCTCACTAAACCTTTCTACTTATGAACTTCCTCTGCAAACTATAGTTTTGTGTCAGCCGTTACTACAGGGCGTTATGTGCCTGCAACTGGATATCTTTAGGATGCATCAGCAAAACATAGTTGATTAGTATTTGCAAAGCTGGGCTTAAATCAGACATTTACAATACCCTTCATTTCACATTAAAGACGATTCCAATCAGCGAACAGTGTAACAGTATCAAAATATTCAACTACATGCATTCGAGGATTTAATACATGCCTGTTATCTTTTATGGCCGCCTAGGAGATAACGCTAAACGAAATTAATGTTGCATCTGACCCTGGGTCGTATTAATGAGTCCTTCGCTTTTACAACAAGATCTACATAGTCAACGACTGTATCTCCGTCACTAAACATAGTGAGAAAAGGTAAATAATTGAAAATAATTTTTGACGAGTTTGAATAAGCATAGGATACTATATGGCCGTCCATTCACACGGGGCTGACACGGCCCTCTAGCGATGTCTGTGATTCTGATTTTAATTTGGTTCAATGGTCCAAATAGACGCTCTAAACAGACTAGCTTATTAAGCTTTAGTCTTGTGGTGACGGGGTGTTACCCAATACGTAGACGGTGATGCACAATCCTGATATTGTGGGAGCAACGGGGAGCACTAAGAACCTTGTCGACTTTTATGAACGAAACACATGTTTGAAAAGCACGGAAAGAAGACGAAGGCTGGTAGATGCATGCATTTCGTATTGTCTCCTCAGTACCATTAACAATAACCGATAAGCATAGATATAGCTAACAGTGGGTGCAACCAGACAAGCTTAAGGTGCAAAATGAATGACGGAAGTTCACACCTACGTCCAAGGCAGCTTTAGGCTGACAAATAATTGTTTCTGAACACACAAGGCTGGCTTAATCCGGCTAATTGCGACAGCCTCAGCAAACCGAAGGAAGCGGGGATTAGGGTGACGTAACACAACTTTAAACGCTGAGCCCAGCTCTAATTGGTGACCCGAGTCTAATAGGTGTTTGCCTATCGAGGAAGCCGGCGGTCTGCGCGAACATGGAATCTCACGAGGGCCGAACAAATTCGGCCGACTGTCTGGACGATGAGCTAGTGTTTATTACAGCAACATTAATGGCGAATGGCTACACTCGAAGATTTATCGAGAAACACAGCCAACCGCGAGGACCAAAGGACTTGGTGCACACGGCAGCCAAGAAGAAAGTGTATATCGAATTAACTTTCAAAGGTGACTTAGCCAAGCTGAAGACAACTAAGCGTATAATTTCGGCTACACAAGGAAGTTACTATGCTGCACAAGTTGTCGTTATCAACCGAACCCGATATTTGCCCATACCTCCAACGAAGGAAGCTCAGCCTATTGGGGCCAACTCACACTGTGTATACCAATTTGTATGTGACTGCGGAAAATGTTACATAGGCAGAACCAATAGAACGCTGACTTCCCGAATAAAGGAACATGTGCCAAGATGGGTTCAACGTGAAGTTGCTCAGATTGCCTACCCTCGTCAGATTCCATGTTCGCGCAGACTGCCGGCTTCCTCCATAGGCAAACACCTATTAGACTCGGGTCACCAATTAGAGCTGGGCTCAGCGTTTAAAGTTGTGTTACGTCACCTTAATCCCCGCTTCCTTCGGTTTGCTGAGGCTGTCGCAATTAGCCGGATTAAGCCAGCCTTGTGTGTTCAGAAACAATTATTTGTCAGCCTAAAGCTGCCTTGGACGTAGGTGTGAACTTCCGTCATTCATTTTGCACCTTAAGCTTGTCTGGTTGCACCCACTGTTAGCTATATCTATGCTTATCGGTTATTGTTAATGGTACTGAGGAGACAATACGAAATGCATGCATCTACCAGCCTTCGTCTTCTTTCCGTGCTTTTCAAATTGTTGAAGGGGACTAACTGCTTTAAATTTCTGAAACCCATGTTACCAAATGGCTTATCTAGCAGAACATTAACAAAACCTATTTAAAATATTGCGCTTTGTAAGTTATACTTAGTTTGCAGTGATCTCGATTCAGCAAGTGGAGAAGCATTTGCTTTTTAAGGGTAAGTAGGTGGATAAAATAATTTGTATAAATTCATTTTCTGAGTAATCACGGTTGCCCAAAATATTTACGGTTAGGTTGGTTATTGTTAAGGATGCTAGCGGAAAAAAACAATACGAACAGCTAAGTTTCAGCAATAGTACTATCGAACATGCTTTTTTGTTAAGAACCATATAGATCTCTAAGACATAATGCGAAAAAGAATAGAACCATCATAAAAGTTAACTCTTTTAAAGTTAACTAACACCTGTATGTGGCTAACGAAAGCAAAACAAATTGTTGTAATCGTTGACACTTTTCTATGTACTGATATAATTTGAGCGTTTTTTGTACCGGCATGTTTTTTCACCGTATTTAAATTATCTTTAGGAAGTGTAGTTTCAAATAAGTTGTATACAAGATTAAAGAATGCAAAGGAATGTTTTATGTTCAAAAGCCAAACATACAGATATATAATCCTGCTTCATGATCCTTCCTGTGCCACCGTACACTTCCATATTTTAGCTTTTCTTGTCATCAACAGAAATGCAATAGCTAGTTAACACTCGCGCGCGAACGCATTATTCGCATTCCAGTAATTATGTTCAATTGTTGTTTGACACAATTATCATTAAGTAAAATGGTACAATCTTGTCCACTGACGGAAGCCTCGCGGCAAACATCAAACGCAATTCCATTTTAAAGTACGAAGGATACTATCATCTTTTTCACCTATCGATAATAGTATGAGCGTATACATTCAGGACAACAATACATTTATATTTATTTTACAAGCTTCCTATAGGATTGTAGAGCCTGGATCATCCGAGCCAAATTTTCGAACTTTCATTTTCTGTTAAAATCAAACTACAAAAAATGTGCGAATTACCTGGGTAGTCTGTATAGCCGTCGTAAAAGCGATTTTCGTCTTTAGATTTTACTAGAAGTCGCATGAGTCTACTTAGCCGGTCTAGATCAATTTGTAAAATATTGAATGAAAAACGCAGCATTTAAACGCCGGTTATACATTTTCGATACTAGCAACCTGTTAGTATTAAAGGTAGACTGAAAGGCCAATGTGCCGTTAGATGGTAATTGCGCCGGCTACAAGTTTACATTTTTTCACCTAATCCACTTCCGCTAGCAACCATTTAAATATTATCTACTGTTACTGTAATCAGACATAAAAGTGCACATTTATTTGTCCTATATTGGTTGCTTTAGTCTAGACTTTAGATGATATTTAATTTCGTAAATACATGGGCGCCAACCTAGTAGCGTATCCCACATATATATTGCACGGACCAAGGGGAGTCTCGTTAACTTGTTGGTGGAGAAAACGGGTCACTAATGACGCTGTCTCGTTGTAGTAAGTTGTAACCACGGCAACACAGGTTTGTGCTCATTAATGCCTGTTACAAAATTTCGACATGTTGCTACAAACAGTAGATTGAAAACTGGATTAATTACTGGAGAACCAGATGAGCTTTGGTTGCTGCAATCTACGATAACGATTGAGACTAACAATTCAAAATGTTCTCAGGTTGTATAAAGAAAACATTTTACCGATTTAAATGAAGCAATTCTTTTCTCAAATTTGGTTACTTTAGTCCCATTTAACCTTATCGACTATGTGGTGGATTAGAGTACGTTCCTGAAAACAGCTTTTTCTATTTCAGTCATTTGTGTCCAGTTATGGTGTGGTAAAGATGAATGACGCGTTGTATTAATCATCGCTGCATTGTTAAGGAAATACTACATGTTTGGGACGTTTGAGAGATATTTAACCGCGTACATGCAACTGTGTACTTAAACACCAACTTATATGGCGATTTTCTGTTAATAAGAAAATCTCAGAGTATCTGTCGTATTGTTTGGTTTACTTAAATCGCAGTAGTGGCCATAAGTGTTTTTTACAGGATACTTTAAGATGTGCTGCAGGTCTTAGGATATTTTGTGTTAGAACAATTGATTAATCTATTGGTAGATCACTAAATATATACAATCAGCTGGGGTAATAGTTAATAGTGTATTGAATTACACATCGTTTTTACATCGCTTAAACATAGGTTACTCGAAGTACATTAGTAAGCATCTCCATGATGATTAACATCAATGTTAAATATGCCATTCTGAATGTTTATAGTCCATAAGTACAAAGGCGTGTTATGTTTAGGGTGAGGCTTGCCAATAAATTAAGTGATTCGTTTCATCCATATCAATATAAACGACATGCTAAATGTGGACCTTATTTTTCCAGGTACTGTGTACAATGATTTACCGATGATATTTACAATTGCTTAGTAACATTAAAATTTCGATTATGAAATCCAATACTTTTGGCGTTTGTCAATACATTCTGTCGTATTAGAAGACAGTATTTTGGTTGACTTGGGTAAAATATTTTGAGCCACGGAACAGTACTTGAAATTTTACACGTTCCTCATACATATGTGTGTAAGCTATCTGATACAGGAACTGCAAATCGTTTGAACCGAGCTTAAGGTATAAAGTCAGATAATTATAAGCAATTTGCTATCCCTGTGTAAAGCGGTATGAGTACAAGCGTACCGATTTCCAAATGCTTTATCTTGATGATAGAATTTGTATTAGTATTAATCATTCGTTTATATACTTGTGAGTATCCTTTTGTAGTTAACTAAACACAACGCTGCAAATATTCAGATAAATCATTTGTTACCTGTAATGGATGAAATGGCTTAATTTAGAGAAATCAGGCGAGCCACTCCTCTACTAATAATACTATACGCATACAAAAATTAATCAGAAACCTTTTATCAACTACCACCAATTCAGAGAGAGTGCAATGTATAATTGACTTCGGATTGAAATTTTAATTTGGTAATCACCATACCAATGAAAAAGTACAGCCTTGCTAATTTATCATAATACTACAACGTCAGGGATTCGCGAGTTATCTACACATCAAACAGTAAAATGTATAACCAATTTAAAATGTTCAAACTATGTGTAACTCATCGAAAACAATCAGTCAAGGTAGTTAAGTAGTATTTGAGTAGTAGTAGTAGTAGTATTAGTAGTAGTTAAGTGATGCGAAAAGTAGACAAAAAATCTGTTTAAGCATTTAAGTGTAATTGCACTAAGTGGGCCAAACGGACATTGTACAGAAACAAACGTAGGTTCATGGTACGAGATTTTGAAAATTGTAAATTATTTACAGGAAAAACGGTGAATCGCTAATACACGTAATTATAAATAACGTAGTAAAGCTAAAATGGAATAAATAAGCTCATAATCATTGCTCAAATTAAAACTGTAAACTCTTCAAGAATGACATATTGTTATCTGCAGTTATGTGTAGGTTTCAAAATGGTTATTGACAAAAATGATATACCGTAAATACTTGTGCTTTTATTCCACTTGCTTAATATAAAAACGCCGGTTACCTTCACTACTATCATTTCGAAAATATCAACATTAATCCTGAAAAAGAAGTGCATGTAGAAAAATCGAACGTAAATCCAGTACAACAAAGTTTCTTCCGGTATTTCTGAGTAAACCGGAAACAGGTTGGATGAAGTTAAGAATTAGATTACACAAAAATGCTATTTTCGCGCAATAGTTTTTATCATCGGTTAACTAGGAAATATTAGCTGGAAAAACAAAAGAGACAGTTGGTTTGAATGACACGTGTTAAGTATTTTTGAGTAGATTCCGCACACAATTTAAGACAAATTTTCATATTGATTACGGCAGGCACAACATTTCGAGATTTGCTACAAAATGATGAAAAAAGTTTAAAAGAGAAACGTTGTTCTAAAAGTACAACTATACATTGCTGTAAGTTAAAAAAGCTAAGTCAAATTACGCATTTTACTTGATCGTAAGCTTGCATCTACCAACAGCAGCTAATAATCCAAAAATTGCTTTTAGCTCCTTGTAATTTCACACTTGATGCAAAAGTGATAGTCGTAATAAACCTATTTATTAGCAGATATAACGTCTTATTTTCATACCGTCCACGGTACATATTTTATGTGCCCAAAACTCTCGTACCTGCAAATTTACCTTCTGCGTCAGTGCGTATACAGTAGACAAAAATATTGATGGCATATTCACGGCTTTTCATTTTCCGAAACATGATGTATTTGTATAATAAATTTAATTTAACCTAGATCGTCAAATTTTATGTTTCCGTAGTACCGATCTTAGGACTTTAACATATCAGACCTTACTTTTCGATAAATACAAATCGACATGTTTCAGGACAGCGTAAATTATCCCGAAATATGACTTTATTGCGCTTTAGGTCAAGCTTGATTTATTGCAAGCCATTTTATCAGCTAAGTATAACATGCATTATATTAACTAAGTAAAATAATAATGCTCTGCGATTAGGGCACCTGATTTACATGTAATTTTAACTCATTTCGCTTATAAGATAAACTTTGTATTAGTGTGGCGTATTACCGTAACTTGGCGTTGACTTACATCGTTATTTCAAGTATTATTGTTATTTTACAAGAGTTATAATACAACCATACGCGCTAGAAGACTCAAAACAATTTGATATTTTAATGCTCCCAATTTGTTATCTGTGCTCTACTGTCATATCTTACGCATATATGCTGCCAATATAAAGTCGAACAAAGATTTATATTAAACGGTCATCTCGCAACGCGAGAATAGAATACCAAACTTTATAAAAGAGTACGTTTCAGCGAAAATAATTGAATATCGGTAATAAACGCTTAATGGTAATTTATCGGCCGTTTTTGGGATTACACGGTATTTGCGATAGTGCAATAGCTTCTCGGAAAATATTTTTCTTGTTAGCCCTTATGTTCGGAATTAAAATGGAAAATAACTCGTAATATTGATAAAAACTTGGTTCTAGCCCGATGCTGCAACGCGTTCTAATGATGGAACTCCCGGTGGTATATTGAAGCTCTAATGAGCAATACTCAAGCGCAGACATGTGCAACCCAGTCGCATGTATTATATTGCATTTGACAAAGTCTGACGAATTAGCACGGATTCTAAATGCACCGCACAAACTGACATTTATATGACGGGAACAAGTTAACTTATAAGCTTAAAGCACGTCCAGTTTGCGTGTAGACAAAATACAGTAATAAAGATCCATATTCTTTAGTTGTAGCGAAGGGTTTTAGCAAGAAAAATCAAGCTTTTAAGTCTGTCAAATATACAGATCTAAAACTAATAGATTACATATGTTTGCTGCCAATTGCTTATAGCGCATAATAAATCGAATTGGTATTGTGTTTCGTCATAGTAACGTGATGAGTTGATGGTTATATATACCAGGCATATCATGTTTCTGAGGAGACGCATAAATGAAATATATTTTATTAAAACTCCTAACACCATTTCTGTTTGATTTGTAAGGTTTTGTTTATTTATTATCACACGTTGCTACGGATAATGGTATGTTAATTCGCAAGCAACAATTTTCGGCATCCGCTGATATTCATATCTGACATCAATCTACAAACATATGCGCATACCTAGCTAAAAATGAAAAGCACACTTTAGCTATTACTCAAAAAGGTAGTCTTTGAGGATTTTTGGATCCTCCTTTTGCAAAGCTGATTTAAAATGCCGTGCCACAGGTCATATTAAGTTTATAAAATAAGCTGAGAGGATGACAAATGCAATCACATTTGTGTACGTTAATCGGCGCATGTGCTGGCTTGACAAACAAATTTAGTTTAGTTGATTCATGTTAAGTCAACCAATATTACAATCCAGATGGATATAGTTACAATGCGCGCATAATGTCGCCTAGAATACTTCCATATATTGCGTATACAGGAAATAATTGCGGTTCCCTTGAAGCGGGAGTTGGTTAGTTATTGGAGCGCATTGGATTGCTTAATGACAAATGTAAGGCGACGGGCTATTAGTTTACTGCGAATATTAAGAAGCATGCGTGTAAGTCAAAAACGTTAGACTCGCTGAAATACCAGAAAGTTAAGTTCAGGAGAAGTAACAAATAACGGTATGAATTTGTATATTATATATATATATGTCTAAGATAAACCATCTTTTATCCGAAAAAAATGTCTTAGGCACATTAGTTCGTTTACTCTCATTCAGTATATTCTATATTGCGCAGTGATTTCAGAAAAGGTAATAAGTAGTGTGGATCCCGTTTAGAAGTAAACAAAAAGCACATCCTGGTATGAGGTCCATCCCAATCAATGATCCCTTAGCTGTGATTACCAAGCCCTTATACCAAAATTTGTCCTTTACTCAGCGCATGTATTTGCGCTGTGGCTTACAGGTAGATGTTGAAATACATTAAATTAATGTAATTTTTCTTTTACACTTTGAGCGTAGCCAGAACAGTAAATTGCTCACAATTTGACCAAGTTTTAAACTTTTGCCAAAATGCGTCATTGTTTAACACAGTAACGCCAGATGTGTTATCGGTGTTCTACCATGGTTTAATCAATACCGCTTGTGCTATTTGAGCCCTGTTGTGTAAACATCATTTTTACATTGTGTCCCGCATCACCACACATTGTAGCAATGCAACATAAGCTATGGTATGCAACATATAAATTGCTTGACAAATCCCAATAGGATGAGCAGGGTGCGGGTTTAAAAACCAATTTTATAAACAACAAGAAATAGGAATGATTCCTGGCTAGAACTGACTGTCCAAGCTATTCTCCTGAACACCTCTATGTGTTTCTTTATCTTTGGACTGGTGAGTTGCCTATTATCTTAAGGGAAACTTACTCTGTCAAGTAAAGTGTGTGCGATCGTATGATATAAACGCGTCTTATAAAATCGGTAATGTTTACCCTGAAATGATGTGTTGGGAATGTGTGCTATATCCTGTATACCCGAAGAAAAAGTGTGCTTTGTGGATAAGTAAGCCGACTGTAGTGCAAGGCAACTTCCAGCTGGCGACCCCTCAGTTTTGTATTGTGAATGATTTGCAGCAGGACTGGACAGGTGTGATTTGGGTAAAACATGATGTGGTACCTCGCGGAAGCCGATATTGATCTATTCCTGTGTTGGTAGGAGAAGTGGAACAAACATTCAACGAATATGTTCGCTCTAACTTGTGGAAGTTAAGTGCAAACATATAATATCCTCGCCAGTGGATCCAGGCCTAGATCGCTTACTCCACTGTGGCCTTTTGTAGTTGTTCAGCATTCACAGAAAGCTAGATGGGTCAAACTTTCCGAAATCGCTGTGTAATAGTCCAGCGTGATGTCTCTCTTCTTTATGTATTTACATTATGTTTCTAATACTCAGATGCTGCTTTCCAGGGAAGCGCATTGCAACTGCAGGCCTCTAAGTCCACATGCATTCGGAGGTTGATGTTATTTGCTCAAACTTTTACCGTTTGACTTTTAGGGTACTTAACCGAAAAATCGTGTTTAAAGTGAATAAATGAATAGTTTGCATAACTTCAGCGCTCCACATTATGTTCCTCGATTTGAAGTGTAGAGGGGAATTTTCAGCAGCTGTCTTTGTTGTCAGTGTATAAAATAGCTTCTATGCTTTGAAGTTAAGTTTGTAGTTTAAAATACAATGGTCAGCCATTTTTGACTCAACATGTCCGTCTTGGCTGTACAAGAATACTGCCATGGAAAATAAGTGGGAACTGAAGGATCCAGGCAGTAAGCGTGTGTGAAATGATGAGACATTTTCATGTACTGGAATGTATGTTGCTCATAAATGTATACAAAATATCTATTTAAACTATTTCTCCGCTGTTTTGAATTTGCCAAAGAAAACAAAAAGAATATCGACGGTAAGTAATAAAACAGAAGCGCAGATATAAATTCGAAGAAGTGAAACCGGCAGATTTAGTACAATTAAAAGGTGTGAAGCCAATTATGATAACGCGCAGACGTCTGCACATAGACCACGTGAATTAAAAGAGTGCAAGGAAAGTTACATTGAAAACACCAGATGTTTAGACGCATAGAATAAACACATAAGAGGCAATTCATAGCTTATCTACACAGCATCTTACGGAGTAAAATATAACTTCCCATAGGGCAAAGCAGATCGAAATGTCAAAGGACAAAATGGTTCTACACAATTACTCCATTCACTTAAGAATTAACGCAAACTGCTTAATATTTCACTCAAAAGCATTCGTCCGTAATGCAGTAAATTTAATCAGATACCAATCTAACATTAATCCAGCTAGCATTGAGGAGTCAGGGGTGGACATCGCATAAGAGAATTTACGTACTTATGCGCGAGTGTGGAATGTGCGAGCGGTGTAAAAATTTCAGGGTCAATGCGCCCAATGGCCCGAGCGGAAAATGTGATAGCCAAACGTCGGACATCAAACGCGCTTGACATACGAAATCGCCAGCTTAGTTCCGAAACCTCAAAATGATTTCATGCGTCTGACTTGTAAGTGGAAACATCTATACGGTTCCGTTAGACCGTCACTAGTCAGCAGATTTGTCACTTATACTTTCCTCCAGTTTGGTTACACAAGAACCGCACGCAAGGGATTATGCGAAAAGAAAAGCTTCATCATAGTTCACCTAACAGCTTTGTATTTATTTAGATTTATACAGTTTTTTAATATTTATGTTACATTATGCGCGATAAGAAGAAGAGAAATGTACGCCCGTCATCCGTCCGATATAAAGGTTCGTATCCTGATGAAAGCCATGACTGGTAAATGGGAAGACATGTAAAAGCTGCATTAAAACATTAGAATTGAATGAACCCACAATAGATGGTAACGTGTCGCGTCGAAAGTGTCTGTCCGATAGTCACGTGGATTGCTTGGTGGAATGGAAGGTAATTGGACCCTACGGTTACTTTGGAAACTGTTCCGTTACGGCTGAAGGGTGAGTTTGAAGTGTATTTAGCGTCAGCCAATGGCACGCTACCTAGACCTTCACCTATTGACAATGAGAAAATTGCATGCATTGCCGAAATTAAAAAAAACAATGGCTAGTAATTGGCTAAGGAAGGCCTAAGTTTTTAAGTTGATGAACTAAGAGGCAGAAGGACGGCGAGCGGCGGATGTGACAAACCTGTGACACCGACCTGGAGCATATATTCTACAGTGCATTTGAGAAGAGTCTTTCGTTTTTGCTCAGTCGCCGCGCTGGTCAGGGGTAGATTGGAACGCACTAATTTGCCGACCCACCAATGGCATGTACGTCTACTGTATTTACTCATCCACGCATGTCTGGGGGTGTGAATACGACGTGCGGACGCATTGCGGTGCATGTGTCCTTGAAATATGTTAATGACCCTTGTCGAATTTGACACCGGCCAGATCAGATTGGGTCGATGCGGACGTTTTTGGCTGGTGGTTTGCAACATCTCGACAGCAGTGCATAATGCACTGGCTACCGTGTTCAAATGTTGATGGCGCTTCGACAGTTGCTTAATGTTATCCCAGCAAATGATAAAAGGGTTAGTGACAACGCTGTTGTAGACTGAATGTTACCTTCACATAAACCCCCTTAGCAAAATAAGAATTCGTAACAATTAGGCGGTGAAAATATGAGATGCTACTTCTGCATAAATGAGGCCGGAACAATGTCTACCAGCTACTGGAGGTTCATCGGATCTATTTGCAAGTGCGCGGCCGCCTAAGGAGTTAATTCCAGCAGAATACAGAAATAAAAAGAAAGCTGAGTGCAGTGGCTTTTGAACAGATTTTATCAGATCTCATTTTATTCCATCAGCTTGGACAATTAAATCAAAATCAGTTTCGCAATGAGCACGAGAAGGAATTTTACAGTATTGGTATGGTAAAAGAATCCTAAAGTAGATAAAGAAGCGTTTAGGTCAAACCTAATCACCCATTTTAGAAAGAAAGGTGATGGAAGAATCAAGCGCGTACGATGCATTTATTTGATGAAGCCAGTCTGTTTACGGCTGAATATTCAAGCGTTGTTGGTGTATTAAGCATTTGATTGACTTGACTTGAGTTCCTCGCCTTGGCAGACTTGAATGTTTAAATATTCCTTATCGCCCAGATACGTATCCGGCCAATTTGGAAAACCTTAATATGCCATCGTACTAGAATTTTTGGTATTTTAAGTATCCATGGAAACTGTGTAAATAGATCACTGAGGATTCACGTTCAACCGTTTGTTCCACGGTCATGACACATTCAGTAGTTGCGAATGACTTAAAAAGCGTAAAAGTATTGCCCATTAGTTAATTTCCGGTGGCCGGTGGGACTCTCTGGGACTCTTTTAACTTCCGATATAATTCCACGGGATGTACAGCTGAGCGGCTAATCGTACTCCCACAACGACCGAACAACAACAGATCATGGTGACGTGCTGGTATAGATTTGTTTTCCTATTTCGTTAGACTGCTGCTACCAAAAGAAATGCGGATGTTCTACGTGTGCCCTAAAGCTCGATCCACCTGAGTGTTGGCGAAATGTGGGTGGGTGAGATTTACTCTTTTATGTTTTTCTCAAAAGCAAAATGGCACCACTTCGCGTAAGGTACGTCCCTTTCTTTCATTTGGAATTGTCTCTAGCTCTGCTAAGATTCATTTGGGGATTACAATAATTACAGTAAACAACGATAACAGTGGTTTCTCGCTGCATTGATAGACCATATATTGTTAACCGGTCGTTATGTGCTACGTTGAAGCTATTCATATTGCGAAGACATGTCACACGCTATGCCAACTAACTTGGGCAAGATTGTAAACCTTCATTGGCGTTATAATAGACAGTGTTTACCATAAGCGTCAGTGATTTTTTGTGCTATCAATGCATACAACCCAACCGAGAGTCCTATCACAGTGGGCTACAGTCCAAATTCATCTGATACTAGCCGGCAATCCACCTAGAACAGGTGGCCACCAGACTTACCACGAAGCGTAAGGCTGACGACAAAATTCTGATTACATTTAGATTGGTATCTGATTAAATTTGCTGCATTACCGACGAAATCTTTTGAGGTGACTGATTAATCAGTTTGCCTTTTGTCTAAATCTTTCTGCATATGTTTTTAGTTTTTTATTTAATATGGTTATATCTAGCGCTGAGCGTGATGAGGATTTCCGATTCTTTACTTTTCTACTGGGTACAGGTTTTGTGTTGCTTCCTCACTTCGCCTGATTTCGAAATTTTGGATCCATCTCGAAATTCTTTCACTTTTTAACGGTATTGGCACATTCTTCTTCTGCTTTTGATAGCAAGTTTTGTCATCATTTAAATATGTTGTGTAAAGTAAAAATACTTCAGTTCTAGTTGTTTTGCTTTAGGACACCGTCGGTCACTATGCTCTATCATATGCTGTTGATGTCCAGTGTATTTGATAGCCGATATATTGAGTGACGATTAGATGTATTACATTTAGTCGTACATTTGATTCCTTTTATCAGAATTGCGTCCTACAATTATGTTATCAATTCAGAAACCAAAATCTGCTTTAGAATTTTAAGAATTTGTGCTTCATTTTGTTAATCATTTCTTTCATTTTGTTTGTCTCGGCGGATATTTAGGGTTTCATTAAAATGTTTCTGTAATTGCACCGATATATATTTTTAAAGCTCTACGCTTAGACATAATGCCATCAGAAACATTTGGATAAAACTAATGTCCAGAAATTTAAAAGATGATACAACACAACACAGCAATGTCCATTGTTGCGTCAGAGGACGAGATAAACCCGGTTGCTCAAGCTGAATTACGGTGTTTTCTTTTCAAAATTCTGGTGTTAACAGGGTGTCCGTATTTAAAAGCTAGGTCTGGATATCTTTAATTCCGGGCCCTATCTTCATAGACATTTTCAATTGTAGCTTAAATTTAAATATATATTTATATCAGCAATGCAGGTTCATTGCAGTAGAATAATTGCAACTAACCTGCAATGTGAATTTGTTGTTGCCTCAGATGTGCTCCTCTGTGCAAATGTGTACGAAATTGCTTTTCAGCGCGCGCTGCAGGACAACAAATTCTATCTCATCTCGTTGAGTGAACTGATATTTATACATTTGTCGTTTATTTGAAGTTGCCGTATTTCAGCCTGGTAGCGCCCTTTAACTACCAAAGCAAACATCGATTCCATTGACAATTTGAGTTTGTTGTACTTATAAATTATTATGACTTAAACACTGTAGGGTGCTGAATGCGGTATTTTGCATGAAAGATTTCTCGAGGATAGTTTATTTTTTTCAGAGTTGTTAGAAATTAGTGAAGGTACTATGTAACGTCATACAGCAATGCGGTTAAAACTCAATGAACGTAGTTTAACAGGTAAGTTTGCTAACAGGTGTTCCATTATTTTACGACAGGGATAGTATATATTTGACAGATCTTAACGCTTATTAGCACTTGTTCTGCTGTATTGTCCTTGCCTTTAGATAACCGAGACCCACAACTTGATTTCTTTGCCCCCGTATCTGCAAGCAAGAAGAAAAATTGCTTCATCTTAGCTTACATCATACTAGAAGTACAGAACAGACTTCACTTGCAACGATTTATATATATGGTGGTGATATCGGATTGTTATAACTTTTAGTCCAATGGCGGCTTTACGACGTTAGCTTATATTTCAGTTTACATAGCACGTTGCAGAGTAGCGCCAACACATTTCACCGCGCACATGTTGATCAATGTTATGCTTGTGAACAAAATGCATCATAGTTTAACACAGTAAAGCTCGATTTGCAATCGATGGTCTAGAATAATTTATCCTCTACCGCTTGCGCTTGATGGGACCAGTTGTTAAATATATTTTGTTACATTGCTTCCCCATTAAATCACTAGATTGTTGGTCGATGTCACACATGTGGGATACCATATATGTCAAATTGTTTTGGTACCCGATTTAAGAACATTTAACAACTCACGATGTCATGATGGTGTGCTCTGCCCATAGATTTTCAACGCCTACGGATTAAGAATGCCTTACCATTTGGTTGATCATTCAATGAATAAGTTAGTCCTGTTTAAGCCAGTGCACGGAGATGATAGTTTGTTTTAATTGTGACTGAAATCACTCCGGGTTTACACTTTTTGACTAAGTTGAGTTCGTAGGTACGCTTGTGTTGGAAGCGATGCTGTTTGAGATATATTAGGTTTGAAGTTCTTAATTATTTTCAATTTATGAAGTGTTCGAGCGTCAATGTTCGCTAAAAGTTTATAAGCGCTTTGACGAGCATAAATGTACATATTAGGTTATTGGAATTTTGTTGCACATATTTATGGAAAAACATTTTTCGGAAATTAGTAATGGCTACATCGTAGTTCAAAAACGAATAGATACCAATTTAGGTATCATTTACTCAGCATTTCGCAAAGTGAACTACAATTCCTTACACTATTTTCACTTTTAGAAAGCACACTTGATGCAATGCTTGCTTTCCATCCACGTATCTATTAAACACAGCTTAAACACGCATTGAATAACGGGATAGCGCCTAATATATCATGTAAATGTATGTTAGCTTACATCATTGTTGCCAAATTCCGGTTAAGTAGTTAAATTAAAGTTAGAATGATCAAAAGTTGGCTTAGGCAGCGGCCACAACATTTTAAATTTCTCCGAAAACGGTAGAAATCAAAATTGAAGTTATCAGAATGTCCAAAGCTTAATAGATTGCATGTTCTCAAGTTCAGGGTAT
The DNA here is from genome assembly GCA_944474145.2 of Dicrocoelium dendriticum. Classification (NCBI taxonomy): domain Eukaryota; kingdom Metazoa; phylum Platyhelminthes; class Trematoda; order Plagiorchiida; family Dicrocoeliidae; genus Dicrocoelium; species Dicrocoelium dendriticum. Next base: position 43,341,414 of record OX104067.1, on the reverse strand, counting down.
CAAGCCTTTGTGGGCATGCTCAAAGAATTAAAATTATTTTCCTGTGCAACAAAGATGAATGATCGGAAATAAAATCCAAGTACACAAACCAATTTTTCTTTATGGATAGGGCACTAAGGTAGATTGCTATTTCAGTGTTGAATGATGCTGTACAACATATCGTTATCTTGATCGGTAATTAGCCTGGGAATATTAATCTGAAATCTTTACAAAAAGATATTTGTTAATAAGGAAAAAGCTTAACATAATAATAATGTATTTAAAATGATTTGTAACCGTGCGCTTTGATTTGTTAAAGGCTATTCAGTGATAAACTCGTTTGCTGTGGCAAGCACATGAGTCTGGGGAACTTTAGGCAAATAGAGAAGGGAAAGCTAAGCGTAAACTGAAATATATATAAAAGCGTATTGACAATAAAGACGTAGAAGCTAAAAAATGTGTTCAGTTTACTTCCTTTCTAAATCTTATTTCAAGCCGCTTTAAATTTTTGCATTTGATTTCAAGTATTCCTATTTTGTTTATTGCAGCTGTTATTGTGTAGTGAACATCTGCATTAATCTACTAGATTGGAGCAAATCATATTCGTATTTCTGTTACAGAGGTTCCATAAGCTGACTGCTATATTTTATGCGTGATACTTGTTTCAGGACAGATATGCAAGTTTTTGAGTATATATTACATCATGCACTAGTGATAGGAGCTAGCAGATTTTGATTGCCAGAACGATAAGTTTAGCTGGCTAATTCGGTTCTCCCATTACCGATACACTAAAAAGAGCGATGTTTTCATCACAAATAGTAACGAAAACGTTCACTAACATTACTGAGCGCAGCAAGTAGTTTAGCTAACACATTGTTACTTCCATCTTGATTATTGTCGGTTATATTTTGAACCATATAGCTCCTTTTCTATTTGAATGTTGAGTGCATATTTTACCGTCGTTATGAGACACATAGCTTGCCTTACACTAACATCAATTTGTTTTCAGCAAATATAATTTTAGTTTTATTAACTGCCTCTTACATTAGAGGGGATGGTTGTCAGGCTGTCACAACGAATGATACAATATTACGAAATAAATGCTTTATATTGATTGGTTCACTATTTTTACAGCAAAACATCAACCCGAGTATTTCTTCTTTTCTGAATGCTTAAAGCTAGAAATGTCATCAGTTTCTGCTTAAATACTTAGTACTATACATTTACCTGCTTCGTATATAACCAGTAATGCATGTCACTAAAATAGAGGAATTGTCCCATGGTCGTTTACTCGAATATTTAAACGTTTAACAAAGTGTATCCAGTTGCGGTCAGGATAAGAATTACTCACATAGCATTATCAGTTTAACCATTACGGTTTACCTTTTGTTTTCGGTTTAATACACATATTTTGGCCACAACAGCGTGTAATGGATGTGTATTTGTTAAGTCGCTCTGATTGCCTTATGCATTTTAAACTTATCAGTTCCTACGTGTAACCTTAGCACTTATCCACACCGTTATCCAGTGAAGCTAGAGAAGCGAAATCTCCTAGATACTTGAGGCATTATTCAGCTTTACATATTTTGTACATTGATGTGCTTGTTTTAAAAGAAAAAGGTGCATTTAAAACTGCATATCCCCTATTTGTTACATACTTGACATACATATAATTTTTGGACTATATCTACAGGTAATTCGAGGATGTCAACTGTTATGTCACTGTTGATTCATCAAAGATATCACATGAGTGAACCCGGAGCTTGTGGTCCTGAGTCACAAAACTGTCAGTACTTCATGCCTTTACAGTATGAAATGCATCACACATTCAGGGCCTAGATGGAGTTTTTGAATAGGCGAATGCTGTGCCGCCTCTCAAAAGCTAGTTTTCGTAGTGTGCGTTCAGATTTAAGTAATGAGACCGTACGCGTGTGATCCTTGATGAATTACGAGTAGTCTGTACATGTCGCGAAATCACTGGGCATTGCCTTCATTAACCAGGTCATTACTTGTGTTTGACTTGCTCCTAGCTCGAAGTAGCATTTTCTACTAGTCGGTTTTGTCAGATTCAAAAATTCCTGTTCATTTAAATTTATCTCATACTATGAACTGTTTCAGCAACTGCGCTTTCTATTGCATTACCGGCGTAGGCAAATAGTAACTTGATAATAGGTTGCCTCGTCTGCTGCATCTACATTGCACCAATCAATACATGCCTCAGTATATAAGTAAAGTGACAATGTCGACATACATTGAGGTTTGACGGGAACAACGATAAGCGTTTCACTAATTATTTGCTGCTGCTTCGTACTACAGTTTATTGTTCATGTACACCAAACGCTTGTGTTAAGCGGGCACACCTAACAACTCCAGTTTACTGGTCCACTAAACTATGTTTCCTGATATATTTTCATTTTATAAATCAAAACTACTATCACAAATATAGTCATCGTGTTTGCTGATTTGAGCGGTCAAGTCGGGAGTCATTAGTTTTGGTTACATTGATTGCGTTTCAGGTGTAGGTTGACCATCATGAATGTGTTAATGCTAACAAGCGCGTGGTGGGCTGTCATAAATCGGCTTGGCTTAATAGCGTCGGAGAAGACATCAGCAGCGAAAGGAGCACGAACGTCTAGGATATGACGGCAATGGGAAGTTAATTAAGCTGGGAATTGTGATGCCCTCTGCCACCATCTAGATATATTTGCACCCTGAACTATAGGGTAATTATCCACTAAAGCAGTTCATGTCTTTAAATTTTGAAGAGCAAAACACAACCAAATATGCATTTACATATGCATATACACAATACTAATTGTTATTCTTAATATTCAGTAATTATGAACCCCTATTCGATTCCAAGTGCGTAGCAAGAAATCGAATTCCTTAGATTAATTCAAAAACTAGGATAAAATAGGCTGTTTTCTCTGTGCAACTTTAATATAAGCATTTAAAATTCGTTGTTACAACAGAATATTGACATGCACTAGCGAGATTGCTTCGCATATTCCTGTTCCTTTTAAAAATACTGGCATTGGGATCTGCCAAACATTCAGTTTAGATATAGGATATATCGAGTTCGTGTTGATTTAATGTTGGATTATGCTATACTAATAGTGACATTAACCTAGCTTGTGGCATTATATGAGTGCGTACCTTCAGTAGATTAATATATGCGTTGAAACTACTGTCCCTGTTTTCCTGCTATAATTGTGCTTACACATTTTTGAATTTACAGGTAAGCATTCGCTTCAACAAGCACAAACAAGAACAGTTGGTTAGTTTTAGCGGTAAATTTCTGGCAATTTCAGTTGCTATTCCATATGGCATTATAGCCTTTTTCCCCTTTTATAGCCCTTATAAACTTTTTCAGTAATATGTTGTGCGGACTATTGGACTAAAACAAATGGTACTGATCTGATTAAGGTTCTTGGGGCAATTTAACTAAATGCATGCATTTCGTTCTCTATAGAAAATGAGTTGATCTACAAACAAGATTATTTTAACGCTAGCTAAACTTTCTCCGCTTGCGATCAGAACTGTTCACCTAATAAAACTGTGCATGACATTGGAGTAGTTCACTCATCAATTACACGGAACCACGTGTCATTCAATAATAAACGCAAAACAAATTTCCATAAATTGACGCGGACGATTAATCAAGGCTAATGAAACTAGTTGTGCAAAACCGTCCTCCGGAAAAACAGTATGATTACATCTCAGCGGGATATTCCTACTTATTTGGCAATTTCAAGTTACCCCCTGAACTTGTACTTCTCCCCGGCTATTGTAAGATCTAGAGGAAGTTTGCGAAATAATGAATGAAACTGGAGTCACACGCACAGCAGCGCGCTTGACTGACTCGCGTTTTGACCTGTCATTGACACGCCGTGCGTAACTAGTACATGTCAATAAGGTCACCTATGAGAGCTCCCTTATAAGACTGAAAATTCAATGATCAGTCTTGATAGGCTTGAAGCCGATGGGATTGGAGCAGTCGCTTCCGTATTATCTCTCGTTGGAGCCGGAGTTTGGATACTGGAAGGCGGATTTTAATGGAATTACTCTATCCGCGAGCCAGTTGGACTGGTCGTTTCCAAACGATTCATATGTTAAAGCCTATTGGAGCATCAGTAAAGAAATTCAAAGTCATTGTGCGCTTGATTTTAACTCCTAAAATGTTGAAACGTTAGACATTGGTTTGACACGGACTAAAGTAACATGGCTCTAAAGCGACGCGGAAAGTAGAATAATTGCCTGCTGTCCTGTCTTTGAAAAAGTCTGTGAGAGTAAACAGACACCGAAATCTCTACAACGACAAGAAAACACAAATTCGCCGAACGTTAGAAGAGCACCTTGCAACTGCAAGAAAATTGGCTCCCAAGAGATTGTTTGTTAACTTAAAGCGGCATATGAGGCATGAGTGCAATTTACCAGTGTTAGAGAGCTCAGCTGAACAGCCCGCAACCTCGAGCTCTAATCGCAGGTCCGCGTTTGCTGTGCAGTGATCAGGTGGCTTTAGTGAGTTCGACGTTAAAGCCCCAGCTGCATTAGACGATGTAGTGTATGGTTTCGCGACATCCATGGCCGGATTTGCCTGTCACTGCGGCCACCAATGGGAGAGCCACTGGATGCCTGCGCCTACAAAAGGACCATGGATGGCTTGCGCTTTACCATCCACAGTTCCACCCACATTCACATATCCGGTGAAAACGCGAAGGAATATGACAAAGAAGAATGCGGATGAGAGATACATCTCATCCAAGTAGTCGGCCCACACTCATTAACAAACCTAACAGAAGCATTCATGTCTAATGGGGAAATCATGTGCACCACACTTACACAAGACGTTGGATGCGCTGTAGCCCGTTCCACACAGGATGGAACCAATCTTGGAACCTAGTACCGTCACGAGAACTGTGCATGCCATCCCCTTCACCAACGACCAACTGTCTCCTGGAGCCAACAATCTAGGTTGAGGGTTTTAGACAGGTATACACCTTGGCAACATTCACATCAGGCGCAAGCACACTAGGGAGCTCAATCAACACCTACTTCCTGAAATGTAAGAATACACAACACGTTGGAAAACCTACCATATCCGCTGCCTTACTGGCATGAAATAGTAAATCACATGGGAAATGGCGCATCGCTCTTCTCCTCCACGTGCAATTGTGCCTTCTCCTGCGAGTGATAACTGGTTTATGGAAGCACCAAGCAGCCAGACGTGTGTTAATAATGTTATCCTCTTGGTCGCACGTTCTGTGCGCTAGCATATTTTTACCAGTACCGAGAATGCTACCTGTGTACAAGTATTCCGGTTTGGATGTTACATATTGTTGCCCTTGTCACGGAATCAAAACTGATGAATTGTCGAAATCTCAGTGCGTATGCCGGAAGGCGCCAGCAATATCAGGAGCCGTATAGAGATTCTTGACATGGGCCACATATAAACCATCGTAAAACTCGGTGTCACACGTGAAGAGTTGTGATTAGATCCATCTGTCAAGCGGGAAGGTAACTAAACAAAAACAGATGTTAGCGCTACATGTAATTTGGGCCAACCCCAGTTAAACATCGAGCCATCGGCTACTGGTCTCACACGTGTGAATATGAGATCAGTCTGTTTAGCTGAAATGTGACGCTTGTAAATGTTACTAACTGGCTTCCACTTAGTCATTCAACATGGTGCCGAGTACCACATCTGCGAGTGAAGATATCAGTTGGCATCCAAAAGGTCCCGGGTTCGAGTTGCTGTTCTGCAATGTTGCCAGTGGGAATTTGTTTACAGTTGTAGATATATTACCACAAACGGAATGGAAAATAAGTAACCCTCATGAGCAATAACACTAGGAACGTGCATGCGCTGGGATTGCGTGTAAGAATAACAGCCATATTCCACTAGCTTTGGAAATCACAAGTGCAATTTTAAGCAAGCATTATGGTGGTTGGATTTTTGGTTAACTGTTGGAAATGAATCAGAATTGCAGCCATAAATTTAATCGGAGGTGTCGGCATTAATAATAGCTAGAGACAGCTAGAGGAATAGGACAGCAAATGCTAATAATGCGGTTACCCGTTGGAATGATACCAAATAATAGGTACCGTCAAACCGAGATGTGTTATCGTTAGTGTGTATTGTGGACGCCGTCTACTGTGATTGACGTTGGGCTTGCAGAGTTGATGTTTGTCGCACAGCGTGTGAATGCCACGGGTTGTTAGCTGCAGTCATCGCGTGTCCTTTCCGCCTATGACTATACCGATCCTATCGTCTCCTCTCCGAGGTCTGTCGGGACTTCCGAAGGAAGTGCAATGCTATAAATTGCGCGTTTGGAAGACGGTATTGTCACTTTATTTGATAGACCACAGCAATAATAATTCAGATAAACTTCGTTTACCCAGTCCAACATTCGGATATCGAAAAAGCATTCAAGCTGTTGTGTTAAGTTTACACGAATTAGCTTGTATGTCATCAAATTACTCAACTGAATGTAAATGTAGCTGCCTTCCCTACTGTGACGATAAGTCATTTCAAAAAATCTGTCATCAGAAACATCGATTACATCGATGCTGCGCTACAAATCAATTGTTTCCGTGCTCTGATTTTTGTTTCGAGGAAAATTACTAAAACAAAACCGTGCCATCACAGTCAAACCAACCTTCTTCCAAGTCAATCCAGAAAATTGGCCATTTCGAATTCAAATTCTAGCAGACGCTTGTGCTCTTCCGTTTCTAATCTGGCCGTGTTTCGTCGATATCCAAGCGGCAAAAGTTGTCTAACTCCAATCATCGGAGACATGGTTTGATCTCACTAAATAGACCATTTGAACGGCATTCGAACCAACTGCCACTCTTTCAAATCCAACATTGCTCGGTGCAGCTACAGGTCTCAAAGCAAATTCACCCGGCGCGATCCATAGGCTAAACCACGAAAATTCTCAACCACACCTTCGTGTATTCTGCCCCGAGTTCAAGCCGTCACATTCAACTGGCACGCCAGAGAGGACAGTATAAAAGTGCACAACTGCAACGGGAACACTGTGACCTTACCGATAACGTCAATAACAGAACGACCTTTTACAATTGAAGGTGAGTAAATCAAATGGTCCGTAACGTTTGCTCAACAACCGTGATGCCTGGTGTGCCACAGAATAAAGACCTATGTGGATCATGTTCCAAACTTGTTAAGGGGGGCATTTTGTGCCGTAACTGTTGCAAGTTCTTCCATGCGAGATGCCTCAGAGTTCAACCTAGTCAGGCCAAGTTATTACACAAACCAGACTCGCAATGGTTCTGTGTGGAATGCACATCGATCCCACTAATAAAAAGCGTGCTCCTATTATCTCAGAAGTATGACTAACTACTAGCCAGTTTTGTGGAAATGGTGACCACCAAAATCACTTGGGTTGGGGTAAGCATGGCAGACTGTGCAACCCAATCCTCCCCCGTAAGTGCTTCTCCTAACCCGCGAAGAACTGTTAATAACTCCCTAAGCAACACGACACCTATAGTCCAGAACATCAACAGCTGTCCCAATACCACATGTAGCTTACATTTGACTAAAGCGGTTCCCAGTTCGATCGGAGTAATTACACGTAAGGCAACTTCCAAACTCGCGACGGAGTGCGTGGAAAAAGAGCAAGCCGTTACGAGCGAAAGTTGGGTTACGGTTGCCTCCAATAAGAGCCGTTCTTTTAAATTAACATCACCTCCAACTGGATCGGAAACTGCGGAACGTAGCGGAGCTTTTCAGGTACAAGCACCACTGGTATCCTGCGGTACATCTCCGAGTACTTCAGTCACTAACCACGACATAAAGAAATGTATAAAGAAATAACTACCTGTACAAAGCATACTGTGTCCAAATATCCCGGAATCAAATTGACATTGATAAGAGGCTGGCAGATGGATGACCTCAACTAGTGGGATATTAATACTAACCTAATCACACTTGTACTGAAAACTGTACACGTAATGTTTATTACACGACACCACAGCTCTGAACTTTTCGGAGAGCAAAGACTTCTGCGTGTTGTGCTGAACTCCATCACTGAAGTAGAATCAGGTAGTCTCAGAAATGAACACTGCTCCATCCGTTTATTTCCAAACATTCCATGGGGCGAGCGCTGTCGATTTAACCGCACCTTAGAGGACCACCGGAAGGAAACTTCAAACAGAACCATACTTCTTCACGGTGTTCCTGAAACTGAACCATGTGATAAGCATGAAATAACAACCCATGATAAAGAAGAGTGGTGTTATATTCGTGAAACACTCCGCTTGGATGATGTGTTAGCGAAATCCGTGTCACACCTGCGTACCTCACCGAATTACAAAGGAAGTGGCCAAAGAGTGTTGAAGGTGGCCCTTCAGTGAAAACATATGGTAGCGCGGATGTTAAAAAGCTGCTATATGTTCCGTTGCAAGCTTCTATCTGAGGTTCGGCTGAACGCAATCAGCGATATACCTCCTAGAGATGATATGTCACTCAAAGATCAAAACGCGATAGGATCTATGGAAGAACAATGCACCAGTATTGTGCCAAATGAGCCCATATAACCTGTAGAAGATAATATTGACCAGATAACTAACACTGCACGTCGAAGAGTAGACACGGGACTAACTACACGGACGACGAAGAAGACGTTAAAGCATTCACCAAGCACACTTTGAAAAAATAATTAGTAGCCGGCCACTCAATGGTCGGCGAAGCTTCACGTATGAGTTGTACGACCTCCGAAGCATTGCTTAAATCTGAGAAACTTTCATGTACCAACACCAACGCCCAAGGGCTCCTCACCAAAATTACTGAACTTGCGAATGCTTGGGACCTAATTTCTATTACCGAAAATTGGTTACAGAAAGAGGTGACTAATGCTGGGGTTGAGTTTGCCGGTATGTCACTCATCCGGAACGATCGCCCCAGTAAAGGAGTTGGGGTCCTACTATACTACCGCAGAGATCTGCAATGTGAGATAGTTGTTGATCTGGAAACAAACGTTACCGACTCACTCTGGTGCCGTCTTCGACTAAGACACAACGACACGTGTCTCATAACTATCGTTTACCGCCCCCCAAAGTCCACTGCAAAAGTGGATTCCTGCTTGATCCATGACCAAAACAGAGTAACATGCACTAGGTACAACCACATTCTTATATCCGAGGACTTCAAAGGACACAATCTGGTGGTTTTGGCATCACCCAGTGAGCAGTTCAAAGCAGACTTGCATGAACTGATAGCTAATATTCCCTTGTACCATCATGTCACCACGCCCACTAGATTCAGAACAGCAAACAAACAGTCCACATTGGACCTTGTGCTCACGAATGAAGAGTTCATGGTTGACAAGTTATTGATGGATAGTCCATTAGGTCTCAGTGTCCATGTAGTAATAACTTAAATTATGTGTGTTATGCAGAGTATCCATCTGAACACACGGAACTAACTCATACAATCACACGCTACCACGTATTGAAAGAACTCGCCGACGCAGCTGCTTGGGAATTCTTAACAAATGTCCACTTGACAACGTTTGGGCAGAGTTCGTTAATAGACTCAGCGACATCGTCAACAAAGCATCATAGACCAAACCCCTTCGTCCCGCGAAAATGCTTTCAATTCTAATGAGTAGGACTCGAAAACGCCTGGCGATAAGGATGCGGCATGGCGTGTCTGCAAGTTTGAAAGCGACTCAGAGACATGGGGAAATTTCCTGACCCATTGCAACCATTACACTGCACTTGTGCGTGAGGACAAAGTTACATCACGACAAACAACAAACTGCTACATAAGCATAATAATAAGCTTCGTAATGTAAAATCATGGAATCCCTCCGCTGTTCACGACAGGCGGTAGAGTACAAAGTGCCGAAGAAGCAGCTAATGCCATGCGGCTACAATACGCCCCAATTTTCGAAATCGCAGCCTCTACCTGTCCCATAATATCAAGCATATTACCGATACCATTGTTTACAAATGTAATTTTTAACCCATCAATTATGCTAAGGAAGTTACTCTCACTGCGTGAACATAGTTCTTCGGGAGCAGACAACATCCGCCCGAAGGCACTGAAGGTTGTTGCCAACAACCTAGCTGGACCACTGACACAGTTCTTCCAAAGGTGCGTTGATGAACAACAAGTCCCCACTATGTGGAAATGTGGCATTATCACCCGTATATTTAAAGGCGGTAGCCGTTCCGATCCTGCAAACTATCGTCCAGTGACTCTCCTCCCTGTGCTCGCGAAGGTGATGGAAGCAGTCGTCGCTGAGGCTTTAATGGACAACATGGAAAAATGCAACATCTTGGTACCGGAACAGCATGGCTTCCGTCAACACCGGTCAAGCAACACCAACCTACTGATTGCACGAGGTAGTTTGACGGAAGTGGCCGATGATGGGGTCGGAGTCGACGTTATCTATCTGGACTTCTCCAAAGCTTTCGACCGCCTTGATCACCGCATCCTACTTCAAAGACTACAGAGTTACGGAATTGGTGATCCTGTACTTGGTTGTATTGGCAGCTTCCTTTACCAACGAAAGCTTCAAGTACGTGTTAAGTGATCACTTTCTAACCCAATTGAGGTGGAATGTGGTGTCCCACAAGGCTCAGTGCAGGGACCGCGTTTATTCTTGGTGTTTATCAACGACCTGGCAAGGGTCTTCTCCTCAAATTTCCTGCTTTTCGCCGGTGAGGTCAAGATATGGCGGGTGAATAGAAACAAACCAGATCAGGATCTGCTCCAACATGACCTAGACTGCATTTACGAATGGTCAAAGTGCAACAGCCTTCAACTGAACATAGCTAAGTGCAAAGTGATACATCTGCGTCACCAGCCGGTGGGTGTTTACAAGATTAGAGAATACACGTTGGCGTAGGTTTCTCAGGAGCGTGACCTGGGTGTATTGGTGCAGGAAGATCTCGGGTGTTTAAAACAAGCAGAGAAGGAGACGAGAACCGGAAATCAACACTTCGGCCTTCTTCTCAGAGCCTTCAGTCGGTTTGAACTCTCAATCTTTCCCCAATTGCTTAACGCCTACGTGCGACCTCACGTGGAATATGCTATTCAGGTGTGGCAGCCGTGGCAGAAACAGGATGTCGTTGCTCTCGAGACTCCTCAACGAAGGGCAACCAAGAACATCAGTTGCCTCTTTCATCTGCCCTAACAGCTTAGACTGAAATCTCTAAGAATCTACAGCAGTCGATATCGGCTTTTGCGGAGGGATCTCATAATGGCTTGCCAAATTATGAAGAATCCAAACCACATCTGCCCTCCGCTGCTGGAATTGAACCACAACAATAAACTGAGAGCTCACTCTCTGAAAATGACAATTCAGTGTAGCCGGCTTGAATGTCGTAGAAATTTCTTTTATCTCCACCTGTGTCAGCCTTGGAACGCTCTCCCTAAGTATGTTGTCTCTGCTCGCAATCTGGCGATATTTAAAAAACGTGTTGACGATGCATTGTCTCACTTACATTTCATTTTATGACTTGTTAGCCAGGGGCTACAAAACGCAGTCAAACGATATCTTGCCAAACGCCTAACACGTGGATTTATGGATTTATATGTTTAATACGCGAACATCTCCGCTATTCCGCATAAGTCTGTGGTGAGTCCACCACAACGCTTTTCCCGTTATCATGCAATTGATTTTCACAATAATTTTCCATCCTACGGGACTTGTTAATTAACGCTTTTTTACCCGTAAAAACCATTGTTCCATTGTTCCATTGACTGTTTGGTCCACAATTTTGAGTGATACGTTAAGCTGTAACGCGATTGACCTTCTGCCTACATCCCATTTGTTGCTAGTATCATCTTAGTTCACTAAAAGTGTTACACCAATCATCGACTGGTTCATTCGACCTAGAGAAGTAAATGGTTCTGTTTAAAAAATGGTACAACCAAACGTTTCGTAGTTTATACACTTGAGCAGCTTGTCGGACAATAGTAGAATCCATAACATCATAGAGCCATTCGCAAAAAACTAATTGTTAATACTTTGTAGGCAATAGCCAAAGTTCGGTATGAATTCGTCATGTTTTAATCCTTGATTTCATGATCGATAGGTCGGTACAAGCGTTTCCGGTTAAAAGTTGATGTTTTACTTGACATAGTATTATCTGGAATCACGGTTATCAAGCAATACTTAAAAAAATACATGTAATGAAGTTAGTTCCCTACAGAAATTTGAAAAGCTCAGTAAGAAGAAAAACAGTGGTAGATCACGTATTTTGTATTAGGTTAGTACCGTTAACAATAACCGGTTGTTTTTAATTGTACTGAGAAGACAATACGAAATGCATGCGTCTACCAGTTTTATTCTTATTACCGTGCTTTTCGAATAAACAAATGTTTTATTCTCGACAGTGCAACAAGGGAAGGTTGATGTAAAAGCGGCACAAGTTTCTAAGTAACATGTTGATCCATGTGTTATGTGTGTATGGATGCATGTAGGTAAGAACGAGGGTAGTTGTGTTGCTTTAAATTGTGAACGTGAGACTGGGTGAACTGACGCGTAACTACTCGCATTGCAACCTTTTTTGAATAGGGGCTGAATCAGTCACCACTCCGGTACCAGCCCCCTGCAGTTGCCTACAGACTAATAATTACAAACTTCCGCTAGTTCCTGTACCAGATTCACTTTTGATGCATTATTTACTCATGCGGCTGACTGCGGCTATTTTAACTCTACATGACGCTTGATGTATCTAAAGCTACGATAAGGAAATTCTGGGGGAACAATTCAATATCCCTACTATTCCTGACCAAAGATATTGAGGGTTACATTTACCTAGTTTTACTTTGATAACCTAGCTGCGACGGAACTCAATACTGCTATTATGGTTTCAAAGGCTCCCCATAATGCTAAGAAGTTGTTACTAGAAAAACCGTGTTGACGAAAACGCTTTCGCCTAAGCCGCAACCAGCCAGTTATGTGACGCAACGTAGTTACGACGCAGTCGACATAGTTTCAGAAGTGAACATTCCTTGGGAAGACACGTTTTACGCGACCGTGAGCGAACTGTTGTAAAAACACTCAACTTGGCAGATTGATTAAATATAACCATTCGTTGTAACCAAAATACTTGTAGTTACAACGTGTCAGGATGGCGTAGGCGAAAGGAGCCATGAAACGTCGATACTCCGAAATGTTTCGAGGGGATCCGTCTGGTGTGCTGAACAAAACGAAATGGTGGATCCAGTTCTTGAAACATATGGTATCAGAAGCACATGCCTGTGGTTCCCAACCCAAGTTTAAACAATTGGCAGAACATGTTAGAGCAAAGCATGCTTGTACAACACGCCTCATAAATTTAGAAGCCTTTGGGTTTTCATTGAAATATGTGTCCATACCTTTACTAGTGTTTTTGTTCCACAATAACGAAATATTACGTTTTGCAATGATTAAGGATAACTATTCGAGAGCATAGGTGAGCTGGCAACTGACGAGTAACGACAAAATGGACAATCAAGATAATATGATTAGTTTTAACGATAGGCAATTTAATTACGGTAAGGCCTGAATACCGTGCGGCTGGCACCATATCCAAATGGACACCAAACCGTTATTCGGGGACTAACCAACGAGAAAGATGGAGCTTTTGGCATCAGGCGTAAGGGGTTAGACGCATGGTTAAAGGATGACTCTGTTGAAGGATCGGCGAGCGATTTGCTAAAGCCGTACTTCAATATCATATATGCGAACGTAACAAATGAACTATCCGGGACGTGTGGTCAGTCTTAACGAACTTTGGTTTAATGTTGGTATTATGTATTGATATGGCATAAAAGGTTGCATATTCAGCGAACTTTTTGTCTTCAGCAACGTCATGCGCATCGATGAAAACTTCGTGATCCAAGTTAGGCGGTAGTTTGCACTTACTTTTCTGTACACGACTGCAGAGGGCTTGTATCATAGGGATGAGTGATTCAGCACCTATTCAAGGAACCCTTATGGGCTAGAGTCCACAACTTGCTGTTTTGTTTGCAGAATATTTGGCCATCTGATTTTCACACGAGCAAATTGAGTCACATTAGAACGGCCACCATAATTGTAGCTTATATCGCTGGTCTTTCTCTCATCATGACCGATTTTTGAACTATATATATAACTTGATCAAGCGTGTTTTACCCACTGAGTTTGACGTTAGACGCAGGTATACAATTAATCGGGTTATGGTTAAGTAATTGCAGTAGAAATTGTACCTCGTCGTACAGGAAATGACCAGTTTAGACCGCCTAAAACAGATGTATAAATGGAGAAACTGTAAAAACCACAGCACAAATACCGTGTTAACGATCACTTACTAAATAAAGTAAGCTTCGTTTCACCTATGATTCTGTAAGAAAAGGTCCAAACGTAAGTGTTGAGATTGAAAAGGAAAATTTGGTAAATCTTTGTATCTTTATTGAAATTATTTGCTATTTCGATAATCTGAATTTATAGACTGGTTGAGAAAAATGAGCAACGATTTGAACAATGATTTTGTTGGGTGAAAAATCAGTAGCTTGGAAGGTCCCGCAGAATGATCGGGATAAATCTACCGTTATCAAACGATAGTTGACTTGTCTGTTAGAGCCTTTAACTAGCAGAGAGGCTGTGTAATAATATTACCATAAGTGGGAATTGAAAGTGAACGATGTGGCAACATCAGGACAGTTATAGTTGATGTGTTATATGTGAAAGGTAAAAACAAGAATACTCACGTCTGTCCCACAGCTTAATGTTTACCTAACATGCTAATCCGATTTGCAGGAATAATTAATATATTCCAAAGTTGCACAGATTAGGAATAGGTGATGGGGGCCAAGGAAAACGTCCGATCGTTATTCGAAAATATCCAAGGTGAAGGAGGAAACAACCAAGTTTGGGAGATTGTTCCAGGATTGGCAAACTCGAAGAGAGAAATAGTTATACCGGCATTCCAGGCGGATAAACCCTGCCCACAATTTCAAGGTGTTACCTCTGAGATTTGTGTTAGGGCTGAGTTTTAGCAAGTGATAACTTACATGATTATGATCATCCAATATTTGGAACACTAATATGAGATCGAATATGAGATCGACAAGCAGCCTTCGGTAGCGGCCACTGAAAACTCCCAGTGACTCCAGCGTTTGATGGCAGGACAGATTTTCTATTCCCTTGATGTTCTTTGTGGCCTTGCTTTGAAGTTTTTCTAGTACTTCTAAATCGCGCTTCAACCAGGATTGCGAAGTTTGGATGGTGTAGTCAACATGAGGGCGCACGTAAGTGTTGTGCAGCATGGGGAAGATTTATCGGTCGAATCTTCCGAACGCTCTGCAGCAAGCCGAGGGGCTGGTTTGCCCCTTTCACAGCTGCCTCTGACCGGTTAGAAAAACTAACATTAAATGAACACACCAAGTTCCCGTTATTGGGAAGTAGTTTACAGTACATGTGACGCAAGCCCATACACGAAGCTATGCCTATGGCGCAGTTGAACAGTGTGACGTTTCTCCACGATGAACGGTAAGGTATGCGAAACTGACCAGGTTGAAATCATGTTCAGGTCACGCTGGAGCTTAACGTAGTCGTTTGGCAGTTTGATCGCTTGCCATAACTAGATATCATATGCGAAGAACAGAAAAACGGAAGTAGTTTCTCGCCAGATCATTTGTGAAATTCAAGAATAACGGTGGCCCGAGCGCCGAGCCTTGTGGTAGGTCGTACTCCACCCCATTTGCGTCGAACTGGAATTCTGGTACTCTCACTTCCAACCAACGTTCGTGCGGGAAATTGCCTTTCCTACTCAGCAGCGGGTCAACATGGCCATTGATATAAAGTTTATGGAGGATAATTCGGTACTCTAAGCGATCAATGCTTTTGAGAAGTCCAAGTAAATTACATGAATTCCTGTGCCAACATCAACAGCTTTAGTCCAGCTGTTGCGTGTAATTTACAAGTTCGTAGTGTATGAGGGCTTTTGTCGGAAGCCATGTTGCTCTGGTGTTATCATTATGTGATTTTTCCAGATGTTGAGTGACTGCATCAGCGACAGTCTCCATAACCTTGGAAAGAACAGGGCGTAGGGTTATGTAACCATTATTGGTTGGGTTATTAGTGCTGCCTCCCTTATGAATAACCGTGATTACATCATGCTTCCATATTGATGGAATATGGTTATTCTCCATAAAGTTTGATAGAATATAGCTTGAGGTTCCTCCAAATCACTAGCTGCTGCCTGTAAAGTCTTTGGTCGAATGTTATCGACACCGGAAGAGCTGTGGACATGCAGGGACAACAGTTTATTTTACACATTTTCGGCAGTAAAAGTACTATTGGATAAAGCTGATGGTAAGACAATAGAAAAATAGATAACCATTGGACCCGTTACCCTCTTGAACGTTTGTAGTAATGGAACCGTAAGAGATCAACTATGTCTGTTGCTAAACGCGTGCATCCGTCAGTCGTGACCAGTGTTGGAATTCCGAGTTGCAATTTAGGAACCCATTAACATGCCTGTATGAGAGTTAGCCGTCCGTGCATAATCTCTACATTAACTCCTGCTGATGCGTCAGTTGTCCTTGTGGAGCAAACTCACAACTTTACGCTGTGCCACAAAGGCATTTCAGGTTTTGGAATTCTGGGAGTCCTTTTGAGCTATTAATGCTGATTCCCTCAAAGATATGCATTCGTGTGTTCTGCTCCTCAGAAATGACTTCATTCTCATTTGTCGAGGGAAGGTTTTCTGCTTAGACAAATGCGTTACCAGTGTAATGCATAGCACTGTAAAATGGTCACAAGCGGTTTCCGGGGGACTGTCCGTTAAGAAGGTCCAAGATACCTGCTTAACAAGCTCGGATAACACGTTGTAGTACGTAACAGTATACACTTTCTCTTCCTCTTCCTCAAAAAATTCTGCATTATATATATATAGTTAAAGATTAAAGTCACCTGCACAATGGGACCCAGTGGTGTGCTTGCGTTTTATCCGTCTATCATGAGTTCTTCTTTGGTGAGCACAAAATCGTTCTCGACGGCTTGTTGGCAGTTCGAAATCTGGTGGGAATGATCAACTGTTTACTATTGTTAACAAGCTTCGAACTGCATTCTATCGGTCGCAGCTATTTCTAGATCGTGCATAATAAAAGTCGCCTGCGGTGAGAATGTGTCTGTATGTCTTGTTCAATGCAACCTCAGGAACGTGGTTTAGTTTTGAGTCCATTTTACAAGTACAGTTTGGTGGACGGTAAATCACAGCTATAAGACATGTCGTTATTCCGTAACCATAGCCGACACCAAATCGAATCTGGGGCACGGATCACTGGGTTGTCAATAAGTCCGCAACGAAGCTTAGCCTTGCACGCCACCAACATTACCAGCTCTTTCATTGGGAAGCAGTGTCATACAAGGTAAAGTAAGTTCCTAATCTGCAATCTCAAGGCTTAACCAGGTCTCCGTAATCCTTATGAGATCCCGCGTTTATAACGCCTGGTGTTCTCTAAGTTCGGCCAACTTACTAAGAAGAACTTGGGCGTTAGTATACCAACACGATAATATTTATGAGGTTGGAAGTGTGTAGGTTGACAAAAGGTGGTGTTTAATTTTAAACCGACCGTTGGTCGTTTGGCCGCTAATGTATTTCGTGTAGGCCTTATGTTGTTCAATTTCAGTCGGGCTGCATGGCAGCATCGAGTATCTCAGATCGAGATGTTCCTTTATGTATCTCCCTGTCCCGTCAGGTGTCGCTAATGCCATGTTGCCTACAACTATGCAGGATTGTGGAGGCAAATATTTAACTGAGGTTGCATGTTCCAAGGAAATACTGATAACTAGTGACCATGTGCCTGCTATATTTAGCCTAATTTCGGTGGGCAACCAGGATCAATTTTTCAACCACCGATCCAATAAGACTTCTGTCACTCCAACGGATTGTAGCAAAATTTCAATATTTTTGAAAATTAAGGAATTTTAGTTAGTGATTTAGCAATTCCATTGACCAGAGAGAGAGCTTCGCGAATGTAGCACCACTTCTCTTGGCCATGGTTTTGCGCTCCTTGCTCAGAAGGGCCCATTTGTTTAAGAACACCATGAATAAATACGGTTGTTTGATTTCGTTTGTAGAAAGGCCGCCATAGTTTTCTTCTTTCTTTGACAGTCCAAATAATTGTTTGTAGTAAGCGTGTCTCGCTCGCTGAGTTGCGAAGATGAATTGCTGAGAGTAGGACTATCTCCGTCTCCTCAGTTGAATTCAAGTTTACTCGAAGTTATCGGGGCTTGCCTTAGTGCACTGAATTGAGTAACGCGCTACACGCCGTAGGCAATTTGAGTCAACCCGGATACCAATCACATGGCAGATGGATTGTCACTGGTTGCGACCATCTACCAACTATCACTTTATTGTGCCAGATCTGGACTCAGAAATGTTGGTGCACATGACCGTTAACGCATTGTGGTTCTGTTTATCAAATGTTGCTTTGAGTGTTGTGGTGGTTAACTTAGGTTGTATGGAGGGCACTAAATAAGGTTGTAAATGGCGTCGCATCGCTCATGCTTAGTCCAGAAAAATGACGTACGGGTGTCCCTTTAGGCATTTTAATCGAGGCGATCTATGTGCATGTTACTCGGCTGTGGACTGTCGGTGTCGGTGTTGTGACCAACTTGTGCGATTTGGCGTCTGGGGATGAGTTAATAGCAGTCACGATGGGTGTCTTGCTTACTTCAAGTGTTGGTAACACTCAAAGTAGGTTGCGCAGATGCCGGACTTTAACATAAGACATAAGGACAAAGTTCTGAATGGATTGTTGTATATCCATATTGGTGTTGTTAGATTCTAATAGCACAGCCATCTGCCGGACGTTTTCAGTCAGCTTTTGCACGGGTACTCTAGCGATATTATAACGTTGACTACTGGGATTACTCCGCATGTTTGTCAAAACCAGATGGAATCTGTTTGTTTGATTTGTCTCTTGTATTTTAGTTGATTTAGACCAGCACAGAGGGGGTTTAACAGAAGGCCGCAAAATTCACAAGCGATGCTTTTCTTAACTGCTGGTATACACTTATGCTTCCCACGTTTGCGGTTAGGTGAATCACTACCATTGAGGGTCCTTGTTGAAAACAAAAGCTGCCCTTTTCTGGTCAAGTGAGGTGGAGGGCGAGCGACACACGCATTTTTGGTTTGAGTCTTACTGTAGAGGTCGATTGCCATAGTTGAGTACGCACGTTGAATACCCACGTACACAGAGTTTGGCTAGCTTATTGATCTACACTGGTTCCTGTAGGACAAAGCTGTTGGAAGTGGCTTGTACTGGGTGGCTGACATCGGAAATGGCCGGCGATCGGCGAACGCAATTTAAACCACAGATTGAATCGTAGTTTCGTTTGAAATGATCCTATGGATGCCATTCCAGTACCACCAAGCAGAGCGGAGAATCCTTGATCAACACGGTATCGTAGCAGTGAAAACTTAAAAACGAAAGAGTGGCGCATCTGGATAGAAGCGCAAGGCGCGCTAAAACATGTTGTGTAGCACAAATCACTATCCGTAGGAAAAGCATAATAAAAATATACCCGTTGGACACGGGGATTTATTCCGATTAGAATGAGTGTATGACAAATGCTCTAGGTGAAGAGGAAGACGAAAAACTCTGTGAAAGCAGAGAGCACGTTTACTATGCGACCATTTAAGAGTTAAAAACGTATCCTATCCATAAGTATACATATTATACATATTACTAGCCCGACAAATTATTGCGGCTGCAATGATTGATTTTGACTGCATATTTCATTTATGTGAAATTAACATGATAAAACAAAACTGGACTATGGGATGGAACGTATTGTATATGCTTAAGCACAAAAACTGCGATTCGTTTAGTTTACTTCAAACTGTTTACCTCGTCAGTTTTGATGTAATGTTAGTGTTGTCGTTGTTGCATGACAAATAAACCCTACGCGCTTTTCTTTTATCTACATTCCACAACATACACAAAAGTTGTGATGCATTACCAGATGCTAGTGTACATTGTATTGTTACTGGGTGAGGATTATCCAACTGTTGATACTAACTGGCGGTAATTAGTCTCAGTCTGGTTCAGTTGCAATTCGCATAAGCTTACCATAATTATTGACTGAGCGACTGGCTTAATAATTAAAAATGTTGTTCAGCGTAACCTCTATAGTTAATCAACGCAATTAGACTACAAACCACAAAGAAAAAAACAAGCTAAAATGCACTAAACATTCCTTTTGTATTAGTTGGGCCATTCTGGTGTTCGAACCTATGACCATTAGTGTTTTTGACCCATAGCCGAAAGGTTATACAACTGAGAAACACTTCGAACAGCATGGGTCAAAAACCAACGGTAATCCTCTGCAAGAAACCAAGAAATTGTGTACAACCGAGGAGACCCAAAGTGGCGAAATGATCTTTGTGTGGTTTTCCGGGTTAGCAGATGATATTTGTGGCTTTTCTTTTCTTTGTAGGTTATAATCTAATTAAAAAAATCAAATAGCCATTACTAAATTTTTGTACCTATTAATAAGCTTTTAAAAACGATGCATTTTAGTTTTGTTGGTTGTCTTACTGCAGAGTAATTAAGTGCAGGCATTATTACATTAACCAGTGGAAACATTGCTTCTGGATTACAAGAATTCTAACTTAAGTGCTAGCAGTACCTTCAGAATTACCCAAGTTTAAGGACAATTTACGACCTGCAAGTTTGCGGAAACTCTTTGACCTCTGCGTGATCACTTATTTCCGCTTTGATGAAAAACGAAACCAGTAACAGAGAGAAACGCCTATGGGATCCCAAGTTCATGTCTTATTGGAGAAGCCGTAACGCGGAAAATGGAGCGCATTGCACTGCAATCTATCAGCTCAAATATCTTGATACGATAAGTAGACGGCACATCGCTTATCTTACAACGTAACAGAGTACAGGATACGTATCGTTTGCTTAGTAGCACATTCAAAGATAGCAAATTCTTGATTGAATTAGGGGAGCATGACAAGTTATATCTTCGAATGTACTGATCACTAGGAATATTGACGGATCTCTACAAATATCCGCATATCAGAAGCAAACGCATACGGAGCCGATATTAAAATACCACAACAACCACCCAGTGAATCACAAGAAGTGCTGCTTTCAAACCATGTTCAAAAGAGCGAAAAGGCAGTTCCGCACAACAGAAACGAAGACAAAGGAAGAAAATCACTTAGATCGGGCGTTTAGGAGCAATTGTTATGCGAGGAATTTCCTCAAATAAAATTTTTAAACGAATCTCACTGAAACAGCAGCGGCAGTCACGTGAGCAAGCAAACAAACGAATAGTTCTCCCTACATTAAGTTAGTAATATAATTAACAGGAAGATTGATGCGCTGTCATTGAATCTCTGCAACTAACATACCATGTGCTACTTTATGTAAACTTATCTCGACATAAAGAAAAAGTTAATCCAGTCGACCAATTCAAAGTCACCTACCATATAAAATACAGCGAATGTGATAAAAGCTACTTCGGAGAAACTGGAAGTAAGCTTTTTACACAAACAACTGTACACAAGTCTGCCGCTATATGATCCGCACCCATTGACTTATTTGCATGACGATCAAGATGACCACCATATCTTGCTAGACGGTCTAAAGATCCTGGCACATGGAAGTACAAATCCATCGAGGGAGTTTGGAAACATTGTATTCTACAACGAATTTAATTAAATGACACATCAAACAGGAGGCAGTACGCCTAAGACTATTGGCTAACAACCGGAAACTCGATCGATTGAATCCGGTGGAATGTATGACTAAACAAGCAGACCAAATGACAGACTCACCTACAACAGCCAACATATAGTCACGAAATCCATGTTGGAGGGGTCAAGGTCAACACATCGAATAATTGTAGTATTCGTATAGGCAGTACGCTAACAAAAGAAATAAACCCAAGCTAAACCATGGAAATCATTCCAAGGCAAATGTTTCACCATCATATGTACATTATGGCGCATTAACGGTAAATGACTACCAAACTTTAGTTATTTTGCCGCAATGAATTCAGAGCGTGCTTTGTTAATTTGCACCCACCATTTATTTTCTTTGTCTCGTTTTATTCTTTAAGGTTTAAGCATCAAAGTTAAATCAGTTATTTAAAATATACTATACTGGTTTAGATTACGTGCCATACATACCTTTTTTCCAGCCATCGAATCTCCTCATTCTTAGGTCCCCAACCAGGTAGACATGTGGACCTAATGGTAGCAAGCGGTGAAGTCAACGAGTACATTTGCTTTCGCCAGGTGAATGTTGGATCACCACGTGTTCCCTTCCAGTTGAGCCTTGCAAGAACAAGCGGAACGCGATGGAGCAAGAGCTTAGCTGATATGCGCCAGACGTGAGCTAGCCATCTTAACTGGCACATCGAAACTAGCGTGTTGAAAGGATAACTCGCATTCCCTAAAACACGACGTCTGAATTCACTGTTGCGGATGTGTTGTCGGCAACAAACACAAGCACTACTGCTCAAGCACCAGTTGTCGAAGGCAGAGAGCGGAGGCATGTCGTCTACGCCAACTGGCAATATCCCTATTCTATAAAACAACACCGCCAAAACGGTGGCGTTGTGAACACGACCATTTACCAAGACAGGGATATCCCGACAAAGCCACAAGTGCTACAGCTTGACAAACGCCGACCGAGGTTTGGCGATGCGAATAGAGACTTCCTTTTATTGGTAACACCACCACACACAAAGCTACGATAAACAAAGTTATCCACTTGTTCAAACTGTGTGCATTCATGATTGAGCACGGGCACAGCTGGGTGTCAATCATGTAGCAGCATTTTACCCTTTGACGGAGTAAAAAATATTCCGTGGTTAGACGCCTCAATCACCAAGAGGTGTAGAATGGTTCGCATCCTCTGTGAGTCCTCACCAAGTAAGGCGATATAACCTGCCTAATATAATTCGGATTCTTGCTTACCCGTTGCTAGCTGTATATAAAATATTGGTGGATATGCAGGACCCTAGACATGAAGTCTTCAATTGCATAATTAAAAAGCAACGTGTACATTGGACATGCTTGTCTTACATCGCTTTTGAGAGCAAAATACAGTGAAAGCCTGTGATACATCCTCACCCGGGAGGAGATGCGAAACTGCAGTGTGCAAATGATGGTATTGTACTTTCCTGGGACACAGTTCCTTAACAAACAATACCGCAGTACAGCTCGATCAGCCAAAGCGAATGCAGCACGGATATCTAAAAATGCAACAGTTGTAGGCGTCTGATAAAAATGGCGTTGTTCCAGGATTTAAGAGAATGGGAATATCTGATCCCCACCGCCGCGGCCAAGTCGGAAAACAATCTGTTCTGCCCGATGCGGTGATGCGCGACTGAAAGATTGTCTAGATAGTAAAATGGATGCCGGAAGCTTAGCAGAAAACAAAGTAAAAGCAGATATCATAAAATTTAGGACAATAAATAAATTACACCATGAGGAAAGCGACATTTATTCATGCCACCATTTGGAGCACAATGTAGTTAGCAAGCATAGAATAACTGAAGCTACATAAGTGAAAAGCTCCGAAGGAAGACGGTGTGAACACGCAGCCTAGAACCATTTCAAGTACGCAATCGCAAAAACATCCGCTTCATTGGATAGGCTAATATATTCCAAGAGCATATGAAATATAATTGAAAATGTTCAGCCTATCGGTCCAAGCGCCTCTGCAAGTTGGCAATAGGCGTACAATACGCTTCGCAAACAGTCGCATTTATCTAATCATTTGTGTCCTTTTGTAAAAACTAACGAGAGGTCATGATTTGATATAATTACTTTAAATGGTTGCGGAAGATAATTCGGAAATAATCCTTTACTTCTCTTCCTTCTGGAATCGACGAATTAATGTTAGCTTACGTGATTTAATCCTACATTCAACTAAAACGCCCACGCACTGAATCAAAATAATTCTATACAATGTACCAATTTTTAGCATCTTTATCCAGCACTAAGCGGATCACTGTAGGTTTATATCAGTCAGTTCAGCAGATATATAGGCCACCTCTGATATATATATGGAGGGTGTATATTCATCTGTACTTGGTACAAGTAACACGATTAACGAAAATGAGTTCGTTTCAATTTGCCAAATTTAGTGTGGTAGTCTTTAAACAGGCGTATGCTTTTAGCCAAGAGAATAGTGATCGGCGGTTCGGTTTCAAAAAATGTTAGTGCAAATACTACTGTGTTAATATGTGGTCCCAGAAAATATCTGTAGACGTAGTGAGCGGCTTTCATCAGTTAACTTGATCTAGCTTTTAGAACCTATTATTTAGCAAACCAACAGCGACAAGCTGTATGAATACCTTATACATAAAAGAAAACATCCTTTTCTAGGATCTAACAGAAAAGTACACAACTAGAAACATACTGCAGACCGCATGCATAATTTTGCAATTGCAGCAGTTGAGTAAAACATACATCTCCCCAATCAAAAACCTTAACAACCTAATTATTGACTTTATTGTTATCAAGTGTAATGCAAAGCTTACTACATCTCTGCTCAAGTAATGGAACATTTTGGTAAAAATTATGCAAGTCGCGGAGCAGAGCAATTCCTAACTTTTTTTACGAGGCCGAATGGGATGTGCATCTTCAACAATGCTACTGAATTTTTAAATTTTCAAAGAAGTTTTCTTTAACCAAATTCCAAATTTTCATGACGTAAACTTTTAAACATTAAATCCATAAGCCTCAATGCTGTTATTCATAACACAAACAAATGCGACTCACTTACTTTGGCTTTTCTGTGAAATTGAATATATCAGTGTCAAAATGTTTCTGCCTGAATTGAAGTATGATAACTATCGGTGGGAGATCATTTGACACTTAAGAATTGGGTAATTAGTTATGAGATTCTAAAATGGTTTCAAAACATAAGGATGAACAACCTCAAATGAAAGCCACTAGTTTGTCTCCACAAGTTTCTGATACCAATATTTGATGGAAATGTATACCCCATGTGATAATATTACAATGCTTTAGCCACGGATTCGTAAACTTTGGTGTGTTTTTTATGTACCGTACTACAGTTATCAGTGATAAAAAGCAAACCGCGCATATCTTTTTAACAAACAAAGAAGTTTGAAGAAAGCACTAAATTTAGAGAGCTACTGTGTACGAGCTGTAGCCACTAGGAACGTGGAAAGTCCAAATGTTCACTATTTCTTTGACTTAAACCTATGAACTACTATTAAGTGGGCACATAAAGAATTATTAAATGGTGTATTTTACATACAGGTTTATTTCCTTAATGCTCATTTCGATGCAATCAAAGTGAATATGGAAGTTTACTTAGAGAGTTAAGGCGAATGTGTTTATTTGGATTTAGTGAAATTTAAGATTTGTGGCCGAAAGCAGAAACTAAAACATGTGGTGGGACACCGTTCGGCTTCTAGTTAAAGAAAGCAGTGTTGGAATAGCCGTAATTTTAAAAAAGTCATAATTATAAATTAACCTGTATTGGGTTTTTTATAATATATATCAATGCTAGCATATATGCTGTTTTGCTGTAGCAAATGAAATAAAAATTCCCCGTAAAAGATTACACACAGTTATCCTCTACCTTCTCTGTGTATGTAGGTTTTGATAAGGAAATACATTGCATACTAAATATCGGGGTTTTGTTTTACGTCTTACAAAAGTAGCTGAATTATAACACATAGAACCAGTTAATAAATATCATGATATGTGGCGCTGGCTGTCACATAATGTTTTGAATTTTGTTTCGGCAAGTAACGTGTGACATTTTTCATTGTATATTACCAGTTTAAGAAACGATCCAATGGTTTATTTTAAAGTCACCCTAGGCAAACATGTGGGTGTTTTTCATCCGTTTTGAAACCGGGTAATCGAAGCATTATTACAGCACCCTACTTGGCACGTAGTTGCATTCTGTTCGCTAGCCTAACGGCGTTATTAGTCTATGTTTATTTCGTTTGCATATGCTTTTGTATTACCATTGAACATAATGTGCATACCGTTTGTAGGTAAAAAGTTAGAAAAAAGCATTCGACGTCATCCGGCTCTGTTTAATCAGCTTTTTCTCGAAAATGGGTTAATGCACGCGGATATTCATTCATTAATGATTTCGATAAATCTATCCATAGATGACACATTCCATGGTTTTGCGATTTTATGCGGAACATTTACTAGGGTATACACGCATTTTACTTAGTGTTCTTATTTAAATTAGCTTAAAGCTATTGCTATTGGTTTGATTACGACACGTAAAATCTATTCATATTTCTGTTTGGTTTAGTGTATACCTTCGTCATTATGATTACATAACTGCATCCACATTAGTAGTGGTTCGGTGTTGGTCCTCCTAACCGTGACAAAATATAACCAGCTTCGTTTCCGTTTGGAACAAGAGATGAAGAAAAGCGATATGTGGTATACTGCAAGGCTTAGTGGTTAAAGGCTGACGCCTAGATCTTTAGGGCTATAAGCTCCATGAGAGAAGCTGGGCGCAGCGTTTAGATATTTAAAACTAGAATTAAAATACACGCTGTGTGTTTATATAGTGACACGGAATCTCTATTCAGACATCCGTCCACCTTGAGAAAGAACTCTGTCCTACCATCACAATGAATGTATCCAAAATGTAAGTGGTTCGGCGTTGCTCCCCCTAACCCTGAAAAACCTTAAAGGGTTTAGACCTGTTTGGACTAAGCAGCTGTAGTTAGCTTGAGGGAAAGTTGAATTCGGAGCCTAGCGGTAAATGATTGACTACCTGAGCACTCTGACACTAAAGGTTGGAGCATGGTGCTTTGGGTAAAAGGTGTAAAGCTTTGATCAGTGCGTTTTAAGATACGTGAACATTTTCTGGCAAATCTGCAGGCAATTGAAGACTCTAATAGGAACACCCATTCTGTGTTAGGATTAAAACACGCAATTTATCTTCTGAGTTTGATTCACTTTAAAGTTGACCTCGGTCCTTAAGAGCAAATGAACCGAATATGAAATGGGCGCAGTTCGGTGTTAGTCCTCTCAACCGATACACCCCATATTATGTTTCATCATAGTTTTTACTCATCTGATAAAGGTCTGCAAAGGTTGGGTGGAACTTAGTGCGAGGGGGTAAAGTCTGACACTGATCATTTTGCCCTTCTCCTCCTCCTGAGAAAGCTATCGCACATAAACAAGTTGTATCGCCTTGTGAAAAATTTTATTTTCATCAACGTGGAGTGCTTACCACGATGATTTATTAATCCGCTCCCGCAACTGTGCCTCTATGTTTTCTGCTATTTCCTTAATTTGTCTGGTCACAGTGTTATCCGACAAAGGCATTGCTATCATTTTAACAGTAGTCTGTCCTAGAAGTGCACGGCAAATGATTCCATTGGTGGTCAAGCTCATTTCCTTACCGAAAATAATTGACATTTTAGCTTAACAAAACGGTTAGACACCAGGTATAATGATCTCAATGCATTCTCCATTATTCAAGTACCTGCACCCAGATATTTCTTGTTCTTCGTGTTCCTTTTTTATCGAAAATACTCCACCGACTTGTCTTTTAATTCAGGGTTCTTAGCGTTAACGTGACAAAGCGGTTTTGCGCCTATCGCCGCAAACAGTACAAAGCGGGATTGAAGTGTGGGAATTACCTGTCCTAATAAATGCACATTGAAAATAAAACTCATGTTATCGGCTAGTGAATATTTATCCTTCTACGATGTTGTAGACCCTTCTGTCTCTTTACTGGGCCCATATATTTTCCCACGGAAGCTATCTAGCGGCTTCTGTTTCCGATTCATTTTTTCTACTTTTTGTGATAGATCTGAGTGCTCAAGTTTAGGAGATGTAACCTGTAAAATAAAACATGGTAAACTCAGACAGCAAATGTGGACAAAAAATGGAAAAAAACATAAAATACACGTACACCAAACACTGTTAAACATTAGATTGAACCGGTGAACAGAAAGAAGAGCGATGCACAGACCTTTCTCCAACAAAGTTACAACAACACTGCCGCTCCCAGGCGCTCAGCTCCCGGTTTACCACTCGTCCAAGGAAAGTCTCACAAACTCGAAAGAAATACACCACAGGAAATTAAAATGGAAACAATTTAATGTTTTTTAAGCAGCCAAATAGCATTTGATCCATGGACCGGTACCAGTCCGCTACCCGGAGGTTTGGGACCACGGCTTTAAGGTCACAGTTAGATTGCTTCTCCGAGTGCTGTACAAAACTTTGATGGAGAATACATAAATAAGACTCTTCAGAGTGTCCAATCAGTGGATGTCATCTTAGTGAGGCAGTTACTTATTTACATCTGTCGCATTGCCGCACGGTTCATTAATTAAAGTCTAAATGTTGGGCAAATCATACAAACAAGAGCTAAAAATCATTAGTAAGATTTACAAGAGAAGTTTCTTCCCAATTGCTTGTTTATTCAATAAAAACTTAAAATGTTACCAGATCTAGGCTATGGATGAAATAAAGCTAATATCTAAGATCAGACTCAAAGACATTGGTTTAAATATATGCCCGATTTCTTAAATGGTTATCTTGCAATGCATAGAGCAGCTGAACCCTAATATTATAACTTTTTGAGCACTTAACCAGACAGAGATTGTGCAAGGCAGTTTAAAACTGACTGCTCTTTAAGTAAATCCAGGGCTGAAATGCCTGCTTTTCTAGCTTTTCTTTTTGTCTTGGTTATAATCCATTATTGCGAACTAAAATAACAGGATTATGAGCAAAATATCCATATCGTAGTCATCAGTCAGCAAATTAAGCGGAACGGATAATTTAACGACTCCATTTGGCAAACAATTATTTCACTAAGTAGGCGACGAATATGCAGTAATGGGCCATTGAGAACATTCTCCCTTAAAATAGTTAGGCATTTCGTCACCAACTAATACTATTTGAGCATGGATGTATACATGAACAAATATTTCGTCGGTCATGGACTAAAGCAATTTATCCAAGAAAAGCCGATAACTACTGGTATATATAGTAAGGTAAGGCAATAAGTCTATGATATGCTACCTATCTAGATCTCATTCACGGAGCTCGTGCAAAACATGTCAACACATTATATTTGCAATGACGTTTTTTCCCGACCTAGTGCACAAGTCTCCGAAGCAGCGCCATTTAAACATCTACTTTTCACATGCATGGTTTCATAGATGTATATAATAGATATGTGTTCCGGAAAATCCTCACATGGCAACAAAATAAAATGATTGAAGATATAACCTGGAAAACATTCGCTAGACACCGTATGGAGTCAAAGCCAAAATAAGGAATATTCGGTCCTTTGGGAAGTAAACAGATTTATTCTGCTCCGAGGTCTGCGGCATGTATCTCGTGAAAACGGAAGGCATTTTTTGCGTAATTGCAGACTAGTTATAATTTTGTGATATGCAAATCTGCTATATTAGCTTAGTTAAGTAATAGTATACGCTTTCAATTAAATCTGTAAACAAATATGTAAATACGCAAAAATGCGGTTTTATATTTTTTTCTATGTTCCGCTGTCCCAGTATATATGTGGCTTGCATTCGCTAAAGAGAATTGTTAAAACATCAAAATTCCAGAAACTAATTTAATATTTCCGTAGCTCATAGATAATATTTTCCTCTTCTTCAAACCATGTAAACTTAGAGAAAAATCGCAACCTTAGTAGAATTGAACACGTTAACTTGCCCACGGCAATATTTCAGTTTTGGTTGAGTATTGTTTTGCCTTTCGTTTTGCATCCAACAATACAAAGCGATGCATGTTATGTAGAGCAAACATTGTTACGGGTGCTCCATTCGTTTTTGAAAATGGATTGGTTAGCCGCATACATGATTTAGATAAGCAGAACAGTAAAGTGTGATACATGCGGTGGGATACGATTTTCAGGCGACATTCCGCCTATATATTTAAAGTAGTTGGATTTAGGTGGTGGACCATAAGGTCGGTACACTGAATGTGTTTTAAGTAACGCCAGGCGCATTTCGCATACATGCATGTCTGCATAAAGCCACTGGATAGATCAAAAGTTCTCAACATTGCCGGGACCCAGACTACATATTTGAAGTTGTATGGCGGACCTCCTGTTATAGTATTACCAACAAGGCATTAATAAACTAAGAATAATGCGGTTTGTCCTAAAATCTTTCATTACGGTAAATGGAATAAATTCGTGAGCATAATACCGTTAGTAAAAACAGTGCATGCTTAATTGAGGTAAACAAGCAATCTGCATACACTCGTATTTTGTGAGATGATATTGGTTCTAGTAAGTATAGTTGAATTATATGTTGACTGCTGTTAGTAAAGTAAGTAGCCAACTCACAGCTGTTTCAACCTTAAGTAGGTTGCGCGATTTTGTTTTTCTATAGGAGTAATGAAGAAAACAAATTGCAATGTTATATCTGCCGGCAAATTATGAAGCACAGCGACAGCTCCCTTCTCTTTGACTGGGTATTCGTCCATCATTTATCATTAGAGTTTACACTGCGACAATCACTTAAACTCTTCTTGAATGGAGGAATTTGACATAAAATAGGTGCACATTGTATACTGAAGATATGTGAAAGAAAGAGTTCATTGCAAATAAGTGGGTTCTCGACACATGAATCTTCCTTCAATTTTTTCTCATCTTCTTGAGGACATATGTAGACAAGATTATAGCCAGATCTTTCAAAAGCTGTAAAATGTCAACAAAAATACATGGAAGTGACGTGCCTAGGTTAAACTGTTGGGAAACGTTTTCAATGGCAAAAGCTGTCTATATTTATACCTAAAAAGTAAACCGACTAAAATTCACACATTTTCCAGGAACTAGTATCTTTCAGTGATGTGTGCATTTGTAACATACGACGTAATTATTTTTCTGCCCGAGTTACATCTTACTTCATTGTGGATCAGTAGTAATATGTCAACACCTCATTTTGCCACTAGAAATCTTGAAATGTCGGCTGTTCATGACAGGTAATTAAAGAAATTACCGATATTCAAATACTCATCGGCGGCAGATTTGAGATTGGTTGGTGTTTCTCTAACGACAAGTGCTTGCCGCTAAAGAGTAACAAAGTCCTGTAGGCGCATTGCAACAATTAAATTCTTGCCTGAATCTCAGAAAACATTGCTGCCATCTCTTGGGCACCATCAGTCCCAATACCGATGCAGTTGTTTCAGGGAATGTTATTTTCCTGCGTACCCACTTAAATATTTTTAACGGCTCAGCGCAACAAGTGTCACTTGGTAGAGATTCACAAAGAACCATATCTTCTTCCTGTGATGGTAAATGTTGGTATCTTAAAAACTCAAACAACACGGCAAGTCCGGCCACATCTGTCAACCCATCATTTCGAAGCGCAACATTATCATACGTAATTCGTGTGGTTAACTTTTGTTTAACAGCAGCTTCTATTATCTCAATTAGTCCAGCTAATGTATCATTCGATAATGGTAAAACAGACAATTGCTTTACTAATTAGTCATCCAACATGCACTTAGCCATTTTTATTGCGGATGGCTTGACAAGTTGCTCGGTTATTGTGTGCGATTTTCGTGCCAGCGCAACGCAATACCTAGGTAAATAGCTTCAGTAGTATCTTCATTTACAATCCGAGACGTGAAGCATGAATTGTTGGGTACCCGTGAATTAAATTGCCTGCGCTCAAGTAATTTTATTATTTTATAGTTGGTGTTCATTATTCTCAAATTGTGGCGGCATTTTCCAATAGAATTTGAAAATCTCCGGAAGTACTTTGTTACAGTTTGAACAATTTTTTCTCCGGAAATCTAAGGTAAATCTGGTGATTGCGCTTCTTACCGACTAGTACGTAGCCTCTGGTTCATATACCACTTTGCATTCCACCATGCGCTACAGATCCATGGAATGTATCCTTTTCTAAACTAACAGCTGGCTCAAATATAACTATATCTGCATTAGATAATGTCTGTTACTGCGACATATTTATTAATGTTCCTGCATTATCTAAACTTTTAATTTATATTATTTGTAAAGCTGCTGAATCGGAACAAATAATTCACCAAAAGAGTTCAAAACGTACCCCAAATTTAATTGTCGTATTTATTTGTACTTTGAATAAAGTATACAAAAAAGAAAGTAGATCAACTTCGCGGAGATGGTTTCCCTCCAGTTTTCAGTCAGTTAAGCACACTTGTAAAACACAGAAATATCCACCATTTAAAACTTCGCTACTCTGAGCACACACACACTATGTACTTTAGATATGGGTGGGAAACACCTCAGCTACTGTGCCGCAACACTTAAAGAAAAAAAGAGAATAAAATGTAACTGGTGCAAGGCAGCTGACCTACCGGCAACTGATGGGTATCTTTCCGGTAATATACCTGTTGGTTACTACGCAACAGAAAATGATAATTTATTATGCAAACGTATAAAATGTTGAATAATGAGATCGTGGTTTGATGGTGTAAGACAAATAAACTCACAGCAAGAACGCTACTGAGGTCCGCTGCTAGCCAAATCAACAAGTGTATCCAGCCAAACGTGTTCCATTATCCTACGGACCCCAACCAGGGAGCCGAGACTCTCCAACTTCCACAGCTTTGAAGTGAGGGCCTTCCTTCCTCTCGACCAAACCGTCCCTTGGCAACCTCTCCTCTCCTTCTATGCACATCCCCAGCGCGAACAAAGCACGTCCTAAACTCAAACAAGGCATTGAACACGCTCGTTGATCATGCGGTATTCCCAGCAGATGTGAGCCAAACTGCTAAAGCACCGGCGGTCGAACATAACTTGCCTCTCTATGTCCGCTGATTTAAGAGGCCAGTTTTCACAACCATATAGTAGGGTCGAACGTACCCCGCTGCATTGTACAATCTACCCATCAGGGCGAGAGTGAGGTCGCGCGTGTGCAGTAAGTGGAGGGGGTTAAGAAAAGCGGCCGAGCTTTTGCTATACGGTTCGTAATCTCATCAATCACACTGGTGCTGATACAACGCCCCAGGTTGTTGAATTTCTGAACGACTTCTAGCTGATCCCCACAAAGGGTCAGTGAAGGAGGCGATCCAGGCCAATCTCGGAGGAACGCTTTCAATTCGATGGTCTAAAGCAAAGTCCGAAGCGGCTAACAGCCAGTGCTAATCCGTACAGTGCGTATTGGCAAGTTTGGTAGTTGCCATATTAAGGTCAATAACGTCAGCATACTTTAAGTCAAAATTCTTTCTCCTGGGAGCAGATCCACACCTAAGTCGTGTCCTGTGAACGCGATTTACATGACTTCGTCAACAGCGAAGTAAAGAGGAAAGGTGACAGCGAACATCCTTGCCTCACACAGCTACAGATATTAAAGGACCTCCTTGTGCCTGAGCTACGCGCGCATAATGATCGGATAATATTTACATATTTCTCAGGTACCCCTTCCCCGAGTAGACAGTCAAAAAGCGCACGTCTATATACCAACTCAAATACACCTTTGATATCGCGGAACACGACAACGGTGAGCCGCCAATATATGTGGCGGCGCTGCAACAACTGACGCAAAGTGAAGATGTCTTCAATGAAGCAACGACCTCAACGAAACCCGGCTTGCTCATAAAGAATATGCCTTTCACGAGTGCCAGTTTGTCTCTGAAGCACGACAGAGGCAAGCAATTTTGAGGCGATGGATATAAGACTGATTCCTCCATGGTTGCCGCAATCTGATCTTGGGTCTCCTTTGAAAATTAGGACTTGGACAGAGAAGTTCCAGTCGGTTGAGATAAATTCCTACCCCCTCAGTTTCACTAGTAACTCGTATATATCATCTACAAGAGCAGGTCAACTGCATTTGAAGGGGCTGGGGGTAGGCCATCTGGTCATCGGCTTTATTTAACTTAACTTCATCTATGTCATCTTACGTTCGACTTCTGAGCGCACCAGTGGAACCAAAGGGACAGCCGAGGAAGCAGGGCGATCAGTGGTCGACAAGAAACCTATCAATGCCGACCGACTTAATTACCCTTCAAAGTGTTCAGCCGAACGATCCAAGCGTTTTGGCAAGTTGTGGTTAGGCTGTCTACTTTCGTATAGTTTCACTAGAACCAGGTGTTATGCTATCAGTTTCCCGTATCAGCCGGAATAACACAAGATGGTTACAAAGGACAGCAAACATTACCATATCTGATGCACGATGTGACAACCAGGATTCGCGGTTTCGCTACATTCTAGCATGGAGTTTTGTCCGGATTTCATTGCGTGTTTCATTGTGTTCGCTTCCAGTCGGAATATGCCGGCAGGCATCGCTATGTTACAGAGACCGCGAGGAGACCCAATGTCCATGTTGGCGATTAGACTTACCACATGAGGATTTGCCTGCTGCTAGTAAGGGCTGGTGAAAATGAGACCAGTGTGCTTCAATTGATTCCAGTGCATGCTTACTCAACTCGCATGATAGCATAATTTGGTAGGCATTCTGAACAGCTAGATTTCACAGTTTGCTTATATCAGTGCGCTCACAGCGTCGTCGTGGGCATCCGCCAAAACGCATCTGCAGGTCAGCACATACAAGTGCAGTGTCAGTGTCCATACGAGTGCTCCAAATCGGGCGAGAGCTCTGGACGCAGACTCTCCAGAGGTAACTGATTGCAATGTTATCGATTTAGGTCTAAGTCTGGTTCGAGGCTGGTGGGCTCCAAGTCACCCTCTGACAGGTGCCGTTTCGGAAATTAGTGCTCGCAATAAATAAGCGAGCATCTTCACACAAATGTAGTAACGGCTCACCGTTTTCTTTCCGGGACCTACACCACGTTGGCCACCCAGATGTAGTTCATCAGTGGATAATTTTCCAACAAGCGCCTTCATATCCTTACCCAGCACAATAGTGTTTGATCCTTTTCTGTGGCGAACGAGCTAGTTCCATTGGCGATAGAAGTCGTCTTCTACCGAATTACCGCTAGAGGTAGGGGGTTCATAGGCAGCGTTGACGAATAGACACCAATTAGTCTTGCGCATATTCGAAGCTTTGAACTAGCCAGCCAATCGGACCGCACACAACCGGCTACTAATAGGCATCCAGGCAACCAGAGCAGATTCAGCCCGGGAACTCAGGGCAATACCAACACCGGCTTGGCAGGTACTCGAACCTGCATCATCACCGGACAGGCTCAATGAGAACTTGCTGCTCGTGTCACCTGAAGGAAATCGCAAAGTGAGAACAGAGCACCAGTCGGGCAGACTGGTCTCCGATAAGCAGTAGATATCAAACGAGAGGGTCCCTCATGTTCAAGCAATTGATGCCTGTTGACCGATTTGTAGCTATGTGCACACATTGAGGACTGCCAATCTGAAAGACAGTGGAGGGCTCCAAATGGAAGGCGATAAACTGGGCTTGGCCGCTATTATAACGTTGTACTCGCAATCGACCGGTTGATTCACGCCTGCTGGGAAAAGTGCGCCCTTACGCCTGCTCGATTTGACACCTTGACAAACCCGACATGAAGGAACACATAAAAAGACTCAACAGACCAGAGTTGTGTTACGAACGAGAACGCTTATATTTATATGCGGAACTCACAAATACCCTAAACATCACCTGGCGGATTTGGCTGTTAACCCACTCTCCACATTTGCTTGTCCGCTTGTCCGCTCTGTTTGTCCTGTTCACCACCTAACTCAATCTCTCCAGTCGGCCTACTCGGAACATGGCAAAGCACTTGATGTATGACATGCGATTTCATCAGCTTCCGGTCAGGCCTTGACAACACCCCTGATGTCTGAACCCCGATTTCATCAGCTTTCGGCTAGGCCCTGGTAAACCGGTCGCAGGTTGTCTCCGGAGCACGATTTGTGTCAAACACGCGCACGTTGACACGCCATTTTATTGCTCACCTGTCAGCTGCTAGTTTGGACATGGGCTTGTCGACAGGACAGGAATGACGTTCCGCGTTCAATTGTGAGTTGAAACTTTACCCTTTCCGACTTAATTTAGTTACTTGAAGAAATATATTTGTTCGTAAGCATTTTCAAATTTGTTCACAAGCATTTTCAAGTTGGTGCGTTTCAATGTTTGGCTAAGGTGCACAAACGCACCGACGAGTAGCTTCCTCATTGGTCAGACACCGTCGAGTGTCACTATAGAGCAGGTGTTCACAAACCTTTCGGCACGTGCACCACTTCGTAGTGTAATCTTGCACGACGGACCCTTGAGCTCTCCTTATCCACAGAACTAGGCTTTAATAACATAAAAATGAAGTGGAGTTCAACGCTGTACACTGAATTTGCACAGTTGTTCATTTATGTTGGCAAAAGTGAAGGCTATTAAACTTAATTACAAATGAAACTACTATAAGGCTTAATAACTTGGATATAATTCATTCCGACATGCTGCGATTACTTGTGTGATAATAGTTTTTATTGAAGAAAGCTATAACCTCGGATTTCGTTACGCTTCAGGTCTGTTTCGATACTGTATTTTTTATAGATATAATGCGAGAATGCAATCTCACATAGTTAAGTTGCAGTAAATTGGAGAAGCACGGCGATAGATGTCTAACATGACAAGGTACATATGGTTCGCTTTGCATTAGAAATTACGCAGAGACAGTCTATGAAAATCTTTTTGAAAGGAAGAGTGTTAGGTCATCTCCATGCATTTTGTATGCACTGTCGGATAGGTTTCTCGGTACTATTATCAGCGCATTACGATAAGTAACTATGTAAGATGCTTCTGTAGCTTTTTTACATTGCGACGCGTGAAGCATTGCGTTTGAGTGTTCAATATTTCATCTCGCATTCGCTGTAAGTACTTTCTTTCTGTCGTTACAGTCCGTATGAATTTTTCAAAATACCGCTGAATTTTAATTGGCACCATATTCAGAAGAATTTTGTTACACAAGTCACCTGGTGGAAAATTATTAGACTCGATACATCTATAACGAAGATAAATGTTGTTGTAGTTCCGAAACTTACCCACTGGTACATAGAATCCGGTTGGCACAGACTTACATTGCATCACATCAGGTAGTACAGAAACATCGCACGTCTCAGTTGCTGCATGCTTAGAATGCACATTGGATGGCCCAACTAGTACTACATCAGAATTCGTCGAAGAATATTCCTGTGAAACATTTGACAGTATTCCAATCATCATTTCATGTCTCTGATGATGTTACATGTCTAACTACCACAATGGAGATAAATAATTAAACGCAAGAGTCCAAAACACACCAGGAATTTGGTTACTATGATAAGTTGGACTTTGAAAGAAGTATCTTAGTGAACGTCGCTGATGTAGTTTCCCTCGAGTTTGCAAAATTGGCTGAGCACATTCGTTAAACACAGAAATATCTACGCTTTTCTCATGACCTTCCATGGACGCGATCCCGCAAACCGGTCTCTGCTTCCGGTTGCTTATTTTTCGGAGGATGGTAACACTTGATATGACCGCACATATGAGCCCTATCATCTGGCATACGTCTCACTGCTCCTCGAGGGACATAGACTGGGTTATGTGAGCTTGAGGGGACGTAGAATGATCCATGCAGCCACTACCAATGACACCACGGTTAAATTAACACACGACGTTTCGAAACTTGGAATGCCTCGTTCGCTCACATTTTAACTCCCAGCCAAAACAGGCATCCTCCTTGGAAGAGGTAGGTTTCCATGGGCAATTCATACGGATATAATAAAACCCGTTAGATTTGATTTAAAAATTTTCACAGCATTTTTGTTATAAATTTGTGAAATAGACTGATCGCCTTCATAAAATTTCCTAACAGAAAAGTAACACTTTAGGAGACCACGCGGATTCCCTGAAAATAGCCCACCTACCCCTGGGCATCCGCGGACCAACCTTTGAGAAAGAGCATTATAGAGATTATTATACTCATAAATTATGCCCATTCAGACATGAAGAGAACGATTGCGGAGAAATTTAAAGCAGTTAGTTCCCTTCAACAATTTGAAAAGCACGGAAAGAAGATGAAGGCTGGTAGACGCATGCATTTCGTATTGTCTCCTCAGTACCATTAACAATAACCGATAAGCATAGATATAGCGAACATTGGGTGCAACCAGACAAGCTTAAGGTGCAAAATGAATGACGGAAGTTCAATCATACGTCCAAGGCCGCTTTGGGCTGACAAATAATTGTTTCTGAACATGGAAGGCTGGCTTAATACGGCTAATTGCGGCATCCCCAACAAACAGAAGGAAGCGGGGATTAGTGTGAAGTAGCACAACTATAAACGCTGAGCCCAGCTTTAATTGGTGACCCGAGTCTAATAGGTGTTTGCCTATCGAGGAAACCGGCGGTCTGCGCGAACATGTAATCTGACGAGGGTAGGCAATCTGAGCAAATTCACGTTGAACCCATCTTGACACATGTCCCTTTATTCGGGAAGTCAGCTTTCTATTAGTTCTGCCTATGTAAATTTTTCCGTAGCCACATACAAATTGGTATGCACAGTGTGTGTTGGCCCAAATAGGCTGAGCTTCCTTCGTTGGAAGTAAAGTTCGGGTTCGGTTAATAACGACAACTTGTGCAGCATAGTAACTTCCTTGAGTAGCCAAAATTATACGCTTAGTTGTCTTCAGCGTGGCTAAGTCACCTTTGAAAGGTAACTCGATACACACTTTTTTCTTGGCTGCCGGGTGCACCAAGTCATTTGGTCCTCGTGGTTGGCTGTGTTTCTCGATAAATCTTCGACTGTAGCCATTCGCCATTAGTGTTGCTGTAATTAACACTAGCTCATCGTCCAGACAGCCGGCCCAACAAATTCGTCTAGTACGACTAACTAGAGTCCTCACAAGTGTCCGTTTGTACCGCACTGGTGTGAAGCTGGTGAAGTGCAAGTACTGACCGGACCAAGTCGATTTTCGGTAAATGGACCTCTTAATTAATCCATTCTACCTGCGAGTTATGAGTATGTCCAGGTATGGTAGACAATTGTATCATTATTCTTCACATGTAACCCGTAAGTTAGCATGATCACCATTGAGTCGTTCTACCAAATGTGTGAGCTGCTGCTTCGACGAACAGAAAGCCAAGATATCATTGACATATATTTTGTGGTATGGCACCTGGGCTATTTATGTAGAAATGCTTCTTTCTACCATCAACATGAAGAAATCAGCGAGCACAGGACCTAATGGGCTACCCATTGCTACGCCGTCAATCTGACGGTACGGTGTATTCCGGAAGTGAAAATCCACATTCTCCGTGCAAAATAGTAGAGATTCTCTTAGCAATTCAGTCGGAATTGTTAGCCACCAGCCACCGTTTTCAGCTAAATCGCATACGTAGTCAACCGTCTGATGTAACGGCACGTTGGTAAATAAGGATTTTGCATCCAAGAGACATAACATTGTCTGACAGGTTGAGTTCATCCAGTTCATCAATGCGTGGAAACCAGTCTTTAAGACTGTACGGATTGAACTGTTGGTTCAGCGGAGCTAGCAACTTTACCAAGCAACGAGCGAGTTTGTGCTGGGGCCGTTCATCATTGAAAGGATTGGCTTGAGTGGCACCACTCTTATGTGTATTTGGAGACCCATACAACTGTGGAATAGTGCTACCACTCGGCTTCAAACTATTAAGTGTATCAAAGTCTATCACGCGGTGGAGCAGAAGTAATTCCAGGTGATGAATTATGCGCATTTCGACATTGGTTATGTCCCCTACTTTCGTGAGCCGTTCGAATTTACTCGCATCGTCGTGTATGGCGCGCATCTTCTCATTATACTTGGTTTTATTCATGAGTAGCACTCCCGAACCATTATCTGGTTTCATTACAACTACGTCCTTAGCTCGTAGTTCATGTAAAGCCTGAATATGTCGAACTGTGATGGCACATGTTTCATTAATTGGCATGGTTTTCAACTCATGGGCGATATCAGTTAACTTGTATCTGAACCGAATATGCTTATCAGGGCTGGTTGGTTGGAGCTCCTTAAACTGGTCAAAAAGTTCTCAAATTCGGCTTCTATAAATAAGCCGTTCAACTTCCTAGGGGGGAATTTTAATCAAGCCCAAGTGACAACGCTTCTAATTGCAACACATCAAGTTGTACGTTCGATAAATTCATCACGTACTTACTGGGATCACGAGCAATTGGTTCCTCCTCCTGGTTGTTCCTCAGCGAATTTTCTAAACGAGCCGAGCGATTTCGTCTCGTACGATCAATAGTTGATTTAAAAAGTTAGTGAAAACGATCCGGCAACACAGATACAGATCCTCGACCACGGGTAGTAAGCGTGCATGAGTTTCTAGTAGTTCCGCAAGTCTGGTTTAAGCCGTCTCTAGG
Source organism: Dicrocoelium dendriticum (assembly GCA_944474145.2). Classification (NCBI taxonomy): domain Eukaryota; kingdom Metazoa; phylum Platyhelminthes; class Trematoda; order Plagiorchiida; family Dicrocoeliidae; genus Dicrocoelium; species Dicrocoelium dendriticum. Next base: position 43,301,181 of record OX104067.1, on the reverse strand, counting down.
TGAGCGGACGCCACACGTCTGAGGTTAGCCGCAGAGGGCTTGAGTTTGTTTCTACGCAACAGTAAAAGCACTGGACGAGGATAGCGAAGTACGAAAATGCATTTCGATAGAAACGATATCTTCACACCTATGCACACCATCTTGCACCTCAGGCTGACTATGCGGTGCATCTACCAACCTTCGTCTTCTTTCCGTGCTTTCCAAATTGCGAAGAACTTTCTTTTTCAAAAATATCGTCAGGCGCTACAATTATGAGGCAGATAACTAAAACTTGCAAAAGGCTTTTGCTAGCTATGTACAAGGACAAGGGGTCAGATGATAGGGGAACAGTTAACCGGGAACTTATTACGTACAGCTATCAATAACAAATTCAAACGAGTTGCGATGAACGTGTGACCTTGAGGTCGGCTAACTGCGTGAGGCCCAGTTCAGAATTAGCGCGTGCACGAGAGCTAGCTGCTTGCATAATTCCGGCTGAAGGCGTCCGATAGTAAGACCTTCGGCTATAGTCAGGAATCGACATTTGAGTCCCTTTGAGCATCGCTATGGGGCAACTAGGAGGACCGTAAATGAGTATTTAACACGGCATTGATGTCCAGTGTTGATCAGGTGCTTACAGATGCGATGACCGCAGCGCAATAACTCTTTTGACTGAGGAACAGTGTGATTGCCTAAATGTGAAAATACACACTGATAACTGCACAAGGTCAATAGTATGACAGTCTTAGTGCATGTGCGACGATTGAACTGGTCGCATTTCGAGTTAGAGGGACACTTACAGGGAATAATATAATAACATGGGCAATGAAAAGAGTGCTTCGCAAGTCTCGTATTTTGTTAGGGTGCAAGCCACAAGCACTAGTGCACAAATGCACCGGTGAACCGTTGAGGTGCACGTTAAACCTGAATGTATGCAGATTGATACATATTATGTGCATTCTTTCTAAACTAGCTGAAAAGCTTATTTTGCATATATTTAGTAGCTAAAATGTAAGACACAGTTTGAACGTCAAAATAAAACCGTTCTTATTTTGGTAGCTAGATATTTCAGCTTTCATGATGAAACCTTCACTCATTAACGGCCTCTCAATCACCAGTGTGACCTTAGCTGTACTGATATATTCTTAGTTCTGCCGGACCTGATATTCTCCAAGCAATAAATCTCATGTTTATTCAGCCATCATCTCTTCTGTCCTGGCTGAGGTTTTCAACAGGTCGCTGCCCAAATGTTCGTTGCTGGACGAATGGAATTGTTCGGTGGTGAAGCCTATTCCGAAAGGCGGTACCCTAGCAAAATAGATAACAATAGGACCATTTGTCGAGTACTTATTTTGGATAAGATTGCTGAGAAAAACGTAAAATAGAGTATTGCATTTGCTACCGTCTAAAAGGTCCTGACTCCCACACAGCACAGTTTTATGCAAGGCCGCGCGTGCAGTACCAACTTGCTTGTGACGAGGCATGATTGACTGAAACAACAAGCAAAGAAAAGCCTGTCGATGTGTTATTCATTGATCTAAGATCTGCGTTCGACGGAGTCAGTCATGAGCTGCTCCTTCATAAACTCAGGATGTGCGGTGTCCGTGGCTCACAGCACCGGTGGATACGCGACTGTTGTGTTGGACGAAAGTGGAGATTACAGATCGACGTCAATCCAATTGACTTTTATCCGTTTAAAAGTGGCGTGCCTCAAGCCAAAGTGCTAGGATCCCCTCTGTTTCTGATCCAGATCGGCGATCTACCTCAACTTATCCGGTTGCCGTGTGGTTTGTTTGCAGATGACATGTGAACGTGGAGAGCGATTGCCGCTTATGATCACTGTGACATCCTTCAGCTAGACATCAAACGCCTATCGACATGGTCTACAGAAATCCATCTCTCCTTCAACCCTGCGTAGTCTGTAGTTTGAGCCTGTGGGAAGGGTGCTGACGGCCAAACCTGCACCCTTGACGGCTAACAACTAAATCCAATACTTCGGTGAAGGAGCTAGGTAGACGACCGCGATACGATTTGAAGTCCGTGAACAACAAAAACAGGTTTTCTCGCAACGCACTAAGCATGCTTTGGGCGCCTAAAGGTAGCTTTGGCACGTAATGTGATTAGGTTTCCACTCACCTATGCTCTTCTAGCATTAGACAAATGCTATAATACAGTTCGCCCGCCTACTTTCCAGTTACAGAGGCGAGGCATAAAACATCGAGCGGGTCCAACAAGTTGCTACCAGTCTCATCCCTAGATTACGCGGCATGGGGTACAGAAACTTGTGCGAGAAAAATGGACACAACACCTTGTCATACCGTCAGGTGAGAGTTGACCTCATTATGAACTACCGTATTTCACATACCAGTGAATTCCCCTGCTGAGACCCATGTTGCACTTACGAGTGCCATGTAGAAAACCCGAGCAAACATACAGACTTGCTGTGCCTGATGTGAAGCGCGTTCTCCACACATTGTGCTTCAAACGGAAAGTGGTAAATATTTGGAACAGTTTACCTGAACATGCGATGGAGGCAACATCTGTGCAGCAGTTTAAAAAGTTGTTCGATTTATATTTTAGCATTATTAGATTCAGAGAACCATTGAACACGTATGATGACATCACACATTTGTGAGTCCTGTAATACCGCCATTCAGCTATTTTAGTTATTACATGAAAACGATAACGATATTGTTATCTGACAATTTTTTTAACGCTTTTCCTCATATTTTAAAAGGGTTGTACGGAATGCATTTCCACTTGCTCTATAATATATATTCAGCAGCCAGTATTTGAGGGGAAATATAAAGTTATATTTTATTATCTATTGAAATGGAAGGGGTATGTTTATGCAAGAAATCTGCATGTATTATATTCGTGCAAACAGTCCCATGAATTTAGAAAAAGTCTCACTTGCTCATCGTTCTAAAGTTATGAACCATGTCGTTTCCTCCAGAAATAAATATTCATTATGCAAAATATATGTGTCACTTAAACAATATTTGCATTATAGAATCTTTACAGGTTGCTTAATTTGTGAAGCACAATTGATTGTCTTTGAGTTTTATAAATGGCTTGATATTTTTATTGAAACTATTTCATGCTTTCGAGTAGAAATTACGGATTTCTGAAAAATCCAACGAGTCTTTCTGGTCCACAATAAATTAGATGAACTTCATCTGTCGTTGCAATCTAATTTCCTATATCACAGAAACCAAAACATGGAGTGAAATGTTATTTTGCCTATCATGTCCTCAATGTTTGTTTCTGGGTCACTCCTTTATTATATAATATGTACCCGCAATGTTATTAAGGTTAATATGAATCAAAAGGTATTACACGTAGGCGATGTCGAATGAGCCGATGGCAATCCTCGCTTGTTCATTTAAATTAGTCTAACAATCAGTACTCAAATAAAAATAGTATTTATTTTAAATATTAACCTCTGTATAAATCATGTCATTCTTGTTTATTCCACTTTCCAAATCAAAGCGAAATTGCACAGAAATACGTGGATAAATGTTACTTTATTCAGCGAAGCGGCTTTTATGTCAGTAACCGTGCAAGCCGCAGCATAGTTAGGCAGTTGGTTCTTAAAAAATATAATCCTTTGAACTACAGGCCAAAAACTTTGCCTGCATGTCAGGAACAAAAGACGGTGATAATGTTTCAAGAAGCAAAATAATAAAAATTAAATAACCGTAGCTTTATATATTCCGGTAGAAGGGCATCATATTTTACAGCAAAACTTGCCAGTTTTGTATTTATTCATGAGTTTATAGCTAATGTAAAAAGTGCTTGGCTAGACCAGTGTGTACGTCTGATGTGTAACAGTTTGATGATGAACCTAATTGGCGAAACACTGGTTTGCTTTAACTGTGGAACGGAGCGACATTAAGACACATTATTCGTCGCACACCATCAAGGTTATTCAATATGTCACTACGCGTGCAATTATAAAACATGCATACGCCTCGTAGCGCACCAACAACGGAAAATCACTAACTGTAACATTAATGGATTTTTCTTCTCAATTCGGTAGCTCATTGCTTCTTAGGTGATCTCTTTTGTTGACACCGTTAATCGTATTCTGATAGCTTCCAACTTGTTATCATGCTGTTGCTTTGCTTGATTGTGGTTGCAACAATTTGCTTAGGGTCACTGCTGCATACACCGACAAACGAGATCATCTTTTGCGTTGGCTTTACAAGCAACAAATTATCATTTCTTCTCGACTCGGGCACTCTAACTTACCCCGTTGCTCTCTGCAATCCGCTCGTTCCCTGGGCTTGCGTTGTGCTGTTTAATATTGTTCATTATACGTTGCCTGTTACCGCTTTAAATGGTTTTTGTGCATTTTCAATTATTTAGTCGTTCACTACTTTCCGCGCTGCTATTATTTGACTGGTATTTAAACAACAATCGATAAGGAAGTACAAATGATGCTACGGCTTGCAACATCTTGGTATATATAACACAATCAAAGCATGACATCGTCTTATTCCTAATTATCCTTGTCATATGAGACGCTCCATCCAAACCTATCGGATTATACAATTACAACGGATATTATAACTCTCCGCTACAGCACCACTTAGTTTGCATTACTTCTCCACTATATTGCATAACAAAACAAGCGGTAACTACTTCATCTACTAGCTGCAGTTAGTGTAGTTAAATAAACGCTACTGAACAGGATCGCTTTGCTGGTAAATCAGCTAAAAATGTTAACGAGCCGCATAATCCTAAACACTCGGAAACTTTACCTGGTTATCTGCCGTCATTGTCCATCCGATGTAAACAAACTACCAGTAGCCAAAAGTGGTATAACCATATATATGCCTTAAAACAATTTAGTTATATAAGTTGTCATAATGAAGAGACCAAAATTACTGCCATGAAAAGCCAAAGTGTAGGAAAATCTCTTGGCTTGTCATACTTTTATGAAGTACATTAGTGATCCAAATCCGAACCAAACGCTGCGGATAAACGAAGAGGTTATTTGACGGTGATGGAAAGACAGAAACTAGTTGTTTTATACTAATGTTTAGGAGCATGTTGCCTCAATACAGCCTTACTAAATGTAGTGAAAACTGATAATACTAGTCGACGAAAATACATTAGCAGACATGATCAAAACCTACTAATCTCCAAGTAAAATGTTGGGCGACAAGAAAATACGTATCGCAAAATGGTAATTCAGATTACTATTAACATCCGTACACGAAGCAGAACGAATACTCTAATGGAAAAGTAACCATCAATTTGAACGCTTCCTTTGTCAACACTTTTGACTGCACGGATCTACGGTACGACATTTCACATTCGGCTTTAACTGCACTGGAATACCAGACATAAAATATTGACACCTAGTTATTTCTAAAAGAAATATGCTGTTTAAATGCGACTGCGAAGTTAAATACCTAGTAAAACAAAGGTACAATGTATTTACAGTGACATACTGGTCATAATGCTAAGTAATTGATCAAGCTCTGATTTTTAAATACTGTACTATGAATAACACCTCTAATCCACGTTATAAAACATTTTGTTTCCTACCTTAATACTTTACTTTCTGTAACCTCGTTAGCAATGATACTTCCATAATTTAATTAATTTCAACTTAAATCTGCCTGTGTCCCGCCCTAAATTTGCTCAGAAAATGAGTTTTTTTAGAAAGCTTCCATAATTACAGTAATATAATTGTGTATAAAATAATAAATTATATGAGTGTATCGTATTTGTATGGGCATATATTCTATATTAGACATGTTCTATACGAAATATGTTATATATGTTAAATATTTTCTGTGGCTACAACACACTGTATACTCATGCAATAATATCCCTATTTAATTAAGTTCTGTGTCATAAAATGTTAGCAATTATGTTAAAATAATGCAATCATGTAACAAAAGGTGATCGAGTGGAAAGCACGTATACCTCAATCAGAAAAAATGTATATGAACAATATGCTACTTGTACATTTATCTTAACATGACACTTAGTTACAGTTGCATTAATCCGGCTTTATGTGTTTTAAACTGAGGTAAGACAACTTGAGTGATTTGCTAAGCTTAGCTATAAACAGGTCGGATGTCATTCATCAATGGGCTTGGATAACCATTCAAGATTATGCAGTGCGCCACCTTTGGTAATCCTGTGCATTTAATTTCGTTTGAGCTGGTACTGGAGGGGGATTCCTAAAATTTGCTATTCACATGAGAGCGAGGAAGTCTTTTGTTTCTGTCTTCTTACTTTAGATTGATTCCTCAAAACCTATATATGTTGTCGGGCGAAATGGGTAATGCTAGCCTATTATGAGTTATCTTTTACCTGCTGCACTCCACAATGACTCATCATGCTCACATTTATCGAGGATCGCTGCCCTCAATGATGATAAGTATACCTGTCGTTTTACAATGCACAATTAGTTGTCATAAGGAAGAAATGACTCAGACACACAGCTAAACAATTCATTGACATTAAGCAGACTCCAAGATAACAATAAGCAGTTATTAATCAAACAATGCCTCCGGCCGCGCAGTACAAGCATCCAAATTAATATTCACGGATGATTGATTACATAACAGATCTCAAATGGATGGGTAGACAGAACTCCAACAACTAAATCTATTTGCAGAAATCTTTAAACAAAGAAATTGGTCCTCATCCCTGGGTATTCAACTGACATGTATATTTTTGCATTTAAGTGGACCAAATGCTAACTGCAGAACTAACCAAGAAATCAGGATAAAATTGGAAAACACTGCATAATGGTAGCGCCGGAGGAATATATCTTGGTTAAGGAGGATTAGATTAACTCTTCAAACTACTCATGAGAAGCTAATTCTATAGTATTTCCGTTCTCAATTAACTGGCTCAATCGTACCAAATGAGGTCGTCAGTGTTTCGGTTAAAATTAGTTTGCAATATCATTTTGGTACTGGATGTTGATTTGTCCGGAGTAAATAGTTATTCAAAAATGAACGGCAAATATGAAATGCCGGTAACTTTTCCTGCCACAATATTGATTCTCAACATAGTAATTTAAGCAATATACATGTTTAAACTGCTTACCAACAGTTTTAAATTTATTGGCATCCCGCTTCCTGAGCCTGTTGATTATACTGATATTTATGAATCTTATTTATATAAAAACACCAAAGCTTCCAATCCGGCATTTTGTTGAATTTAGTAGTTAAATTTTACCTAGGACGATTATAATCGGAATACAAATAAGTTGCAAGTACATTATAAAATGTCTCGGAAAATGCAAAGCATAACCCGAGTGTTTTTTTCCAATTCTCTTCCGCCGTCCATGCAATCTTGCGAGTACCAACACCGAACAATTCTCATTTATGGCATGACCAACTATGCTTTTAATTTGGGTTCTGGACAAGGTGTATACGTGCTAAGTATGCAACAAATATGTTCAAGTGTCTGCAATCGTTTTATTGCTAACGGTTACAAATATACTAAGTTAATTATTTGTTGTATCTGGATGAAATATTTGATTTAAAAGCCCTCCTAAATGTTGAGCTAGTTAACCTCGCTAAAAACAATACTTTGTATTTTTAGTGGGTTGGTTCCAAATATTTATGATGATCAGGAAGTCTGAATTCGCTTTGTCTTCAAAAACTTTGCACAGTAAATCTTGTCTAACATTTTTTCTTGCATGTGCGTAAGAAGTGGACTAACAATAAAAAGCTTTATACTGCACCTTATCTTCAAACATAGCAAATAGAGAGCTGCCAGCCAATATATATCTAGTATTTTAGAAAAAAGGAAGCGGCAATTAAAAATCCAATTCCACATATCTGGCTAATGTGTAGTGCAAAGACTACTCGCAAGAAACTTTAGAGTACAAAGTTTAATTGCATAAAACAGGTGGCATTAGAATTTTTATTGAAAATAGCCAAGATGTTTTCGGCTGCTTCCTTCAGTAAATGTATTGAACTGGCTAAAGTAAGCCTGTACAGCGATACATTACTAATGTATTTGGTAGTTTTGAAATCATACGAATGCTACCATTCAAAAAAATAAATCATTTGTCCTTCATTTCGGCTTCAGTCCAGAACTTTGAAAGGAGGATATAGTTGTGCAGCAGAGTAGAGTTCGTTTCATTAGTATATTAAATAGACAGATTTTCAAAGATAGGCAAACACAAAGATATGCAAATACAATGACAAAGTGGCTTTAGGCCAATTTTATGATTATTAGTTCTTGTACATAATTAACCAGCGAACGTTTATACAGCTAGTTTTACCACATTCCCGTTAAACCTACCAATTGCGCTTGCACCTATGCATATTGATTAGTGGTTTACAGTTAGCATAATACTGCTCCCTACATTTACATAACATTGGATCTCCAAATATGCTTTATGCGTCTAAGCACAAAGGATGGACTACTGCCTTTGCTTTGATTTCATGGTTTTAACTAGGCTATGCACTAGTTAGGATTTTTGGGAGTCCCAAAACTACCTCGTACGCTTCACCATTAATGTAAAGGTGATTTCCACCTTACGAAGCTGAATTTTTAGCGTATTTGATATTATTCCGTCAAAAATTCTGAACTGTAAGTACATTCCCTAATTTATGCTATCACACCAGGCATTCAACCCGGTGTCTTTGGGAAAGTCTATAGCCCTAGGCGAATTTGACTTCGCATCACATTTATTTCACAAAATTAGTGCACTAAATGACATTAAAAGCATGATTTGATGTAGTTTTCCCTTCAATGAAATTTGATAATAGATGGTTCGTTTTATACCATCAAAACCATCCTTTTGCCGGATGTTACTCCACGTGCCGGTACACGCTATACATATCAGCTAATGTACCAATATCCTACCATCTTCCATGATGAAAATTGTGTGCTTTAGTCCTTATGGACTTCGGTGACCAAGCTTGGTTTCACGTATTTGGCTACTTACGAATGTTGCTTCCAAAGAAATATCCTAAAGAGCGGCATGTCGCACTTTCGTGTTTTTCACAGTACCACATTTCCCAGCCGACGTTTCACATTAAGTTGTCAGCTACAGTTTGGTGCCTATACTTATTGCAGTTGAAACTTAGGTTCATATCTGTGTCAATGCGTTAGTAAAAATGTAAGCAAATGAGTGTTTAAAATATTGTCCATAACAGGTGCGCTTAGCAAACATTGCTTAAATTACAGGTCAACCATTTCAACCATAATTTAAATGATCATGAATAATATATGTTTTAAGTTCGCATCGGTTTACAAATCAGTATTGATGCATTGTGGCCAACTGATACTGTAGCATCGATAAAATACGGTAAAAGTTTTTAAAGCCGGCAGTTGATGGAAAATTGATCTGGATAATTGGCCGTTCCGTTAACTATTTGGTGCAACACGTTAATCATTGACGCGACTGCCCTAATGCCTAAATCGCATTCATTGCGATTATTATTCCCAGTTTGCTACCACTTCTTTACTAATCATTTACTATTTCACCAAGCTTGAACAAGACTTTGTGTCCAAAGCAGTACAGTTTCCAAAAAGTTTTTTAACCCTTCTATAAAATTTTCGTAAACCATGCGTTATTGCTCTGTTTCAAGCATTTTACAAGATGTGTTGATCAAGGAATCTTTACTTTTTATCAACGCTCGTAAAAGCGGATTAGAATTGCAAGTGGGTCACATAAGTAGCACAAACTATTTTCTCGATAATTTAGACAGCATCAATCTGTGTAGATTAAAACACCAATGTGTGAGACAATAACGTATCAAACAAAAGCAAATAATGGGTTTATTTCCAACTTACCACGCATCCGACACAATATTTGAACTTATGAGTAAAACTGTCTATTCGTCAGATTCCAGTAGCTTAGCGGTGACAACGCAGAGAACACCTCATACCAAATCTAGGTTCAAATATACACGTATTGTTTTAGATAGATCTTAGGTTTCACGCTTCAATCATTATCTTTGAATAGACTTGTCTTTTTCCCTTGTGACAATTAGATTTCACGACGCCTGCTTCATCAATGATTACCCATGTAACAGAAACACGTTTTTTGACTTATGACTTCCTCCATAAAGGTGATTTACCAGTACAAAGGCTTCATTTATTTGGATTCTTATCGATGATACGGATACTCATTATGTATTGATTTGCATCAACAATAGCTGGCAAGGATTTAATTATAAATCTTTTAAGCTCAGCTGCAGCATGCTTGTTGGATGGTAAACAACTTGTAATCAGACCCTTCTACAAATAAGGCTATAGAAACATGTTATCACTAACCCGATTAGCTACCTGTCCTTCCCTAAAAAGCAATCAAAAGTTATGTGACTTTAGCATGAATGAGAAATATATGGACAATAAAACTGTACACTCCGGCAATGTTATATAACGTAAGATAAATACTCCGATCCTTGTCCGACACCGCCCGTAACAGGTCCAGCTATACTAGGCGCTCAACATGAATTGTTATACAAAGAAAAAAGTAAAAACTAGTTTTTATTGAATGGTATTGGAATTTAGGTGTTTTTGAGAATAATCGCAGTTATACTTAGTCAAAGAACCAACGCAAAGCAATGAAAACTTATGGACAGGTTTCTATTAAACTGGACTAAATACAGGTGTTCTCAAATAAAATTCCCATAAATCTCACTATCGCCTTTCTTCGCCCAATTAGGTTGAGGCAAAAAGTTTTTTGCCGTGTTCTCCACTCACGCAGTTAACTATCCATCCCAAATCATGCAGGTTCACTTATTTTGGTCTTACTTTAACAATAAAACGGCGCAGCAATGAAAAACGCTATTTATTGGCACGATCACAAGCCAAAAGAACACTCTCGCAACTTAAATTAATGCTTCACGTTATTTTCCCCCGACGCACCATCTCTCCGGATTCCATTCGCGAAACTATGCCTTTTGGGGGCCTCGTGACCAAGTATTTCCCGCCCATCTCGCCCCATTATCTCTGCTACCACTTGCCCTATTTTGACCGGCCCGGGTGTCATTCAATACCTCATGATTTGCTAAAACCTAAATACACCAAACTGCTTGGGGTTGGTCGACGATGCTAGAATAACGACGGTTTTTACTTATTTATTGCATTCTAGACAAATACCCTCTTTTTTCTACTTGGCTCAGGTCCATTACCGTACGCCTTTCGTGCCCCCTGATTGTTACTTTTGTCAGGCCAGTATTGATCCGTCTGCTATCCCTCACTGCGCCAGTTCCAGTTTCCATCCGCCCTCGTTTTAGTGCTATTTCGGTCCTCCGGGTAATCACTACCTTCTGCCTGCCTTATTTATTGTGTGCACGCACCGCCACTGTTCGGTACTGTTTTATCACCTACATACTATTTGCTCAAAGCAGGACAAGGTGAGGTCCACCACCTCAAAGCGGTACATTAGTGTGTCCCTCCCAGCGTTTTTAGAAATGCGGGAACGCAGCTTGAAATACGGGACTGTCCTGCTTATATCCGCAAGTATGACCACCTTGAGTGCATTTACCCAGGTAATGTCAAAGGTTTTACAGTCAAAATTCAAAATGCTGTTCGCTGATCCAGTTTACATCACGAAGGCGAATGATTATATGAACATACTGGAGTAGATGAGGCTATCGAAGGTGCGGCGGGTTGATCGAACCGCCCGGCAGGTCATGCATATATGTCTTGTACACCGCAGCCACAATCTGAACATACGTGGGGAGTCAGCAAGGATGAACTGCACTGTAATGGTAGGGGACTCCTGATCCAAAACTCTACTGAAGAAGTGGCTAAGTAGTGAAAAGGGCTGATGGCCACGCGCACAACTGAATGAACACTAGCAACAAGTCCCGAGAGCCCGTCCTTAGGTGGCATAGTGGCCGCGTATCGTGGCTACAAGTGAACACCTGGGAGCGACTTAACTAGGGCACAACGTGTGCTAACTGTGGCCACACAGTGTAAGTCACGTGTGAACGGATGCACACCATAGGTTCAGATTCGACGCCAAGTCCGGTGTGCGTCAGTGGCACACTACAATTACATGTGTGGTCGGTCACAAGAAACTCATTCCTGTCAGCATTGACCTGTCCCTATGCCGTCACACTCTCTCGCACCGCCGAGAGATAAATTATTTTTCCCTTATATCAGTTAGTTCCCTTCAATAGGTTAAAAAACTTAATGGGAAGAGGATCACAGGTAAATGCGCACATTTCGTATTGTCTCATCAGTACCAATACAATAACTATAAATTATATTATACCGCTCCAATGGTTACCAGCCATTCAAAAGCAATGAGATGCAAAATTGTAATCATTCTAGGGCCGTGGTATTCGAAGATCAAACAGGGTGTATTTCTGAACACACAAGGCAAGTTTTAGCAGGCTTGTCATGATGGCCTTGGCGGAATTTAGGAAGCGTGGATTAGGATGATTTAATAACATCCGAAATGCGAAGTCGGGGTCAGTCCGACAACGGGTCAATAAAGCATGTCTGTCTATCAATTATGCTGACGGTTTGTGCGCGCAAGTAATATTGGGCAACGGATTGCTGACCTCACTTTGAGCCCATTTCGCCAGGTGTTCCTTCACTCTGAATTTAAAACTCCATCATTTCTGCCTCCCTACCTGACGCATTATGTATAATCAAATTGTTAAATAAATTATAATTTGGCGCTGATGGTTTCCACTTTCTTTACGGAAAGTAGTCACAACTTACAGGATCTGTTGATCACCACAACATCTGCAATGCAGTATGTTCTCTGAGTGGAGAAGATTAAGCGCTTGGTTGCACTCGTTGAAGCAGCGTTACCCTTAAATTGGGGCTCCAGGTATGCATTTTGCTTAAGTGCATTCAACACGGTTATTCTCCTCGATCTGACTTGGCTGTGGTTCATGCTGAGGCACTTACGGTAACCGTCTTCCATGAGCGTTCCGGTTATGTGATCCATCTCAGTCAGACTATCACTGGAGCAAATACACCTGGCAAGAGTTTACAAGGTTTTCATTAGTGTACACTTGTGGTTCATCAGTGTGAAACAGATGCAGCATAGATAGTGACTGGACCATGTTGGTTTCCGTAGACGGACGGCATAAAAAGCCTGGTATCCCTTCGGCTGATGCGAATGTCCAGGTAGGCTAGGCAATCAATCATCCCGAATTAAATTTTTGTTATATGATAACGGCATGGGATAGCGAACAAGGCACTCACATGCCATTTGATGGGCAATTTATTTTTGCCGCTGTCGCAAAGATATGGAACATTCGGGTACATCTACCATGCGCAAAATCTGGAGGTGTGTTGACTAACCTAATCAAGTCGCCACAGAAGGGACGATGGAATTTGCGCAACGAGGTGCAGACGCTCTACCATTTGCCATTTTGTGGAAAGCAATGATTACGTACTGCATAGGGTCGAACTGAAAAGATGGCTGTGCTATATCCCGGAATGGGTTTAGCGAGTAAGGCCTGCACTTAGGGTACTGCCGCTTACCGATGCGCAAGGCAATTTTCCTTGAGTAGGGGCTGAATCATTCGCAACTATGATGCCTACCCTCTTCAGATGTGCAAAGACCAGTAAGTACAAGCATTCGATAATCCATGAACCGACTCACCATTTATGCATAACCCATTCAAGCGGACTCTTGTGGTTAAGTTGACTGAAAATGAAGCTGGTTGCATTAGAAGCTATGAAAAGGACATTCGGGGAAAAAGTCGATATGTCATTCTTCCATACCGGATATATTGCAGGTGCGATATACCTCGTTTTACTTTGTTATTCGGGTTGCAATGAAAGCGATTACTACTCTTATGGCCTCCTAGGTTCCCAAAAATACTAAGACGATTTTACCCGAAAAGCGGTGGTAAAGAAATGGCTTTGCCTATGTTGAAAACTCCCAGTTGTGTGGATCAACGTAGTGGCGACGCAGCCGACAATGATTTAGAATTGAACAGCCCTTAGAAAACACGTTTCACGCGACCGCGAGAGAAATTCTAGTTTTGTTATGAATAGTCATATTTCCAGACCAGACCCGAGTGTAATCAAAAACCAACGGCATACGCCTGACGTGGGAAACGAAGTTGATATCGATGGTCACGTTAATGATGACGACATACACTACTAAATGTGCAACGTTTAACTACATGTCAGTAAACAGTGCCTACTTTAAACCAATTGTCGTTATGACTGACCACGCGCCCCGGAAAGGCCACTTGTAATATTCGCATTAACGATAATTTAGCACCGCTTAATCAATCGCTCGCATCGCCTTAACCAGAGCCATCCGGGAACGGTTAGGAAGGGATACTCGATGCGAACAAGCTAGGACCCCATATCCGCGGCAGGCGAGCCAAACTTATCCGCATTGATTGGGGCGAACAGAGAGCCAACCGGGAAAATCGGCCAATTAAGGTAAGGGCGACGTTCCTTTTTTCGTTCTAAGTTGACCTTTCCAGTGCTTTCTACGTTCTCTATTAATACCATCCACTAACTTTCCATTTCACCTTTATAATGAATGGTGTGTTTTTCTAATACATATCTGTTGCTCTGCCCGTCTGATCCGGTATTCTCTCTGTCCTGTGGGGGGCCAGCGACTTCGGGTTTGACAAGTAATCAAGCGTCCATTCAGGCGAGGGATGAACACTTCAGTAACCTTGCGTCTAATACATGACACATGATACAATACGCCTCACTGAATTATAAGCCTTGGTGCTTTCACTATTATGTGTCCAAATCATTTACTTGCGTTTTTGTTAAAACATCGCAAAGTTACATTGTGAAATCCACGAGTGTAGTTCATCCAGTACGAAGATTTCTCTCCTTCTTACTACTGACGGATAACAAGCACAAATACAGCATCACATCCAGAAATTCCGGAAACACAAGCACATATATTTTTACCTACATGCATTCCTACAAAATTAACAAGCGGATCCGTACGTTATCTATAAACTTGTACCACATTTACATTAGCCAATCCTTGTTATATCACCGTGCTCACGCCTAAGTAGGTGTGTCTCGTACTGTCGAGAATAAAACATATAGTTATTTAACTTTTAAGTGTTACTCGGTAACTGTGGCTCTTACTAATACTCTGTCAAGCAGCACATCGAATTTTGATCTGAAACGCTTGTACTAAAATTACACTTTGACTCCTGTTCCATGAAACCATGGATTACAAGATGGGAAAATCACGTTGAACCTTGGATATCACCAGTATAGTAGCAAATTTCAATTTTCGCGAACCAGCGACAAACTTTCCTGCATTCTTCTATTATCCGACAAACCTCTTGAGTGAGTAAACTACGAAATTTCAGTTGTCAATGTTATGCTTGTATGAACAGTTGATAATGCCTTTACCTATGGGCCTCATTCTGTCGAGTATATGTAAGTTATCTTTCTAGTTAAACTACAGTAACTTAGCTATTGTATTGTAAAATAGCTAAATCTCGCCGTAGACCATTATATTCAGACGTATCCCTCCATCGAAGTGACATGCGACTGATGTGTTCTAGCGGCCTTATGCGCCGTTGGCTCTCGGTATTACCTATATACACATGTCCAGAGTTGTTGCGGATACGTTTGTGAAATCAGTTAGTTAGCTTATCTTAGAGAAATGCCTATTTCAGATACACCAGTGTAGAACAGGTCAGGTTGTTATTCGTTGGTTAGCGTTATCTGTAAGGAAAACGAAGTTCCTTCTACCTATAGTATTCGTGCTCTTCTAACCCATTCAGAAGAAAATTTTCAATGTAGTTTTGAATTTTGAGGAACAAATGTTTCACTAACGGTTTCGTGTGACCGCCATTTATAAATTACATCACTATCTACTTCTAAGCGGCATTTCCTAATTCTGCCTCTGTGCACACGGCCTTATCTCTGTGAAACACGGATAAGGCGCTCCCAATATACACATGACATCATTGACCAGAACTGCAGTGCCGTGTTCCATCTGGGTCCGCCGGTTGAATAATTATCGTTATCGAGGCTAGACATTCCTGCATACAGACCAGTTAAGGAATGGTGATTTTCTATTGCATTGTGAGCTATTTCAGCTTTCTCACAAACTAGCTCTTCTTATCCACTTTTATTTTCAAAATTCGTCATCCCCATGATACAAGAAACTGTTGATCATTGAATGAATTTTCGCAATACAGTTTATGAAAAACTTGACCTTGATGATCGCATGTTAACAGCATGTTCCAGAGTGCTTACTTCCGACTAAAATCCCAGAAAAAACGACATAAAGCGAAGTGCATTTCTTGTAGTTGTTTTAATTACCTTAACTTTGGCCACTTCCCAGATTACTCTCTGTAGTCAAACAGCGTTTATCCATCCCTAGTTCTTCGCTGTTTAGCACATTATTGAGGACTGCGATGACCCCAACATATATAAACCTTTCATCTTCGTTTTACACTAACTCATGACAGTTTTTACAAATGCCTTCATTCACCTTGACAACGGCTTTAATAAACTAGAAATTGCGTACTAACAAATACAAGCTGTTGCTAAGCCGTTAACCTTATCAGAATTCACATGGTGCCCTTCCGAAGTCATTGCGCTACAGCGTGCGTTGCACTACATCCGCTTATGGTCACCTCACCCATAAGTCCGAGCATGCTCTACTTTCAAAAGTAGTTCATTCGAAATTTAGCCACGTCCACCGTTAGCTGACGTTTGAAATGAATTCCGCATTGTTTAATTGTATTTCACATTATGTACTTCGCAAAGACAGGTAAACATAACATGACACTTAGACTCCACTAGGCACACTGAATTAACCAACATGTCCGCTTAGCTTGCGTGCATCTAGTTTTAATTTGGCCAATGGCTGCTGATTTTTATTGCCCAGCTCATCTCACGTCCGCCGTAGAGGCTCGGTGGAGTTATCGAATCGGTTTCCTGGCCATACATGCTTTTTGTTTTGTCTTGATGCCGTTCTACCCGTGGACATGGTGCGCTTGGCCAAATATTGTTTCGACGTCCGCGCCTGAATCAAGTGGTGTTGGGTAATCCCAGACCCAAATTTGAAATTTGCTTGCATAGACAAACAGGCTGCACCAGTTAATAAGTCCTCGTGCACTTGTGTAAGATACCATTAGCTGATTTGCAATTGGTCAAGACAAAACGCATGCATTTGTGCGTATGCGACACCTTAGATTTAACTTGATTTGTTTGTTTGATTTGATTTGCATTGTTTTGGATTGAGTCGAATATTCTTATGGAGGAATAAGATGGAGCTTGATTACGTTCTAGATTAAAGTGAACCAAAGATTATAGTAGGCAAGCTGACACAATGCAAATGAGCTGCTTTGTGGCAATGTATATGGAGGCCGGTGTCCTTCAAAAATAGGCTTATCATCCTGATAATTTTTATTCAAGTGCATGTATAAGTTTAGTAGGCATCACTTGGCGAACACTTGGTTGTTAAGCAGATCATCAGAGTTTAACAACGTGTTTTGAACAAAATAGATCAAAGTCTATATATCTGGATACTAGTGGTTGTCCGTTACCAGTAATTCAGTAAGGCATTTGGTTTAGTTAATCATCGAATATTAGCAAAGTTTCAATTAAATTTGACTGGACAAGCAATTAATTATTTGTTGTCTGATTTCCATCTAATGAAACGTTCAGTGTGAATATTTTCGAGGCCAGATGTAACACAGGCACTCCACCTAGCGGAGTCTCCAAGAACTCACTGTCAGGACTAATGAAGGTCCTTACGTTTAGAAATTAGATCACCTCCCTACTCGCAGACATTATTGTCTTTGAGGAAGATGTTACGTTTCTCATCGACAGACATGGAATTAAGGTGTTTAAACTATAGCGCAAGGTAGGGATGTTGTCTAATTTAAGATGTACCATTATTTGTCAACAAATACCAAACTTTTACATTAAACAACCGCAAGATAACCGTAACACCATAGTGGAAGGATTAACCATTAGAATAGTTAAAGACCAGCATAAAAATTAAATGATGACCGACTAGATAATTATAGGTTGTCTTCAATGAAACGCTGAGGATTAAGAGGGGAGACCTAATAGAAATTTTAAGGATTATTGGGGTTCTTAGCGGCATTAAGCTTACCGAACTCTTTTAAATGCCTACTTGGGGCCATTTGCTGTGGTACCAGCTGGAGTTCGTGCAGCAGAGGTATAAAATAAATATCCAGGAAAACTGTAAATTACCTAAGTGACTACAGCTCCCACTTGATCTAGTGGAATACAGTATGTAAGAGCTCGTTACAGTGGGTCTATATAATTATTAGTTGACCCGTTTTCTTGGATATTACTGACATTAGTGAGTGGTTTATCAAATAACTGATAGAATGTCGATAGAATCCCGATAGAATGTAGTCTATAGAATGTCTTAGATAATTTTTTTGTAATTTGTGTAATTTGTTATTAATATTTCTGTTGTTTATGTTTGCAAATGTGAGAAAGTTTGAACGCCGAAATTCAGAGAACCCTAGATTACTCACTGTTTCACGTAAGAGGACGCCAGTTAATCGGAGGTCTGTTTCGTTCTTGATGGTTGCCTGACTTAATATACGAAACGACGGACCTCGCACCATCTTACCTCGCAGGTAGATGGTGTAGTTCGGCAACGCCACATCCAAATCATTAGTTTTATCAGTATTCATATAAAGCTAACCACACAGCTTTGTATTAGATTTTTAGAAAAACACCTATTACACGTTATCAAAGTTATACGAACCCTTTGATCAGTATAATTATAATCCAATGGAATATAAGGACAAAAAGTAAAGCCGTCATAGAGGTTTAAAGAAAGAATTTATTTTACAGGGCTCAGATTTTATAAGAAACTTTGAGGAAGTAAAATACACATCCTCTGTACGCAATAATATGGTGTATGGTGATCAGTCGATTGTTACATGGTCATGTTTCTCTGCATATTCTTGTAAGTTTCGTGTTATTCTACCAGTTAAAACAAACACAGTGCCTTCAGAACCCTAGCAGGCACAGAAAATTGAAGCGAAATTTTTATTTTTGTACGGATGTTCGATTATACTCGAAAGCTGCTACCGATCCGGACCTTTTCACATTTAGACCATACATCTAAATCTGGCTGCTGTTTAGCTGCTTCATTGTGTTCACCCACAAAAAGTTAACCAAAGTTTTATCCGCTTCAGCAAGGACAAAATATTCAATAACTGCAAAGGCACGTGCAAATTAAGAACATATTTCAGACGGTAAACTAACAGGATCGGAAGTGCGCTTGACTCTCTAGTTATGGGAAAAACGCATTACAGTAAATATCAAGACACTGACAAGCCCTCGTACAAGTTTTGCGTAACAAACACATTTTACATAATATTTTTTCACGTTTCCAAACTTAAGCTCTCTGTGCTCTGAGAAATTGCAATGCTCTGACACGTCTTCTAACCTGTGAAGTTTACGATATACATTTACAAGCGTATTCACTTGGAAGACATTTACCGATCCGCAATCTTGTGAACGCGCTCAACAGCGCACGACGATGCGTAAACGTATCTATATCCAAACACCTCATTCTCAACTTTCATCTTATAATTTTCTTGTTTACATCGTACCAACTAGTAGCGCTTTTCAAGTGTTCATTATTTTACAATAAAAGTTCATCGTCCGCTGCTTGTAAATACAGTGCTTGCTTGCTACATAACAGGCACACAGATTGCCCATATATTCAACTGTATTACAGAGCACATGTTTATACGACTTCCCACACAATCGCTTAATGCAAAGACGCCTAATGTGCTGCAGCCATCGTACCAATGAAGGATGTAGATATCCACGTGCGGTTTCGCGCCTTGGCCATAGTTACTTTGATCGCATGCTCCTCAATAATCCGCTCGTATTGCGCCAGTTCCCTGGAGCAGGCCGTGCCCACGCAGAACCCTAGCTTTTACGGAAAATTGCCTACAGGATTAGCATAAATACTTACACTACCTGCGGTGGCACAATGCCAGTAGCTATTTTTAATAGCATGGTATGTTTTATAGGTGCTTTGGAAAGCGCCAAAATTTGTGCGGCACCCTCATGAGCTTTTAGATGTTAGTCTGCATGTGAGCAACGCAACCTTCTTGTGCCCACAAAAACAAGGAAATGCAACGTGGCTTTCACGAGACAATTTTCTTATTGATTCCAGCGGAAAACAATTCGAAATGACACGGATGGCTTTAGTTACCTTATTAAGCTGCATCATGTCCATCAACCTTGCTACGACCAATCAGTGGTGCGAGTGGTTTGGTCAGCGACATTCAGCAGGTTGTGATATCCGCTCATTCAGCGTTACAACCATCCACGAGACTGGCATGTTGACGTGTCTTTTCAATATCCGTGTGCGAATGATGCCGGTCGAAGTCTGTTGGCTTATCAATCGTCAGCACTCCATAACTGAGTATGCCGGCCCACTAGCCACGCTTTCGACCATGACTGAAGTCGTTCCGACTTCTGTGACCGGCTGAGGTTATTTTTAGAGACCGAGGTCTACCACTGGATGGTTGGCAATTTACTCCGCACATGTATCACACTAATCCGTGAACCTAGATCACTGAGCATCTAAGCAGAAAGGAAGCGCCTTTTGAGATATATAGTACATCATTTAATATGAAAGGTGCCAGAATTTCACAAAATAAGTGTGATTTGTAAAACAAAAACCAATCTTTCAAACAACTAGGTTTTTAGCTACCCAGTAGTAGCAATGTGCTTACATGCTACATTTGACCAAATATTCAGCTTTTCGGTGGCTGTAACTCACTTGGTGTGAAAAGTCCGGGATTATGAACATTTTATGGCGGCATTCTCATGGAGTAATCCGGTGGAACCTAATCAGTACTTGGCAAGCTCTTATCGTATGCATACAAATAGTTCTTGCATGGTGATACCAGTACACCGCTCTAGCTGAGGAAGCGGGAAGAGCTGCGCGCATCGCAAAGACTGCAGGCTATAATTTGGGAGGGGTTTTAGGATTCCTAATGTGTCTGTAACTTCAGGCTACGTTGAAATTGTTCGCCAATCGTTCACCGAAACATGCATGTTCGGTTATAATTGTATGCAGTGTTTGGAAACACACCTGGTACATCTGCAGACTGCAAACGTATTTTAGTTCAATCAATGTTCTTAATTAGAAAGTTAATATCTGAGCGCAAATCTAGGTGCAGCGCCATTGTGAGATTCTAGCTCGCGGTCATTTAACGTGGTGGTTAACCACATCAAGGCATGGCTGAGCAAGCCATGAATATAGTCTGGACACACCAAGTTCGTTTTAACCTCCGAAGATCTGTGGCCTTAGGCTTTTGCATTATCGTTAAGTGAATTCGCACTTGCGTGTTATGATTCGGTCCTCGAAGTTTCGGCGCGCTGGGCTGCCGTTTATGTGCACAAAATTGAACTACTGTATTTCCGTTTTCACCATATATCATGTGCGCCAATCTTCTGGGGTAAAATATGCTGTGTACAAAATCTTCCGCGTAGGTTTTGCTCAGTGTACGCATTTATACTAGTATGAACGTTGCCGTGTATACTTTAATCAGTTTACGCATGTTCTTGTACCTTGTTGCTGTACGTTTTTCGTGTAGTTTTCATCATGCAGCCTTTAAGATCCTGTCCCAAATATCTGTACATAGTTCGCTCAGTATATTGAACATATAAATGTTTATTGCCTCCTAATTATTAGTGATTGCCACTATAATAGCTTCTGACGTATAAGTTAACGTTTTTCCAAGATTGTAGGACAAAAGCACCATAGGTAGATATGCAGCAGTTATATATGAGTCAGTGTCAGTTAAAAATTGAATGTGTGGTTGTTATTTAAAG
>OX104067.1:43091894-43278924 GCA_944474145.2 Dicrocoelium dendriticum | reverse complement strand
ATAAAACTGCTGCATGTCTACCTACGGTGCTTTTGTCCTAGGATTAGTACCTTGCACAAATCTTAGAAAAACGTTAACTTACATGTCAGAAGCTATTATAGTGGCAATCCCTAATAATTAGGAGACAATAAACATTTATTTGTCCAATTTACTGAGCGAACTAGGTACAGATATTTGGGACAGGATCTTAAAGACTCCATGATAAAAACTAAACGAAAAACGTACAGCAACATAGTACAAGAACATGCGTAAACGGATTAAAGTATACACGGCAACGTTCATACTAGTATAAATGCGTACACTGGGCAAAACCTACGCAGAACACTTCGTACACAGCATATTTTACCCCAGAAGGTTGGCGCACATGATATATGGTGAAAACGGAAATACAGTAGTTCAGTTTTTGTGCACATAAACGGCAGCCCCGCGCGCCGAAACTCCGAGAACCGAATCATAACATGCAAGTGAGAATTCACTTACCGATTATGCAAAATGCCAAAGCCGCAGATCTTTGGAGGTTAAAACGAACTTGGTGTTTCCAAAATATATTCATGGCTTGCTCAGCTATGCTTTGATGTGGGTAACCACCACGTTAAATGACCGCGAGCTAAAATCTCACAATGGCGCTGCACCTAGATTTGCGCTTAGATATTAACTTTCTAATCCAGAACATCGATTTAACGAAAATACTTTTGCAGTCTGCAGATGTACCTGGTGTGTTTCAGAACACCGCATACAATTGTAACCGAACATGCATGTTTCGGTGAACGATTAGCGAACAATTTTAACGTAGCCTAAAGTTACGGACATTTTAGGAATCCTAAAATCTCTCCCAAAGTTATAGCCTGCATACTTTGCGATGCGCGCAGCTATTCCCGCTTTCTCAGCTAAAGCGGTGTACTGGTATCACCATGCAAGAACAATTGGTGTGTATACAATGAGAGCTTGCCAAGTACTGATTCGGTTCCTCCGGAATGCTTCTTAAGTATGCCGCCATAAAATGTTCAAAATCCCGGACTTTTCACACAAAGTAGTTAAAGCCACCGAAAAGCTGAATATTTGGTTAAATGTAGCATGTTAGCACATTGCTACTACTGGATATCTAAAAACCTAGTTGTTTGAACGATTGATTTTTTAACACATCTCGCTTATTTTGTGAAATTCCGGCACCTTCCAGGCTAATTGATGTAATACATATCTCAAAAAGCGCTTCCTTTCTGCTTAGATGCTCGGTGATCTAGGTTCACTGATTAGTGTGATACTTGTGTGGACTAAATTGGCAACCATCCATTGGTATACCTCGGTCTCTAAAAATTTCCTCAGCCGGTCACAGAAGTCGGAACGACTTTAGTCATAGCCGAAAGCGTGGCTAGTGGGCCTGCATATTCAGTGATGGAGTACTGACGATTCATAAGCCAACAGACTTCGACCGACATCATTCGCATACGATATTGAAATGCCACGTCAACATGCCAGTATCTTGAATGGTTGCAACGCTGAATGAGCGGATATCACAACCTGCTGAAAGTCACTGACCAAACCACTCGCACCACTGATGGGTCCTTGCACGATCGATGCATATGATGCAGCTTAATAAGATAACTAAAGCCATCCATGTCCTTTCGCCGTGTTTGCCGCTGGAATCAATAACAAAATTGCCTCGGGAAAGCTACGTCGCATTTCCTTGTGTTTGTGGGCACAAGTAGGCTGCGTTTCTCGCATGCAGACTAACATCTAAAGACTCATGAGTGTGCCGCAGGAATTTCGGCGCTTTCCAAAGCACCTATAAAACATAACATGCTATTAAAAAAAGCTACTGGCATTTTGACACCGCCGGCATTATAAATATTATGCTAATCCTCTTGGGGATTTTCCGTAAAAGCTAGGGTTCTGCGTGGGCAAGGCCTGCTCCAGGGAACTGGCGCAATACGAGTGAATGATTGAGGAGCATGCGATCAAAGTAACTATGGCCAAGGCGCGAAACCGCACGTGGATATCTACATCCTTCATTGGTACGATGACTGCAGCACATTAGGCGTTTTGGCATTAAGCGATTGTGTGGGAAGTCGTATAAACATGTGCTCTGTAATACAGTTGAATATATGGGCGATCTGTGTACCTGTTATGTAGCAAGCAAGCACTGTGGTTACAAGCAGCGGACGATGAACTTTTATTGTAAAATAATGAACACTTGAAAAGCGCTACTAGTTGATACGATGTAAACAAGAAAATTATAAGATGAAAGTTGAGAATGAGGTGTTTGGATATAGAAAAGTTTACGCATCATTGTACGCTGTTGAGCGCGTTCACAAGATTGCAGATCGGTAAATGTCTTCCAAGTGAATGCACGTGTAAAAGAATATCGTATACTTCACAGGTTAGAAGACGTGTCAGAGCATTGCAACTTCTCAGAGCACAGAGAGCTTAAGTTTGGTCGCTTGTAGGTCCATTATATAACACAACGTCTCATATAGCACTGTAGCCAAGTGAATATGACTGAAATTAACCACATAAAGGAAGGGCGATATATAACCTCTATTATCACTTCGGGGTCGACTAACGTAACCCTAGCTGGCGTCTTGGTTTGTAAATATCTAACCAGTAACCAGCTAGTCGTGCGCGTGCACATTAAAATGCCTGGTATCGTGACACCGTCTTTGAGTAGTAACAAACCTTATAGGACGCACGGACAACTCGAGCTTTGCAACACATGTTCAGTGTAATGTTTCGTGGCACGTCCAACCAGTTGCTAAATACCCAATGATGATGGTCAAATAGCTCGCGCTTCTTTTTAAGGCTAGATGTCAGTATACATGGTAGTAGGTGGTCAACAATATCGTTCATCTACCCTGCTTTAGGTGCTAAATTTCGATCATATTTGCGTGATCATATTGTTGTATGACATTGTGTGATGCTTAATGGATAACCGGGTGACAAAACTTGAAGTCCCTAGGCTCTGAGACGCGGCACTCCTCGGGCTGGACTGCCAAACTATGAAGTAAACGATACTCATTTACATGCGTACTCACTATGAGGACATTCTTCGCATTCGCAATATTGGGAACGCGCGCAACAGCGTAAAATGATCCGTAACCTAATCACTATGCGCACATCACATTCTCAACATCGTGTGGCATTGCTACATTATTACACCTAGTGTATCATGACACTATCAATGCATCAGTATACGCCAAACTGCAGTATCACTTTGGTCTTACATTTTTGTGGTTCACAGCTTATCAGCTTACAGTGATTAACAAGCAAGTACTTGTTTGCGCTGACATATAAATACTACCGGTTATCTTTCTCACGTAACGGTCTTGACTAATGTTATAATAGCATGCATGCTACCTCGACAAAGTACGTATGATTTATGCTTGTAGTTTCTTAAAGTATTTATCAAGTGCATAACATCAATGACGCATGTGTTAGAAGAACAATCGTTTTTTTCACTTTCCGAGCAGCATTCGCTATCAGCTAGCTGTTTCTGCAAAGTGTCAATCAATCTTCCGTGAAATTCGTTGTCGATGCTCCGTTACAGTTCCTTCGGCTTGCAGCTATGGAATGACACAGGCCTGCAAGAATTTTTGTAGCAGCATGCTAACTTATGTAAAGCATTAGTTCTCTTAAAAAATCAATATACCCATCTTAAAATTCAACCAAATATATGTTCCAATTTTGGCCATATTTTTGCTTGCAGAGGAACCTTCGCTGAATACAGTTTATGCAAACTGTCTACTAATACCGCTGGAGATTTTCTGAACGTTTTCAGTTTTATTTCCTCTAGACAAGTGGGTGTGGTGTCATAATCTCTAGGTTACATATCCACATGGAAATAAATACAGGAGGTTTAAATCAGGGAAGCTTGCAAGTCAAGCCATAGGATTTCATCGGCCGATAGAACGTTTATCAAAATATCGCTAGTTTACTCAAGTTCCAATAAACGATACTCAATTACACTTTGGCCTTTAGCTGCGAAAATGTGCCTTATCCGTAAATATGATTGAATGCACGTCTATGATATCCAGATACCAATGAAAAACTTTCAGACGTTTCTCCCATTCACATGACTTGAAAACTTGTACATGCATTGCACGGGCGATTCATAATTTAGGTTCATTCAAAATACGATGCACAGAAAATCGCGTGATGAAATAACGCTGTGCAGTTCTCCAACTGCTTATATCACTATTTCTGCTAACCTCATCTACAAAAGAGTAAGCGGACACCACATCGTGTTGCACACGCTGGTAGTATTGTAGAAATTCTCTACAAGGTGACTTAGGTACCGCGCGTTAACAGGCTTGATTGCGTAATTGTTATCGTCGTAGCGGTGAGCCGTCTCGGCCGCGTTCGATTGACACCCATCAAACAGTCGCAATAAGATCACGTGCTAAACCACAGACACGTTGAGAGAATGTAGTTGCACAGGGCGCGGTTTTTCCATTGCTAACGCAGCAACATGACTGAGGTGGATGTGGCTAGCTCATTAATTGCGTCATATCCATCGATCGTGCTAGGACCAATCAGTGGTGCGATTGGTTTGGTCAGTAACTTTCAGCAGGTTGTGATGTCCGCTCATTCAGCGTTGCAACGACCCACGAGACTGGCATGTTGACGTGTCATTTCAATATCCGTGTGGGAATGATGTCGGTGGAGGTCTGTTTGTCCATCTGTCGTCAGTATTCCATCACGCATTCGGCTACGACTGAAGTCGTTCCGACTTCTGGGACCGGCTGAGGGCATTTTTAAAGACCGAGATCTAACACTGAACAGGTGGCACAGTTGGACACGGCAGAACCAGTGTCACTAACGCGTCTTTCTGCATACACAAACTTGGACCAAGTTATTTGATAGCGAAGAACTCAGCATAGCAATAGTTTGAACTGCTTATAAATTAAGACAATGTTGGGCTCTCACTATTGTCTCGATCTCCGGAGACTTATGCAGACACAATTCTCCTAAGAGCATTGATAAGGTGGATGTAAACAAAACGCCGAATTATCTTTCTATCACCAGCTTAGTAATGGTTATCCCACTACACCAAAGAGCCATTTAGTCACTTTTGACAAATTTAATGTTCGCAGAGAACGCAAAACATATAGGTAGGTAAGGCTACTTTCCAGGACGCATTATCAACACGTATTTTAAAACATGTGCAGATTACTTTGCGGAACCTCTAAATGCTAGTTTTAACCAGTTTATGATGGAGAACACCAGCCCTAATATTTAGAGACCTGTTAGGATAACACCAGTGTCAATGGAGAGCTCTCAAATGTATAGTTAAATGGCACGTAAATAAGTGATGTTTAAAATCTCAGAAAAAACTTGCTTCTCCGATTTTCATACGCACCAATGCAGAAGATATGTATCAGTTTGGTTATATACAGGACTCTAAACTGCTCCAAACTTGATGCAATGCCATAACTTCTGAATTCCGTAGCGTCTTCATTGGATGAAAAATGTTGGGCATGTTGCCTTCTGTTTCACGACTATACATACAATCAACGTTTATTTGCAACGTGCCTAAGTACTAAGTTACTTACTGCAAACAATGCACCCAGTCAAATGAAGTGAATTTTTCAGCCTTGCTCTCTACTCGAAATGTCTTACAGGAAGTCATCATCTCAAGCGCACTATTTTTGCAGTACATTTGAAAGCTCTCTATAACATCTAACTTTATTGGATGCAAGTAAGCTGACGATACCGTATGGTATGCGGAACTCCAATAGTTGGAAAATATACTCTACAAAATGGTCTAGATGAGCGAATGCATTGTTCCTCGTCACCTCTCTGCTATGAAACCCTTCTCAATGTCGTGACATAAAATTCCCTTTTCTCCGGGCTGATAAATTGAAAGCAGTGCTAGTCGCTACTTCTCCATTGGCAGTGAGTGACCAGATCAAACCTAGATATTTAAGTATTAAAGTTCTAGAGGGCAATTTATTCGGAACATGGTCTTGGTCTAATCGAGTTGCCTAAACATGTTGTAAGATTAAACGGTTGTGATGTGTTTCTCTTCGAATTCACCCTTGCTTTGATTCTTAGATTAATGACTACATTTGTATCGACATGTTGGATCTACGGTTTCCCAATGTTTTTCACTTTGTTGCAGAAAAAGAACACAAACTGATTTTCAGACGAGCAGATTGTTTAGAGAGTCCTTTGTGAATTTCCTTGTTAACAAGCGCCTAGACGCCTGCACAATGTTTTCCTCTAAAAATATAAACGACCCTAGTCACCGACTATATTATGAATTTTGCAAACAATATATATATGTACTACGCGCTCCAAATTCTAGATTGTAATTTGCGGTGTTGCATATTACCGCAATTCTGTTCTACCGTGTATGGCTTGCATTGTTATCCAATCAAAATCCTCAGGATGGTGCGCAATTATATGCTCTGGTGATCTTTGTAGATAACTTTGCGTGTTTTAATTTCCATGTACCAGTAATTGCATGTACATCACCATTCGCAGAGATAATGTAGTACGCTAAAAATGCACATACATGGCTACACTAAACCTATGTAACTTGGTTTATCTTGACTTGATCATATCGTATTATTAGCAAGTTCATAGCTGAACAGCTAACACGGGACGCGCACACAGGATTTCAATGTGGTTGTCAGCCGACAGGTTTCCGTTACTGAATAAGGCACGTTGATTATATAGCACTTCATTTCGCTTCCCTGGCCACGCATTCGGGGTGGTGGACGTAGTCATCGGCGAAAAGTGTTTATATACATACGCGGTGGGCACACTTTTTGCCGTCTAAATACTAAACTGACGAATGAAGGACGGTGGGTGCCATTTGTGTACGAGGGTGTTAGTTATCAGCCGCACCGCGGCAGTGCATAATTTCTATCCCAGTAGAACAAGGTCATCATTCAACGTTGTTTTTAACCGCTTACGGACAAAGATTTAGAAGCGAAACTGATGTTCTTTTTACTTTGGCTTACAAAAACTGATCTGTGTATTGAACCGTCATTCATACGCTCTATTAGGATGTCAAGGAACGGCAGCGTATCATACGGTTTGCGCTTCGTTTTCACTCTAAGGTTTTGATGTAGGCAATTTAACATGGTAAACAATTCGACCAAAAGATACCCTGTCAAAGATGAATACACTATCGTCCATAAAACTACGGAACAACACTGTCTCATAGATAAATTTCCTAACTTGCTTCTCGTGATGAGCGGCGAACATATAATGTGAAACTGTTCCGAGTGGACTGCGAAAAGTATGGGAAAGTAATTTTGCGTTAATTTCAGTTTATATTTCATTAACTTTAGTAACAAAAGTATCCTTCAGTTTGTCGGGAAGTTGTAGGGACTCAGATAACACACGGAGAGTTGCAATGGCTAGAAGTAAAAATGAGGTTTTGCAGCAGATGCCTACAGTGTGCGCTTACTTCCTCGCACTACGAAATTTTCCTTCATTAGAAAAAGCAGTGTCTAACGAATGAACAATAATGTTGGAATGTAGTTTGCATGCAACAATATTAGGCGGCAGCTTGCCTGGTTTCAACTAAATATTGGTTCTACATTGTATTTGTTAATAAATTAATCCGCGTGATCCAAGTACACGAGGTCGCCAAAATGCAAATTTTGACAAATTTTCAAGCATTTTGCCCTGTGATGTGCCTTCGACTGATGGATTTAAAGGTTGACGTAATACATTATATCGGAATAGAATTAGCGGCGGTGACTTTTCTTTACTAGCCGTTCTTGTTAAAATCCTCTATGTATGTCTGAATGTAGACCCTGAGACCATGCCATTATTTCGCTGAACAGAAGAAAATTAACAGTATTAGCTGGATCTGCTTTCGTTAGCCTATTGAGTAGTGCTTGCTGAAAGTGCTCAAATTTTATATCAAAAATCTTAGTTATAGAGTGCCTTTATTATTAAAGGCTCAATACTTCTAGTTTTGCGGCTTGTCTTTTTTTTATTTTAAAGCGTCATCTGCGTTTATTTAATTGTATATTGCAAATAAATATTGGGGGTGGAATAACTACCAGATATATCTAGCACTTGTGAGAGATAGAAAACAAGTTACAGCCCTATGTTTGACATTCAAGCGCTGAAAAACTTAATAACCTATATGATGCCCGGCAAGTAAGATTTTATAACTAAGGTGACAATTCACAAACGTGGGACATTTCCACCACTAGCAAAATTTAGTTTTTGGTGGCGGCGTTTAATTGATGGCGCCTTTTAAGCATCAGATAACATCCGCTGCAATTTTTAACTAAAATCTGAAGCACGTAATTCGTCAAATAGAGCAGTGGCTGAGTCATTTTCCTTCCATTAATAATAGACTTCACGGCTAATATGCAATGCGATACAAGCGCCACTTTCGGCGTAGTTGATCTATGTTGTGGAGCTGGATGAGTCATCATACAATATCCCGTAAAAACCGAAAATATCACAACGTAAAAGCCTGCAGAGTAGTTCAAATTAATTCATCAATTGTCCTTTTATAGTCATGTATTATGCAATAGCCGAAATACTGTTACCCTTGATAAAAGAAGGTAAAAAATGTCCAATTATCAGTAAGCACCGAAGCTTAAAACATAATGTGGAACAAAAGGCCTAAATGACTAAAGTTATTTTCGCGTGTAAAATGGAAGCAAACCTGGGTTATACGATATGTTAAATTACATCCAATATCATGCTTTTATATTCTCTTTTACTTACTATAAAATCTTTGCTATCGAAGAAACTACACAGCACTTATTTGATATAAAGTTAGTGTAATCTTCGACTGTGTCTGATGGCACCCAACTAGGTGCTCCGTCAAATTTTTACAGCTGGTTGTCATAGAATTCTCGGATCACTTTGGATCCCAGGTGAGTATCATGTGTGGTCGACTACATAATGTTATCAAATAAAACAAAAAGTTGACTATAAGCATTCTACAGAGATAACCTGTTGTTTATTTGAAGTTATAGAGCGATATGTTGACGCGTCTCCTGAGTAGCTACTCCTACGCAAAAATTCCTTCGAATGTTTTCTTCCGCAATTCCATGTCTCCTCAGATTGCTTGACGACATGGCTCAGGATCAAACATTAACTGCACTTCAGTGTCCTTATTCATGCACATAGGATAAACATTACCACAGTCTATACATCAGTTCAACCGCTAGAATATCTCTATTCAGATGCTGTATGGAATAGCACATCGTTTGGTATCCGGTTACTTTGAGTATTAAGGATGTCGTTTTCCGCAAGTAAGGTTTTCATATATATCAAGATATTTTACACAATATATACGTAACGCAAGTGACTAGGTATATGTTCCAACTTGGAATCAAGACAATCGCAATATATTGCTAAATGTAAAAAATGTATATCAATTTAAAATATTTGTGTTATTTCATTGCATACAAATCGTCAACGATTTAGCAATCTCTATGTAAATATATTTTTAAATTTTTAACTTTAGCCGCCTGAAGCATATTGGATCTCAGCGCGCCACGTAATCCTCGATCGTGTGTTCGAGCCTGTGTAGATTAGGAGCAACCGTCACATTGTCCTTAACCCACGATCGATTATCGGTGGTTAAGCAACAGCTTAGTGTCAGTAATGCGTACCAGCCTATTGCTGATACCGCCTTTGCCATCTTAAAGTTTAAATGCCATTGTAATCAATTCAAAGTTGCAGCATCCGCAACATAATTATTAGGTTTAATCATCATACG
This sequence comes from Dicrocoelium dendriticum, assembly GCA_944474145.2. Taxonomy (NCBI): domain Eukaryota; kingdom Metazoa; phylum Platyhelminthes; class Trematoda; order Plagiorchiida; family Dicrocoeliidae; genus Dicrocoelium; species Dicrocoelium dendriticum. Next base: position 43,269,221 of record OX104067.1, on the reverse strand, counting down.
CATGTATTAATTTATTAACACGGTTTGGCTACGGCTTTTTTATCTGCATATATGTTTATAACATTTTACATCTTTAGTAAGATCGACAGCTGTGTAATAAAATGTTTTGCACTTATTAATCAGCCTCATGAACGCGGAGCGGCACATACATAGATTGATGCATATGCTAATAGGTACGCTAAAGCCCAACATTCGACAGTTTAGCTTTTGATGTTATTGTAATTTTTTGATCATTTGTTTAAAAGTAATGTGGCATTTCGTTTTTGCAAAAAGATGACCGGTAACTGTATACTAATATCATTAACACTACAATACCTTAAGCTATAAGACTTTTACTTATGAACAAGTTGGAACCATAAAAATCACTATCAATACTAAATTTGAATTTGCACATTAACAGACGGTCGTCGTTTTCTGCCATGCTTTTATATCAAAGTCTCCCTTGCTTATTTGCAATTATTGCGAAAATTAAAATTTATATTTCTTTATAATTTATATTCTTCATTTTTTCAATGTTGGCATCAAATGTGCTTATCTCTTAAGGTGACGGATTACAGCTTCCATGCTAAAATAATATACACAAAGAAAACATTTCTCAACTGACTTGTTGGTACGTTGGAACATTTTCATACTGGAATGATACGCATAGCTAAATGCTTAAGGTATTCATCGCTTATACTGTATGCATATAAACAGCTATCATCTCTTAAACTACGTTTGTTAAACAGGTGATAGATTACTTGTTATTTTTACACACCGGCGCAGCGCCAGTTAGAGAATGGAATTGCATAGGAATTCCATCAAGTGAAAACCAGCAAGGAAGCAGGTCACCTGGGTACTGTCCCATGATTAGAAGTGTTACATCACTTGAACTTCTGCTTAAACCATCGTTGGTTATTTTTGCCAGTTTTGTGATTTCTCTACTATTGTAAACGATTAAACTCTTCAAATGTCCATTTGATAAATATAGTACAAAACATGACCTTTTTAAATATTCTTTGCAATATTGATGTAAATATTGATGAGAACGCTCAGATCAACAATGCCATGCACCACAGATGAAGTACGTTGTTTATTTATTATTCATATTGTCGCATTTAGAATGACTGCCATCAAGCTGCTCTGAAATACAATAAACATATATGTTGGTAAAACAGGGCAAATATGCACAAGCAGAACTAACAAGCTAAATACGTCTAGGTCATGGCATTACACCATTAGACATCTAAAAAGCCAATTTCCTTTGTTTCCGTCTCTCAGTGAGATCAAATAATGAAAGTCAATCTTTTTTACTAACTAGGATGAATGACCGACCAGTTAAAGATGTAATTCTTGGTTGAATTATTTGTTTGTTGTAAGAGTTGTTATAAAATTGAATTAGTCATATTATTAAAAACGTAAAAGATTTTGAGAGCATAAAGCTTTCTTTTATTAATTGTCTTGGCCGACCTGTACATAAGATACAGTACGTTCATCAGTATAAGAAGAATAAAGAATGTACTACAGGCAAATATCTACTGATTGCTCGCTGGCGAAATTTTCTTTTTGGTTTTACCTTAAAAACTGTTCAGAATATAGGCAAACTTTAAGTTCTGTTTAAGTAAAATCATTATGCCGAAGTGTAATGCAACTAATTTTTGAAGTAAAGAGTTTTGATATCAGCAAATACGCTTTCTGATGACATAAACAAAACTTTAATTACATTAAGAGCAGTTTGGCCTTCCGAGATTATATTAAGCACAGGCTAGTTAAGTTTTTGGTAGGAATGCAACTGACGTAAGAAATGTTTACCTAAGCACGCATACAATGCTTCTGGGTGCGGTGTCCTCTTAAACAATTTGTTTATTGATTTCTGTTTGATAAATGACACTGGTTTGGTGTTACATATTTTAGGTAACTGTGGAACACGACTGTAACATGTGACGTCCTCAGCATGACCCCGCGGTGCTGTGTTTGCCTTACCTCATTTTGCCCAAACCAATCAAGCATGAGTGCTTCAAAATCACGGAACACTGCATGATTTATTAGTTTTACAGCAAATATTACCTCACAGTCTTTAGGATAATCGTTAAGATTGCCACACACTTCCCACTTTTCATTTTTAAATACAGAGCCAAGCTTTGTGCAGTGAGATGAGCGCAGCTTATCTTAACGGTCCGTGCTTCTATTGTTACTAAACGATTATTAAATCAAATAGACTAGGACCCAAATATCTGATTCCTTCTTTCAAGTATTACAACATCTATCTTGACTATAAACGTATGTCATGTAAATTATTTCATCCTTGATGGCAAAGTGTATGGAGATCAAAACGTTTAATGCAACCATTGTATATTTTTGCAAATCTATTAGATTTTAGGCTAGCACAAACCACTACTGTCTAAGTGATTGAGGATTACATCCTTTTAAAATGGTATCGCATTTTGACGCGCGCAACTTACTAACGTGTTTTATTAAGGAATTCTCTCTAGGAAAATTCATTTTACTATTATAGACAAAAATTTATTTGTGTATGTTATTCGCTTTATGATATTCGAAGATTGCATATATTTCGCGCCAATTGTTTTTAAGTTCTCGCTTAGATAAAACCAGATACAACAATAACTGCGATTAGAAGCATCTTTCAGATGCTAAAATTTTTGTAGTTTAGAGCTCATAGATGGTAATTAATTGACTATTATTGCGTACAGACGCACAAGAATTAAAATACCTGTATGTAAAAATCCATATCGTCTACTGTTTGTTTGATCTGATGCAAAGCAGACTAGTGTTTACTTGATCTAAACGATTTACTTCAAAACGCTTAATGCCATGTAGCATAACATTTCAGAATATACCGAAACAATTAAACTTGCTTTAGCGAAAACTGTGCTGTGTTGAACTATCTCTAATAATCGGGAAGATTTGTATTACTTTTATTGAACAGGTGTTTCTAGTATATTACCTTGGTTGCCTTTCAATTGTTTTGCTTTAGAGGTACAAATAATTAAATATGGGTAAGCAGTGAGTTTGAGTGAGTTTGAAGTGAGTTTGACTGAAATTAGTTGTATATTCAAAACAAAGCGGCGCTCAGGGTTAGTTGATTTCAGCTAACAGTAATAATTGAATTAACTTTAAATCATGCGTGAACAATAGCAGTTAGTTTTTTAGGTCTCTGCATGTTGCTCCTTCAAAAACGGATACCCCATAACCGGAATCATCGTTGTTTGGACGCATTGGATTCAGATAGTGTGCTAGTTGGTAACTCGGCGTATTCTTGTTAACAGCTGATGCTTTTGATTAATAAGCCACAAAAATCGATATAGCAACATCTGGCATTTGACTGCTAAATATTGTTTTTATTTTTACCAAATAGCAAAACGCCCTTATTTTGTGCCAATTGTGGAAATATTATTGATCAATACATGTTTTTGCAGTTAATATTTCTACGCTGAGCCCAATGTTTCAACGCTGGGATCCCACCGTTTCTGTGAACGATAAATAAACACCATTGTTTTGCAAACCATAAGCAGGGTTGTAAAAATGTAAGGCTCTGTCCCTTAGATCGTATAGTCAAATACATTTATTTTGTTGCTTTGGAGATGCTTGAAAGTGTTGTTACGGATAAATCACATTCGGATTCCACCAAATCATGCCATAATTCCCATTCCTAATCCCCATGTTTTGCCGCCCCCGACTTTCATCTTCTGACATTGTTACGGCTTGGTTGATTGGACTATTGATCCTCTTGCTTTAAAGAGCTAGTTTCTAATTTGCTTAGGCGGCTGTGTAATCTGCTGGACTTCGGTTAATGATTGCCGGCATTGGATCTTATCTAAAGCTCAGGTTTTAATTTGTGAATAAATCTATTGTACATTTTGTGATTGACATTGTCAAGGTTAGGCTATACTTGGTTGTCTTAACGTTTTGGTAAAAGTAGCACCGTAGCGAAATTCTGGTCTTGAATTAACCAGCAGTGAGTACCTAACGGTGTGCGGATGAACAATCTTGTTGTTCACCGGCTTCTCTGTGGACTGTTACTTGAACACAAAAACGCAATTGATCTACTCGGATGTCAACGGTTTCCGTTAGACGTCCCGGTGTCTTGCGGGTCAGGTCATTATGACAAAAGGCTCGGGGTGGGGTCCCTTAAGTCAACCATCTTCCTCGGCCTGGGAAACAGGGAGGATCTCTGCCCGCACATAACATTAACCTTGTAAACATTTCAAAGCTTTCCACTGTCTATCTGTTTTACCATTTTTCTTGTCATTGTAGTGGTTGTTAACTAGGTGCTGTGGCACTGCCAATTGTATAATGGTCAGGTGTTGAATTATAACAATAATATAATATCTGGATTTAAATTGTGAATCAATCTGGGTGTCTTAAGTGTTGCTTGAATGTGCCGCCGACTAAAAGTTAACACAAGTTTTGTATGTTTTCTTTCCATCCGGCAACAGCTGACTTTGTGAAAAGTTAACCTATGTGAGTAGCATAAATGACATCAACGTCTGCTCCTTAAACGACGCACGAGCTAGTAGTTAGTATATTTCGAAGTAGGGCACATGTAGAGAACTTAAATGTTTTTATATATTTTCCAAAACACGTTTTATTATTAGCTACTCGGACTAAGCGAGTTTAATTAGCTTTAAAACAATAAAATTTACAACAATTACTTTACGCTGGATATATATAGCACGGCCGCCGTTTAGAAAATGCAAAATAATTATTTACTTTTTAGCGTGTCTAAATTAGGATTCGGATTGTTTTTTCTTCTGTTATTTGCCACAACTACACGTTTAATCCGATTGCCACTGCACATCCGAAAATATTGTGAACAACCCTTTTACATTTGCCCGATTATTCAACAGGACTTGAATGCTGTTGCTGTTTTCTTTGTTGGAATCAGAGTCCTCGGTGAATGCAGTTCTAACAAGACTTGCAAAGGCAGCGTTGGAACAGTACCAGCGCATAATTAAATCTACCTACTAAGGTGTGGTGCATGGTTTTAGAAGCATTTTGTATTCCTCAATACAGAAACCGATGAAGTATTATATAGTGCGCATACGTGCATATATCGAAAAAATCAAGGTTAAAAATTCACTTACTACAAACTGTAAAAATATACAAAAACCTTTGTATGGATGATTCTAAACTGGATGAAAAGGGAAAGATATATAATTAAAGTGAACGGATATGTCAGCAGTAAAATCCTATTTCGCTGTTACTGGTCTTAGCAACGCGGTAGTTTATAATAACCATATTTCTGAAATTGCATGAGGAGAAGAGGCTCCTTGGAGATGACGCTGAAATTCAGGTGAATATCCATAATTTTCAGGAAAGACCGCGCTTGCATATAGGTTAGAAAACGTTGTAAGCTCAGGAATATGAATTGTGATAATAAATCCACAGGGTTCTTATTTTCAACAACGAAACCGTTGGACCGAATTATAGAGCGTATATCATTTGAGTGCGAAGCGCGTGGTTCACGATTAATATTTTTCCAATCTTTTATCAACTGTCAATGGTTTATGGGGGTCGGTCGTACACACTCTCTATGCATGTCGAAATGCATAAAAAATGCTAGTTCTTTACTTTTGTTATGCAAGAAAATGTTTGATACAAGTTGTGTATAAACAGTAACAAATGCCTATTTTCATAATATTTTTTTTCTTTCAAACCTATAATGTAATTAAATTTCTAAAAGGATCTCAGAGAAAAAGGCACCCGTTGATTGATGTGATTTATCACCTAGCTTGATAACAATGACTATTTTCAAGTGAAGCTGCTCAATCCGCATGATTCATAAATGGCATATATATTTTTTAGTTCGTTATTACTTATCGTGAAGTATAGTATTCAATAAATAGTTACTTAACTGATCAAAACAAATCTTTCACACTGTAACCGAATAGCTAAAAAGTATAGATAGCGATGCATGGTGGGGATGTGTTGCATAAATAGGTTTTACTTGATTATAAATGCATATTTTACTGATTAATGTTTCCGTTTAGGAAATTGCATTAATTCACTATGAAATACTTTCTACAATACTTTAGGCCTGAGATTTTTGATAAGTATGTAGAGCACAGAAATACTTATCACAAGATTAAGAGTTAGGCTGCAATGGTTACTAAAACGAGAATGCTTTCCGATACTTCTATTGTATTGGACATTGTTGACATTACAAGGGTATGTATTGCGAAAGGGCCACAAAAGTAATTACAATAGCAAATATAATTATAGTCAATGGGTACTTGCAAATGCGAATTGCCATCCATATGAAAGATGAGCAAAATCCACCTCAGAAAAAATTGAATCCTGGAAGTTAAAGCCAACTACCACCTAACTGCTCGCTCGTTTTCTACAGCTACCAAGAGAAGAGTTCAATGAATTTGATGGGCAAATAATGACATTTTCGGAAAATCGATGGCAAAAAATTCATTAAAATAAAAGCAAAATTACTGAGGTAAAAATTCGGTCATATGTGTAAATCAGGAAGAATCATCAAAATTGGATATCATCTATGCCAAGAAATATTCGTCGCTGCATAAACAAACTTATTGGCATTGGTGCAACAATGGTGCTGATTTTGTCAGAAATGTTATCTCGATACAAATTTTACAAGCTTTATTTTGACAAATATTTCACTGATACGCATTTTATTTTGAAGCCGAAAATGTAAGATATTTGTTTTTTAGTTATTGTAAAAGCTAGCCCATTGAAGGTATGAACGTTGAACTCAGAGAAAGATCTCAAATATGATTGAGGAGCTCCTGTCTGCAAAGTGTCAACATATGAAGATAGACTTGTAATAAGGTAGATATTCAAAGGGTTGATTCGCTTACTTCCAATTTTCACGCAATGTAATGATGGGCAACGTACAACCATGGGGTAATATCAAGAAGGAATTTACTAAATTGAAAATCCTAAAATGTCTCAACTTTTAAAATGGAAACATGGGGTCATGAACAAGATGGATTTTCCTCAATCTCCTGAAGAAATTAGGCCTAACAGGAAATGAACTATGCGAATATGCTTTTACTTGCGACTGCACGTTAACGGCTGTAGCATAAAGACCTTGAAGTTTTAAATGGCACACCAAGCGACAAAATCCTGGATATGCGCCACTTCAGCAATGGATTTGTTAACAAATTAAAAAAACACTTGAACACGTCAAATACGTGCCCATTTGTGGACAGACCAAGCGTATCCTCATCATTCACAGCATATGGCAATGCCATAAAAATAACTGATAATGCTGTTAATTTTTTCCCTACCTAGCTTGCAAAACCTGCACTGAGACAAGTTACGGAGAACGGAAATGCTATATATTGCCATTTTCCCTTTTGCATCAGCGACTTTGGACAGCACCGCAGGCTTGTGGATTGCAAATGACGCGGCTGACTAAAATACAAAATATGTGCAATCTTGTTCTGTAGTGAACAAAGCAAAAGACGGTTTTATAACCATTCACACCAAATAATAATAACGCTTATAACGATATATTTCTACCATATGATTCGGTACCATTTGCTACATAGCTAAATACCTTCTCATCTGCTAATTTATCACCAACGATTGAAGTATTTTGTTAACTATGTTAGAAGATCAATTATTAACAGGAAAACTTGTTGCATCAAACGTGTTTATTCGTGTCCAAAGAGGGTAGTTCGGTTCAATAAAAGCGACAGAATTTCGAGTATTTACCCAATTAATCATCCAGTATTAGCCACTGAGTTGCTCACATCGAATGACAATAGACGCTATCGTATTTTTTAAGTGGACAATTTCTTTTTTGCAAGTGCTCATTCCTACAATAAATGACTGAAAGTTTCGACCTTGTTTAGATTCAATAGCAGAAATGGCCTTAGTTAGGAATGGAATTCAGCACATAATGGCTGGCGGCTAGCCTGCCACTAAGCACCGTGAGCAGATTTTGTACAGGGGTTGGAAGCTGATTGTCGGATTTTGGAGGGCCAAGGTTTCTTAGATTGTGACAGATAATCCAATTGTGCCTACGATAGACTTTGAATTCATCCTGCCCCAACCCGAGTGCCCTGACTGCATCCAAAATGCAGTGTTTTGGTGCTGATCCCCTCCATCACTGTAATCCACGACCGTGCGGTTTGCCCCTTTTTTGCATGCGTGAGGCAGAGATAGCTAGATCGGTGAGTGGATTTCGGCACGTAAGAATTAACGGATAGCTCCGTGATCAATATATCATTGAACACCGCGATTAGAGCTTGAAAATTCTCTTAAGAGTTTCTGTCGTTTTTGGGAGAAATTGTCGCTTTTATGACTCAAACCAAATGACACGGCGGATGTTTTAAAACCCGAAATCAATATTTTTCTTACTGTTGCAAAGGAATGGAAACAAAAGCTTGAGGTCAGACAAGATAATATAAAGTATGTCAAGCGTCAGATAACGCTAGATTATCGGGACACGGTAATGATAATGGAATTCAAAAGCCGAGATTTCGTGAAGTCAACGAATGGTCGCTAGGTTTGCAATGATTGACGCGAAGCATACAAGAAATACGGCTTCGGACGCGCAGCCAAATGCATCGGTAAACTCTTCTACTATACAACCTTTGTTACTATACATATGAAATGGCAAAGTAAGTGATGGATCATAAAAAGTATTGAATTCTAATTGGGCAGCGTGCGTATGTACGCCAGCGTCATATACTTCTGCGTATCCATTTTCCACGAATATGTGGGTTATAGCCTAAATCCTTTGAGAACACAAACGATGGCCTTGAACCCATTCAAAATTTCTTATTAGTGGACAATATATATTTTTTATTGTACATGAGTTTAAAGTTGCATTTGTTGAAGTATAATTGCAAACGCCACTTCTTGTTCGCTATCTGATTGGATTAACTGGTTGCCGCAATCGTTTGGATGACTCTTTTTAGTTTAGACATCCCAACCCTATTCTGGGCTGTTTATCCTGTTCTTGTAAATGTGATCAGCTTGTGCACAGAACGCTGATTAGAAGTCCACCTGTCGACCCGAATGTTCCGCTCCGTCAGTTAATCAGTTACTATCGCACCATGCATCCTCGACTCAGGTTTTATTCTGGCTTCCTGCCAACCAATCAAACTTTGTCTGGGACCAACTATACTTGACTCACAAGACAGGCAACCAAATTTCATGTTTTTCTGGCCCGTGCAATCATGGTTAACTTTTGCTAGCGGCGCTGACTGTCTTTGTAGCTACCAGCCGTGAGCCAGGTTTGGCGCTTTTGACTTGAGTGTTGCCATCACATGTTGTATTTCGTTTACAAAACTGACGATGACTTAAGATGATAGTTGCTACAAATATTTTACCAATGCTATCTGCTGCCGGGTAAAACACACCACCTACATTAGGAAATGTTTGTTTATTAAAATCCACTTAGGAAATAAACAAATTATTATCTTCCGCAATGACAACTGTGCAAAAGAGAGTTCGACTGTTATATCCATATCAAAGAGAGCTTATCTGCAAAATCTTGTTTGCTGCGTAACTACGGATGACAATTATAGTGTCTGTAAAGTAAAAGTTAATTTTAGTTTGCTGCAAAATACTACTACGTTAAGGTTACTAGCCTTGGTATAATTAACATGTCAATTGTTTAGACGATGCTGACGAACAAGACCTTAGAACATCAAGGAGTATTTTAAGGAATGTGTAGATCTAATATAGATAACAACCCTGATGTTCGTTTCGCGCGTTACGCATGCCATTCCGGAGTAGAGACTGAACGATTGTATATTGGCAAATATTTTGCCTATGTCAGTTGAGCATACCAAGTTGTTTGTCTAGCTGAATATAACAGCCGTCTGTGCGCAGTGTGACAAACCTACAGAGCCAAATACGCACATACACTGCCTCAAAACTAGCTCATCAACGCGTAGAGCACGGCATATAATGGTCCAAAAGGATTCAGCTTGACTCTTCAGTATTTTAACCTGGATTGCAAAAAATTGGATCAGTGATATTACTGAATGCGACTAGTATCCTAGTGAAGTAAGATAATGTAACGGCACCTGGGCCAAAGGGCATCCCAATAACATTTAGTTTTAGCGAATGTAAACCGATTTCATAAAGGAAACGTGAAAAAATATTATGTAAATTGTGTATGTTACACAAAACTTTTACGAGGGCTCCTCAATGGCTTGCCAGCTACTGTAATGCGTTGTTCTTAAAACTAAAACGTCAAGCGCACTTCTGATCCTGTTAGTTTGCCGTCTGAAATAAGTTCTTAATTTACACGTGCTTTTGCATTTATTGCATATTTTGTCATTAAGCATTTGCCATGGCTGAAGCGGATAAAACATTGGTAACATTTTTTGTGGGTGAACACAATGAAGCAGCCAAACAGCAGCCAGATGTTAGATGTATGGTCTAAACGTAAAAGGTCCGGATTGGTATCAGCATCCGATTATAATCGAACATCCGTATAAAAATAAAACTTTCGCTTCAATTTTCTGTGCCTGCTAGGGTTCTGAAGGTATTGTGTTTGTTTACCTGGTAGAATAACTCAAAACTTAAAAGTATATACAGAGAAACATGATCATGTGACAATCGACTGATCACCATACACCATCTTTTTGCATACAGAGGATATGTATTTTACTGACTCAGTTTCTTATAAAATCTGAGCCCTGTAAAACAATTTTTTCTTAAAACCTCTATGGCGGCTTTACTTGTTGTCTTAATGTTTAATTGGATGATAATTGTACTGTTTCAAAGGGTTCGCATAACTTTGATAATGTGTAATAGGTGCTTTTCTAAAAATCTAATACAAATCAGTGTTGTTACGTTTTTGAATACTGATTAAACTAATGGTTTGGATGTGGCGTTGCCGAACTACACCATCTACCTGCAAGGTAAGTTGGTGCTAGGTCCGTCGTTTCATAAATCAAGTCAGACAATCACCATGAACGAAACAGACTTCCGCCTAACTAGCGTCCTGTTACGTGCACCAGTAAGTAATCTAGGGTTCTCTGAATTTTGTCGTTCAACCTTTCTCACATCTGCGACACAGACAACAGAAATATTAATAACAAATTATACAAATTTCAAAAAAATATATCTAAGAGATTCTAGCGACTACATTCTATAGAGATTATATCGACATTCTATCAGTTATTTGGTAAACCACTCACTAATTTCAGTAATATCCAAGACAACGAGTCAACTGAGAATTATATAGACCCACTGTAACGAGCTCTTACATACTACATTCCACTAGATCAAGGGGAAGCAATAACCACTTAGGTAATTTACTTTTTTCCCGGATATTTATTTTATACCTCTGCTGCACGAACTCCAGCTTGTACTACATCAAATGGCCCCACGTAGGCATTTAAAAGCTTTCGGTAAGCTTAATGCCGCTTAGAACCCCAATAATCCTAAACGTTTCTATTAGGTCTCCCCTCTTAATCCTCAGGGTTGCAACTTTCAATTATCTAGTCGGTCAGCATATAATGTTTAGCTGGTCTTCAACTATTCTAATGGTCAATCCTTCCAGCCGGGTTTTACGGTTACCTTGCAGTTGTTTAATGCAAAAGGCTGCTATTTGTTGATAATTAATGTTATATCTTAAATTAGACAACTTCGCTACATTGCGCTGTTCTTTAAACACCTTAACTCCATGTCTGTCGATGAGAAGCTTTACATATTCATCAACGACAAAAATGTCTGCGAGTAGGGAGGTGAACTAAGTTCTAAACATAAGGACCTTCAATGGTATTGGCTTTGAGTTCTTCGAGACTCCGCTAGGTGGAGTGGCTGTGTTAGACCTGGCCTTGCAAATATTCACACTAAACGTTCCATCAGAGAAAAATCAGACAACCAATAATTATTTGCTTATCCAGTCAAATTTAATTGAAACTTTGCTAATATTCGATGATTAACAAAGCCAAATGCCTTACTGAATTACAGGTAACGGACAACCACTAGTAACTCGATATCCAGAGACTTTGAGCTCTTTTCTGCAAAACGCGTTGTTGCACTCTATTGATCTGCTTAACAACCAATTGTTCGCTAAGTGATGATTACTAAAATTTTACATGCACTTTGAATAACGCTTATCAGGATTATAAGCTATGTTGAAGACACCAGCTCATATATATGCACAAGCAGCGCATTTGCATTCTGTGTTAGCTTGCCTACTATACTTTTTTGGGTCCCTTTAATCTAGAAGGTAATCAAGCTCCATCTTATTCCTCCATAAGAATATTCGACTCAATCCAAATCAAGTTAAATTAAATCAAACAAAGCAAATAAAGTTAAATCTAAGGTGTCGCATACGCACAACTGCGTGTGGTTTGTCGTGGCCAATTGCAAAACAGCTAATGGTATCTTACACAAGTGCACGAGGACTTATTAACTGGTGCGACCTGTTTGTCTATGTAAGCAAATTTCAAATTTGGCGCCGGGACCACCCAACACCGCTTGATTCAGGCGCGGACGTCGAAACAAGATTTGGCCAAGCGATGTCCATGGGTAGAACGGCATTAAGACACAACAAACGCATGCGTGTCCAGAAAACCGATTTGATAACTCCTCCGGGCCTCTACAGCGATGTGAGATGAGCCGGGCACTAAAACTCAGCAGCCATTGGCCACACTAAAACTAGATGCACGCAAGCTAAACGGACATGTTGGTTAATTCAGTGTGCTTAGTGGATTCTACGTGTCATGCTATGTTTACCTGTCTATGCGAAGTACACAATGTGAAATACAATTAAACAATGAGGAATTCATTTGAAACGTCAGCTAACGGTGGACGTGGCTGAATTTCGAACGAACTACTTTTGAAAGTAGAGCGTGCTCGGGCTCATTGATGAGGTGAACAAAAGCGGATGTAGTGCAATTCACGCTGTAGAGCAATGACTTCGGAAGGGCACCGTGCGAATTTTGATACGGTTAACGGCTTAGCAACAGCTTGTATTTGTTAGTCAGCATGCAATTTCCAGTTTATTGAAGCCGTTGTCAAGCTGAATGAATACGTTTATAAAAACTGTCATGAGTTAGTGTAAAACGAAGATGAAAGATTGATATATGTCTATGTCAGCGTAGTCCTCATTAATGTGCTAAACGGAGACACACTACGGATGGTGAAACGCTGTTTGACTACAGAGAGTAAACTGGGAAGTGGCCAAAGTTAAGTTAGTTAACACAACTATAAGAAATGCATTGCGCTTTATGTTGTTTTATCTGGGGTTTTAGTCGGACGTAAGCACTCATGAACATGGTGTTAACATGAGATCTTCAATGTCATTCATTCAATGACCCAATGATTATTGTATCATAGGGATGACGAATTTTGAAAATAAAAGAGGATAAGAAGATCTAGTTTGTGAGAAAGCTGAAATAGCTCACAATGGAATGGCACATCGCCATTCCTTAACCGGTCTGTATGCAGGAATATCTAGCTTCGATATCGATAATTCTGCAACCGGTGGACACAGATGGGTCACTGCACCGCAGTTCCGGTCAATGATGTCATGTGTATATTGGGAGGGACTTATCCGTGTTTCACAGAGATAAGGCCTTGTGCACAGAGGGGGGATTAGGAAATGCCGCTTAGAATTAGACAGTGATGTAATTGCTAAAAGGCGGTCACCCGAAACTGTTAGTGAAGCACCTTTTTCTCAATATTCAAAACTACATTGAAAATTTACGTCTGAATGGGTTAGGACGACACGAATACTGTAGGCAGAAGGGACTTCGTTCTCCTTTCAGATGACAGTAACCAAAGAATAACATTCGTGACCACTTCAACTCTGGTGTATCTGAAAGGTAAGATAACTAACTGCGTTCACAAATGTATCCGCAACAACTCTGAACATGTGTACATAATTAATACCGAGAGCAAACGGCGCTTAAGGCCGCTAGAACACATCAGTCGCATGTCAGTTCGATCGAAGGCTACGTCTGAATATAATGGTCTACTGCGAGATTTAGCTATCATTCAGTACAGTAGCTAAGTTACTGTAGTTTAAATAAATAAATAAATTGTATATGCTCGATAGAACGGGGCCCATAAGTAAAGATATTATCAAATAATCATACAAGCATAGCATTGACAACCGAAATTCCGTAGTTTATTCAATCAAGAAGTTCGTCGGGTTATATAAGAATGCAGGAAATAGTGTCGCTGTTTCGCAAAATTTCAAAGTTGCTACTATACTGGCAATATCTAATTTTCAACGTGATTCCCCATGTTGTAATCCATGGTTTCATGCGAACAGGAGCCAAAGTATAATTTTGGTACAAATGTTTCAGATCAAAAGTTGATGTGCTGCTTGACAGAGTATTAATAAGAGTCACAGTTACCGAGCAACACTTAAATAATTAAATAATTAAGTGTTTTATTCTCGACAGTGCGAGTCACACCTATTTAGACTTGAGCATGGTGATATAACAAGGATTGGCTAATGTGGATGCGGTAAAATTTTATAAATAACGTAGGAATCCATGTCTTAATTGTGTATGAACGAATGTAGGTAAAAGTAAGTGTGCTTGTTTTCTGGAATTTCTGGATGTGACGCTGTATTTGTGTTTGTTTTCGATCAGGCGTAAGAAGGAGAGAAATCTTCGGATTGAATGACCCACGCCCGTGGATTGGGTTAGATCATCCTGATCCGTAAGATTCTGGGAATTATGTTAGCAGACGAGTCACATCCGCCTCGTCACAGAGTTGTTAAACGGTTATTTGTGGCCTTTTATTGGGACAGCGCTTGCCAAGCGTAAACCTAACACTGCTGCTTATCAGTCTGCTAAAATATGGTAAACCGGAACTAACCAACTTGCACGACAGTAAATTTGTTTGGCTTGCCAGATTAATGTATTTTCCGCAGTAGATTTGGGCGTTGAATCAACAGTCATAAAGTCGTTTGCAAGGATACCTTGCACTTTTGTCCTCAAAACTGCATTTCACCGTAACTATCGCTCTTAGTGTTTAAACGCTAAGCTGCACTTATCGTTTGTGCATACAGGGATCATAACGTATCAACGCTCCGTCCTTCTGGTTAATCAAACTCCGGATAAAGATTTCGTCTCAATTATGATATAGCGCCGATCACACTGTATTTATGACCACTGTAATCCAATTGCCTATCATTGCAAGCTAATCTCAGTTATTGACTTTACAGTATATCGCTACTCCTCAGTCGCCAGCCAACTTAAGTAGTCGCATAGTTACCCTTTAATATGGCACAACGTAACTGCGATATTTTAACAAAAATGCCAGTAAATGGTTTGGACACGTATAATAGTGAAAGCACAAGGACTTATAATTCAGTGAGAAGTAGTGTATCATGTGTCATGTATTGATGCATGGTTACTGAATTGTTCATCCCTCGCCTGAATGGACGGTTGATTCCTTATCAAATCCGAAGTCGCTGGCCCCCCGGCAGGACAGAGGGAAGACCGGATCGGACGAGCAGAGCAACAGGGACGTATTGGCAAATCACACCATTCATTATAAAGGTGAATAGAAAGTTCGTGAATGGTATTTAAAGCGAACGTGGAAAGCACTGGGAAGGTCAACTTACAACCAATAAAGGAAGGTCGCCCTTTCCTTAATTGGCCGCTTTTCCCGGTTTGCTCTCTGTTCGCCCCAATCATGGCGGATAAGTTTGGCTCGCGTGCCACGACGATGGGGTCCTGGCTTGTTCGCATCGCGTATCCCTTCCTAACAGTTACCGGATGGCCCTAGTTAAGGCGATGCGAGCGATTGATAAAGCGGTGCTTAAGTATCGTTTATGCGAACATTACAAGTGGCCTTTCCGGGGCGCGTGGTCAGTCATAACGACAATTGGTTTAAAGTTGGCACTGTTTACTGACATGAAGTTAAACGTTGCACATTCAGCAGTGTTTGTCGTCAGCATCAACATGACCATCAATATCAACTTCGTGTCCCAGGTCAGGCGTTTGCCGTTGGTTTTTGATTACACTCGTGTCTGGTTTGGTAAATTTGACTATTCATAACAATGCTAGGATTTCGCTGACTTTTGCGTGAAACGTGTGTTTTTATGAACTGTTCATTTCTGAATCATTGTCGGCTGCGTCATCACTACGTTGCTCCACACAACTGGGAGTTTGCAACATAGGCAAAGCCATTTTCTTTACCACGGCTTTTCGGGTAAAATCTTCCTAGCATTTTTGGGAACCTAGGGAGCCATACGAGAAGTACTCGCTTTCATTGCAACCAGGTTAACAAAGTAAAACGAGGTATATGGCACCTGCAATATATCCGGTTTGGAAGAATGAGGTATCGACTTGTGTCCCGAATGTACTTTTCATAGCTTTAGATTCAACCAGCGTCATTTTCAGTCAACATAACCACATTAGGCCGCGTGAATGGGTTATATTTCAAAGGCGAAGCGGTTCAGGGATTAGCGAATGCTTGTACTTACTGGTCTTTACACAGCTGCAGAGGGTGGGCATCATAGTTGCGAATGATTCAGCCCCAACTCAAGAAAAATTGCATTGCGAATCGGTAAGCGTCATTACCCTAAGTGCAGGCCTTACGCGCCAAACCCATTACGGGAAATAACACAGTCATCCTTTCTGTTCGACCAAATGCAGCACGTAATCATTGCTTTTCACAAAATGGCAAATGGCAGAACGTCGGCAGCTCTTTGCGCAAATTCCATCGTCCCTTCTGTGGTGACTTGATTAGGTTAGTCAACACATCTTTAGCTCTTGCCCATGGTAGATGTACCCGAATGTTTCATATTTTCGCGACAGTGGCAAAAATAATTTGCCCATCAAATGGCATGTGAGTGCGTTGTTCGCTATCCCATGCCGTTATCATATAACAAAAATTTAATTCGGGATGAATGATTGCCTAGCCTATCTGGACATTCTCATAAGCAGATGGGATACCAGGCTCCTTATGTCGTCTGGCTACGGAAACCAACATGGTCCGGTCATTATCCCTGCTGCATCAGTTTCACACTGATGAGCCACAAGTTTGCACTAATGCAAACTTTGTAAACGCTTACCAGACGTATTTGCTCCAGTGATAGTCTGACTGCGATAGATCACATAACCGGAACACTCATGGAAGATGGTTACCCTAAGTGCCTCAGCATGAAGCACAGCCAAGTCAGACCGATGAGAATAACAGTGTTGAAAGCACTTAAGGA
Organism: Dicrocoelium dendriticum; assembly: GCA_944474145.2. Taxonomy (NCBI): domain Eukaryota; kingdom Metazoa; phylum Platyhelminthes; class Trematoda; order Plagiorchiida; family Dicrocoeliidae; genus Dicrocoelium; species Dicrocoelium dendriticum. The sequence continues at coordinate 43,252,090 of OX104067.1, read as the reverse complement.
AAATGCATACCTCGAGCTCCCATTTAAGGGTAACGCTGCTTCAAAGAGGGAAACCAAGCGCTTAATCTTCTCCACTCACATCTGCATACTACGTTGCAGATATTTGGTGAACAACAGACCCCGTAGGTTGTTACTACTTTCAGTAAAGAAATTGAAACCCATCAGCGCCAAATCACACTGTATTTACCAGTTTGATTATGCATACGGCGTCAGGTAGGGAGGCAAAAATGATAGGCTTTTAAATTCAGAGTGAAGGAACACCTGGAGAAATGGGTTCAACTTGAGGTCAGCGATCCCTTGACCAATATTACTTGCGCACACAAACCGTCAGCATAACTAATATACATGTTTTATTGACCCGTTGTCGGACTGACTCCGGCTTCGCATTTCGGATATTATCAAGTCATCATAATCCACGCTTCTTAAATTGCGCTAAAGCCATGATGACAAGCCTGCTAAAACTTGCCTTGTGTATTCAGAAATACTCAGTTTTTGAACTACAGATACCACGGTCCTTGGACGATTACAGCTTTTCATCTCAATGCTTTTGAATGGTTGGTAACACCATTGGAGCAGTATAAGGCAACTTATAGTTATTGGATTGGTATTGATGAGACCATACGAAATGCGGGCATTTACCGGTGATCGTCTTCTCATTAAGTATTTTAACCTATTGAAGTGAACTAACTGATTTAAGGAAACGAATAATTTATTTCTCGGCGGTACGAGAGAGTTTGACCGCATAGGGACAGGTCAGTTCTGACAGGAATGAGTTTCTTGTGACCGGCCACACATGAAATTGCACTGTGCCACTGACGCACACCGGACCTGACGTAGAATCTGAACCTATATTGTGCATCCGTTCACACGTGACTTAAACTGTGCGGCCCAAGTTAGCACACGTCATGCCCTACTTACGTCGCTCCCAGGTGTTCACTTGTGGCCACTATACTCGGCCGCTATGCCACGTAAGGACAGGCTCTCTGGACTTGTTGCTGGTGTTAATTCAGTTGTGCACGTGGCCACCAGCCCTTTTCACTACTTAGCCCCTTCTTCAGTCGAGCGGTGGATCAGGTGGCCCCTAACATGACAGTGCAATTCATCGTTGCTGACCCCTCACGTACGTCCGGTTTGTGGCTGCGGTGTACAAGGCATGTATGCACGACCTGCCGGGCGGTTCGATCAACCCGCCGCACCTTCGATAGCCTCATCTACTACAGTGTGTTCATATAATCATTCGCCTTCGTGATTTAACTGGATCAGCGAACAACATTTGGAATTTTGACCGTAACTCCTATGACAATACCTGGGTAAATGCACTCCAGGTGGCCATACTTGCTGAAATAAACAGGACAGTCCTGCATTTCAAGCTGTGTTCCCGCTTTTCTAGAAATGCTTGGCGGGACACACTAATGTACCGCTTTGAGGTGGTGGACCTCAGCTTGTCCTGCTTTGAGCATGTAGTATGTAGATGATAAAACTGTACCGAACAGTGGCGGTGTGTGCACACAACAAATTAGGGAGGCAGAAGGTAGTTATCACCCGGAGGACGGAAAGTCCACTAAAACGGGGGCGGATGGAAACTGGAACTGGCGCAGTGAAGGATAGCAGACAGAGCAATAATGGTCTGACGGAAAGTGACAATAAGGGGGCACGAAAGGCGTACGGTAATGGACCTGAGCCAAGTAGAAAGAAGAGGGTTTCAGTCTAGAATATAATAAATAAGACAAAACCGTCGTTATGGTAACATCCTCAAACAAACCCCAAGCAGTGTGTTGCATGTAGGTTTTAGCAAATCATGAGGTATTGAATGGCACCCGGGCCGGTCAGAATAGGGCGAGTAGAAGCAAAGGGGGCAAAATGGGCGGGAAATACTTTGTCTCGAGGCTCCCAAATGGCATAGTTTCGCTAATGGAATCCGGAGAGATGGTGCGTCGGGGGAAGACAATGTGACTCATTAGTTTAAGTTGCGAGAGTGTTGGTATGGCTTGTGATCATGCCAATAAATATTGTTCTTCGTTGCTGTACCGTTTTCCTGCTACAGTAATACGAAAATAAGTGAGCCTGCATGAGTTGGGATGGATAGTTAACTGCGTGGGTGGACAACACGGCAAAGAAACATTTTACCTCAACATAAAATGGACGAAGAAAGGCGATGGTGAGATTTATGGGAATTTTATTGGAGAACATCTTCATTTAGTTCAGTTTAATAGGAACATGTCTAAACGTTGCATTGCATTGCGTTGCGTCTTTGACTGAGTATAACTGCGATTATTCTCAAAAATCCTGAACTCCAATTTCATTCAATAAAAACTAGTTTTTACCTTTTTTCTTTGTATAACAATTCGTGTGCAGCTCCTAGTATAGCTGGACCTGGTAAGGGCGGTATCAGACAAGAAGCGGAGTGTTTATTTTACGTTATATAACACTGCCGGAATGTACAGCTTTTCTTCTTTGATACAATTTTGTTGTCCATATAATTCTCATTAATGATAACGTCACATAACTTTTGATTGCTTTGTAGGAAAGGACAAGTAGCTAATCCGGTTAGTGTTAACATGTTTTTATGGCGGTATATGTAGAAGAGTCTGATTACAAGTTATTCACCATCCAACAAGCATGCTGCAGTTGAGCTTAAAGGATTTCAAATTAAACGCTTGCCTGGTATTGTTGATGAAAATCAAGACATACTTAGTATCCGTATCATCGTTGAGAATCTAAATAAATGAAGCATTTGTACTGGTAAATCACCTTTATGGAGTAAGTCATAAGTCAAAACCGCGTATCTGTAACATAGAGAATCATTGATGGAGCAGGTGTCGTGAAATCTAATTGTCACAAGGGAAAGTGACAAGTCTATTCGGAGATAATAATCGAAGCGTGAAACTTAGGGTCATTCTAAAACAGTACATACAAATGTGAACCTCGATTTGGTATGAGGTGATTTCTGCGCTGTCACCGCTAATCTATTAAAATCTGATGAATATAAAGTGTTACTCACAAGCTCAAATATTGTGTCGAATGCGTAGTTAGTTGCTAATTAACACACTATTTGCCGCTGTTTGATACGTTATTGTCTAACACATTGGTGTTTTACTCTACACAGATTGATGCCGTCTAAACTATCGAGAAAATATGTTGTGCTACTTATGTGACCCAGTTGCATTTGTAATCCGCTTTTACGAGCGTTGATAAAAAGTAAAGATTCCTTGATCAACACATCTTGTAAAATGCTTGAAAAGGAGCAATAACTCATGATTTACAAAAATTGTGTGGTAACGGTTAGTAAAAATTTTAGAAAATGTACTGCTGGACACAAAGTCTTGTTCAGGCTAGGTGAACTAGTAAATGATTAGTATAGAACTTATAGCAAACGGTGAATAATAATCGTAATGAATAGGATTTGGGCATTAGGTCAGTCGCGTCAACGATTAACGTGTTGCTCCAAATAGTTCATGGAACGGTCTATTCTCCAGAGCAATTTTCCATCAACTGCCGGCTTTAAAATGTTTTATCATATTTTATCCATAATACAGCATCAGTTGGCCACAATGCATGAATAATGATTTGTGAACCGATGCTAACTTAAAACATATATTAATCGTGATTATTTAAAATATGGTTGAAATGGTTGACCTGACCAATGTTTGCTAAGCGCACCTGTTATAGACAATATTTTAAATACTCATTTGCTTATATTTTTACTAATGCGTAGACACATAGTTGAACCTAAGTTTCAACTGCAATAAGTATAGGCGTCAAACTGTAGCTGATAACTTAAAGTGGAACGTCGGCTGTGAAAAGCATCGAAGTGTAACATGTCGCTCTTTAGAATATTTCGTCGGAGGCAACATTCGTAAGTAGTTAAATACGTGAAACCAAGCTTGATCACCGAAGTCAATAAGGACTAAGGCACACGATTTTCCATCATGGAAGATGGTAGGATTTTGGTGCATTAGCTGAAAAAGTATAGCATGTGTCACCACATGGGGTAACATCCGGCAAAAGGCTGCTTTTGGCGGTATAAAACGAACGACCTCTTATCAAATTTCATTGAAAGGAAAACTACACCAAATCATGCTTTTGATGTCATTTAGAGTCACTCGTTTTGTGAAATAAATGCGATACGATGTCAAATTGGCCTAGGGCCATATAGTTTCCCAAGTACACCGGGTTGGATGCCTGGTATGATAGCATAACTTAGGAACTGGTCTTGAAGTTCAGATATTTTGAGTGAATAATATTAAATATGCTAAAAATTCGGCCTCGTAAAATGGAAATCACCTTTACATTGCTAGTGAAGATTACGACGTAGTTTTGGGACTACCAAAAATCCGAACTAGTGCATAGCCTAGTTACAACCATTAAATCAAAGCAGAGGTAGTAGTTTAACCTTTGTGCCCAGGTGCACAAAACATTTTTGGAGATCCAATGTTATGTAAATGTATAGAGCAGTATTATGCTTACTGTAAATCACTAATCAATATGCATAGATGCAAGCGCTAGTTGGTAGGTTTAACTAGAATATAGCAAAATAGCTGTAAAAAAGTTAGCTGGTTAATTAGGTTAAAGAACTTGTTATCATAAAATTGGCCTAAAGCAACATCGCCATTGTACAGCATATGTTGGAAAATTTAATATACTACTGAAACGACCTCTGTTCTGCCGCATAATTATCACCTCCATCCAATGTGCTGGACTGACGCCTAAATGAAGGACAAATGATTTGTATTTCTTGAATGGTAGCAATCGTATGATTTCAAAACTATCGAATTACATTAGTAATGTGTATCGCTTTACAGGCTTACTTGAGCCAGTTCAATACATTTACTGGAAGAAACTGCCGAAAACTTTTTGGCTGTTTTCAATAATAAATCTAATACCACATTTTTGCAATTAAACTTTGTACCCTAACGTTCATTGCGAGTACTCTTTGCACTCCACATTAGCCAGAGATGCGGATATGGATTTGTGATTGTTGCTTTCTTTTGTTAAAATATTAGATGGATACTGGCTGGTAGCTGTCTGTTTGCTGTGTTTGAAGATAAGGTGCAGTATATAGCTTTTTAGTATTAGTCCAATTCTTACGCATATGCGAGAAAAAGGATTAGACAAGATTTACTGTGCAAAGTTTTTGAAGACAACGCGATTAAAGACTTCCTGCCTATCATAATTATGTGGAACGAACCCACTAAAAATGCAAGCGATTGTTTTTAGACAGGTTAACTGGCTAAATATTTAGGAGGGCTTTTAAGTGAAATATTGCCCCCAGATACAACAAATAACCAACTAAGTATTTTAGCAACTGCAGCAATAAAACGATTGCAGACACTTGAAAATACTTGTAGCAAACCTTGGCACATACACACCTTGTCTAGAATCAAAATTAAAAGGCTTGTTTGTCATGTCATACAAGGGGATTTTCGGTGTTGGTACTCGCATGACTGCATGGACTGCTGAAGAATATAGGAAGAAAACACTCTGGTTATGTGTTGCATTTGCTGAAACTTTTATAATGTACTTGCCCCTTATTTTTATTTCGATTATAATCGTCCTAGGTAAATTTAACTACTAAATTCAACAAAAAGCCGGATTGGAAGCTTTGTTGTTTTTATATAATTATGATTCATAGGTAAGAGTATAATCAAAAGACTCAGAAAGCATGATGCCAAGAAATTTAAAACTATTGGTAGGCAGTTTAAACATATATATTGTCCGAATTACCAGTTTGCGCATCAATATTATGGCATGAAAACTGCCGGCAATTCATATTTGCCGTTCTTTTTTGAATAACTATTTACTCCGGACAAATCAATATCCAGTACCAAAATGATAGTGCAAACTAATTTTAACTTAAACACTGACGACCTCATTTGGTACGATTGATCCAGTTAATTGAGAACGGAAATACTATAGAATTAGATTCGCATGAGTAGTTTGAAGAGTTAATCTAATCCTCCATAACCAAGTGATATTCCTCTGGCGCTACCATTATGCAGTGCTTTCCAATTGTATCCTGATTTCTCGGTTGCTTCTGCAGTTAGCATTTGGTCCACTTAAATGTAAAAATATTCATGCCAGTTGAATACCCAGTGATGAGGAACAATTTCTTTGTTTAAAGATTTCTGCACATAGATTTAGGTTGTTGGACTTCTGTCTACCCATATATTTGAGATCTGGTATGTTATCAATCATCCGTGAATGTTAATTTGAATGCTTGTACTGTGCTGCCGAAGGCATTGTTTGACTAATAACTGCATATTGTTATCTTGGGGTCTGCTTAATGTCAATGAATGTATTAGCTGTGTGTCTGAGTCATTTCTTCCTTATGACAACTAATTGTGCATTGTAAAACGACAGGTATAATTATCACCATTGAATGCAGCGATCATCGATAAACGTGAGCAGGGTGAGTCATTGTGGGGTGCAGCAGATAAATCATAACTCATAATAGGCTAGCATTACTCATTGCGCCCGACAACATATATAAGTTTTGAAGAATCAATCTAAAGTAAGAAGACAGATACAAAAGACTTCCTCGCTCTCATGCCAATAGAAAATTTGTGGGAATCCCCCTCCACTACCAGCTCAAATGAAATTGAATGCACATGATTACCAAAGGTGGCACACTGCAACACCTTAAGTGGTTATCCAAGCCCATTGATGAATGACATATGATCTGTTTATAGCTAAGCTTAGCCAATCACTCAAGTTGTCTTACATCAGCTTAAACGCATAAAGCCGGATTAATGCAACTGTAACTAAGTGTCATATAAAGATAAATTTAAAAGTAGCATATTGTTCATATACACTTTTCTGATTAAGGTATACGTGATTTCCTTTTGATAACATATTTTTACATTGTTGAATTATTTCAACATAATTGCTAACATTTTATGACAGAACTTAATTAAATATGGATATTATCGCATGAGTAAACAATGTGTTGTAGCCACAGAATATATTTAGAATATACAGCATAATTCACATAGAATATATATAATATATAATATATGCTCATACATATACGACACACTCAAATAATTTATTATTTTATACACCATTATTTTACTGTATTTATGAAAGCTTTTTTAAAATAGTTTTCTAAGCAAAGATAGTGCGCGACACAGGCAGATTTAAGTTGAAATTTATTAAATTATGGAAGCATCAATGCTAACGATGTTACAGAAAGTAAAGTTTTAAGGTAGGAAACCGAATGTTTCATGACGTGGATTAGAGGTGTTATTCATAGTACATTATTTCAAAATCAGAGCTTTATCAATTACTTGGCATTATGACCAGTGTGACACTGTAAATGCATTGTGGCTTTGTTTCACTAGGTATTTTACTTCGCAGTCCCATTTAAACAGCATATTTCTTTTAAGGATAACTGGGTGTCAATAGTAGATGTCTGGTATTCCAACACAGTGAAAGCCGAATATGAAATGTCGTACGGTAGTTACGTGCAGTCAAATGTGTTACCAACGGAAGCGTTCAAACTGACGGTTACATATCAGTTAGAGTATTCGTTCTGGTTCTCTCTCGAGCCAGGCAACTCTTTCCGCGTTTTTATCTCCGCTGCTTTGGTATTTAAAATTTATTAGATTTTGACAGGATATGCCATCCGTATCAAATACGAGGCCAGAATACATTCCAGCATATTCCGTGTAAATGTTTCCCCATTTTAGCATTATTACGATCACTTGTTATGGTACTCTTTTGCCGAAATCTACCACGCTTTCAGACAATTGATCAACGTCAAATGAAATATATTTACTGATGAGCAGTGGGATTTTTTATTATGGATATTTCACCACGGTCATTCTAAGTAAGTAGGTTTTGCTCATTCTGGGGAAAAACCACACACCGGGTTTTGACCTTATAGTTCTCGTCAGTGATGCGCTTTCCAGCGGACCGCTGCTGCGTTTCGACCCCATGACTTCCGGATGCCAACAGCTAGTGCTACGTCGTCAAGGATGGCAGCAGCTAGTGCTAGCATGTGTGACAGTTGACTGTGATTTAACCTGGCTTGTGTTCTACTGACATGCCAGTTAAGAACTGTGCAGAGGACAGCAGATTGCTCCACGAGCTAGGAATTTTCTCATAGTGCCTTGGTGCAACTCAAGAATATGGGTTGTACGATATCCGGTGCTTTAGCAGAGTAGACAAAGTCTGATGACTGGGAGTGAGCATTATGAACTATTACTAAAAATTGATGCAACATGCTCCTAAACATTAGTATAAAACAACTAGTTTCTATCTTTCGATCACTGTCAAATAACCTCCTCGTTTATCCGCAGTGTTTGGTCCTGATTTGTATTACTAATGTACTTACTAAAAAGTATGACAAGGCAAGAAACTTTCCCACACTTTAGTGTTTCATGGCTGTAATTTTTGTCTCTTCATTATGACACCTCAGATAACTAAATTGTCTTAAGGTATATAGATGGTTATACCACTTTTGGCTACTGCTAGTTTATTTACATCGGATGGACAATGACTGCAGATAGCCAGGTAAAGGTTCCGAGTGTCTAGGATTATGCTGCTCTTTAACATTTTTAGCTGATTTTCCAGCAAAGTGATCATGTTCAGTAGCGTTTAGTTAACTAAATTAAGTGAAGCTAATAGATGAAGTAGTTGCCCTTGTTTTGTTATGAAATATTGCGGAGAAGTAATGCAAAATAAGTGGTGCTGTAGCTCAGGACATCTTATTTCCGGAGAGTTATAATTTCCTGTTATGATTGTATAATCCGATAGGTTTGGTTGAAGCGTCGCATACGGCAAGGATAATTAGCAATAAGACGATGTCATGCTTTGATTGTGCTATATATATATATACCGAGATGTTGCCATGAACGTGCAAGCCGCAGCACCATTTGCACTTTCTTATCGATTGTTGTGGTGGTACTAGTCAAACCATAGCAGCGCGAAAAGTAGCGAACGACTAGATAATTCGAAATGCACAAAAACCATTTAAAACGGGAACAGGCAACGTATAATGAACAATATTAGACGGCACAACGCAAGCCCAGAGAACGAGCGGATTGCAGATCGCAACGGGGTAAGTTAGAGTGCCAGAGTCGAGAAGAACTGATAATTTGTTACTTGAAAAGCTAATGCAAATTATGATCCCGTTTGTCAGTGCACACAGCAGTAACCCTAAGCAAATTGTTGCAACCGCGATCAAGCAAAGCAACAACATGAACAAGTTCCAAATTATCAGAATACGATTAACGGTATCAAAAAACCTGATCACCTAGAAAGCAATGAGCTACCGAATTGAAAAGAAAAATCCACTAATGTTACATTAAGTCTGTTGCTCTACCACTGAGCTACCGAGGGCTGATGATTAGGTGCGGAATTTAACACGTGACTTCTGATTGTTGCGCGACGTATTGCCAATGAGCTCACAGTAACTGTCCTGGTGTTGCAGATCGGCTCACTCACTCGTCACATCCCAGTGGACCGAAGTAACTGTCCATCCGAAGTCCAAAGATCGATGGTAGATTATTTGAAGGATGATTGTGAGTAAGGTAATTTTCGTAGAGAGTGGACAGTTACTTCATCTCTTACACAGTAACTCTCTAAATTTAGTGCTTTCTTCAAACTTCTTTATTTTTAAAAAAATATGCGCGGTTTGCTTTTTATCACTGATAACTGTGGTACGGTACATGGAAAACACACCAACGTTTACGAATCCGTGTCTAAAGCATTGTAATATTATCAGATAGGGCCTAAATTTTCATCAAATATTGATATCAGGAACTTGTGAGGACCAACTAGTGGCTTTAATTTGAGGTTGTTCTTCCTTTTGTTTTGAAACCACTTTAGAATCTCATAACTAATTACCCAATTCTTAAGTGTCAAATGATCTCCCACCGATAGTTATCATACTTCAATTCAGGCAGAAACATTTTGACACTGATGTATTCAATTTCACAGAATAAGCCAAAATAAGTGAGTCGCATTTGTTTGTGTTATGAATAACAGCTTTGAGGCTTATGGATTTAATGTCTAAAAGTGTACGTCATTAAAATTTGGAATTTGGTTAAAGTAAACTTCTTTGAAAATTAAAAAAACTCAGTAGCATTGTTGAAGATGCACAGCACATTGGGGCTCGTAAAAAATATGTTAGGAATTGCTCTGCTCCGCGAGTTGCATAATTTTTACCAAAATGTTCCATTACTTGAGCAGAGATGTAGTAAGTTTTGCATTACACTTGATAACAATAAAGTTAATAATTAGGTTGTTAAGGTTTTTGATTAAGGAGGTATATGTTTTACACAACTGCTGCCATTTCAAAATTATGCATGCGGTTTGCAGTATGTTTCTAGCTGCGTAATTTGCTGTTAGATCCTAGAAAAGGATGTTTTCTTTTATGTATACGGTATTCACACAGCTTGTCGCTGTTGGTTTTCTAAATAACAGGTCCTAAATGTTAGATCAAGTAAACTGATGAAATCCGCTCACTACGTCTACATATATTTTCTGGGACCACATATTGACACAGTAGTATTTGCACTAACATTTTTGGTAACCGAACCGCCGATCACTATTCTCTTGGCTAAAATCATACGTCTGTTTAAAGACTGCCATATTAAATTTGGCAAATTGAAACGAATTCATTTTACTTTGTTTTCTGCTAAGCTTCTGGCATCCATTTTACTATCTAGACAATCTTTCAGTCGCGGATCACCGCATCGGGAAGAACAGATTGTTTTCCGACTTGGCAGCGGCGGTGCGGATCAGATATTCACATTCTCTTAAATCCTGGAACAAGGCCATTTTTATCAGACGCCAACCACCATTGCATTTTTAGACATCCGTGCTGCATTCGCTTTGGCTGATCGAGCTGTACTACGGTATTGTTTGTTAAGGAACAGTGTCCCAGGAAAGTACAATGCCATCATATGCACACTGCAGTTTCGCATCTCCGCCCGGGTGAGGATGTATCACAGGCTTTCACTGTATTTTGCTCTCAAAAGCGATGTAAGACAAGCATGTCTAATGTCCCCGTTTCTTTTTAATTATGCGATTGAAGACCTCATGTCTAGAGTCCTGCATGTTCACCAATGTTTTAGTATACAGTTAGCACCGGGTAAGCAAGCATCCGAATTATATTAGGCAGATTATATCGCCTTACGTGGTGAGGACTCACAGAGGATGTGAACCATTCTACACCTCTTGGTGATTGAGGCGTCTAACCACGGAATATTTTTTAATCAGTCAAAGGGTAAAGTGCTGCTACAGGATTGACACATAACTGTGCCCGTGCTCAATCATGAATGCACACAGCTTGCACAAGTGGATAACTTTGTTTATCTTAGCTGTGTGTGGTGGTGTTACCAATTAAAGGAAGTCTCTCTTTGCATCGCCAAAGCTCGGTCGGCGTTTGTCAAGCTGTAGCACTTTTGGCTTTGTCGGGATATCCCCGTCTTGGTAAATGGTCGTGTTTACAATGCCACCTTTCTGGTGGTGTTGTTTTGTGGAATAAATATATTGCCATTCGGTGTAGACGACATGCCTGCGCTCTCTGCCGTCGATAATAGGTGCTTGAGCAATAGTGCTTGTGTTTGTGGCTGACAACACATCCGCAACAGTGAATACAGACGTTGTGTTTTAGGGAATGCAAGTTTTCCTTTCAACACGCTAGTTTCGATGCGCCAGTTAAGATGGCTAGCTCTCGTCTGGCGCATATCAGCTAAGCGCTTGCTCCATCGCGATCTGTTTGTTCGTGCAAGGCTCAACTGAAAGGGAACACGTGGTGATCCAACATCCACCTAGCGAAAGCAAATGTACTCGTTGACTTCACCGCTTGCTACCATTAGGTCCACATGTCTACCTGGTTGGGGACCTAAGAATGAGGAGATTCGATGGCTGGAAAAAAGGTATGTATGGCACGTAATCTAAACCAGTAGAGTATATCTTAAATAACTGATTCAAATTTGATGTCTAAACCTTAAAGAATAAAACGAGAAAAAGAAAATAAATGGTGGGTGCAAATTAACAAAGCACGCTCTGAATTCATTGCGGCAAAATAACTAAAGTTTGGTAGTCATTTACCGTTAATGCGCCATAATGAAGATATGATGGTGAAACATTTGCCTTGAAATGATTTCCATGGTTTAGCTTGGGTTTATTTCTTTTGTTAGCTTACTGCCTATACGAATACTACAATTATTAGATGTGTTGACCTTGACCCCTCCAACATGGTTTTCGTGACTATATGTTTGCTGTTGTGGGTGAGTCTGTCATTTGGTCTGCTTGTTTAGTCATACGTTCCACCGGATTCAATCGATCGAGTTTGCGCTTGTTAGCCAATAGTGTGAGGCGTACTGCCTCCTGTTTTATGTGTCATTTAATTAAATTCGTTGTAGAATACCATGTTTCCAAACTCCCTCGATGGATTTGTACTTCCATGTGCCAGGATCTTTAGACCGTCTAGCAAGATTTGGTGGTCATCTTGATCATCATGCAAATAAGTCAATGGGTGCGGATCATATAACGGCAGCCTTGTGTACAGTTGTTTGTGTAAAAAGCTTACTTCCAGTTTCTCCGAAGTAGCTTTTATCGCATTCGCTGTATTTTATATAGTAGGTGACTTTGAATTGGTCGACTGGATTAACTTTTTCTTATGTCGAGATAAGTTTACATAAAGTAGCACCTGGTATGCTAGTTGCAGAGATTCAATGACAGCGCATCAATCTTCCTGTTAATTATATTACTAACTTAATGTAGGGAGAACTATTCGTTTGTTTGCTTGCTTACGTGACTGCCGCTGCTGTTGCAGTGAGATTCGTTTAACAATTTTATTTGCGGAAATTCCTCGCATAACAAGTGCTCTACGTGATTTTCTTCCTTTGTCCACGATTCTGTTGTGCGGAACTACTTTTTCGCTCTTTTCAACATGGTTTGAAAGCAGCACTTCTTGTGATTCACTGGGTGGTTGCTGTGGTATTTTAATATCGGCTCTGTATGCGTTTGCTTCTGATATGCGGATATTTGTAGAGATCCGTCAGTATTCCTAGTGATCAGTACATTCGAAGATATAACTTGTCATGCTCCCCTAATTCAATCAAGATTTTGCTATCTTTGAATGTGCTATTAAGCAAACGATACGTATCCTGTAATCTGTTACGTTGTAAGATAAGCGATGTGCCGTCTACTTATCGTATCAAGATATTTGAGTTGATAGATTGCAGTGCAATGCGCTCCATTTTCCGCGTTACGGCTTCTCCAAAAAGACATGAACTTGGGATCCCATAGGCGTTCCTCTCTGTTACTGGTTTCGTTTTTCATCAAAGCGGAAATAAGTGGTCATACAGAGGTCAAGGAGTTTCCGCAAACTTTCAGGTCGTAAAGTGTCCTTAAGCTTGGGTAATTCTGAAGGTAATGCTAGCACTTAAGGTAGAATTCTTGTAATCCAGAAGCAATGTTTCCACTGGTTAATGTAATAACGCCTGAACTTAATTACTCTGTAGTTTGACAACCAACAAAACTAAAATGCATCGTTTATAAAAGCTTATTAAAAAGTACAAAAATTTAGTAATGGCTATTTGATTTTTGTAATTAGATTATAACCTACAAAGAAAACAAAAGCCACAAATATCATCTGCTAACCCGGAAAACCACACAAAGATCATTTCTCCATTCGGGTATCGTCGGTTGTACTCATTTCCTTGGTTACTTGCAGAGGATTACCATTGGTTTTGGACCCATGCTGTTCGAAGAGCGTCTCAGTTGTATAACTTTCGGTTATTGGTCAGAAACACTAATGGTCATGGGTTTGAACACCAGAATGTCCCAAATAATACAAAACGAATGTTTAGTGCATTTTAGCTTGTTTTTTCTTCTGCGGTTTGTAGTCTAATTGTGTTGATGAACTATAGAGGTTACGCTGAACAACATTTTTAATTATAAAGCCCGTTACTCAGTCAATAATTATGTTAAGCTCATGCGAATTGCAACTGAACCAGACTGAGTTTACTAACCGCCAGTTAGTAACAACAGTTGGATAATCCTCACCCAGTAACAATACAATGTACACTAGCATCTGGTAATGCATCACAACTTTTGTGTATGTTGTGGAATGTAGATAAAAGAAAAGCGCGTAGGGTTTATTTGTCATGCAACAATGACAACACTACCACTACATCAAAACTGACGAGGTAAACAGTTTGAAGTAAACTAAACGAATCGCAATTTTTGTGCTTAAGCATAAACAATACGTTCCATCCCATAGTCCAGTTTTGTTTTATCATATATATGAAATATGCAGGCAAAATCAATCATTGCAACCGCAATAATTTGTCGGGCTAATAATATGTATAATATGTATACTTTTGGATAGGAGACGTTTTTAACTCTTAAGTGGTCGCATAGTAAACGTGCTCTCTGCTTTCACAGAGTTTTACGTCTTCCTCTTCACCTAGCGCATTTATCATACACTCATTCTAATCGGAATAAATCCCCGTGTCCAACGGGTATATTTTTATTATGCTTTTCCTACGGATAGTGATTTGTGCTACACAACATGTTTTAGCGCGCCTTGTGCTTCTATCCAGATGCGCCACTCTTTCGTTTTTAAGTTTTCACTGCTACGATACCGTGTTGATCAAGGATTCTCCGCTCTGCTTGGTGGTACTGGAATGGCATCCATAGGATCATTTCAAACGAAACTACGATTCAATCTGTGGTTTAAATTGCGTTCGCCGATCGCCGGCCATTTCCGATGTCAGCCACCCAGTACAAGCCACTTCCAACAGCTTTGTCCTACAGGAACCAGTGTAGATCAATAAGCTAGCCAAACTCTGTGTACGTGGGTATTCAACGTGCGTACTCAACTATGGCAATCGACCTCTACAGTAAGACTCAAACCAAAAATGCGTGTGTCGCTCGCCCTCCACCTCACTTGACCAGAAAAGGGCAGCTTTTGTTTTCAACAAGGACCCTCAATGGTAGTGATTCACCTAACCGCAAACGTGGGAAGCATAAGTGTATACCAGCAGTTAAGAAAAGCATCGCTTGTGAATTTTGCGGCCTTCTGTTAAACCCCCTCTGTGCTGGTCTAAATCAACTAAAATACAAGAGACAAATCAAACAAACAGATTCCATCTGGTTTTGACAAACATGCGGAGTAATCCCAGTAGTCAACGTTATAATATCGCTAGAGTACCCGTGCAAAAGCTGACTGAAAACGTCCGGCAGATGGCTGTGCTATTAGAATCTAACAACACCAATATGGATATACAACAATCCATTCAGAACTTTGTCCTTATGTCTTATGCTAAAGTCCGGCATCTGCGCCACCTACTTTGAGTGTTACCAACACTTGAAGTAAGCAAGACACCCATCGTGACTGCTATTAACTCATCCCCAGACGCCAAATCGCACAAGTTGGTCACAACACCGACACCGACAGTCCACAGCCGAGTAACATGCGCATAGATCGCCTCGATTAAAATGCCTAAAGGGACACCCGTACGTCATTTTTCTGGACTAAGCATGAGCGATGCGACGCCATTTACAACCTTCTTTAGTGCCCTCCATACAACCTAAGTTAACCACCACAACACTCAAACCAACATTTGATAAACAGAACCACAATGCGTTAACGGTCATGTGCACCAACATTTCTGAGTCCAGATCTGGCACAATAAAGTGATAGTTGGTAGATGGTCGCAACCAGTGACAATCCATCTGCCATGTGATTGGTATCCGGGTTGACTCAAATTGCCTACGGCGTGTAGCGCGTTACTCAATTCAGTGCACTAAGGCAAGCCCCGATAACTTCGAGTAACCTTGAATTAAACTGAGGAGACGGAGATAGTCCTACTCTCAGCAATTCATCTTCGCAACTCAGCGAGCGAGACACGCTTACTACAAACAATTATTTGGACTGTCAAAGAAAGAAGAAAACTATGGCGGCCTTTCTACAAACGAAATCAAACAACCGTATTTATTCATGGTGTTCTTGAACAAATGGGCCCTTCTGAGCAAGGAGCGCAAAACCATGGCCAAGAGAAGTGGTGCTACATTCGCGAAGCTCTCTCTCTGGTCAATGGTATTGCTAAATCACTAACTAAAATTCCTTAATTTCCAAAAATATTGAAATTTTGCTACAATCCGTTGGAGTGACAGAAGTCTTATTGGATCGGTGGTTGAAAAATTGATCCTGGTTGCCTACCGAAATTAGGCTAAATATAGCAGGCACATGGCCACTAGTTATCAGTATTTCATTGGAACATGCAACCTCAGTTAAATATTTGCCTCCACAATCCTGCATAGTTGTAGGCAACATGGCATTAGCGACACCTGACGGGACAGGGAGATACAGAAAGGAACATCTCGATCTGAGATACTCGATGCTGCCATGCAGCCCGACTGAAATTGAACAACATAAGGCCTACACGAAAAACATTAGCGGCCAAACGACCAACGGTCGGCTTAAAATTAAACACCACATTTTGTCAACCTACACACTTCCAACCTCATAAATATTATCGTGTTTGTATACTAACGCCCAAGTTCTTCTTAGTAAGTTGGCCGAACTTAGAGAACACCAGGCGTTATAAACGCGGGATCTCATAAGGATTACGGAGACCTGGTTAAGCCTTGAGATTGCAGATTAGGAACTTACTTTACCTTGTATGACACTGCTTCCCAATGAAAGAGCTGGTAATGTTGGTGGCGTGCAAGGCTAAGCTCCGTTGCGGACTTATTGACAACCCAGTGATCCGTGCCTCAGATTCGATTTGGTGTCGGCTATGGTTACGGAATAACGACATGTCTTATAGCTGTGATTTACCGTCCACCAAACTGTACTTGTAAAATGGACTCAAAACTAAACCACGTTCCTGAGGTTGCATTGAACAAGACATACAGACACATTCTCACCGCAGGCGATTTTACTATGCACGATCTAGAAATAGCGGCGACCGATAGAATGCAGTTCGAAGCTTGTTAACAATAGTAAACAGTTGATCATTCCCACCAGATTTCGAACTGCCAACAAGCCGTCGAGAACGATTTTGTGCTCACCAAAGAAGAACTCATGATAGACGGATAAAACGCAAGCACACCACTGGGTCCCATTGTGCAGGTGACTTTAATCTTTAACTATATATATATATATATAATGCAGACATTTTTGAGGAAGAGGAGGAGAAAGTGTATACTGTTACGTACTACAACGTGTTATCCGAGCTTGTTAAGCAGGTATCTTGGACCTTCTTAACGGACAGTCCCCCGGAAACCGCTTGTGACCATTTTACAGTGCTATGCATTACACTGGTAACGCATTTGTCTAAGCAGAAAACCTTCCCTCGACAAATGAGAATGAAGTCATTTCTGAGGAGCAGAACACACGAATGCATATCTTTGAGGGAATCAGCATTAATAGCTCAAAAGGACTCCCAGAATTCCAAAACCTGAAATGCCTTTGTGGCACAGCGTAAAGTTGTGAGTTTGCTCCACAAGGACAACTGACGCATCAGCAGGAGTTAATGTAGAGATTATGCACGGACGGCTCACTCTCATACAGGCATGTTTATGGGTTCCTAAATTGCAACTCGGAATTCCAACACTGGTCACGACTGACGGATGCACGCGTTTAGCAACAGACATAGTTGATCTCTTACGGTTCCATTACTACAAACGTTCAAGAGGGTAACGGGTCCAATGGTTATCTATTTTTCTATTGTCTTACCATCAGCTTTATCCAATAGTACTTTTACTGCCGAAAATGTGTAAAATAAACTGTTGTCCCTGCATGTCCACAGCTCTTCCGGTGTCGATAACATTCGACCAAAGACTTTACAGGCAGCAGCTAGTGATTTGGAGGAACCTCAAGCTATATTCTATCAAACTTTATGGAGAATAACCATATTCCATCAATATGGAAGCATGATGTAATCACGGTTATTCATAAGGGAGGCAGCACTAATAACCCAACCAATAATGGTTACATAACCCTACGCCCTGTTCTTTCCAAGGTTATGGAGACTGTCGCTGATGCAGTCATTCAACATCTGGAAAAATCACATAATGATAACACCAGAGCAACATGGCTTCCGACAAAAGCCCTCATACACTACGAACTTGTAAATTACACGCAACAGCTGGACTAAAGCTGTTGATGTTGGCACAGGAATTCATGTAATTTACTTGGACTTCTCAAAAGCATTGATCGCTTAGAGTACCGAATTATCCTCCATAAACTTTATATCAATGGCCTTGTTGACCCGCTGCTGAGTTGGAAAGGCAATTTCCCGCACGAACGTTGTTTGGAAGTGAGAGTACCAGAATTCCAGTTCGACGCAAATGGGGTGGAGTACGACCTACCACAAGGCTCGGCGCTCGGGCCACCGTTATTCTTGAATTTCACAAATGATCTGGCGAGAAATTACTTCCGTTTTTCTGTTCTTCGCATATGATATCTAGTTATGGCAAGCGATCAAACTGCCAAACGACTACGATAAGCTCCAGCGTGACCTGAACATGATTTCAACCTAGTCAGTTTCGCATACCTTACCGTTCATCGTGGAGAAACGTCACACTGTTCAACTGCGCCATAGGCATAGCTTCGTGTATGGGCTTGCGTCACATGTACTGTAAACTACTTCCCAATAACGGGAACTTGGTGTGTTCATTTAATGTTAGTTTTTCTAACCGGTCAGAGGCAGCTGTGAAAGGGGCAAACCAGCCCCTCGGCTTGCTGCAGAGCGTTCGGAAGATTCGACCGATAAATCTTCCCCATGCTGCACAACACTTACGTGCGCCCTCATGTTGACTACACCATCCAAACTTGGCAATCCTGGTTGAAGCGCGATTTAGAAGTACTAGAAAAACTTCAAAGCAAGGCCACAAAGAACATCAAGGGAATAGAAAATCTGTCCTGCCATCAAACGCTGGAGTCACTGGGAGTTTTCAGTGGCCGCTACCGAAGGCTGCTTGTCGATCTCATATTCGATCTCATATTAGTGTTCCAAATATTGGATGATCATAATCATGTAAGTTATCACTTGCTAAAACTCAGCCCTAACACCAATCTCAGAGGTAACACCTTGAAATTGTGGGCAGGGTTTATCCGCCTGGAATGCCAGTATAACTATTTCTCTCTTCGAGTTTGCCAATTCTGGAACAATCTCCCAAACTTGGTTGTTTCCTCCTTCACCTTGGATATTTTCGAAAAACGATCGGACCTTTCCCTTGGCCCCTATCACCTCTTTGCCTAATCTGTGCAACTTTGGAATATACTAATTATCCCTGCAAATCGGATTAGCATGTTACGCAAACATTAAGATGTGGGACAGAAGTGAGTATTCTTGTTTTTCCTTTTGACATATAACACATCAACTATAACTGTCCAGATGTTGCCACATTGTTCACTATCAATTCCCACTTATGTTAATATTACTACACAGACTCTCTGCTAAATAAAGGCTCTAACAGACAAGTCAACTTTCGTTTGATAACGGTAGATAGATACATATCACACAGGAGTCGTGTTTTAACGCGCTTGCCGAGAGCAAAAAGTTTTCCACGTCGGTGGAGGATTCTAGCGTTACTCGAATAAGTCTGGGTTCACCATAGTGTGGCGAGTTCGGATGACGAGTAATTCGTTACAATTTAATGGGCTTGGCTTTGATACTCATCTGCATACACAATGAGTTCCATTGGTCTTGGTCGTCTGATAACTTATCCCGCAATGTGATGGCGGTAGATTCAGAGACATCTGAGCATACGATATTCCGGCCACTGTTGTTGGATCCTTTTTAATCGATCTACAAGGTATGGTACTCATTTGTCTTGACTTGTTGACAAGTGATTGTTTGCTGTTTTTCTCTCCATTTGCGTTAACGGTGTTTACAATGGAAGAGGACGCAACGGCGGCCTCTCGGTGGACCCTTGCAGCAATCTCTGCATATGCAACCGATGTTCTGGGAGGGTTAGTCTCGACAAGAAATATTTGAGCTACAGGTACCAAGGGTTGGTGTTGGGCTGCTTCATCCTTGTTAATACTAGAGTTCAGATCTAGTGGAATTTGCTTAACCAGACATTTTGAATGGTGCCTGATTTTCTTTGCTGTGAATACTGCTTGATTCACGTAGATACAGTCTGTTTTCGCCCGGCGTTCTACCAAAGTTGGAGAAGAAAACGGAGATGGAGACATGGCTGATTGCGGTGCAGGCGAAGCGATTTGTTCAGCATTCCGTTGCTTAGCAGCCGCTACGCTTCTGTGGTCCATACTCGCTTCCATTGAAGTAATATTATTGTTTATACTCTGCTCTGCTTCTGCGATTAACCGGTCGCATTTCTCAGCTAGGATAAGCAAGCACTTAACGACGGGGATGGTGGAACGCGCAGTACAGAACCAAAATGCATCTTGGGAGCTATTTCGCTCCCGTAACTGTTGTTGGGACACATTTGCACATTTTGCATGGTACCATTCCAAACAGTGCGAACAAGCTAGACCGATTTTTACTACCCGATGACATTCTCCTAACCCGCAATTGCCTTTCGATGGGAGTCTCTTCGGTTTCGCCTTTCTGCCATTCAATTTGGTGTCGTTACCTGACCCAGTGGGTTGGTTAGCGTTCTGTACTTTTACAGATTTGAGAGCGGCGCACATCGGTCAGGCGAGCGTGGTGGTTGCAAGGTCAAATGAGCGGTCGGCGTGGTCGCGCGGTCCGTGTGATGGGTAATGCAGCCGCACTGGCTGACAAGGTCACAAAGAATGGCGAGTGACTGGAACCTGAACAGAGCGCTGAACACAGATTCTTTCACAGCTATGTTGAGAAACACTGGATCGGAGTAAGCTTAGGCTTTTCGGCCTGCCTCGAGTATTCTGTATCGAACGGTTTCACACAGAATGGCAATCAGCTCAATACGATTGAATTAAACGCTTGCGCTTAATCACAGATGCCAGTGAAAACGCTTAGTGATGGCACAGCCTCTAATCGTAGAAGATATTTCCACGTATGATGGATCACTGTGTAGAGCTGGTAAATCCGGTTCGAATGAGCGTACAGTGACAACGCTGCTATAAGATGGATAGAGGATAGAGGGAAATAATCCAAATGAACCAGTAGCACGCACGTCACGCGTGTGTGAGGATGACCTTGAGCTGATTATGACATGCTTGATTCTGCGAGACCCACATCATGTGTGCCGCCCTTTACTGCAACTCAGCAGCAATACAAACCTGAGGGGCCACTCATTAAAACTCGCAGAACAATACAGTCGTCTGGAGTGCCGCAGAAATTTCTTTTCCATCCGTGTCTGTCACCCGTGGAATGCTCTCCCAGAATCGGTTGTCTCTGCACCGACACTAACAATATTTAAAAGACGGTTGGACGATGCACTCATCCACTTACACTTTGTTACTTAACACTATGTCTCCATCCTACACCCGGAGTTTACCTTGGAATTATTTGTTGTTAACTGTGGGTGTTGTGAATCTAAGTGGATCGCAGGACTGCAGCGAAGCAAACGATAAGTCCTTATTTTCGTATTTAAAGTATTAACTATTTTACTATCCTGTTCATCATAATTGTTATGTTGATATCCCCACCAACTAACCAACGGGGCTTGTAAAGCAACGCTTATTAACCCGTATAAATTCATTGTTCATTGTTCATTGTTCCACAGATGAAGCGAGTCATCTCTGAAATCAAGCAAATACATTTGATGTGGGAACGCCTGAAGATCAAGTAACACTACAAATGACATGTAAATCAGCAGAGCTGGTCTGATTTTTCCGTCGATGAAACAACAAACATTTTCGTTGATCACTGAACTGGTGAACGGCAAACAGGCGCATTTGGTTATTTATTCCCCACATGCACAACCCTTGAGTAGTATGCTATAATAACACCAATGCTCCATCTAACGTGCCATTGCTCTCTGTAATATCCACCAAGCAACATATTTTATTTAGCCTTGCGCAATTACGAAAGCTTATGAAAACCCCATCCGCCAAATACCTGCAGGGCTTGATATGTCAGTACTCCTTTTGTATACGTTCGTCGTTTCACTGAGGTTCAATTAGTTTTCTGCTAAACAAAACTTTATTCATCAGCCCTCGCTACACAGGCTGTGCAAAACCAAAGATTGACAAAAACAGGCTAAACCAAAACCTTCCTATAATATCCGATTTTTGGTTACATTATTAAAGAAGTGTGAAAAAATAATCACTTCACTGGAGCTGATGGACAGGTCCTAAAATTGTTTCCTTGGCTTACCATCATACCCTTACTTGTAACTGAATTACCTAAACTACATACCAAACTTCGTTGAATCTTTGTACGCTATATTACTTCCATATTTGCACTTGCGGAACTCATTCGATTGGGTACCCAACAAAGAGTTACTGATTCCGATAGATTTCTTGGAAGTCCGCAACACATTAACTGTTCGGCTATCTTCATACATGAACTGTCCCACTAAAACAGTCCCCTTAGTTGATAATTGCTCTTCCTCGCGTCCAGTCACAAGCAAGGTTAAACGAGAATGTGTGTTCAGTACATCACTTTCCTTTCTTTGTGTCAAAGATAGCAGTTCGGTTAAAAAACATAGCTTGCTGTAATTATTTGTTAATAATGTAACATGTGTCCACAAGTACTAAGGTGTTTTGCATATGAATAGCTTCCACTCAATGAAGGATATATTCATTCGCTTTAGACAGTGCGACAAGTGAATGATGACTTTTTAAGCACAACAGTCAAGTAGCATTTGTCGTGGTCGCTTGACACCCGAATAATCTGTCACAAGTAACAGCGAACGCATCTGTGTAAAACGACCTACAAGTGGCCATGAAACAATATATTATTGTATCGTTAATTTCTTAGAACAAATGGCGTACCAGATGGCACACGCCAGACAGTCCATCGTTAACATCGCTCAAACCACGCCCACAAGCACAGCTACATTTTGCTAGTTAAACTCATTAATAGTCTTATTCTGGAGTATCGCATAATAATCTGAGGCAATATGTGGAAATCAGAGAAAACATCGAAAAAAGGTCTTCAAATGTCATTTACCAAGCATTTTTTGGAAACAATTATTTGCAAACTATCGGGAGCGCTGTCAGCAACTCCGTTTCGAAATGCTTGGGATACCAAGTACTTAAAGATAAATGGAGAATGCTACACATTCTGATTCATTACAATACCTATTGCAATCGATTCGCATTAACACTAAAGCACCATAACACGCGAGATGTAGATAACAAAGACCTTACCCTGATTATACCACGATCCAATACCAGTTTACTTTCCAACTTTCGTCTCATCACCATGCTTCTCTGTGAAACCAGTTGCAATTCACCATCAGGTCGTACGAGACGGTGTAATCCTTTCGCAGTAAGTTGGATAGCTACCTCTTCCTAGACAACATTATGTCGTTCTTTCCTAGGGTGGATCAAGTGAACATATATTCAATGATAGCTCATATGTTGCCTAATAAGTGTAATATCACCAATGCATGCAAAGTAACTAGGCATACGGGTCTACAATGTAATCAGACTACAAATTGTCCTCCTGCCATCACATAAAACAAAAATATAGAACAACTAGTTTGTCAACGTTGCAGATAAATATAAGAATTAAATAGCGCTTTGAATAAGCAAAATACAACCTGTGCGCAGATGTTCTGTTCCAAACGGTGTCACAGCTTGCACTTGTTGAGCAAAATGCCTAATACTATTAAAATTATTATCTGCAAGTGATTTATGGTTTCGACCATAGGCAGTGTTAAGCTGGAGCCTAAATGTGTCACTAGTACTGTGCAACTTAAACCGATCACATTTTGTGCGCTAGATGCGTTACGTACCTTCAGTATATTGAGTGTAAAATCTTTGTTGCAAATCACTCGAGTTGAGTAATGTTGTACTTCGAGTACAAGCATATTGGAATAGGTATCTTTGTGCAGCACGTTGAAACGCAGCAGCAGGTTGTGCTTCAATCGTTGAATAAGAAGTGGTCCGTGTTGAATTTCCTAGCGACGTTCTCAATAACCCATAGCAAAGTGCCTACTCATCAACTGTTTACTGAATGACCTCTGCAGGTACTCTACGGACATTGTCACTTTCTCCTATTGTCGTTTAATATGCTGCAGTATTCAAGGGTGTGACGATTGATTAGCTTACGAATCTCAACTGGAGCATAAGTTGTGTGGATTTCGTTTAATTAATTCGACATAGATTATCTGGCATGTGCTAATTGGTAATATACTTGCTCCTAGAAATTGAAGGTAGACAAGTACTTTATTCCAAGAGCGCGTGGAAAGTTGTGTACGGACGCGCCCATTGTTTAGTGTGATAGATCGTTGGGGTTGCAGCAGCCATAAGACATGACGCTTGATTGCTCAGCCAAGAGGTTTACTACCCATGTGCAGCGCAATGACACAGGGAAACGCAGTCATCTTGAGTAAGCAGTGGCATCCCGTGAAGCTTGTCAGCAAATAAGATTGGCGTACCATATTTTAAAGATGTGGTGGCATCAATGATGTTATGCAGAAATAGTGAAGGACCGAACATGTTCCCGTGTATAACCCCACTGGTGATAGAGCGTGGAGAAGAGCGATAGTCACTTAAAATGAATACCTGACGACGACCACCCAGGTAGCAGGATAGGAAACCTAGTAATGGGTCCCGGAACCCAAAGTTATCCAACTTTTGTAACAGTCGCTTTTGAGGGACCCGGTCGAATGTTTAGTGTATGCCAAGCAACAAGATTACTACTGCATAGCAAAAATCGATTGATTCTGAAGTGTGGTTCACTTATTGCAGCTGGCAGCTAGTGCACAATCGCTTGCTAAAAACATCATGCTGCACATTATTAATAAAGCCAATAAAATCGACTAAGTTCCTGACATCTATTTGACCAGTTTTTCAAATAGCCGAACGATTAGCAGAATGTGATGGATTAGTCGGTAGATACCAAACGTTTGTTCGGGATCTCCTTTGTGCCAATGCATAAGAAGTGACATTTTCCATTGGTATGCAAAGTGGCTATATTCCAGCGTTAGGTTAAACATGCTCACAAATAGAAGTGGTATAACGGAATCTACTGCTATACTGGTGGTTATTGAAGTGTCATCAGATCCAGGCATGGAACTTGGCCTGATAACTAGATGGATACAATTGAGAGATATAAACACTGCTTAACCGAATTATTACCGTAATCTCTTTGTACACACACAGAGTCATATTCATGCTTTCCGATATTGGCTAATAATCACTAAATTTTTCACCGATTTCAGCTAGGTGGTGGAGTAACTGGCCCTCACCGTCAACAATCCCGGTAATCAGAGGTGAGCGGTCACTGGTTCTACGTATTTTACAAGCTCCCTAGCTTTTCAGTTTGTTAGTATGACTATATGATCTTCATATTTCGTCGTGTTGCTTGCGCATATTGACTTCTTGGTAAATTCGTGCATTTGTAAGGTAAATGAAAAGTCATGTGTCCTTCCTTATCTTGTAGCCAATATTCTAGATTATTTACTAAAAGTGTTCGACGGCATGCTTCGAGATATGAGGAATTTGGATATATTTTGTAGTAAGAAGAGCTATGTCGTGTTGGATATTTTGTAAAACTGCTCCACAGCGGCATACACGCAGGTAGAGAGGAACAATACATTTTAGTCGGAGAAACAAATGAACTGCTGGATGCATTCCTGGTTTACTTTATGGGTTGCAAATAGCGGCGTAGAGGCAAGCTTAGTGACCAATTTATTTTGGAAGCTGAGTCAGGTCAATTTATTTTCGCTGTCAGGGAGATTGCTTAAATCTCAGTCTGTGCGTTTGGTACCCCAAAGTGAATATTAAGTCTAATGCTTTCGCGAAACTAGTTAGACTGGTAATCCACTGTGTCCAGCCTCCTAGTTTACTGGAAGAAATAAAAGTGTCTTGCAAGGTGGACTTTGTCTGGGATGACCAACGTATTTTCGGAAGCTTGAACTCACAAGCAATTATCTTTTGACTGTGTGCCAAACCCGATGGGAAGTCAAATGCGGAAATGATGTTGGTGATGCTCACTTTAGGTACATCTGTTGGGTTGCAGATATATGCGAGCGGTACGTAATTTGCGGAACCAGCAACTGACAGCCAAACAGATAATGGGACATTTTCCGCTTCCGAGGTGTTAAAAGCTTCGGCTGTAAAAGTGTTTTGAACATATAATACGCCCTCCACCTTTTATTTTGCAACTCTTTTCGAAATAAGCGGTAGTTTGGATTTATCGTAGTAGAGTTACGCCTATCTGAAGAACACCAAGTTTCAGTGACGAGGATCGGGTGTGGGTCATTGAAATAGGTACGTGTGTTTATGAAATGTAGTTTGTTCATTATGGTCCTGGTAGTAAGTATAAGCACTGAAAAGGTCCAAGTTATTGGGGAATTTTGTCTGTCTATTGTATGATCTCTGAACCTTTGCTTTTGAACATGTTGTACATGGAAGGTAACTGCGAGTATGGCGCTCCCGATTTAGCTACTAGAAGATATGTTGATAACGGCAGAGTCTTAGTTGTGGAATTCGAGACCGTTGGGGACACCATGGGAACACAGGCATCATGCTTGTGCTGCCGTTTATTTGGCAATGAACTAGCTTTGTCATGTGGACAAATTTGAGGGAGAATGGGGCAATATTGTTCACCTATGCCGGATGTATCTGAGATGGGATTTGCCATAAGACCATTCCGGTCGCCGCTAAAAACTGGTTTTTGGAAGAAAAAGGCGTGAGAATATTTAGGAAAGTGGAGAGCAGCAGGTGTTAACATAGTCCTACTGATAATGTCTTTTAGTTACCTGTGAACTTCCAGTGATTGTTGTAGAGTGTTGGATGATAACTGGGTGTAGCCAAGAGACAGTTGTTTGTGGTCTTATTCAAAAGGAGAGTTATTTTGCTGCGGTCGTTGTAGGACTTTAGGCGATAGAGAATTTTGGGTGTAACCCATTATTTCGTAGCCATAGGTTTGTTTAAATTTACAGGTCTCTGGATTAGGGAAGTCATTTTTAGGTGTCAGTGAAATATGAATTACATCAGGTTGCCCATTCTTGAACGTGTGTCTTGCTGGTTTGAACCGGATTGTGGTATATTCTACTAGTCGTCATTGCCCTACTGTTCCAAGCGCTCAGATATTCCTTTATACCTAACGAATGAGGAGTTCAATTAAATAAGAGTGCATTTTCCAGGAATAGGATAACCTGCTTTATTCTTTCGTCATGTAATGGGTGTTTCATTTGAGCAATGAAGGACGGCTTTGGAGCTAGTTGACAAGGCTGTGGAAGCATAGAGAACTAAATCAATGGGCCTTGGATGTACCAGTATTTGGGACGTCTGACTATTTATCGAAGAGCCTAGTTACGGTTTCCGGTGCATCGGCGCAGTAACAATTACGGACCTTCGTAGGGGTGGTTTAATCAAGAAGCCTTCAAAGTGGGTGTAGTAGGTCCACAATTGAGGAATCGCTGTGCGGCTTCCTTGCTCAAAATCCATAAAATGATTGGACAACAATGCTTTTAGTGCCTTCTTTGTTAAATGGTATTCGCAGTCAACGGCACACATGCTACACAAGTTCAGTATTGTTATATTTACTTTATCTAGATCCAACTTGTCCAGAACATTAAAAGCAATCACAAATTTACTCTACGCATTCGTTCTTGCACTTCAGGGGCAACAGAGGCCCTTAGCTGCCGTATCAGCCTTCTCCAATGTAGTCCGGCGAAATCCGGTGATCACTGAGGTATTCAAACTGTACCAGCGATTTTCTCCTCGCCTTACGTTTTGATCAACAAGAGTATAATTTTTCATTTAGTCCTGCCATGAGTTTATTTTAGGAGAGGAAAAATTTTACTTTGTTTCGGGGTGTTGCATTTTATTCGTTACACTGTTGGCGTGGAAAGTGCACTATGTTTAGCCTGCCGAATACAATAAGACTTCAGCTATGGATTATGAGATTTTCGTATGGATAATTCCGCGTCAATGGATCCCATTAATTTACTAGAACTAGGAATAAAAAGGTAATTTCATCTTCTGGATCTATTGCTGTGTATTTATTAGAAATTTGTGATAGCATTTAGTTTTTAGACTGATATAACAATACCTTAGGACAAAGGTGTACTTAGATGCAGGCTGTGAATTTTCAGACTAAATATTAGGAGGCGCTGTGATAGGATTACGCAATAAGAGGAACGATAGGCATTTACTTGACAGTAAAAGCAGATATATTGTCGTAAGTGAACCGATTAAGTCATTTGTTGCCTACCATTCCCGCATGTTGACTGATTTCCTACACTAGAAGTAGGTTGTTTAACTAAAGGGAATGAGTAATCTCATGAATGCAGCAGCGGCGCACGTAATACAAACGATCTACTTATATATATAGGCTTTTACAAAATTGTTATGCTGCCTTTGTGGGTTCGAATTCCGCGACAAATACTAATTGCAAACAAATCAAGTTATTATGAACAATGAAAAGTTATTTCTCAAGGGGAAAATAGCATGTGCTTGACAAGACCCGTAGGATGGATGGAGTAAAAGTTAAAATTGTAAGAATCATCGATTAAGTAAATCGCTATTCTAAGCGTCTACCGATTTAAATGCACTATGCATAACCATAGTTTGAAATAGGAAGGGATATGCACACATAAAATAATATAGAGAGCTGTTATAGTTGGGTAAATGCAGGGGAAAGAAAAAATGGAAACGACGGCGCTCACTCGTGTGTTGCTTCGTTTGCAGGCGGTGCATGTTAAATTAGTGTACATATATTCAGGCTATTCACATGGACACTTATGCATGTATCCTCACCGCAATGTTTAGGAGAGGTCCGCTAAGCACTTGGTTAAGCTTGCGTTATTTTAATCCCAAGTGGAACTGACTATATAAAGTAAAGTAAGTTAGAAACTATTTCATCAAGGCTCGTTTGAATAGCGTTGAGGTAGGGAGAAGGATAATGTGAGTCAGAAGGGCATTCTAGGCACAGGGCACCGGGAGGGAAAGACCTTTCGTCGTAAACTTAATCAACTGTACCGCGTAGCCAGTTTGAGCTGATGACTTCTCAGGTTGGTATTTTGGCTCAGCTGCAACGTCCGGCGTCATTAAAGGGTTGGGTTTAACAGTAGTAAGTGAACCATGATCAAATATTTACTCAGACTTCACTATTCATTGCTATGCCATCTCATCGACTGCAGACTGTGCAGGGTTATTTGCATTGGACGTCCAGGCCACTAAGGGAGATAATCTGCAAGAAAATATCACACTAACAATACTAGTAGAAATTAACATGGCATGTGATTTACACATTTATGCTGCCAAGTATATCTTGTGTGTACAAAAGCAACAAAAACGGATTGCCATTTGACATAGCCAAACAATATGGATGCCAGAATATTTTCCTTAGGGTATTTAGCAAACTCTCACCAGCTGAGCGATTTCATATATATGGATTAAATGTTGGCTATCACAACGGCGAGATTGAGGGCCAGCCTAATTTTCTTTAGAAGAATTAACTGCAACCTTGGTGGAAAAGTACGTTTAGCGTTTATTCTTAGTTTCACGGAATATGCAAATTCCGGCATGTTCAGACTTTGCCAGTCATGTCACATCAATACCAACACAAAAGAGAACCAATTCATTGAAACAAAGTGCAGGCTGAAGCATATTTTATATGGGAATTGATGCAGTCAAATATTCAGGTAAAGCTTTACTGTAATCCGTGCAACCGTCCCCTATGGATGTGTTTCGTTGCTCGTTAGTCACATAATTTTTTACTCGCAAGTCCACGCGCATCTGACCATTTAGATGTACCTACATGGTTAAGAATTCTCAGTATATTGCACGGTGCGGTGTAAAACGTAGTTTTGCAGCTGGACACATAACGCGGATGTTAGATCACCATAAAATGCACAACGAAGGCGGTTCGTAGCGTCCTAACTTGGTCGTGGTGTGCTCTTCGAAACTTTTGTTATCTCAATTGATGGTTGAGGTTTTGGAACCACTGGGGAAAACCATGATCGCTTGCCGTGTGAAAGACAATTTCATGTCGTCTGAAAATATAAGGTGAACATTAACAGCAAATGGATGTCTTCATTTGGTGTTCGCTTATGGTTTGACAATATTCCGTTATGAAAAATTGGAATATTTTACGAACTAGTACAACAATTGAATGTACGTCTACATCTCACAACAAATTCAGAAGGTTCTGCTCAAGTGCAACTATTAAGATATATCTTCGGATTAATGAAGTTGCCACCGCATAACTGTTGCAACGTCTTCCTACCCATGTTTTATGTCCAAACTAAGATCGTACATGAATGCCATTGTTATGTGTCTACGTTATGTGAATAACGGCATTCTATACTACAAACCAAACATGCCGGCTGCGATGCTGTTAGAAGCCTATCTTGGAACGCCCCAGAATCTGTATTTCATGAGTACCAGTCCAGGAGCCCACTACCATTTCTGGACACTGATATTATCCGTATAATATATAGAACGTGTAACACAAGACTGTACAGAAAACGATCTTACACAAACCGTAGAATAATTATGAATGCCCTAACCTGTGGTGACAGTCCCGCTCACTGATCCCCTGGCTGCGATTTCTCTACTATTTACCCAACTGTTT
This sequence comes from Dicrocoelium dendriticum, assembly GCA_944474145.2. Taxonomy (NCBI): domain Eukaryota; kingdom Metazoa; phylum Platyhelminthes; class Trematoda; order Plagiorchiida; family Dicrocoeliidae; genus Dicrocoelium; species Dicrocoelium dendriticum. Next base: position 43,221,461 of record OX104067.1, on the reverse strand, counting down.
TCCTTGTTCTCAACCTACCTTTATTTATCTGGTTCAGAATGCGTATAAGGCGTTCTGATATGAAATGAATTATGGGTTTATTTTTCGCTCTGAGTATGTGGTTGACCTAAATACAATCGCACACGTTTGACCTATTTCGGAACAAATTTTATTATCGCCTCACATAGTAATGCTCGATGTACTATCAGTACACTATTTGTCTCAAAAAAAATCTCTTGTGCTCATGTTAACTCGCACGACGTGAATGACCTGTAAATGTTGCGTTGTTGATGTGGGTGTAAATCACACACCACAAAAACATTTGCTTCGCGCGGGTTATCGCTTTGTCCTTTTGAAGTCTTTTGTCATGACTGGTTTTAAAGCACAGATTCTCACACTAACGGCTTATGGTAACCTCCTACTCTCATTGGTGGTTTTAGGCTTGTTTTAAGCCACAGTGAACTGTGATGAGCCCATTTCTACGCTTTCTTGTAGAATTACTACGGTAGGTTCTGAAGCGAAATATAATTAGGCCATCACCCAGGTAGCCTTGACTTGTAGTAAGGACACACAAATTGGAGTTCGAATTTCGCCGGTATTTCGTCTAAGCCAGTTGGTTAATAAATATAACAATAATCAATCGTTCAACATTTTATGCAGAATCATCACATCCTACGCAGCTTGAATGCAACTCCAGCTTTCTGTAATTCAGTTGTTATTTATGTTGCAATCTGGCGGATCTTCTCGGAGGCTGGCTCTGTTCAGAAATCTCATGAGAATCTGAAACCAAATTGTCATTAGCTTTTCAGTGCACACGGAATCAAATGACAACTGACCGGTATCCTTGTAACGTATCTGATCAACATCTCGTTTATGTACAGAGAAGTCATCGATATCCAAAATTTTAACCATACGAGTTCCAAGGTTGTTAACAATGATTTCAAATGAAAGACGTAAATCATTGTCTTTGATAGAAGATACTTCAGCGGTTCCCATACCAGGCATGTTCGACCTCAATAGTTTGTTTCTACACAATTTAGCGGGAGTATCTCTAGTGGTGGAATGCACAATTACGATAGTGAAGAAGGAAGTTATACACAGTGATCAAATTCATCAAAAGAAGTTGGAGCACAGGAGGTAACAGAAGGTTTTAAAGTTGGAACAAAGTTTTCAGTTAGGCCATTGGAGCATGGCAGTCGTGGAGCAATAAAATGATGACTACACACAAGACTCCGTAGCCAATTAATAACAATTAAAACTGAAAAATGTGGGCCATTGACACTTACAGTAACAAATGGGACTCTCTCCCTACCAATCACTTTTCAAGGCACGGACCGTAAAATCGGCATTTGTTTTATCATTCGAGCCACTTTTAATAAGAATTCACCGCCACAATTACATAGTACATCTGTAGAAATTGTCCACAGTAATCCATACGTATCGTTTGTCAGGGCTCGCATGTTCACGGCCACGTTATTCCCTTGGACGGCTGCTGTAGAACCTTGTGATTACAGTTCGGGGAAGCATAAGCAGTTCGTCGAATATCTGCATTTAATTCCGGCCACAAGCATGGAGGAAAGGAATTCATCTTTACGCCAGCAAGATAAACATAATGTAAATCCGTCGGAAAAGCTGATCTCAAAGTCGGCAGAATGAGAACATTTTCATGTACACATAGTAATCTAACTCATCAGGAAGCACCTAAAAATATGGAAACATCCGTTTTAGCGTAACAGACCATGCTCTTTTGAGAGCAGAAATTAGTGACCCGTACTAATTTCTAGTCTTCTTGCTAATGGCTGAACAAGCGATTGAAAGCGGGTGGGTGATCACACAACTGAACTCAGAATTGGCTTCCTATACCGTTGCATTTCACGGGATTTAGTCGACTTGAGGACTGAACTTTGCACCTCTGTGCTCCACCACATCGTTGTATGCGCCAAGAGCAACAATCCATCTTTAAACCATAGCAGTTAAAGATTTATATAAAGAACAGGCCGGGATATAAATGAACTTTAGAGCTTCTTGAATGTTCATAATAGTATATCCGAGACCAAAACATTTTGTGAAGTCTACTGATTGCTCAGTATACAGCTAAAGCGTCTCAATGAGCCTGAGCATAGCCCTTTTTAGAATTACTGAGTCGACGAGATGCAAAGAAAGGAGTACCTATTTTGCACCTTAACCGCTTGGTGAGGCATCTGTAAAATGAACCATTGAGAGATTTGGAGAGAATGTACAAGGAACGCAACCAGATGTAAGCGTTTTCAAAACCTTTCGAAGAACATACTCATGTTTGTGTAACCGAACAAAATTATTGTCATTCAACAAGAGAAAGAAAGGATTATAAATAGATGCAAAATTAGGAATGAGTTAATAATAATACTTTAAGTCTTCCATAGGCAGGCGACTCCACATCAACCAATGGCTTTAACCGATCAAGTCCTTGTTTGGCTCATTCAGATCTAACATGATAAGCAAAACAACTTCATTCTTGGACATTAAGTATGAACTTCTTTGGGTTGATGTTCATATTGTCATCCTTGAAGAGAGTTAAAGTGCAAGCACTCGAGAATCAAGAGTCGGTTTATCAGCGGCATACACAAACACCTTGTCTTGATAGAAAACAACAACCTCCAGGCCTTTTACAACGGAGTTCACCAGGTCTTGGAATATGGCTGACGGCTTATTAAGACCGAAAGAAAGAAACCTATACCGGTAAAACCCAAAATGCTTGCTGTTTGTGGTCAGTTCACTAGAAATATTATTAGTGTTTGGTATCTGCAAGTATGTATCTTTTAATTCAAGATTCGAGAAAACCTTGTATCCATGCAGAGGGGAGAGAATAGAATCAGGTTCCACTGTGGCACAACTACGCTGCGGTAGCTGTGTATTAAGGGTATCGCGGCAATTGCAGCAGGCTGTCGCTGTTTGTCCATCCGGCTCTAGCAGTGTGAAAATAGGTGTGGTTCATCGCGCACTTTGTACTGGGACAATAATGCCTGCTTCATAAAGAGAAACAATTGCCTTGCGAACAGGTTTCCTTAGTCCAAATGGAAGTATATGACATTTTCAGAAAGCAGAATTACCGGCTACGTCTAAATTAAGAGGCACAATTTTCATTCAACCAGATCTCACTGAACAATGGTGTTGTAAACCATTACTTTGGGTGTTATTGTCAGCGTGTGGCTGAAAATTGACACATATTTTAAGCGTCTACATAAATTTAAGACCGAGAATAGACAGGCCTTGACCAAGGACAACAAATTGACACTCGACAGTGTTAGAATGCTTATCTAAACAGGTAAGTTATAACATCCTGTCACCGGAAGGGTATGCGTAATAATATAAGCTGAAGATCAGGATATAGATAATTGAGACACACTTTGGAAATGAGAGAATCCACACTACCAGTATGAACAATGAAACGTAGTGAAGTACCATATCCTAATCGTAAGGTTAAGAACAAATGAAAACTTTTATTCTTAGCTATTGTTAAGGAACGGAACTCCTTTAGCAAGTTCACAGTGGCATCATCAACTTGTTTCATTATAGTACAACGTTTGAGTTCACGATAAACACTACGGATATGTCCGATTTTTCCACACTGATGGCGTTCAGTATGCTGATGCGGACAAGTCTACCGAATATGTAGCTTTCCACAAGAAACACATTGTCCAATATTTTTGTCTGCTTGACCACACTTCACTGTCGGAATTTTTCTGGGCGTGCGCTTGAGCAATGCTATGAGGTCAAAACGAGTCATTTTGCCAATTTTTCCATTTCCGCTATAGTTCGGATATTGGTTGAGCCAAACAAATCTTGTTGATCAACAGCCGTCTTCTGGAATTACCTTATGTCGGAAAAATGTCCATAATGCATACCGATGGACTTCACTTGATTTTAAGTCGGTGCTGCATTTAATAAGATTTGACAATATAACTCATGATTATTTACGCCAGCAATTAGGCGAACTCTCAGGAGTTCATCAAGCTCATCCCTAAATGCAATGATGAAGGTTGGTACTAAAGTAGGAGGACGAAATCGCAAAGAGATTGATCAAGTTGACACATCAATTAGTTGAACATTACTCTTTCGGCATTCAAGAAATTTTCTGGCACTTAATGTGACAAAAGTCGCTCCTTTAATTTTTCATATGACCATTTATACAGTAGCTGAGCATAAACCAGGTTTTCAGGAATAAGCAAGCCTCTCGTCCAAACAACAGTTAAAATATGTGTGCCTTTAAATTCTTCGCGAAACCCACCTTTTGTGAGCCACCATAGCTGGAATCTTCCGGTGTATCATTTAACTTCCGGGGAGAAGCGATTACTTTTAGGATTTGATAGTTGAAATCATTTTGGAATAAACACTGAGCACGACGCCAATTATGGTAGGTTCTGAATCAATACATAATTATGCTCCAACCAAGCTAGTCTGGACAATTTGTTGTTGTTGAAACGCTTTGGCCTAAAACACAGATTCCCGCGGTATTTTACCTTGTTTGTTTTAAATTGATCGCGAAAGAATCGTATTCCAGCTCTTTCTTGGTTGTTGTTAATTCCAGTTAAACTAGTTGGCTCATGGCGGCCAGGCGATTTTTCTCTTACACCAATTTCTAATCCGTGGTACCACAGCAGTGTAAATGGAATACTTGCGCATTCTTGCCTTTCGGGTGCAAAGCAGATACTGATACCGTGGTATTTCAGAAAATCACTGACAACCTAATAAAAATTTGTACCAGGCTAACTCCATCCTCAAACTTATGAAAGAACTCAAGAGGGAATCATCGGTGACAAGTGTTTTCAATACTGAATTTTATGTAATTTTCTTTCAGATTATCGCTCCAGCTTAAGGGGCAGTGTACCGCTTTTCGATAACTATACAAATTTATTATTATTTATTTACATAACTTAGGAGCTGATGCCCCGTCTAACCGCCCGAAACCCGTAGTTTAGCAGACCTGTTTCACCCCTCACCTGCGCACAGTCTGCTGCAAATCTTTACTAGAGAAACCTTTTGAAATATAAACTGCCTCCGTCGAGTACATCAGTGCGTTTTTATCAGAACAGGTACTGCTGTGTTGCACAGTACGTGTGGCCTAATAGGATGTGCCTATCTGATAGGATAAGCAAGCATATATTACAATGGGGTTTTACAATGGGAAGTTGATGTCTTTTAATAGCTCTTTCACGCCGTACTTCAGGCTATATTCTCGTAGGCTCAATAAAGAACTTCAGAATTATGTACTTTATGCCTAAGCGATTATCGCAAGGATTCCGGGAATATATGCTTTCCATTGCTGAATTGTTCAGGAGTTGTGCTTACAAAGACATTTTTAACCACCTTGTTTCTACCGTTGATAGATAACTTGTCTACAATGTGGCCATCAGTAAAACAATGATGGAGATATGTATGATACACATTGGAGAACTTAACGTCTGGCAAACTTTGAAAATATCCAAGAAACTAACAAATGGGCAGTTAGTGGACTACTGTTTAACCACCTGATTTAAGAATTCGCAAGATTCTTTACCATGGAATACATTTTCTGTGTTTGAATGCATGATAACATATCGAAACCGTCATCGACTGAGGCGATCCATTAGATGAATATTTTCCATATTCATGCTTAAGAGATGTGTTATTTATTCTCCTGTGTTCCGCTGCTTATCTAGATCCTTGCTGTAATGCTCTGCCTAACAAAGAAAGGACATATAGTCTGGGAGATTGCATTGTCGTGGACTATAAATATAAACTCTTAAGCAAAAGGGTTTATCCCTCATTCTTGACAATTACTTACAGGTATGCCATGCAAGATGTTCTTACCCATAGCAGCATCGGAGCAAGGTGATCAGTACAAGCGACTAGAACACACTATGAACCCACTGGATTAAAGGCTAAAAATGAATTAAACCAATAAATTTTGACTACAGTTTCAACAGGCTGTATGATGTGTTAGTTTTTTCATGGAACGACCACTTTGTCGTGACTTTTGCTTGAGAGTATGTTAGTGCATATCCGCCGACAAATGTAGCAATTTTCTTATCTAAGACCTACAAATATATATTGAATGTGTAGAGAGTACTCTCAATTATAATAATTTGGGGTGGCCAAAAGCAATTGGGCCAAATTAACAATAAAAAGGTAATGCTTAGGTCACAGTGGGGCTGTTTGTCTTGTTACCTGATGCTGAATTAATCGATACTGTTTATTGTACAACTGATAATCTGCGCATAAACCAGTGTTACATTACACGCTACCCCTCAATGAAGCCGTTGTGAAGTGTTATCTGAAGAGTTAGGAAAATAACAAAGCTGCCTCTGAATATTCTTTCAACCAGATATGAAAGAAAAATACTTGTAAGACGACTGAATGAAATCTCGCTCTTAATACCGCTGGTAGTAGCTTTTAACATAACTTTGTTGAAGTTTTTCCTGCACTGCCTTATGAGTGTGTTGCACTTTAACGAGTCTTCTCTGCGATATGTCATGAAAGCGCTAGGAAAAAAGTCGTTTTGCCATCATTGACGATATAAATCTATGGTCAAATAAATTTTCTTTACAAAATATACTCTGAAAGGATTTGAAAGTACATGTTACCAAAGTTCTGAAAAAATATGTAAACGAAAGTATATGGATATTAGTTCTTTCCAAATCTTCCTAGCCAATTTGACATTTTTCATCTCATATGATTAAAAACATTTTTCTTGACCCAATCAATATCCCATATTTTTATTAATAGTTTCTTTAGCATATATAAAAATAGACAACATTTAAAGCCTTAACAGAATATGCTTTATTGCCTTTATTCTAGACTAGTTAACGGACTAACGGGTATACGCAATCACTGGATTCCGACTTCAGGGAAATCTCATTAATGAAATCTGTATTTCTACGTAATACTAGATACACATTTGTACTGGCCAAATTTTAAACATTGGGGCATGCTACTTGCGGTTGACGGGTTATATACTATTCCAACATTATGAATCGATAGCTTATTTTGTCAATATATGATTCAAAATTACTTAGTGACTGTAATGTTTAAAAATTCAGCTTCGCGATGGTAAGCAGGTTGCAATTATCATCACATAATCTGACGAATGGTTCAAGTCAGTGTAATCGACTATAATAGACAAAGCAATATGGATAAATAATTCAACACCAATTAAGAATAAGTCAGTACTAGAGCCCCCTCATCGTGTTTCTCTCAACTAGGAATACATGTTGTTTTACATTGCGCTTTTACATTGTCTGCAATTTTCGATGCAAGTTAGGATGAAACTCTTTGGCATTTATTCGCCAGCATCTGCAAATATTCCTCAAACAAGTCTAAAGTCAAATAATTGCAGTGCGTTACAACGTTTGGACTGAACGTTGCTTGGTAACCAAAGAAAACTAACATTTATGTTAATTGTTTGATAAAGGCTCTTCAATCTGTACAAGGAAAATACGATTAATACAAGAAAAATAAATGAATCTGAGACGTCTGGCGACTTGTAAGATACATTTGATTCGACAGGTTTTAGCTGTCACAATTATGCGACTTTCTGGCATATTTCACTTTTTCAGTTAAGTGTTACAGATGTGCTTTCCGTAAACAGGATAAAAGGCATCGGTTTAGAGAAGCATTTTAATAACGATATTTATGATTTGGTTTGACTCAGTTTAAACAAAACTGAGGCAGCGTAATTAAAAAGGAAATTGATTTTTGTGTACTCACTATATACTTCTGTGTTACCAGGGAATATCTTAACAAAACTGCACCAACCTTCATCCAGTTATAAAACGATGTGTGATAACTACGATTTATATGGGTTTTTAGAACATCAGTGCTGTATAACAAGCGTTCTGTTAGTTGGGAGGCTTGAACTTGTATAATTTTATTGTATTAGCAGGACACACTTTCCCATAAATTTATGTGCTGCGGTTAGGCTTAAATCTACAGATGTACCCAATATTCTCTATAATTTACTAGACTGTTATATATGTTACACAGAAGTAGCAGGATTTTAGTTGTAATTCTGATAAGGCTTTCATTCCAATAGTTCACGTGCTACATAGCAGAGCCTAGTCCGGAAAAGCGCCAGACGCGTTTCGCCCTATTGGGGCTCATCAGTGGCGCGCATTCCCTCGGTCCTCTAAGGAGGATCAAACCCATGACCGCTAGAGGCAGATGCCAACTAGCCAGCGGCTTAAGCCACTGAGACATGGGGGAAGTTTTATATATGTAGTACGAAGCTTTTCCTCTGAAAAATGGCCTAATCGCTGCAGTTGTGTCGAATTCCACTTTGGAACATCATCTCACCAACAATGTCTTAGTGATATGTACATCTTAATTAATCTACGTATGCATTTATTATGGGCAAAATCCCTGGAATTAATTTACACGTATCTAATGACTGATAATGTGAAACTAACAGCAACCATACCATTATGTTTGCTTGCCAACTGATGTACGTTTACATCCAAAACGTCCAGATAAAATTTAGTCTACTGAAATATTGGAAACCCAGCTTAAGCTTTTATTTCATACTCTTTACAGTTTACTTACTAATGAATAAATTATAGATTTTCTATAGTTTATCAAATAAATCATTTTTATGGGCATAAAATATGGAGGTTCATTCACATTCACAGCATTAACGTATACCAAATGCACCGCACCTATAACATGAATTAAATGACAGTTAAAACGCATTGACAAACAGCAAATATTTCTGTATCTTTTTAATAATTTCACATTGTGCTAAGTAATATAAAACTAGTGAAGTATGTTAAAATCGCAGTTATGGGTTACGTTATAATATTGCTGCAAAGGTAATGTGCAGTTGGTGAAGAATAAACTGATATAACAAAATTATGGTTTTTGAAGAATATCTTCCTGATGCGCGTTTCTTCTTTAACTTGACAGACATTATCACATGCTAGCTGAGGAATTGTTAGTTATTTGAGGAGAAAAATGAAGTAAAGATTCGCAATTAGGAATAAAAATTAATTCCAGTGAGTTGTAATGCTTTCTTGTTTGAGAAAAAATATCGACTTTCGCTAAGATAGCAGCTAATATTCTCTACTCACTGATGAATTTTCTCAGCTGAACAGGCTTATGTTTCCTATACAGCCTGGTACAATAAGCAACCTATAGATTAGTATTGTGATGCAGCTAATTAAAGTGCAGTGCAGGAGGGTAAAAAGGTAAGAGTTCGTGATAATGAAGCAGCAGTAAAACTTTGTGAATAGAAATTATTTTTGGCACAAATGCTTTGACCCAAACGTTATCCAAATGGCAACAATATTCCAAGGAAGGCAGGTAGAATGCGCTACAATCCCTCAGTGCATCAAGCTCTTAAATGAAGTCCCATAAATCCACTAGGTGTCATCTACCATCCGACTGAATGAATACGCATGTCGTGAATTGCAGCTGCGCAACGTAGAATCAACCTCCGAATAAATATGCGCCAATGGAATACGTAAAGCTTTCCAAGCGTTTTCTTTCACGGAATATATGCGTCGAATTCGATGACGAAAATGCGATGCCGATTTATTGTAATCCATTACGTCTTTGATTAACCGAAACCTATAAATATTAAGTTTGATAATCCCAATTAATTTCTCTTCCCTGCAGTCTCAAACTAGTAACAGTGATGACAGTGTAAAAGTGGAAGTCCTGTCAATAGGTCCATCAAACTTCGATACACTATTTAGTCAGCCCCATTGTGGACAGCGATTTGGTTTATCCTGATACTAACAAAAATTTTAATTTGCATCCTTTATTTCCTTCATTTAATTACTCCAGCAGGTCAGTATACCTAGCAGATTCGTTTGTCGGTCCCCCTGGCAATTACACATCACAGACGTAGACGTGACATTTTAGAAATATTCTTCTGGATAAACTGTTTTCGTTTTGTTGAAAAAAGCGGTCCAGTTAACAATAAAGTAATAATTTCCTTTTGGTAGCTTCGCTTTAGTTACGCAGTACGCTGTCAGCAATCTGCAAAGTAACCGCTTTTGATAAGAGCTATGACTCTGCAACGTACTCTCACTGGCATATTGTTTTCAGCCCTCACTATATGTACCTGTGGTTAAACGCAGGTTTGAAAATAAATGTTGTTATGTAACTGAAAATTCCGGCGTAAACTTTAGTTAGCAGCCAAAGGCACCGCTAAAACCATTGTTTTTGGACAGTGGACAGCCACCAGCAACTCTAAGGTCGCATTTGATTAAACGGAAGATAAGAAACAATTGTTGTAAGTCAGGCCGAAGAACACTGCACTGGATTATAATCATACACGTCTGTGTGACCAGTACGTACTTTGCTTATACTGCTCAAGACATTAACTTGCGTTTTTGAGTGACCTGTTTTCGGCCTGATTAAAACCATTTATCTACCACACATCCCAGTGCAATTAGCAATATCTGATGTGAAGTTCTTGGAGAAAAACTGGTGTAAAACATTACTGCAGCAAGATGTTCTCCTTTGGTTTTCTTACTTTAAAACACTTCTTCATTTTTGCGACAGAAGCCGTATGCTAAATTTTATGGGGTGTTGGACGTTGCTTGCTGATCATAAGGCTGCACATTGCAAACTGTTTACTTAACGAAGGCTTCTAAATAACCCTTCAATAAATGATGTCCATTTGTTTCAGCTTAATTTATCGACTGGATATGCACCGATTCATAAGCTGCAGCAGTTGTACCACACCTATATATCAGCTGAGCGGCCTATCTCCAAGAGGATTATTGGTAAAATGCACAAATATTTCCATGAATCAGAGAGAAAGCACACTTGCCAACAAACTGCATGGTTGACACATCTTTATTGTTTTCAGTATGTATCCAACTTAGAAATTTACGGGCGACGTGGTAAATATATCTATTAATAAATAGTGCGACCAACGAAAACTCAGAGTCAAAGTAATTTACTTAAAACCAACAAAAAATGCAGCACTATTCTAATCTCAACTTAGACTAGTCAAATTCAATAAAACCATGTGAAAGCGTTCAGTAGAGTAAATACCTATTAGTGAGGGACGATATGTCCATCAACAACAGTTTATTACCAATAAGTTTCCATGATTCATTTTAAAAATATCCCTTTTAGGTGGTAAGCAAGTGCAACGTTCTCTATTCAGATTAATGCACATTTTATGCATCTCCTTTTGAAACGCAGGTAATTTAGCCACAGTCTGTATATCGACGTGTCGAGCGGAAAATCTAGAAGAACCGTATTTCTTCTTGGAAAACGGGTCGGGATGTATGCTTGTGGATAATAAATAGTGTATCAATGCTTCGGTATTCAAAAACACGACTACCGCTCACATAAATTTGGGTATAAATAAAGTGACTAGTGCTTCTGAAGAGTACGTGTGCGCTTTCCAAACCGAATTTGGATAACAAATAAGCAAACACTACCCCAGAGGCAGCATAGACTTATGGCAACTTACTTGACGATTAAAATTCACACGTTCACATCAGTGGTACCAGCAATTTTCTATGGTACCGTATGGATTAGTAACCACTTAGGTAACATCCTCAGCAATTTTGATCGGTCGGCGGGCGTAGCATGACTTTTTCTGAAAATACAGTTAAACTTGGACAAGCAATAGGGATCTCATCCAAAAAAATTAGCAAAGGTTCCTTGTTATGACAGACCTTTTGTCTGTTGCAATGTAACCCACATTCAATAAAGTGTTCATCAGCTTCACGAAGCCTTCTGCGATATTACCAACTTCAAATTTTAACCCTACAAATATGCACTTCTTTTCGTCCTTCAAAATTTGGTCTCGTTTGGTTGTCACCCAAGACTTTCATGGATAAATGTGTCAAAATGCAAATTAATCCGCTTCACTTGTGATCGAAGCAATTGTTGTGTGCACCCGACATAATATATTCAAATCAAACAGCTACCCTAAGCAATGTCCCATGTTACAGATATGCATTGTGTTGAATGGTATGTCGTCAACATGATGCTTATCTATGTTTACCGGCCACACAATATTTTCTGTCGTCTCTTCAGTCTTGTCCATTAATACGGCCGTGATCAAAGGGCTGTTGGTCTACCCATCATCGCACTGTGTACGTACTTATAACCTTTAATTTTGTACCCAAACTCGGTGCACGGTGTGCACATATGTAACATCTCAACATTTTAGTGAGATAGTTGTTGCAAACTGTACACTATGATCAGCTCACAAAGTCAATAGCCTCGTTGGTGAAGAAATACCGCATATAAACCAAAATTATTCACCTCATAATTCATACTTTTAGGTAAAATATCAGTTATTGGTTGATGGCTAAACCATGTTTTACTAGAAATTTTCATACAGATTCAGCCTGCGGTTTTACAAACTAATATTGCCCCGATGCAGGTTATAAACTTGGAGCTTATTGGTTACGTGTACGGCCTCATTGTATATACATTATTAGAACCAGACGTTTGCGGATAATGGGGAGCACCAGGCTCTTACGCTTCATATTAGTCTTCGGAGATGAATCCACGACTTTGTAGAATCTAAAAATAGCGAAACAATTTCCCATCAGTCAAGTCCCAATAGTGGTAATGCACTTACAGCTTGTCTAGTATTTCCATAATCCTCATCGGCGAACATAACAGCGCAATTTGACTTACACGTGTCGACAATTCTGTTGCTTTTTGTTGATTAATGCGCCGAAGAGTATACCGTGAAGGTCCAATACGTTTTCCTCATTTTATGCACTTTTAAGACCGCCATTTAGTGATTGTCGACCGCAATTTATCTGTCGGAATCAATGAGCATATCAACAAGCTCTTATACAGAAAACGAAAGCTGGTGAGTCAGCCCACTTACTTCGTAAACACAAGGCATCTACCGAGGGTTTGTTGGCTCATTGAACCAGATGAAGCATTCACTTTCCTCATGCTCAGGCGGATCACATATTTCAACTTCCTCAGACATCAGGATGTCGTTGTAAATTATCTGGAAATTGGGGCTCAGCGTACTGCAACAGTAACACTTGGACACGAGTATACAGTGGTAAAGTGAAGCGCAGTGTTTTATCACTACTAATATCCTAAGATTTTATTTATGATCTCGGCAGTATTATTCACACAAAAAACAGTTAAGATCCATGCGTGTTATGAATGAATGAACTAACGACAACTTTATTCTGATATTTCTGTTTGTAATTATATGTAGATTCCAAGCAGTGAAATATTTGGTACTTAGATGATCACCGGTCTTCCTTTTTAAAATACGCCCATTAACTCATAGCTCGTGAACCTATTGGACAGACGCATACTTAACTGCCTGTTGTAAACCCAGTAAATTGATCTATTGTCTCCAGCGTTTTTACTTGAAATAATTAACCCATTAGGCAGTTTGTACAAGCTTAGATCTGAAGGTTTATGGAAGTATTGCTAAACACCTGACGAAATTTACGACAAAGATCTCTATTCCCAGGTAGAAATAAATGCATACGCATAGCGCCACATGCTTACAAATAAGAAGGTTGTTGACTGTTGGTAAGTAACATCTTAGGTATTTCAACAACACTTCCCTATATAATTTGAGGAAAACAGTAAACTTTATTGCCCAGGCATAAGATATGCAATGAACAATGAACAACGATTTTATAATTTTTACGTTGCGCGCCTTTACAGGACCTGCCGAAACTTGGTGGGGATACTAAGCTAATAATGTTAATGATAATAATAATAATAATGATAAAACTAGGTTAAATATAAAAGAGGCTTAGTTTTGCTCGGCTTTAGCTTTGGAACCTGCCTAGATCCCCAGCACCCTCAGTTAACATAATGAATTCCAAGGTAGGCTCCAACAGTAGCACTAAGTAACGAAGCATAAGTGGCTGGGTGCGTCATCCAACCGCTTTTTGTCTACTGTTATTGCAGGTGCAGAGAAGACCGATTCTGAGAGTGCATCCCACTGGTGACATACACGAATATAAAACGTATTCCAGCAACACTCCAGAAAGCTTTACTCTTCTGCGAGATTCTGCGAGTGACTCAGCAGGTTTGTATTGCTGTTGGGTTGCAGTAAGGAGCGGCACATATAGGTTCTTTCAGTATCAACTTTGCCGAAGCAATTCTGCTGTTCTTAACCGAAAATGAATGCCCTCTTCAGACATGTCACAGATGAACCTGTCATAATTGTCATAAAGCTTACTTGAATGCTGCGAACTTTTGCAAGGGAAAGTATGGATGTTTGGACAATTAGGTTACGACTGAACGATTATCCGTTGCAGGTTATAAAGAGCGTTAAAGACATAGCCAGGTGAGGCCGCGCACCAACAGTCCGACAGAGGTAGATCTTATGGAGTTAACATGCAAAGCTTTTCCATAATGAAAGTAACCAAGTAACGTATTACTCCTTCAGTGAAATGAGTGCAAAAAGCAGACGAACAAACACTTCTTAAGTCAAAAAGTTATACGCCTATGTTTTTCAGCAAACAAATTCATAGTGAGAAAGTACATGTCCTAATGTTAATACAAATTCATCTGTAACTGCGCGTCAGCTACATCAGGTGCAATAACCAAAGTTCAGGCATCGGAGTAAATTGGCATATTCCTAAATGGTTACAATACTACATACGATGGGTGATGATGGATTTGGATGAATTGAGAATTCGTGCTACCTTGGAAATCACAAGGCGATTCGTTATTATCGACCACCGGTTCATAATCCATGAATCATTCACCGGTAATTATGAACCGATGTCAGGCAACATGACGGGGTTGTTGAAAGTCCGGTTGGCGAAAGTAACGGGCAGTCGGTTATGAAAAGATGAAGTCCTTTGCTTGCTAGTTTCATGGTTACAACTATATATCTGCTATCTAGTAAATAAACCCATAAATACTAAGATTTTTCCTTAAAACTCAAGTAAAACCTAGGTTAGCAAATCGCAGGAAAATGTTAACCACTGCCATTGGCGCTGTAAGGAAAAAACAAATATTTTTATGTATGTTGCAAAGTTAACTGGAATAAAATGCAGTTTGCCTCTGCACTTTCATTTCCATTGTTCTATATACCCCATTACTTATAATCATTCATAACTGAATCGTATACAAACAAACGGCACTTCCATCACGTGCAAAATGCATCAAACATAAGATAACATCGTCTAGACAGCTAAGCTGCGCAATTAACTCTCAACATGGTAAGGTTTATTGCGTCTTCGAGACGCAGGCGATGGGATGATTATGTCTCGTTTTTGGTGAAAAAATACAATATGCATATGTCATTGTCTTTTATTAGAATGTTTGCCATGGTTGCAGTAGTAGGTAGAGGTAACCATGGTAGCAATGAATCGATAGTAATGTTTATTTTGGTTCATTAAATACGTCGCATCACAAATGTTAAATATGGCAAGATAATGTGGTAAATCTTGGCTTATATGCCCGAAAGAGTGGAAAATTGTATAGAATAGTTTCATTTGCACTGCTTGCCAGTATCTCTGCTGACGTGAGCATGTCTAAGGTGAAAAAGGTAAAAGTCAAATTTGACAAACTGAACGCTTTGTTTAGTGAGTTTGGAAATCATTGCGAAGAAGACTGATGAACCACACATGTTATTCACGCGAAACAATTGAATGAGACGCTGCGTATAAAACATTGTGCGCTTTAGGTTTTCAAAGACATTTTGCCGTGTGTAGACAAAACTATTTTTTCACGAAGACTAGTCTTCTGCACTCTGACACGGGACTTTAGACGGTTAAAACTGCACTGCGTTATTAGTTATACCTTTAGTGCGTTATCCTTAATTGCTTTTGCTGTTTGGTTTGAGGATGTCAAGGAAAAAGGGCCAAACACGGTTGGCACAAGTGGTAAATGATTTAGAAAGTATAACATGTAGAATGGACGACGTGCTGATTTGTAACTCTAAGGAATAGAGCAAGACGCTATCCTAAATTATTTTTTGAAGCGTTCTGTGCAAAAGAATATCAAGGCTATACGCAATTAAAGTTACGTTCGGAAATAGGGGAAATTTTTAACGTGCATGTGTTAATAACCAAAGGAATCGTGGTCCATCCAGAAAATCGTAAGACAATGCAAGAATTGCCAATTTCCTTCACGTAATTGGATGTGAGACAGATACGTCTTGGAACAGCACGGTGAATTTTTGAATCTTTTCAAGCCGAGTGTCGCGAATACCATGACACACTTCGGGAAGCTAATTCAAAAGGAATCAGTGTGCAATTTTGAAGGAAATACAGGAAACCACATTTGCAAGCATTAGGCGGTTAATGAACTACGCGTCTGTACTCGAATATCTCGACCTGGTGCAGCCAATGGACGTACAGTGTGACAACAGCCAGAAAGCTCTAAACTTTGTTCCACTATCGAATGGAAAACTTTTCTATTTAAGCAGTCGATTGCTCAGGGTGACGGAGCAGTGCCACGCACAGATTTCGAAGGACATGCTGACAGAATTTTAAGCCGTAGAACTTTTCCACGAGTATGAAATAAAAATAAAGACCACTGCGTTACTGTCCATAAGGCCACTTGCATTGATAGCAGATAAACGGCCACATTTCGTTCCTTGTCGAGTTTAGCCTACGCTAATCCATCTCCAAGTTACAAAATGGATATTTATTGCACGCCAGACACACAGGTGTTTATCACGGACACGCTCTCGATGGCTCCACTCCGGCTAGCTCAGCATCATCCGGATTAAATAGAATCAATTAAGCTAACACTGTATCTGACGGTAAAGAATCACCGTCTAAAAGAAATAACGTATAACAAAGACTTAAGTGTCAAATTTTCAACTTTACTTTTAAAAATGCTTGGACAAAGCCAAATTGCATTTGCTGTAGAAACAAACGCCCTACTTTAATTCTCCCGATGCAATCTATCTGTGATGTTGCACTGTTCAAGGAGGCATTATTCTCTAAGTTGAAATTTAGAAACAGGTACGTAGTGATCAATCGGATGCCAACAATAACACTAATAAAACGATAGCATTGGTATTCTGGTCGGAAATTACCGGTTAAATAAAGGATTATTTGTTTAAAGTTGAGGCTTGTCCCTGGTAGACTGCTGCAGAAGATTAATTTTATGAGAACAGTTAATATTCCATACGGTGGCCTACTATAGTAGTTGTGTTGGAACTGATTTACTCATTACGTTGGCCACAGTGTTTATTCGCACGGCACGGAATTCCGGTGGAGCTGGGCACCGAGGACAGTCCCAGGTTACCAGCATTGCTTTTTAGGCATTCCTAATATATTGGGTATTCGCGCAGCCACACACCAACCTATATCACAGCTAACCAAATCTAAAGGCGGAGCTGGCATGAAAACAGACCCAGCGGAGTTAAGGGAAAGCAAAATCTACTGGCCAAAAGCTATACCTCGTGTTACTAAATTATCGCAACGAGCACTGAAAACCTGTCTAACAAATACAGTGGAATGTGAGCCGGTAAACTCTTACTGTTCTCTATTAGATTACTAGACGCAAGTAGCAACCTACTACCAATCGATCCTACGAGCTAGTCCTCAGTAGCTTTGCTTGATTCTCTAGACCCCAGCAAGCTGTGCACTTACTGTAAATGACTGCTGGCACGAAACACATGAAATCCTACAAGATTAGAAAACAAAGGAAAAACCAGTAACTGCAGTCAAGCACGTTGCTAATACGTCCATGATTCTTCATGAAGTGCGTAAAGGCATTAACACCCTCGAGGAATAATTCAATTCAAAAAACAAACTCAGGGAATTTTGCGCTAACTACGAACAAATTTTAGCATTCTGTCAGTTAATCAAATACCCAACTAAGGTGAATTTGGTTCATCGGCTCTTCATCGGTACTTATCAGCTCTGAGGCCCATGAGCTGGTGCGCAGATAAAAATGTGATTATATTCAATTTGTCTTGTAGATTTAGTAGCGACATATTACACTCACCCTCTTTACTGCCTGCAACGTAGATCGGTTTAACTTCGTTTTTAGAAGACCGAAATATTCAAAAAATGATGTCCTGTCCGGTTTTTTTAAATTTCCTTTAAATCCACTGCTTCCACTTTATTAAGATGCAACAGCAGATTTCGGCAAAAACCGAGTACAACAGCGTTATAATCAGGAAAGACCGAACACCGTTCGAAAGACGCTTAGCCATTAATTAAATGCCTCCAACTGTGTTAACTCACAATCCATCAACTGACCGAATAGACATTGTAGCAGACCATCAAAAACACCTTTAGAATTCTTGAGATATCCTCTACCTACTAAAAGCTTTATATTGGCCGTTCCTACAATGAAGAGCACTAAACCTACTAATTTGCCAAACGAATTAAAAAACGCCAGGAAAAAAATCTTCCCGAGATAACAGCCGATATTAACCCATCTTGGTTGCTGCATTTGCAAGTAAGGTGCGAGTGAAAATGCTGTACGCACTGCACCAATATCCCCTTCAGCGCACAAGCAATACAAAATTCTCAATTAAAGCCGAGTGAAACAAGAAAAGCCCAAAAGTCGATTTAAATATAAATTCATTACCTCTAATCAGGGAGATAGCAAAAAATCATGAAATGGCTCTCCATCAACACGACACGAAAGCGCTCAGCTTCCAAAGTCTCTACCACAACACTCCCCAAATCGTCAGTTTGGCAAGCTAAATCAGCCTGGAGAGGTAAATGATTTCGTGAGTCAAAATTGGCATTAAAAACGGCTACAGGGTCAATGGTCGAAACTTAGCTGAACACTCTCGCACCTCACAGCTACCTTCAAACTAAAATTGGCAGCACAATTGATACTGCAACCAGTGACCGAAATTAGATATTTCTTAGGGCATTGACTACTCCGCACAATAGCAACCCTCAGCTACTCCCACAACAACTAGCCAGTTCATCGTCGCTATTCCCTCCCATGAAAACCGTCTAGCATATATTATTAAGACACCACATCCCCCAGGCATTCTTACTACTAGTTCCCAGGAATTAACAGATGATCTCTGTATTAGAACAGCATCTTAGTTTGGTGTAATATAACCTAGAAATCTCCTCACCGATGGCGCCTCAATTTACCAATATACCAATACAATATATGCAAAACATCAAGTAACATTGAAGCGACAGGCAAGTTTGATACCCAATCAAACGTGAATGACCATTTTAATTACCCTTGTAATTTTCGATAATTATCGATCGTTGAAATAGAAAATGCTTTATTTAACCGAACACACAATCACAGGCTGGTTTCGCCAAAAATAAGATAATAAAAGTCATTTTTTAATTTATTTAAACTTTGTTAGCTTGTCATCTATTACCAGCATTTGAGTTAATCATATCTAAATGGTTGGCGCTCATAAAAAAATCATGCAGTGCCTTCGTTAGTTCAAATTTTAGACATTTACATAACACTTTAATCATTTTATATAGTTAGAAAGATTGTAGAAGAAAAGCAAAGCTTCCTGTAGAGTTAGTAATTTTTCCATTGGTCTAGCGTGGCTAATTTCCTGCAAATTCCCTGGGAAAATGCTTGTGCTGTAACGGTGCTTATTGTTTACCGAGTTCTAGCTACTAGTAGAGCGGCAGTGTTCCGTATTTGAGTGAGTGTTCCTCTATCATGTATTCTCCCTGTAAAAGGACAACTTTATTTTTGGCAACATTACAACTTGGCGAAAGCAACGCACCGCTATATACTCATGGCCCCATGATTTCAGGAGTGTTATACATACGCTACTGATTGTAACCAACACTTCTCTCAGTTAAGACGCGCCATGTTTACAACTTCGAGTGAAATGGGTACAGAAATACTCAACTACGTCTACTGTAAATATATCGATCAACGGCAAAGTTGTTAACTTTCTATACATTAGTTGTCAATGCACATTGATCATGGCAGACCAGGCTTGCCTCGCTTTAGCGAGTATGGACGATATTTAATTGTTTGTTGGCACAAACGTGTGGCAACTGTACAATTGTGCGTCGGACCTACTTAAAATGATTGTGATGATTTATCACAACGATATTAACTATAAATTCCATATCATGCGAGATAATGCGTCGTGATATTTTCATTTAATCGTGTTTAAATTACTACGAAATAGGAATGCAAAGGCTTCTGAACTCAAATCAGCATTATTTTTCATTTAGTTAACCTGGTCGTATCCTTAGCTAAATTTGAAATTAATTATTTTCGGTAGTTTTTTGACCGACACAGTGACCTTTAGCAATCGCTGATCCTCACATATTTGAGGTAGATTGGGATTATCAATGGTTGTGATGTAAGTTGACCACGTACAAGTTATGATATATGAATACATTGCTGGTGATAGCTGATGATGACTATGATTTTCGTTCTCATATCCAACATGAAGATCACCTAATTAGTTGTTTTGCCTGCAGCAATTTAAATGAATGAGAGCTGTCTTTGCAGGGTTCATATTTTTGGATTGACCGATACTGAATACTGAAAATATAATACTAATAGACATGCGTTAGTGTTGCTCCTTCGTAGTTAGATGGCGCAGTTGCTTGGAGTTACTTCACTGATTCCTGCGCGTATGCCGCGTAATACAGTGCGCCTTATGCTATTCCGTTGAGATGCGGTCCCTGAGTCTTAAATCCGCAGTGGGCATTTCGGAACATCATTAATCTATACACCTGCTTTGCGTCGATTAGGTTCATGAGCAAACCGTTCCAGTATTTCCACACTCGATGCTCGAAGCATGTAGCGTGAGTTATATTCAGAAGGTCCGGTACCACACAATTGTACCAGTGCATGCGAGTGCTCATTTGTACGCGCAAGTGCTGCAGCGACCACAACCGGGCGAAGTGACCGAGATGTTATGTGGGTGCGTCATAATTCGGTCAATTCTAAACCGACGATACGACAGGATGTACAGTCCAAATCATCTGCATCAATCTTCATAAGACATACCCAGTAAAATGGAGATGAGGAGCAAGTTA
Organism: Dicrocoelium dendriticum; assembly: GCA_944474145.2. Lineage (NCBI taxonomy): Eukaryota > Metazoa > Platyhelminthes > Trematoda > Plagiorchiida > Dicrocoeliidae > Dicrocoelium > Dicrocoelium dendriticum. The sequence goes on along the minus strand of OX104067.1, from coordinate 43,200,576 downwards.
CGTTTTTTCTCCTCACTATGTGTGATTGGATAATGAGCTTGTCATATGTACTCGAGCATTGGTTTTACGATGGAAGTAAACAGGCGTGAGTCATTCACTTTTGAACAAATACCGAAGCTGCATGTAAGCTTCCAAAGCAGCGCAGTCCGTTTCCACTTAGTTTGTTCATCTTTTCTATTGACTTCAAATCGTAGGGTAAGAGTACACTGACATGCTTCACGGAAGTTGTGGAATGTAGCGGTTATCTTGTCACTGTGTAGGTACGCACATTAACACAATTCCCCAGGCTGGGTTAACTGGCAGACCGACATCTGCAGACCACCTGGAAAGAAGGCCGAGTTCAGGGTAATTAACACCACATACTTCGGGAGCATCCATTATTCTTCAAAGGTTCTGATGTTCCGCAAAATTGTTACAAGATGACAGAAGAAGCTGGGGTAGTTCGATTATGTGGATTAGGAGTATTGTCCGTTGGTTTGGATGGTGTGTCCAACTACCTCCTCGTGGTGCCAGCTGGGTGGTTCGGGTTTACCTGGTTCCAGCAAAGTGTTCTGCGGCAATGTTCCATCACTGTGAGGCATTGCATTCCAGCAATTGTCCTGACTTCCTAGGGAGTATTTCGCCTCTGTTTGGTAACCTACCAAAGAAAGACGCATGAACTGATAATTCAGTCAACGCCTCCAATGGGCCTGATTCTCTAAATTCTCCCCGCTGGCTTGCGTGTAGGTTAATTAGCAAAAGGATCGGGGTGGAGTCCCCTAACTCAACTCCCTAATTCTGCTTGGGCAACCGGGTAGTATCACGCCCTCTCACAAAACCGTGGACCGTTTTGCAACGTGCACATTAGCTACTGTTTCTGCTAGTCATTCTCACGCGACTTCATCATCCGCCAACTTTTGTTTGCCAACAATCCTCATTTTCCGTTACTCGATTCATGTGTTTAACAACCTGGCTGCGATTCAGGTTGCACCGCAGACCAAGGGGTTCCGCCTTTGGCTCTCCTTCTTCCCCGATCCTCGTTCCGTCTGGCCTACTTCAAGGTGTGTACACCCATGCAGAATGGACAGCAAGCCGGTCTAACGCACACCCTAGATTCCCTAGACATTGATGTCTGCTGCCTTTCAGAAACCCGATTGCAAGTTCCCAGCACTGTGCTTACATTGACATTCCCCCCTGACCACGATGCCAGATATCACCTGCCTCTTTCTGGAGATCCGGAACCTGCCTCAGCGGGTTCGGCTGGTGTTGGTATAGCACTACGTGACAAGGCCGAGGCGACGCTACTGAACCGGTTCCCGATTAACAGCCGACTATGTGCAGTTCTGCCTCGGGGTTCATGTAAAATCAACAGGCACCGCGACGAGAGACACAAGTTGTTTGTGATCTCCGTGTACGCTCCAACTGACTGCAGTGGCGACGCGGTCCAAAACAAGTTCTACCGGGATCAACATCAGCTCTTCACGAATGCTAAAATGTCGGATTCCGTTATACTTGCTGGAGATTGTAATGCAGGGGTTGATCGCCAGTTAGCATACGAACGCCACCTTAGTGGTCATCACGCGCTCGATGAGAACCGCTCTGCTAACGGAGAAAGGCGTCTCGCATTGTGCGAATACAACCCTCTGTTCCTTTGAGCACTAACTTCAGGCGTACGAAGAAGCGTTCCGCAACTTGGCGTCCCGCCTCTTCAACACAACCGTGGTCTTAAAGTGATCACATCACAATTAGCTTCATATGGCGCGGCAGCGTACTGGAATGCAGGTCCTTTTGGTCCACCTTCGTTGAGTCAGATCATGCACTGGTCTGCGCCAAAATCTGTATGTGTTTTGGAGGATTCCGAAACACGAAGCACCGCAAGATTGATGTAAACAGATTAACTGATTCCTCTGTCCAGGCGAGCTATTTGCCATCACTAGCATGTGCACTCATTTGCAATCCCCCACAAAGGTGGAGCAACACTGGACTTGTATACGGAAGGCAATGACCATTTCCGGCTATTCATGCTGCGGCCGAACTAGACGCCCCTTGAAGGCTTGAATCTCTGCTTTTTCTCTGGAGCTGTTCGAACACCACAAATATATCCCCACGGAATCAGCTTGCCATTCTGTCAACCGGCCGCTCAAGCAAAGGCTAATAATTGATCGCGAGACATGGGAGTCTGAGCGTGCTTTAGAGATAGAGACCGCTGCCCTCTCTAGCGACACTCGCAGGCTTTTCTAACTCATTCGGTCCACTGGCCTCAGGAAGCCTGGTGTCAATGAGGTCATTTGTTGGGTGGATGGGTCTCCGACTATCAACCTACGGAGGCCTATGAACGGTTGGGCCGAGCACTTTCACTCGCAGTTCAATTGAGATCCAGCATCCAATAGTACATGCATTACTGCTTGTTGTCCACCCTGGCTCGTCCCACTGTGTCCACCCAGCGAAGCGGAACTCTTCCTCGAAATTCGACGCTTGAAGCGCTTCAAGGCTTCCTACTCAGACGGACTTTCTCATGAGCGGTGTGACAATCATTAAAAAGCTGACCGCGCTGTTCGCAAAACTTTGGCAGGAAGAGAAAGTGCCTTCCTCTTTGAGGGGGAATCAGTTATTGTCCAGGTTTTCAAGAAAGGCGCTCGCAATTTATATGCAAATCATCGCGGGATTAGTCTTATTTTGCTTGCCACTAAACTATTGGCATGCTTTCTGCTTCGCAGACTATCCCCAGTACGTGAATCATACTACCGTGAAGAACAAGGTGGTTTCCGTACTGGCCGCGGATGCGTGGATCAAATATTCACCCTCTGTCAGCTCTTTGAACATCGACAGATTTATAACAGGCCCACTATAGTTGCGTTCCTAGGCATACGCGCCGCTTTTGACTCCGTTGATCGACCTGTTTTATGGCGTTGATTGCTAACGAACGGGTTGCCAGATAAATATACCGCCATCCAGCGAGCACTTTACCTTCATACATCCGGCAGAGTGAAGGTCTATGGAAAGCCTTCCATACAATTCGCTGTCAATAGCGGTGTGCGACAGAGCTGCACTATTTTCCCATTCCTCTTCAACTTCGCAATCGGAGAAGTTCTGTCGAATACTCTAGAAGGTTTTCAACATTATGGCCTAGAGCTTCTACCGGGTGGGCACGCGACCGACTTAGATTATGCCGATAATATCGCCTTCCTTACTGACGATCCTCAGGGTATGCAACCTACTCTGGATCGTTTGGCGGTTGAAGCATCTAAGTATGGCATGATTTTTGCCTCATCGAAGTGTGAAGTACTGTTCAAGGATTGGATTTCACCTGCTCCTGTGCTCACTCTTGAAGGCGCACAGCTGAAACAGGTAGATGGTTTTGTCTACCTTGGGAGCTGTGTTTCTGCTGACAGCTCTATAGACAAAGAAAGTTCTCTACGCATCGCTAAAGCTCGATCAGCCTTTGTTAATCTGAGGCATGTTTAGCGTCGTCGCGGCGCCTCACTTTCGCCAAAGGGCTGCGTTTACAGCGCATCAGTTCGCTCAGTATTGTTGTATGGGTGCAAGCCCTGGCCGATTCGCGTGGAAGACATGCGTCGTCTTTCTGCCTTCGATGCCCGTTGCTTAAGGAGGATCGCTCGAGTTTGGTGGTAACATCGAGTCAATAGTGATGACGATCGACGTCGCATCTTGGGGAATGTGAGTATTCCCTTCAACAAACTGGTTTTGTTACGCCAGTTAAGATGGATCGGTCATGTCCAACGCATGGCACCTGAGCGTCTGCCGCTTCGCACTCTATTCGCTCGTCAAGGACTTGGCTGGAGGCGACGGCGTGGTGATCAGTCTTCCACTTGGCGGCAGCACATGAAAGCGCTGACGTCGTGTCTAGCCGCTGTTGGATCCGTACGTCTTCCAGGATGGGGACCCAAAGATAAGGAGTGCCAATGGCTTAGCACTCTAGAAGCATGGCCTGCAACCGAAATCAGCAGAAGAATTATGTACAGTATCATATTGATTCACGTGTTTAACACTACAAACATTGAAACGGACAAAAAAGAGCAAGAGCAGCGTGTGAAAAACGAACTAAAATTGTGCTGTTCCACTTTTTGTCAACATGCTCCATTCTTCTTGCGGCATATTAGCTAAAGTGTGTTGCTCACCTTCCACTAGCATGCCACTATGATTATGACGCGATGACTCTTCCTTATCCGATGATCTCCATGGTTTTCTGCTGGCTTTTCGTCTAGTTGTATGACTGCTGATATTACATTCATGCACACCCTTGGTTTATCCCAAAGTTGGATAGTCATCTAACTCCACCCACATTCCGGTTCAATAAGAAAGAAATTAAACAACTTGTGCAGGGATCCAACAGCACCGCACATCCTCAGCTTGTTGAGAAAGACCTCATGGTTTAATATGTCGAACGCTTTGCTAAAATCAATGTAGATCCCATCCAACGACTTCCTCATTTTCTACACTTGCAACCCCTCATGTCACGTCGACAGCAGGTTGGCGATTCAGTAGCGGCCCTTATTGAAGCCATGCTGCGCAGTGCGCGTGAGTTCTTTCTACCGCAGCAGCTGCAGCGAGACAATTTTTTCTATGGTTTCGAGTACTTTGGCGAAAATGAAGGTCAGAACAACCGGCCAGTAATTGTCCCATTTGTTTTACTCAACGCCACGCGTAATAGTTATCACCAACAAGCATTTCCCATTGCACGGCACTGCAACTTTGGATGGCGATTTGTTGAACAGATCAGTCAAGGAGGGAGAGATGATAGTCGAAAGTGGTTTGAGAATCAGCTGGTGGAGCCCATCATGACCGATAGGCTTCATGCCCTTAAGACTGGCAATTTCATTGCTGACATCCGTAACATCGTAATCCATAATCTATAGTTCCATAGGGGGCTGTAAATGGGGTGCTTGGTATTGATGCATGCCCACTTGAAAAGGCAGAAGTGATGTGCGTCTGAAACGAGGATGCACAAGAAGCGTTAGAAATCAACGGTTGTACGTCAAAGCCCTCTAACACTGCTACGTAGCCTGTCCATCTCAGGCGCCACTTCACGGAAGGTAAAATTCGCTTGGGAGACTTTCTCTTGCGGTTGCCTATTGTACAGCTCAAAATGGTCAGCAGAATCCAGACATACAAATATTGTCCACAATACTCGTCCCCATCGAGCCGCTTCGACAAGCTCTTTTTCGAACCAATGTAGCTTTGCTGGCCAAAACTTCCGATACTTCATGGGCACAAACCAAACGCAAAACCATTTTGCATCATATTCCATAACATATTACCTGGCCTTAATAAATGAATTCTGCGACAGCGACTAGTCCACTTCACTAGTGGCTGGTGTGAGAACATAATAGTCAGTCTTCATGTAGATGTAGGAAGGTTACGGCGGATGCGAATATGACTGCGTAAGCTCAAGGCTGGTCATGACCATCGAGTGATCACTCGCTGCAGGCATGACGGATTTGAGTGCGAGTGTAATGAGCTTCGGCTGGTAAGTTGTTGTGCTGCCTCAGGTTCGAATACCACCTCAGCAAGTACTGTCTCCACTTCACAATGCTCAAGGAGAAGTTGAACCTCAGGCCAGATTATCCAGTTAAGTTGAAACAACCGATAAACAGAAAACCCGAAGGACTCAAATAGTTTGATACATACGGCAGCCAAACCAAAGACTAAACGCACAAACACTATTCTACGCCCCAGATGGATTGAGTACCACATTTTTCTCATAGAACATCTTCCATTCAGTAGGTGCTTACCTGCTTCTCACCCAAGGGGAACAGCATGTATAATATCACAATATTACGAGCGTTTGATAGTTACGAGTATTCCTCTAGCTGGACTTACTGTAAGGTTATCTCGGGGTTCAACCATGTTTCAGCTACTCGTGTTAAGTCCAACCGACAAGAGGAAACGAAGTGGCCCAGTTCATTACGTTTGTTCATTAAACAACAAACATTAGTGCAGGTTACGATCAGTCCGCGGCAGAAACCAATGGCCGCGCATTCAGCCTCATCAACCTGTTGTTAAGAGTTGGACCAACAAAGGGAACGAACAGGGAGGTTAACAAGTGGAGATTACTTGCATCAACATCATTAAGTCGATCAGGCTTAACGAAAGCAGACTTGAGTTTCCCCTTTTCTGTCGTCTCCATATCTAGACAAAAATGTACCTAATTATTGGACTACTGAGGCGGGTTAATATCAGCATCGGGCTAGCTTTTTAAGGAAATTGTCTCGCAGAGGCTGAGTCTTCAGTTCACCTGTCTTTCCAAGACGGGTGTTTTGCTTCATCCGCAACCTTGTTTACCAATATAGAGGAGACGGTCGACCAGATTTACAGAAACTAGAAGTGGTGGTTATAGTGGGCCTGTATATTTGCATCAGCTGACTCAAGCGCATGGAATGTTATGAGGTTGCAACGCTGTCTGCCGTTGGCAGTTGCTCTCTTTCTTTGTTCCTTGCATTTTCCACTGGCAGTTATTGCTTACGCTACGGCACGGAGGAAAGTTATTTCTCTTAGGACACGACACGGAAATTGACACACCAGCTGAACCTCCAGAAACGGATGCATATCGTTCCGGAAAGCTAGAACCCGGAGGACAGGTAGGCTCTTTCAGAATTAGGCGTGGCGTGAGTTCCGCCATGGAACGTTCTGTCTGTCTTGCTTGCTCGAGGAGTTTCTCGGCTGGTAATGCTTATACATTAAGATGGCACTGCTTACAAAATGTTTGGACAAGGTCATTATCAATTACACGCATAATTTCAAATAAGTCGGTGTACAAAACTAAGAACGAGATGTGGAAATTCATTAGACGTATCAAGCATGTGACAGCATTAGCTCTAGGCGTTTTTATAAAAGTCATTCTCGAAAAATTGCTAGCCCAGTCCTGTTTCAATGACTTATATCAGTTTGAATAAAGAAGTTCAAGATCCTCACATGGCGAAGTGGCCTGTCTAGTGCATTCAGTGTTGTCGTCGCTATACAGTAATAGCAAATCCACACGTGTCTGCTTTTACGATTACAACAAAGTATTCGACTGTGTCAACCGTAAATTGCTGTTGCTAGATCTACAGGCTTCTGGGATTCAACCTTCCCTGGTAGTCTTGCTAAAGGGTTCATTCGCCAAACGTAGTAAGGTCACCATATTTGGCGGCAACGGGTAATCACCACATACAATATCATCCGATAGCTTTCAAGGAGCTATTTGTCACGATTTTTTTCTCAGAAGAAGGAATTATTCTACTTATGAGTTGAAGGATTTTAGCGAGCATTTTTGTTCGTCGCAGTCAGCTAACAATTCGGATAAGTTAACTACCTATCCGGAAAAGCGCCAGACGGCGGTTTCGTCCTACTGGGGCTCGTCAGCGGTGCGCATCCTTCGGTCCTCTACGGAGGATCGAACCCATGACTGCTAGTGGCTTGTGCCAACTAGCCCGCTGCTTATGCAACTGAGCCATAGAAGATGGTAGCCCACGGTCACGAATTGTTAGTTAACTGCGATATAGCCCGACCCATCCCCCACTGTCACGCAGGCACCTGCCATGCAGATGACAGCGGTTGGCCTTCCGGCGTCAGGACTTCCCGTTTACGGCAGCTATGAATCGACATAGCATTTATGGAATCCTTCTACTCATAAGTAATATAAATTCGCCCCTACGGATTCCATAAATGCTATGTCGATTCATAGCTGCCGTAAACGGGAAGTCCTGACGCCGGAAGGTCAACCGCTGTCATCTGCATGGCAGGTGCCTGCGTGACAGTGCGGGAATGGTCGGGCTATATCGCTGTTAACTAACAATTCGTGATGGTTGGCTACCATCCTCAATGGCTCAGTTGCATAAGCAGCGGGCTAGTTGGCGCAAGCCACCAGCAGTCATGGGTTCGATCCTCCGTAGAGGACCGAAGGATGCGCACCACTGACGAGCCCCAATGGTGCGAAACGGCCGTCCGGCGCTTTTCCGGATAGTTAGTTAAATTATCCGAATTGCTAGCTGACTGCGACGAACAGGAATTCTTCTGTTGATACATGCCGAGGACCTTAGCATTGTCGTGAATCGTCAGTTCACGGCTTCCTCATCAAGCTGCAAATATGATTAGACTAATTAGTGTAATGATCAAACTCCCGCTGTTTGACGTTGCACGCGTCCCAGTGCAATGACATTATTTTTTCATTACATATTGCAGGTCGTTTCAGGAAGTTGTCCCGGAATATCCCAGTTTTCAGATTGAAGTTGACGGTTTGAGCTTCTATAGGTTGGCCAAACCTCTTTCAGTTGTACTCAGCCACGAGTTGTTGCGGTCACCCCACATGAATCAAATATTCACCAAAGTTAGGCGACTGCCGCTTTACGTTGCTCGATTGAGATCACCAGGCGTATCATACAATATAATTCTGAAGCACAGCAATACATGTATTCTAGCGCAATGAACACATTGCTCTCCTGTGATTTTTCCAGGCCTACTGTGTAAAAATGTCAAGCCGTTTGACTGACCATCGAAATAATTGTCTCGCTGCAATAGTGCTGGAAAGCCAACTTTAGCAAATACACTTGTATCTACGCACGTTAATTCATGCACCATACCCAGTTCAAAAATATTGATTGATATTAGTCACCGTCTTCGCACTACACTTTCTAACTGCATATCTACCTCGTAGATGTGACCAGGTTCAGAGCTGTATTTGCCCGTATAAATGTTATGGTCCGTCGGTCATTCCTTACTTAGCCAGTTTGCTGTTTGACCAAGACTCTTCTATTCAGGAACCAGCTGGTAATTCATGCCAGTGTGGTTATGCTTTTCATTGAACGTTTTATTTGCTGTCGTTCCGTCACTATGAATCGCCTTTTTTGTCAAGTGGATAGCATGTGTTTCAAGGCTGAAAATTCACCAGTCGGGGGTGCATTAAAGCGCATTCTTGACTTGACTTAAATATAGGTTCGAATGACCGTTGCAATCCATTCACACAATATTGGCTTCAAATGGATTAACAACGAATGTTCGTCGTCTGCCGCTTAAATTATTCTCTTTGCAATTCATCGGGCTCAATAAGCGTAGTTTTCATAGCATAAGGGTGATGTGGCCATGTTTACTTACTGGATCGTTCACAACACAGAAATAAGTGTGACATGATAAGTAAAATCCAGCAAATTGAAATAATTAAGCAAAAGGAGTTTGTGAACTGGAATTTGTACACGCAGATTTCATAGCTTAATGTGAACAGTAGTATAATATTAACCAATATATCAAGATATAAATAATACGATTTTCAGGATTTGCGAATGTAAAGTACTACATTTGAGTGAAATGCCTTGAACCCAGATACTTCGGGTATTCTAATCAGAATAATTGCTTGACGTTTTAAATGAAAAAACGATCGGGATAATTCAAGTTAAATTTGTAGTGACAAAGAAGCTCATCAAAGCAATAAGCGGCTAGTCATAATCCAGTCTGTTTGCACAAAAATGTTTCCGTTACTGAATTACTGAAACTGCAAGAAAATAAAGCAAGTGTCCATTGCTCCGTCGATTAATTACGCTGAATGATTCGCCGGAATTTTGACAATGTATCAGTCTACGATGTGTTGAACAACGGAGCGAACTGGCAGCTTAGGACCAATCGTGACCATATTACGTGGAATACACTCTGAAATCCTAATCGAGAGCCTTTTCTGAGTTCAGCTGACGTGCTTGACAAATTAAATCGGTAAAATGGAGGGTCTTGCTTGTCCATAATGGATTTATATCGCAGCGTCCTTAGCTGACACATAATACAAGTTCTGCAGAAGAGGTACAACTACTATAACATTTGACGGACATAGATCACTACATTTTAACTTGCGTTTAAGTGCAATTCATTCTGGCTGCCTGCGTAGCTGTATTTCACTTGGTTGCATTGTCGCTTTAACCTCAGTTGAATGCCGGTTGCAGTAAAGCCACATATTGTGCTATTGATAACATTTAGGTCACTTGCTAAGTTACGCCATAACCGCTCGTGATAAAACCAAGGCTCACTCAAGAATTTAACTCATGAATTGTCTCAGGATTTCTGGCAACGCACAAAAACCACAACAGAGTTTTCAGCAACAGTATGTTCATTAGAAAGTAACGATGGCTTTTAAGGAACACGGCATCACCATCAGCAGTAAAACTTAGCTGAGGATGATAAACACATCGACTAATGCGCCGCGATACAGAAAGATAAGATTTAAAATTTACACTACAAAATTTGCCAAATAAGGTAATATAATGTTAAATATTACATTATGTATTAGCTTTTGCATTTCGATCTGATTCGAAATCAGAGGGGGATGAACAAAGAAACTCAAAGCACAAACGCAACTGGTGCCAGCTCCTATTCATGTCAGCAAGTGTGTCCAACCACAAGTGTTCTTGGAACTTAGGACACCAGCCAGGCATTGGGGATGCACCAAACGACGCCATATTCGAAGTGAGCGTTTTCATTTCTCTCGATCAAGTCATCGCTTGGCCTACCCTCCTCATCTTCCAGCCGCACACCATGCTCGCAAGTAATACTTCTCGTGGGAGTCAGTATGCTAGCAGGAGCAACACATGGCCAAGTCATCTGAGCCTAGCGCCTGATACAATGATGCTGAGTGGTTCATTCGCTCTTCCTGCACAAAATACGTGACGCCGAACAGGTTCATTGCCCACGCGGCGCTCTCACCAGACATGAGCTAAGCTGCGAAGCAGCGATGGTCGCACGTGACCGGCCTCGTTATGTCTGTTGACTCGATGGACCAGGATTTTTAACCGTATAGGATCGTTATACGGATGACAGCGTTATATACTGCAGTTCTCGCAGGCACTAATATAGTTGCCCATTTACTTGCATTCGTGAACGACCTTTTGCTGATCACAACCAAGATTCAGCACAGGGGTGGTTTCATGCCCATCTTGGCAAGTACTCTGCATTTCGATGGAGTAAAGCATAGCCCAAACGAATGACTGCCAGTTGCAATCCGTCCAGTGTTACTGGCACGTTTGGGAGCTGTCATAGATTAGAGCAATTTAGTCCGCATCATCCAAATCAATAAATCGCTCACCAGGAAATAGCTACAAACCTTCTATGTCGTGTCCACCGAACCCTGTTTACATGAATTCTTCGCCGTCGAAGTTGAAGAGGAATGGTGACAAAGGGCAAACTTGTCTCACACCGCTGGAGATATTGAAAAACGGCGGCAGTTTCCAATAAACCCACACTCTGTCCAAGCTCTGCAAGTAGAGCGCATTGATAATGTTTGCTTATTTAAGTGGCACAGATTCTACAGCACAAAACCTCAAATTGCACATCGATTTACCGTATCAGAGACACATTTGTTGTCGAGAAACACGACAACGGCAGTCCACCAATATAAGTGAGCGTGATCCGAAAAACTTACATAGTGTGACTATGTGGCCGATGCATTCCCGACCACGACGAAACCCGGATTGGTTAGCACAATAGTGATTTTCACGAGCTCTAGTCAATCTGTAGAAAATACAGACGCAAACAATGTAGAGGTAACTGAGTTACGCTGGTCGCTTTATGATTGCCGCATTCCGAATGGGAGCCTCTCATTAAAATTAGGACTAAGACGGAGCGGCACCAGTCTGTCGGAAAAGTTTCCTGCTCCCAAAGTATCACTTTTAAAATCCTGTATGCCATGTACAAGAGCTGGCCCCTCGGCCCCTGCAGGCTTATGCAATTTAAACAGTCTGACCTCACCTTCGACTTCTGCGCTTGCGGGCGGAACCAAACAGGCGGCTCAGGGAGAAGGGCACACAATGCCTGAAAATGAATGCGATAAGGCCGCTTGTTTAAAATGTCTTGAAACATGTTTGCCCAACGACCCAAGCGTATCGCGAGGCTATGGATCATCTGATTACTCTCGTCGCGTATTGTCGCGCTAACAATAAGTCTCCTGCTGCCTGTGTCCCATTTTCTGACGAAACAGTTTACCATGATTTCAAACGGCAGCGGCTGTTTCCATTTTTGATGCACAATGAGACCATAAGACATTGCGCTCTCACTTCATGCTAGCAGGCAGATTATCGTTGAGAATTTTGTAAATCACACTGTTTCGCTGCAAGCCGGAATACTTCGGCGAGCCTCCAATAGATCCAAAGACTTTCTAGAGACACACTGTCCATAATAACAATTGGATTTGTCACATGAATATTAATTGGACCCTCCAGATAACTTCGTATTATTTCAGTACACAAGTAAAATTTTGCAGATCTTTTGATCGACCATCATTTTGAGGGGAAAATTACCTTGATTAAGATTAGTCTGTTTGTTGATGCAAGTAATCTAACATATATATTCGTAAGTTTTCAAACACAAGTGAGAAATACAAGCGTTAAAAGTGACCGCATGCATATCAAATACCGTTCTTCAGGGGAAATGTAGCAATATCTCTTTTCTGAAACTATTTAACAAATCGATACTAATTCTACTATTGTGAACTCTCAGGCTACTTAGGCCTTGACAAAACCACATTTAGGAGCGATAAACCCGGCTCGATTTTGTAACATCCTACTCATTCATTTGCTGCGCATGCCACGATTCGTAAACAACACACGGTTTACTGATAAATCACAATTTTCTGCATTTTTCACATTTGCAAGTGCCTGCTATGAAATACTAAGACTGGTCCCTTCAAAAGTCAAATTCTCATTGAAAACCTATAATCCCACCACCTTTCGATATGTTGCAAGGTGGTGAGCGGCACGCACGCTTACGTGGTCAGTATAAGCGTTTTGGCAAATCGTACAGAATGGCTTGCAAAAATCGACCAATTAATGCCAGTTTTTATCGATCCCATCGAAATTATCACGCTTTTTGAGCTATTTTGCAAATTGGAAGTGACAACAACCTGTGAACCAAACCGAGTATGAACCGATATTTTGTTTGTATCTCTGTCTAATAAGTAGATCTGAATGATTCCAGCGGATCAGGAATTCGATTGACTTGCTTGACTGTCAGACAGGGACCAGTAAACAAGATGAACGCCATCATCCCGCAACTTGAATTGCCGTGGGACTGAGGAACATTTATTCAGATGTACGCCTCCTAGCTATATATGTAAATTCGTTGGTGTGCAATGATGTGCGTGCTCGGTCACGTGCCAAATGCTCAACTACGACCCTGAGTGTGGGGAGTCATCTGGGAGCATAGTAAATGCTCCATGCACACCCAGGAATAGCCTGACGGGATCGCATGGATTGTGATCAAAGTTTGGCATTTCATACAGACTGCAAATTTTACTTCGGATGAACTTACACATTTGCCCTCACATGGTCTGCCACTTGGAGGCAATTACTAGGTACAGCGGTTGTCTTCATGCTGCAGAAGCAAGTTTAACCAAAAGCAAAATGCCAGTGACAAACAATTGTAATTGACTAAATGTGCAACTTTGATAATTTAATTCGGATACATTCAGCACGTTCGCATTACCTTCATTAGGTTTATCTAAATTTTCCCATTGAAACCATTGATTAGTTAATACAAATTGCAGACGTAAATTAATAATAAACAAATTCTCAGAACTCTGTCATGGTACGTAAACATATTTTTATACTAACTAGGCTGATAACTCAATGAAACCCTTAAGACACACGCTGCGTCGTCAAGTCGACAAAGTGAATAAAGGAGCCTGAACCAGCATCTACACAGTATGGAGATAACCTTTTCAGCCTTTCCGTTGTTGTAGGGACAAGTATAAACACACTTAAGCAGGAACATGGTTTACTGTTGGGGTGTATAAATGCACCGCTAGAATTACAGGACCAACACACTTGGTTTGTTGTCACATCGCCAAATACAGTACTCTTAGCATTTACGCACAGCAATGGTTTGTGTAAAGCCATAACTACTTGGCAGAATGATTTGTCAGGTAGTGGTCAGAGGTAAGACCGTACGGCTGAAATGCGTCCATGTTAGCATGGTAGTATATAAGCTTTGTCGTTGCAGACGGATGACACAGACTGGTCGAGAGTGACTGAACGCCAAACTGCTGGAGGCATTGGTCGTTCTGGTGGAAGCTCCATATAACTAGCACTGATTTGTATAGGTACTTCTAGGGAATGCAGACTGAATACAGGAAACCCCGGTCGATATATGTCTGTTGCACTATTGTTAACTCACAGTTTCTACTCATGTTTGCTACCAAACATCTGTTCTGTACAAAGCCCTAAATGCCCTGCCGAAGTAACCAAGGCGAAATCGAAAGAACAAACCGGATATCTGATTTGGGTTAGTATGCAGCGTCTTCCTGTTTGTGGTCTTCCTGAAGAAACAAATGCACAAGGAAAATCTCTATCAGTTAGGACGAAATGGGTTCCAAGCACTCATATGTTGGCTGCTTTATCCAGTGATCATGTCTAAGTATATAGCTATGTAATTTTAGATCTGGATTGTATGCCCCTTCGACTTCTGCTGAATTGTCATTTCGATCAAATCCATCTGTTTGCTAATATTTACCAACTATTATCATCTGAAGAACACCATTACTTAATGGCTCCGTTGGTCCCTGTTTCACGAGTTATTTCCGAATCACGCTTATAAACTTGTCATCGAGATTAATTTTGCTTTAAAATTCATGTAGCTAAGCGCCATTTTGTAAAACCAATAGCGAGAAAACAAAACGGGGGCGGTTCATTTAACAATCACGTGACAGAGAGTAATCCTATGTTTAAACTCGCAAAACACCTTAATACCCAGGGTGTCAAAGGTGCGTAGGCCTGCTACCTGTTAACGTATTTGTCTTCGATAGCGGACGTTGTACGCTGCCATGGCAACGAGATAGCGTGGGCTATAAAGGGCTGCTACCCGTTGACTCCCAGTGTGTGGTGCAGGAAGATGGCTATATATGCTAAAACTGCAGTGGCATTTCGGTACCTGTCAATTAAACTGGGAATTATAGATGGAAGGATAGTAATGGGCGTTGGGAGTGAAGTAAGCAAGGCGGGTGAGAAATAATGGAGGAGCAAGCACTAGCATTTTTTCTCTTATCCGCCATGCAATGTACAGCAGATAGGACGACCTTTGTAAATCGACGCGACGGGGATGTTAGATTTGGCTAAAGTTTGAGCAAATAACCACGGCCCTACGTGTGATACTGACATGCACGCAGTCGTATACAAAGGGTATGATTATGGTCATCAACCAAAATAACCGGTATTAAAATCGTTTGCGTAGCCCAGTAGGTAGGAAGTAGTAAGTTAATTTTCAGATATGGGCACTTTCCCCTTACCCAACCGAACCTGTAGGAAAAATTGTCTGAGGTTTTCACACATATAACAAGCGACCATCCTGGTAGGAGTAGCCTTCAAGGGGCCTGAAGACACTATGCAGTAATGCGCAAAGTATTGAAGAGGAACGTGGAAATTACAGTGCGTAATTATTTAGTATTCCTGCGATGGCAAGTGATGGTTGTTGTGATAAATGGAGCGGTATTTTTTATTTCTTTTATTATTCAAAACCACAGTTGCATATTTTTCTTAGCTCATGGTTGTTGCTTGCAGAAAGGATATATATGTCGGAAACATATATTGAGGTTCTAATGTGTGTTGTTTTTGTAAATTATGTTTCAGTATTACTGGGTTAGAAATATCTTTCATCGGAACCCCAAACGTGAATCGGCTTAGTCAGATTAGGTTAGTATCTTTAACATTCGCAGTGCCAGTGATCTGTCAAATTCGTTATCCTTAATGATACAGGTTTTGTGAGTTGAAGATGTTAAATAGCTGAATGCCTAGGTTTATGTAGAACATATTTGCGGTGCATTTGATCTCATCTGCATTAAATGTTTTCAAGCGCTGTAAGTGCAGCTATGCAGTGTTTTTTATGTATAAGTGTTTATGAGTAGTGAGGATTTCTGTGTAATTCAGATAATATATCATGAGCCATCACCGTCAGCAGCTTTAAGCTAGTCTGGAAAACCACTAGATGCTGGCTTTTCGATCTTCTGGATCTAATCATTGGTGCACCTACCAGCGGAATCCTGCTCATGAGTTCCGGATGCTAGCCGCAATTGTCTTTTCGCCATGGGTGACAGTCGCGGACCTGCATGATTGACAGATGCGTACGATATAGCCGGAATCATCATTCGGTTCCATGTTAGTTACGAACTGTGCAAGGGATAGCAGTTAGCCTCATGGGGACGGAACCTAATAGGTGTCCGCTGCAATACGCCCCAAAGATGATACGTAAGAATGTTAAAACGCTGGCCTCCGGTGCTTTTTCAGACTAGCCATAGTTGGCTGACTGAGAGTGACCATAATGAAGTAGCTGAATGTGGATATATTTAAGCCGCCTTATTACTCTGAGAACCAAGTTAACATGTTTGCCTTGTTTTAAAGAGAACAACGGCAGTTAAGGCAATTTATATTGCATGATACGGGCAAAGATTTTAACCAAATTCCCACACCAAATACATCTGTTGTGATGGAGACAATAACCTCTTCCGTTCTGTGCAGATAGTAGGGAATCTCCTTAGAGATGAGTCTTTAGATCTAGATGGTTACTTGTAATGTATCTAATCCTATGCTGCTCTAGCATGTAAGTAGCACAAATACGAAAACTCTTGTTAAGATTTGCGCTCATCAGAGCAATTCATTTTTCATGGCATCATCGTGTTCATATCAATGAGTTTTTGCACTTTCGAGAGTGTTACATGCATTTTTGTCAGAAGAAGTTTACCCGATTTTTCGTCTCTATTCGTCCTGGAAGTTTCTAACTTATCTTCTTGTGAAGGCAGCCCAGCCATATTCATGTCCACCGTGTCTGTGTTGTCCACCTGCACATATTTTTTTTCACCCACTGGGTTATGTCCACGCAATGCGCGCATTGCATTCCTTCTCTGAGTGTATGCCTCGAGCCATCTATCAGTCGGTGTGGATTTTCTCGCCAAACTCCAACTGAGTCTTTGGCCTTATTCAATACTACGCCTATTCATTACACAAACCTTTGATCATCTCAGTTCCTGGTCCCTATATCGTACGTGGACATTCGTCAACTGACAAATTGCAACCCATGCCTTCATGGCTGATTGAAGCCTGTCCACAGGTCATGCTTGTAATTCGCTGCTCTCACACCTTAACACCAATACCCGCGGGTTGATTACTTTTATCCGTTTCGACTCCACTAGTAGCCTCTCCTATACCATAGTGACTTTCAGGCTCAGCGGACCTCCGATTTTGTTTTGTTGCTGAGTACGTTTTGTAAAAATTGGTTTCCAACCTACAGCGCCTGTGTGTGTTTTGGCTTCATGGCCCAAGTAGAACCAACTGACTTCATGAAGACAGGCGCAATTTGGTTGCCGTTTCTGCCTATGTTCCAACCGGCTGCAGCTGTTCATCGGTTTAAGATGACCTTTATCGTGGTCTTCACAACCGTTCGAACAAGGCAGAAAATTCAGATGTCGTTGTCCTTGCCAGAGATCTTAATGCACATGTGAAAGTCGTCTTGGTGGCAGTCACGCGCTTGATGAGAACTGTTCTGCCAACGCTGTCAGACTTCTTACATTATGCAAAGACCACCGCCTATTTTTCTTAAGTAAAAACTTTAGGCATACCATAGGATGCGCGGCCACATAGCCTCCTCCTTCCCAAACGCAAGCGTGGTCAAACATAGGTCACATTACAATCAGCCTTAGGTGGCGAGCCAGCGTCCGGGGTTATAGATTGGTTTGGTCTATGTACCTCGATTCAAATCACTCTCTGGTCTGCGCGGACATCTGCAAGCGATTCGGAAGCTCCGCAGAAGGAAAGCACCACAGGATCAATAGCAACAAATTAGTTAACTTCTGTACTCGATCAAATTACCAAGCTTCTTTATCGCATGCATTGATTTGTGCTGCACCTCGAGACACCGAAAATTATTAGCGTTTCCTGCGTAAAGCGATGCTGATTTCCAGTCATTCGATCTGCAAAATCACAAGGCGCTCTCTGAGGGGTTGGATTTCCGCACGCTCACTAAAATCGTTTGACCGCCGTAGAGCTGCCTTGAGCGATACAAAAAGCAATTTATTTCGTCGCATTCTCAGCCAACACTTTAAGCAAAGCCGGCATGCTGATCGCGAAACTCAGTTGTCTTAGCGGGCCTCCGAGTTGGATACGGCAGCCCTCAATAACAACTTTCGTAATTGCTTCCAGATTATTCGGGCCACTGGTCACAAACTACATGATGTCAGTGAGGTTATTTGGGAGGTTGACGGAACGTCGAAAAGCAACTTACACATTACTATATACTTCTGAGCTTAACACTTCCGCACTCAATTTAGCTGGCCTCGCCGCCTACCCAATTGAGTATATATAGTTGCGCGCTTTTAAACGTTTCATTGAAATCACGTACTGAAGCTGAGGTCTGCTTTGAGCTCCAACACTTGAAGCGATTCAAGTTTGCTAACCCAGACGGACTTCCTCCAGAGCTGTTCAAATTCGGAGGCGAAGTAACTGTCAACCAGCTAACATTACTCGTCTCTAAGATCTGGTGTGAAAAAGCAGTTCCATCCGCTTAAAGCTAGTCAATTATCGTCCACATCTTCAAGAACGTTGCCCGTACCCAACGCGCTAACCAAAGAGGAATCAGTACCATGTCCGTGGCCTCCAAGCTGTTAACAACCATTTAATTTCGCAGACTAACCTCGATTCGAGCATATGTGCTCCCGTAGAAAGCAGACTGGTTTCCCATTCGGGTCAAGGGAGTATAGGTCACTAGTTTACGCTCCGTAAACTGCTTGAAACCCGTCATCTTTACCGCTAGTCCACTATGTTTATTTTCTGGACATCCTAGCCGCTTTCGACTCCGTCGATCGGCCAGCTAATGGCATTGCTTAAAATAAATGGGATAATCGAAAAGTAGGTGGCCATCATTTGCGCATTATATTGTAATTTTGCACGTAAAATGAGAGCCTATGGTAGGCCATACACCTAGCGGTGTACGCCAGGGTTGTAGTGTCCCCGTTTCTCTTCAATTTTGCAACCGGGGATATCCTTTTAAACACTTCCGATGGCTTTCAGGGATCTGGTGTAGAGCCTCTTCCTGGAAACCGCGTGACCGATTTAAATTATATTGATATTATCGCCTTGCTTTATGTTAATACACAGAGCACAGAAGACATGCTAAACCGTTTGGAGATTGAAGCATCAAACTATGGCATGACCTACGCCTATACGAAATGCAATGTCATAGTGCTTTATTGGCATCCACTGGACCCAGTGATCACTCTTCAATGTACGCAGCTGGAACAACTAGACAACTTTGTTTACCTGGGAAGCTGTGTCTCTGCTGATGGTAGCATTATATTTGAGATTTCCCTCCGCATTGACAAACCCCGTTCGGCATTTGCCAACTTGATAAATCTATGGAGACCCCGTGAAATGTCACTAATGGTAAATGGCAGGGTCCACAATGTCTGTGTTGGCGCAATGCTGCTGTTGGGGATTGAGTCTTAGCCTATTCGTGTGAAGGACTGGCGTCGAATTCCGGCCTTTGACAATGGATATTTGCGGAGAATAATCAGAGTGTGGGGAATAAACCACTTGCGGAACGATAATTTTAGGCGCAGCTTCTTGGGTAACATGGGTCTTAAACTTGACAGACTGGTACAGCTGCGCTAACTGCGATGGCTGGGACACGTTTCCCGCATACCGTGCAAACAGCTGCTCCGAAGCGCTCTCTTCGCTCGCACAGGACCAGGCTGGAAGAAATCGAGCATTGGTCACTTTACCATTTGTCTACCAACGACTAAAGCGATGACTTCTAGTTTGACTGTCAGGTCCTGTGCTTCTTCCCTGCTAGGGGATGAAATACGAAGAGAACGGCTAGCTAGAAACACTATCGTAGATAATGCCTAACCAGGCCCAGTGGGAAATCTGTCCAAATGATTGCCTTGCTTCTCTGGATTTACATCGCAAACATTAAACATAAAAAAGATAAAACGGCGTGCAAAAAAGAGAAGGCAAGATTCATAAAACACTTTTGCAACTTTCATTACTTTGGTCTACGTATTTATTACTACCGTCGCATGGATTTCGTTGGCTCTACGTCTGTTTTATGGACGGCTGTGTTACATATATATAAATATATAAATATATATATATATATATACAATAGAAAACCTGCGTTTGGACCTCCCTACGTATAAGAAAGCTGTGCTATACAGGCTAGACAGGCATAGGTGTGTGTGACGGTTTGACAGTTTGCTTAACCCATTTACATTAACGCAGACGGCTATGCGCTGCTGAAACTCTTGCGAAAATTATCAAGGCGAAAACCCAAAGTAAATAGGGGAAGCACAACTAACGTTTATCTCAGTTTCTGGGGAAATATTACCGGATGGGTAACTATCCGTTGTTGGCTGTATTTAAACACACCACAGGTTTGCATTGGGTAGGTGATTTGAAGCAGCAACCAAAATGTACTAGCTTCGGCGTATCACATTTTCTCCTCAGGCAGTACCGCCTACACAGGGACGAATGATCATGCATGACGCATACCGGTCCGTGCGTTGACATACCGTTTGCTAAAACACCGGTGTATTAGCATGTGCAGGATCCTATCTAAATACATCCCCTTTCTACCTGGGAAAAAAGGCACTAACGGCCAGATATTTATTATATCCAAATCTCGTGCAGTTTTCGTCAGCCATGGGCGCACGTCACGCTCGGTCCTCCATCACCAGCTGTGATAACTCCGTCCAGCATGCTGCGAGGTTTAAGTCATGCGCACCATCCAACCAACTCCCCCTCTTACTAGGTGATGAAAGTATACAGGCAACTACGGATTATTTGTGTTGACTACCTTCCCCTCGGTCGTTGATGACACGAAAGCCCTGGGTACACACAGAGCAGCAGGCATATTACTCTAGGGAAGCGATTGGCTAAAAATAAGCTCCAATGTTGTTTGCACGAACGTGAGAAGATACTTTACAGCCCAAATGGCAATTGACTACCTTTTGCAAATTTTAATAAACTACATTCAAAACATTGCCCTCTAGCAGCAACTTCATGTATCTCGTTGTCAACCTGTTAATGCAGCGGTTTGATTTTCTGTTCACTAGGTTTGGGTATAGATGGGCGACAAACAATGTTTAAGCTATGGCGTCATTTCGTGACACACAACTCGTGATCGTGCTAAAAGACAGTAGGTTTGTTTGCGGTAGACGATTAGAAGACTGATCCGCTTTGAATGCACATGGTTGTTTCGGACGCAGGTGTAGCACAAGGGCGAAGAGGGGAAGGCATAATTTTAGCGTCGATTGTTCGATCCCACATATATAATGTGTAAATATCCGAATAAGCTGTGGATCGAATAGTTCGATCTTACTCTGTATGATCAATGACAGATTTGCGCCATGTGTCACACTTGTGTGCAAACGTTCTATCCAGTGATCCACTTACTTGCCCCGTCACTTTTACCTGAGACACGAACGATCACCAACTTCATCGAAAAATGATGCGCATCTTACTCAGAACCGATAGTGTGACCTTCACACACTCAGGCTGCCCTTAGTCACAGCGAAAATGTTACCATCGACTAATGCTACAAAAATAGTTGTTACACCACTGACAGCATGATTTGTTAAATTCGAACACATTTGGGCAACTATATTCTTGATGCCATTTGTGGTGTTGAAACAGGCTGCAGCTAATCACTGTTTGCATGCAATCCTTAAGTTGACTGCACATCCGAGAAATTAATAGATCTAAGTTTGGGACAGTGAAGGTGATCGGTTTGTGCTGTCTGATAACATTTTGCTGTATTTCAGCGAATATTCGAGTAGTTTATTCGCATGCTATATGTACGGCGGATAGGGATCAGCAAACGCCTTCATCTTGTATTGTGTCTACTGCTCAAGCAGGAGAGATGCTGCTTAAACATGATCAGTGGAGTCTGTACAACCTCTAGTTTAGTTATCTGTTAGGAAACAATGTGGTTTGTTTTGGCTCTATTTCGCCTAGCACAGTGAGATGGAGAGCCTCAAGCGACCTTGAGAGAAGTTGCGTGCTAATCGTGCACTTGTGCACTCGTGGTTTTTTAAGTGTGGTTCAGCAACATTTTATCGCACACATTTGGATCCATACTTATTCGCCGTGCTTTTATAAGCTCTAATTAGTGATACCAGTTTTGCGTGAATACTCCAGTACATCCTACATCTACCCAGAATTCGAAATTACGGGTCGTGTTTTGCCGATATCCAAGCGCCAAATGTTGCCTAGCTCCAATCTTCGGAGACATTGTTTGGTCTCACTCGATAGATCATTTCAACGTCTATCAAACAAACTGTTACTCGTATAAATCCAACATTGCTTGGTGCAGCTACAGGTCTCAAAGCAAATTCACCGGGCGCGATTCATAGCGTTAACCACGAAAATTCTCAATTACAACTTCGTGTATTCTGCCCCAAGTTTAAGCTGACATATTCGACTGGAACGCCAGAGAGGACAGTCTACAAGCACAGCTGTGACCTTACCGACAACGTCGATACTAGAACGACCTTTTACCATATAGGTTAAGTCATTCAAATGGTTGGTAACATTTGCTCAACAAGCGTGACGCCCAGTGTGCCACATACTAAAGACCTATGTGGATCATGTTCCAAACTTGTTAAGGGGGGCATTTTGTGCCGTTAGTGTTGCAAGTTCTTCCATGCGATATGCCTTCGAGTTAAACCTAGTCAGGCCAAGTTATTAAACAAATCAGACTCGCTATGGTTCTGTGTGGAATCCACATCGATCCCACTGATAAAAAGTGTGCTCCTATTATCTCAGAAGTATGACCACCTACTAGCCAAATTTGAGGAAATGGTAATCACCAAAATCACTGGGATTGGGGTAAGCATAGCAGACTGTGCAACACAATCCTTAACCGTAAGTGATTCTCCTAACCCGCAAAGCACTGTTATTAACACCGTAAGCAACACGACATCTAGAGTCCAGAACATCAACAACTGCCCCAATACCACACGTAGCTCACATTTGACTAAAGCGGTTACCAGTTCGATCGGAGTAACTACATGTAAGGCTACTTCCAAACTTCCGACTGAGTGCGTAGAAAAAGAGCAAACCGCTACTAGCGAAAGTTGGGTTACGGTTGCTTCCAAGAAGAGCCGTCATTTAAAATTAACATCACTCCCAACTGGATCGGAAACTAAGGAGCGTAGTGGATTTTTCATAGTGTAAGCACCACCGGTTTCCTGCTGTACATCTCCGAGTATTTCAACCACTTACCGCGACATGTCGATATGTGTAAAGAAACAACTACCTGTATTGAGCGTATTGTGCTCCAATATCCCGGAATCAAAGTCGACATAGATAAGAGGCAGGCAGTTGGATGACCTCAATCAGTGGGACATTATTAGTAACCTAATCGGAGTTGTACTGAAACCTGTACAAGTAATGCGTATTACACGACACCCCAACTCTAAACATTTCGGAGAGCCAAGAATTCTGCGTGTTTTGCTGAGCTCCGTCATTGAAGTAGAATCAGTACTACTTTCGACAGGAAGTCTCATAAATAAACACTGCTCCATCCGTATCTTGCTAGACATCCCATGGGCAAGCGTTATCTAGTTAACCGTAACTTAGAGGACTACCGGAAGGAAACTTCATACATAACCATGCTTCTTCACGGGGTTCCTAAAACTGAAGCATGTGATGAGCATGAAATAACAACCTATGATAAATAACAGTGGTGTTATATTCGTGAAACACTCTGCTTGGATGATGTGTTAGCGAAATCCGTGTCACGACTGCGTACCTCATCGAACTACTGAGGAAGTGGCTCGACAGTATTCAAGGTGGTCTTTCAGTCAAAGCATATGGTAGCACGGAAGTTAAAAAGCTGGTACATGTTTCGTTGCAAGCTACCATCTGATGTTCGGCTGAAGACAATCAGCGTTATGCCTCCTAGAGATGATATGTCACTCAAAAAACCAGAGGCGATGAGATCCATGAAGGAAAATGCACCAGTAATGTTCCGTATGAGCCCATACAACCTGTAGAAGATGATATTGACCAGACACCTTACACTGTATGTCGAAGATTAGACATGGGACTAACTACACGGACGAAGAATAAGACGTTAAACCCTTCACCAAGTACACTTCGAAAAAATGATTAGTCACCGGCCACTCACTGGTCGGCGAAACTTCACGTATGAGTTGTACAACTTCTGAAATATTGATTAAATCTGAGAAACGTTCATGTATGTACACTAACGCCCTAGGGCTCCTTAGTAAAATTAACGAACTTCGACTATGTCAGGTTACTTATGCTTGGGACTTAATTTCTATTACCGTAACGGTTACACCAACAGGTGACTGATGCTGAGGTTGAGATAGCCAGAATGTCACTCATCCGGAACGACCGCCCCAGCAGAGAAGGTGGGGTCTTACTCTACTACCGCAGCGACCTACAATGTACACTAGTTTTACTCTAAAAATACACATTACCGACTCACTCTGGTGCCGTCTCCGACTAAGAAACAAAGACACATGTCTCGTACCTATCGTTTACCGCCCCCGAACGCCCACTCAGGAAATGCATTTCTGCTTGATCCGTGGCCTAAACAGAGTAACATGCACTAGGTACAGCGACATTCTCATCTACGAGGACTTCAATCTACACAATCTGGAGGTTTCGGCATCGCCCAGTGAGCAGTTCAAAGCAGACTTTCATAAACCGATTGTTAATATTCCTTTGTACAATCATGTCACCACGCCCACTAGATTCAGGACAGCAAACAAACCGTCCATATTGGACCTTGTGCTCACAAATGAGGAGCTCATGATTGACAAGTTATTGATGGATAGTCCATTAGGTCTCAGTGACCATGTAGTAATAACTTTTGACTATGTGTGTTATGCAAGGTATCCACCTGAACACTCGGAACTAACTCATACAATCACACGCTACCACGTATTGAAAGAACTCGCCGACGCAGGTGCTTGGGAATTCTCAACTAAATGTCCCCTTGACAACGGTTGGGCAGAGTTCGTTAATAGACTCAGAGACATCGTCAACAGAGCATCAGAGACCAAGCCCCTTCATCCCGCAAAAATGCCTTCAATTCTAAGGAGCAGGACTCGAAAATGCCTGGAAATAAGGGGTGCAGCTTGGCGTGCTTACAAGATTAAGCTGACTCAGAGGCTTGGGGCAATTTCCTGATGCATCACAACCATTGCTCTGCACTTGTCTGTAAGGACAAAGTAACATATCAACAGTGCCTAGCAAAGAAATTCATGGCAAAAAACAAAATGCTATATAGCCGTGTCAATTATCTTCGTAAAGTGAAGCATGGAATCCCTCCAATTTTTTACGACAGGCGGTAGAGTACAAACTTCTGAAGAAGCTGTTAATGCGCTGCGGCTAATATACCCTCCAATTTTGAACTCGTAGCATCTACCTGTCCCATAATTGCATGTACATAACCAACACCATTTTTTACAAATATAATTTTCAACTAACCAATTGTGTTAAGGAAGTTACCCTCACTGAGTAAGCATAGTTCCCTGGGAGCAGAAAACATCCGCCCGAACGCAATGAAGGCTGTGGCCAACAAGCTAGCTGAACCACTGTCACACTTTTTCCAAAGGTGCTTTGATGAAAAACAAGTCCCCATTATCTGGAAGTGTAGCATTATGGCCTGTATTTTTAAATGCGATAGCCGTTCAGATCCTGCAAACTATCGTCCAGTGACTCTCCTTCTTGTGTTCGCGAAGGTGATGGAAACAGTCGTCGCTGAGGCTTTAATGGACTAGCTGGAAAAATGCAAAATCTTGGTACCGGAACAACATGGCTTCCTTCACACCGATCATGCACCACCAACCTACTGATTGCACGAGGTAGTTGGACGGAAGTGGCTGATAATGGGGTCGTAGTTGACGTCATCTATCCAGACTTCATCAAAGCTTTCGACCGTTTTGATCACCACATCCTACTTCAACGGCTACAGAGCTACGGAATCCGAGATCCTGAACTTGGTTGGATTGGCAGCTTCCATCACCAACGGATGCTTCAAATACGTGTTAGCGGATCACTCTCCAAACCAAGTGTGGTGGAATGTGGTGTCCAACAAGGCTCAGTGCTGGGACCGCGCTTATTCCTGGTGTTTATCAACAATCTGACATCAGTTATCTCCTCAAATTTCCTGCTTTTCACCGATGACGTCAAGATATGGCGGGCGATTAATAAAAAGCCAGACCAGGATCTTTTTCAACATGACCAAGGTTGCATTTACGAATAGGCAAAGAGGAACATGCTCCACTTGAACATAGCTAATTGCAAAGTGATACATCTGCGTCACCAGCCAGTGAGCAGTTACAAGCTTGGAGACCACACCTTGGAGGACTCCCAGAAGCGTGACCTGGGTGTATTGTTACAGGAAGATCTCTGGTGTTTAAAACCAGCAGAGAAGGCCACGAGAACCGGCAGTCAATACTTCGGCCTTCTTTTCAGAGTCTTCAGTCGGCTTGAACCCTCAATCTTTTCCCCAGTGCTTAACGCCTACTTGTGCCTCCACGTGGAATATGCTATTCAGGCGTGGTAGTCGTGGCAGAGCCGGAATATCGTTGCTCTCGAGAATCCTCAACGAAGGGCAACCAAGAACGTCAGGGGCCTCTATCATCTGCCCTATCAGCCTAGACAAAATCTTTAAGAATGCACAGCAGTCGTTATCTGCTTTTTCGGGGAGATCTCATAATGGTTTACCATATTCTGAAGAAACCAAACCACATTTTCCTTCCGCTGCTGGAGTCGAACCACAACACTAAATTAAGAGGTCACCCTCTGAATCTAACAATTCACTATAGCCGGCTTGAATACCGTAGAAAGTTCTTTTCCCTCCGCGTGTGCCAGCCTTGAAATGCCCACCCTAATTATGGCGTCTCTGCTCCCAGTCTGGCGGTATTTAAAAAACGTGTTGAAATGCATTGTCTCAGTTATATTTCATTTTATGACTTGTTAGCCAGAGGCTACAAAACGCACTCAAACGGTGTCTTTCCCAACGCTTAACCAATGGATTTATAGATTTTTGCGTTTAATACGTGAGCATCTCCGCTATTCCACATAAGTCTATGGTAAGTTCACTACAACGCTTTTCACTTCATCATGCAATTGATTTTCGCAATAGTTTCCATTACACGGGGCTTGGTAAGCAATGCTTTTTTACCCGTAATGCACTATTGTTCCATTGTACCACTGTTTCATTGTACTCCGACATGGAGTGTTTGAATGACAACTTTCCAGCAGTATGGGGATTGTGGGAGCATCAAGCGAATAATTCATTACATTTTGGACGAATTACTAAATTAAACCTAGGTGTCTGTGACATGCAACTTTTTCGGTTAGTGAAAATATCAGAAACTATAGTAACAATGTTAACCCGCTAGAGCTAACACTACACCAAATTCGCACGGACCATGTGTTATCGGTACTTTTCATTTACACTACGCGATTGCAAGTGCTGGTTAATTAATTGACTTGTGACTTGCGTAAGCCGGAGTGATTCAGTCTCTTCTCACGAACTTTTGCCCTGGGATTCCGTACACACTAATTACATAAGCACACTGTACTCGTTGAACGGGATTTCGTAAACATCAAAACCAACTGATGTGTTTGAGTCCAAGTAGTACGGATTCACATTTTTTTCACGAAATGGCTCATACTTTCTCACCGCCAGTTTTTCTGATAAGATACTCCGTCAGGAAAGTCAAGATTCATGTTTAATGCTCTGCGTTAGCTGCACATCCTCAGTTCTTGTCCACGATGGTTGTCCGTGCATGTTCCAGGTTACATCTATATGGGTTACGCTCAGTTCCAAAACAAAAAGCTGGGGTGTAGTCTTCCACCCCAAGTAGTACTGCAGATGCCATTTTGGCTAACACCATTGAGGGTCATTTAGTCGGTCATGCATGAGGGCCTCGTATTCCGCATCCACACATCGAGCATGTGCGGAGTGTGTGATAGTTTTTGCGTGTCGCGCCACTGTGGTCCACGATGAAGATATCCACTGGCTCTATGGTTCTATTGCATCAATAACCAAGTTGCAAACGTGTTGATAGCCCCATGTGCACCTGAAAGGACGCCAGCTAGGGCCATCAGCTTTTGCCCTTGTACCCATGGATGTCTGCATTCCGTGGACGCATATAAGAATGTCGTTGTGCATAGTGCAATTTTGATGTCTGAATTAAGCTAGAGAGATTAAGCCACATGTGAACTAATGACGAGACAGATGCGGCACACGGCATTCTCTGCATACGTCTACGTCCACGCACTGCGACCCTTATGTAACAGTGCATGTAGTGGCCATAGTGTGTGTTACACAACGATCACACATTGAGTTTAAGAGCAACGGAAGCTATGTGCATCCTAAGTTAAACTTCGTACCCTTTGTGCTGCAGAGCCACAATAACTGTGGGGCAGTGCACTAGTTTGAAGCTGTTTGAATATCATGGATAAAAGTTAGTTCGCGGTGGCTACTGTATGGGCAATTGTGGAAACTACCTATGTTGCATAGGCGGCTTATGCTCCAATGAAGGCTACGCCAACAGCAAACATGCAGCTAGTGGACGACACAAGAAGCTTCGGCTACATGGATGCAGTATATCCGCTGCAATGAGCACAGTTGTCCTCACAGCCCTTTTGAGATGCTTTACACCACTCAGCGAACAGATATTTCGCTTCAGAAAATGGCTAAGTCATGAACGCGTAAAGAGCTCTCTGCATATCTCACCACAATCAGTTTATTAAAAATATGTCCAATCTTCTGAATTATACCATTTCGAACCACCTACAATTGTTAGCTGGACCTTTATGTCAGGAACACGCATTATTGTTTTCTCGCACGGTAGTCTTATTTGTAATGTCCATTGCTTGTAGTAGCTTAATAGTACCCTACTGAAGTGCTCACAACAGCATGGCCTGTCAATTATCGCTACACTGTCGTTGGTGTGTGGCTGCTACGATTAGTCATGATAAACTATAGTTGCCCGGCAACGCTAAAGCGGAAGAAAAATGCGCAAATTTCCAACGAAACCACTTGAGACTAAATGTTAAGTTTTATCCCTGAATGCCTACACAATGGTTTCGGAATACACATAATTGAACATAACAGTTCAAATCCTAAACAGTTATGTTAACGAAACATAAGTGAGTCACACGTCATTGAAATGCAGTGCACGGGTGGAATACCTCCTCACAGAGAACAAGGAGCAAGACAGTTGGCAGCTTAAACGGTGCGGTTCCTCATGGTATATGCGGTCCAAATCCCTGTGCCTGTTTGCATTATCGCAGATGAGGAGGCAATTGTCGGCAAACTTCCAGCCATTGGCATCCAGCATTCAACGCAGCAACTCCGCCCACTTTTCCTTGCTGAACTTCCTCTCATAATGCTATACGCTAAAAGACCGCCTTTCGTCATTGCTCCAATAAGACGAATGTTATGACCTCGATTATCAGCCACTTTACACGGAGCACGAGTTCTACTTGTTGAACGCCCTCTGGTACGCCCTCTGGTTCGTATCTGTAATTTCCGGTGTATCACATATCTGGTCGTACCACCGTGCTGTGCGATCCGACTAA
Organism: Dicrocoelium dendriticum; assembly: GCA_944474145.2. Taxonomy (NCBI): domain Eukaryota; kingdom Metazoa; phylum Platyhelminthes; class Trematoda; order Plagiorchiida; family Dicrocoeliidae; genus Dicrocoelium; species Dicrocoelium dendriticum. The sequence continues at coordinate 43,171,015 of OX104067.1, read as the reverse complement.
TGCTGAGATCTGGACTTTTTGGCTCTTCACTGACTACGGTTCAAGCTGAACAGTCGTCCGTGGTGATGCGAAGCGGTCCGGTTCACTTCATGTCACAAACTCCCAGTTTGCTCGAACTTCTTCACTAGTTTAAGCACCTACCGGGCGGTGACGGGATGCATTCCTGCGTTCATTGCATTGTAATTTCTTGAAGCTGATGCGGCGTTTAAACCACGTTCACCATTCAGACGATTAACTGGCGCGCGCTGATTAACAGGAATGTTACGTGTTCCCGACTGTATTGTCTGCTCATGCTCCATTACCTGTCATAAATTAACATGGGCAAGCGTTACAATGTCTTACCTCGTCCTCAGCTGAGCTGCCATCACATGCATACATACACGCCGTAGTTCTCGTTGCCTAGGTTGACTTCGCTGCGTAGCCAGCAAGACACACACAGCCAACCATCGATCGCTTCAACGCATACGGTTGCCCACGAAATTCGGCACCCAGTGCGAAGTTAGCTGACAGCTAACAAAAGTCGCTGGATGACCAAAACAGCCTAATGCCGGTGCGTATTAATATGTTTCGCTTTCTTGCAGCTGAGGCATGCACTAAATCACTCGTCTGCCGAGAATTTCATACGTCCATTCGCTCGCAAGTTGATTTCTTCATCTAAACACAAGGTATCCATTAGTGGCCAAACGTCTTAATAATATGGCTACACCAGCCACTGATACATCCTTTTCTAGATCCACTATCTCTGATTAGCAGCAGCTAGTCGCCCTAGCCTCAATTCAACATTGCGGATACCCGGAGCTTTCTAGGATTCGCTCCTTCCTTACAATGTTCATTCTCTTGGGTCGTTTGCATCACAGCCCAGCTGGTTTGTTGACCTATTATGTGCCACCGTAGGATCCACTAGTAACCAAAGGCTTAATTCGAACTCTATGACTGGCTACTCATCACTTTCCTAGCGCGCCGTTATGCGACGTTTGTCTTACTCGCGTGAAATTGTCTTTTTGGCAGCAGCTAGTCATTGCTGGCTCCATGCAGCTTGCAAGGATCCACCCCTTGACTCTCCAGCCTTTATTTTCCTCTGACGTCTGTGTTTCTAATGGTCGCCCGTCTGTTTCTTTATTCACTGAAACTGTAGGTTTCCCGTATTAGTCAAACGTCTTAATGATATGGCTACACCAGCCACTGATACCTCTTTTTCTAGAGCCACTACTTCTGCTTAGCAGAAGCTAGTCGCCGTAGGCTCTATTCAAGTTTGCGGATATCCAGACCTCTCTAAGATTCGCTCCTTTCTTACACTGTATATTCTCATGGATTGTTTGCGTCACTGCTCAGTTGGTTTGTTGATATATTATGTGCCACCGTATGATCCACTAGTAACTGAAGCCTTAATCCGAAATCTACAGGTAGCCTCTCATCACTTTCCTAGCTCGCCGTTTTCCGTCGTTTGTCTTACCCCCGTCATCGCTTCTCCTTGCCAGTAGCTAGTCATTGTTGGTTCCATACAGCTTGCAAGGAGTCACTTCTTGACACTCCAGGCTTTATTTTCTGCTGACGTCTGTCTCTAAAAGCTTCGTTTGCATGTTGATTACTTCATCGGAACTGTAGGTATCCAGTAGTGGTCAAACGTCTTAATGCTATGGCTACACCAGCTACTGATAACTCCGTTTCTATAGCCACTATATCTGCTTAGCAGCAGCTAGTCGTCATAGCTTCCATTAACTTTGCGGCTACGCGGAGCTCTCTAGGAGTCGCACCTTCCTTACAATGTTTATTCTCTTGGATTGTTTGCGTCCCAGCTCAGCTGGTTTGTTGACCTATTCTGTGCCACCATATGATTCACTAGTAATTAAAGCCTTAGTCTAAAATCTACTGCTGGCCAATCATCTCTCTCCTAGAGCGCCGTTATCCGTCGTTCGTCTTACACGCGTCTACTCTTCTTGACAGCAGCTAGTCATTGTTAGCCCCATGTAAGGATGGAGTCACTTCTTTACTCTCCTACTGTTTTTCTGGAAGTATTTTATCTCTAATCGCTTGCTCGCTCGTTCATTTAACTATTGAGACTGTTGGGATCCAGCATGTGGTCAAACGTCTAAATTATATGGCTAAACCAGCCACTGATACATCCTTGCCTATAGCCACTATCTCTGATCAGCAGCAGCTGGTCGCTGTAGGCTCTATTCAACTTTGCGAATACGCGTAGCTCGCTAAGTGTCAGTCCTTCTGTAGAATCTTTATTCTGTTGGTATAGTTTTTCCATAGCTCAGCTGGTTTGCTGTCCTATCCTTTGTCAATGAATTTATTTAATAGCAACTAGAATGATTAACCCAACAGGCACTTTTGGCCACTGAAACCCGGTCCACTATCGCTTTCTTTTGATCGTCTTAACTTCAACACTGCGTCTTGCTTTCATGTCCATTTAATCTTAGCCTGCTTCCAGTACGCTCAGCTTCCTATGTTCATGTTCCCATGGACGTTATAGTTATTGTGTCTTAGGTAATCCTTATCCCGTGGAGCATATACAAATACGGCCACATCGTCACTGTCTTTTGGTTTCCGATAACAACTAATCGTGACCACACCCCACCTTCTAGTCTCAGGTAGAATTCGAACATCGTTAGCCTAAACCTCAAGAATTTCTTACCGGAATCCTACTTTTCAACTTTTTGCACATGAAAGTATTTTACCCATTATGCCACGCCTTCTGCGTAATTAAAAACATCTTTAGCGTAATATCTGTTACACATTGAACACTAGTTGTCTCAAGTAAATGTCTTAAAGTAGAATTTTGATCCAATGCTAGGTACATTGACTGTCCTTTTCGGCTTTTTCTCGGCCTGTTCCTCTCTCCCTTTTCTCTGAGGTCGTGAACATCGGAGATTCAGGGTTGAACTGAGGAACTGCCTCCGTCTGAGATGGGACGAAATAACCAACAAGAACTTACCTGGACCATGGCCCCACTTCCACTCTAACCATCTGCACCCAACCACCGATGTCCAGTGAGGGTATTTGGACACGAATTCTTCGCTCCCCGGCAAATTTACATAACCAGAGAAGAGTTCACGTGGTTCTGCAAAGGATAAACACATCATATTCAAAAAGAATGTTTAGTATCCGACCTACCAATGGACAGGACCCAGGAACGCAATAGGCAACCAGGTATGGCAGCCAGCAGAAAAATGGGACGCAACCTGACTGCGAATAACTGAGCAAACAAACGTTCAACAAGACACATAGCCATTTACAATTTGCCATTCAATGGATTGGCGGCAGTGTTCTAGGACGTGGTGGGTTTTCGCCTGGCAAACGTTCTCCCTATAAAAATGCCACAAATATCCGTTTAAGAGCACTGCAACGTGGCGTATGTGACTCGCCACTGAATAAAGTCACAGCCCATAACTTCACACTGGCAGGTCAACTAGCGTCACAATTCTAGATAGGATCGTTAAACTGAAACTTCTACATCTGCATATACTGTCGTCTTTTTACTTCCTACGATAAGTTTACCTTTGCCTTACTTGTGCACGAACTCACTCTATTGGCTTATATCTCTTGAGCGTGCTCTTCCATTACCTTCCAATGGATCATTCAGGACTCTCAATCTATTATTAGCTGAGGTCCCGTATCTCATGACAGCCAAAGTATTGTTTCGCGTTTTCACCATTGTACAGTTCCAATCATGGAAATATATACGATTTTCTACTGTCACTGTTACAGTTACCATAAACTGTTTGTACAGTTTTGCATATCTGATCATGTCTCCGTGGGCCTGTCTCGCATAGTCGAGAATAAAATATTTAGTTATTTAGTTATTTATAACGGGAGACCAAACCTGGCTCCTCCGTTTTAGACTGGTGCAACACAGAGGGTAAATTGTACCACCTCAGTATTTAAGCGATCTGGCGTGGAGCTGTACCGAGGCGCGACTTCCATGCGGGATAAGTTAAGAACGACACAAAACAGATGGCGGAGTAATAATAAGCAACTTTACAAATTAGCAAGGCAAATTGCGGTTATGCTCATGATTCTTTCTACGGGGAGCTAACTTAATGTCCGCGGTGAAACAACGGGAGTTAAATCTATGTTCACCTTAACGAAGCCGAAGCACAGAGGAGCAGTGATGACTCATATTTGGTGAGTGCTGTGCAACGCCACCTATATTAACTGCATGCTTTCCGTGTCTGAATGTAAACTGGAGCCGGTCCGATCGTCTCTTGCCCGACTTGAGAGAGATTAAACTGATATGTAAAAGTCTTTGGCAGTCTGTCGTGTGCCACTATATATTTCCCCCTGGTCGTTCCTTATGAATGCTAGCATATTTCGATCAATGCATTATTGCCTGAAATGTTTCCGGTGAACAAGCATAATGATTTTAATGCCACGTCGTGTTGCCGCTGATCCGGAATCAACCTTGTTGCCTGAATCTCAGTGTGTTTGGCTGAAATCGGCAGCAATACTGGAGTGCGTATAGAGACACTTGAGACGGGACCTCATATTGCAACCCGTAATAAATCACGGTTTTACACGGGAAGAACTAATGGGATCCATCTGTCAAATGAGAACGTAGAGAGACACGGGCAGATGTTAGCGTGACTTGTAATTTGGGCAAACCCCAGTTAGACGTCGAGTCAGCAAATAATGGTGTCACGCCAGTAAAAATGCCCTCAGTCGGCCAAGCTAAAATATGGAACGTAAAAACTTTTCTAAATGTATTCCATTTAGTTATTCTTCAATAGATATTAGTTGGCATACCAAAGCTCTCTGGTTCGAGTCGCAGTATTGCAGTGTTGTGAGCGTGTATTTGTTCACAAATATAAAAATATATACATAGATTATATATATATATATATGGTTAGAGACATCCAGTTTCGGATTTTGCTGTCACTGTGGCCATCACTGGAGCAACCACATGATGTATGAGCCTACAGAGGGATCGCAGGTAGCTTGCGCTGCACCACACACAGCTCCATCTACACACCTCATATCCAGTGTAAACCCGAAGGAATAAGACCGGATGCATGTGGATGGGAGCCACGTTGCATCAACGGAGCCGGCCCAAACTCCTTCACATGCAAAATGAAGTACGTTGTATTTGGGAATCACTCGCGCAAAATGCGCTTGCAGGACAATAGCCCGCTTCACATTGAGTGTATGGAACCACCTTTCGAGCCTCACACGGCTACAAGGACCATGCACTAAGTCCCCTCCAGCACTGGCCTTACTGCCTCCTAGAGCCAGTATGGGCGAAGGAGTGGCAAACATTAAGGTAGGCACCCTTGTCAAGATTTACATCAACCGCAGCCACAACAGGAATGTCGAGCAAAAGCGATTCACTTAAGAAGACAAAATCAAATATAAGAAACCGAAACAGGAATATATCCATGTTGACATAACTCGTCAATAAATGAGCTGCTTTAACAAATATATTACAAAAATTCTGCAAAAGGTTCAAGCCATCGGCATAATCATTATAAGAAATGACACAAACTCGAAAATGTTATCGAATTTATCTAAAGCAGTTTATGGGCGTGTGCAAATTTAAGGAAAGTAGTTTGGGTTGACATTAAAATGAGATGCAAATGGGTCAGGACAATATACCAAACCCATCACTTGAAATAAAAGACCCAGCATGCAAGCACGCGGTTAGTAAAGCGAATGCAGCGTACCTACAAATGCTGCGCGGAGTTTCACTACGTTCTCTGCAGGAGTCGTTGTATCGTTGGTTTTTTAACCCCCCCCCCAAGTGGCCCGGCTCTTGGTGCACTAGGCCAGCTTTGCTCAGCCACTCGTTTTTGCATGTGCTGCGGCACTATGTGCTTGATGTCAGTGGAGTACAACCCATCAGCGCCTGCCGCTTTCGCACTTGCCGTTTCTTCTCTGCACGCACGAAGTCTTTCTCTCGCACCTCGGTAACCGCCTTCGTGAATAGATGGTGCCACGAACGCAAATCAACCAATATCTATTCTCATAACCTGCAATCAAGCTTGAAACGTGAAAGGCATACTTGGTTATATCCTGGTAACGAAGCTTCCGTTTCACCACATGCCGCTTCCAAACAACCAGTTGAGCATATCATAGATGCTTCCCTTCGTATAGAAGAACGGACAGCAGCGTGGATTTGTACAACGTCAGCTTCGTGCCAACGGTAAGCTATTGGTTATTCCACAATCGGTACTTGAGCTTCGCGAAGGTCACCGCTGCCTTAGTCACGCGGATACGCAGCTTACTGTATAGCTGTTGGTACGTCGACATCACACTGTCAAGGTTTGAGAAGCGGAAGGTGGTTTCCACCAATTCATCACCAATGCTGATTCTCGAAGCCATTGCAGATTAAACCTCAGATAAATCTGAAGAGATAAACATGTTGCTTGCGTTAATGGTGAGCCCGAATTCGGCCACAAGAGCCAAAAGCGAAACTTCCGCTTACTTTGACAACAAGACACATGATGTTGCTGATGAAGAGCAAATTGTTGTATGTGCGTCAGCAGACAATGCACATTTTAGTCACTTGTCCTTAGGGCTGTAAAGTAACCGACCACTTTTGCGCAAACAACATTGAAGCTCATTTTCGCCCACTCACTCGCCTGGTGTAAAATGTCACTAGTCGCGTATTCCCAGGGCTATTTTGTCCAGGCGTAAGTTGGGTCTCAAAGGCACAGGGGATTGAAAGTCAAAGCAGATAATTCGTAGACTGCTGCACAGTTTCATCACAATCACCTAGTAAGAGACGTAGATGTAGGATGCGCCTGATTTTTACATCGAAGCAAACTGCACGATGTTGTTACAGCTAGCGATAGCGGTGTGAGCCTGAGGTATGCGCATGGATGAAGAAAATCCCTGCAAAACATGGTTGTATTAAATGTCTTGCCATGAAGGCATTTACCCACGAAGAAATGGGATGTTTTTAAATATAATCTTTTACGTGCTAATATATCGGGGATTAAGCAAATGGCATCATGCAGAACCATTCGACTCTGTGTAGGCGCTATTGCCTGACGAGAAAATGTGCTTCAAAGCACCCACCCATCGCAAACCTGTGGTGTGTTTAAATACAGTCAACAACGGACAGTTACCCATCCGGTAATATTTCGTCAGAAATTATGGTAAACGTTAATTGTGCTTTCCCTATTTTCTCTGGGTTTCCGCGTTGATCATCCTTGCACGACGTTCAGTGGCGTCTAGCCGTCTGCTTTGATGTAAAGATTTAAGCAAACCTGGTATAAGGCCACACACTACCTAGGTCAGTCAACTCTGCCTTTTTTAGTCTATATATCCAGGTCATTATCCACTGCCTTTCCAAACACAAGCAACGACACGCGGTCAATCCTAATTGCTGGTCATACATATTTCTTAGTGGTTAAACTGATTGAGCAAGTTTCCACATGATTTTTATACAAGGCATCAACTAAAATGAGATGCGACCTCTTCACGCCTACTATATTCCCAAAACTACACGATTTTCCCAAGAATGGTGAACTGGCTATTTCTAACAGCTTATATTTTGCAGACTAAAACAACACCAGAATATATAAGAATAACGCTGGTATTCATACAGTTGGTATACTAATTCTTTAATAGTGTACAAACTAGCTAAGTAAACCATAAACTCTTTAATTCTTTGTGACACGCTGAGACTTTCTTCTCATTTAAGCTCCGTTACTTAAGCAGGTGACTCTGACCCCGCTCTCACTAAAACAACAAGTAGCCGCTTGTTCTTAAGAGCACCTTCAGGCTCCTTTAGTTACAATTCGGAGGTCCGTCATCGCATTTGCTTTCTTTACGAAGCTTCATTATAATCTAGGTCCCTTGGTTTGGTTAAGTGTTTAAGAGTCAGGCGCAAGGAGTAGAAGTCTCTCAGAGCAGTAAGATTCATACGTGAAAACGTGCTCTAAATGCGTGTGACAGCGCACCTTGTAGCAACGCCAAAGCAAATTTCATTAAACCCGTCGCTGTTGGTAACAAGCACTTGCAATGGCCACCCAGCGCACTTTCGTTTGATGTAAATTCCTCTCAAAACCAAACATGCTATCAAGCCACTGTTTGTCATGGCGCTGACAAGATGTATATGTGGTTCCCGGCTGTTTGCTATCTTGCTCATCACTCGACTGCCACGTCATGAGCAGCCACTTGTGCCAGCTCAAAATAGATTAAATATTTTCTCATCAAAACATATTCCTTGCCTTTCTTCCAACTTGTAATTCTTGAGCAGCTCTACGAACGACCTGCGGAATTGTGTGCAGCTTTTTCGTTCTTATAAGTTTACTAACTAAATAACTTGAGACATTGTTGGTGCATACTGACATTTCGTACTAATTATTCTGCCACAAAAGCAAGAGCACGTTGGTAAGTGTACGCACCTTTTTCCACCTCAGTCATCGCACAAATATATAATATCATCCTAAGTGATGGAATCCACATATTTGGAAAGAGAATCACATGAATATGTGGTGATTTTGTAGACCCCCCTGAAGAATTTAGGGGCTGTTTCATCCCAACTGTACCCATGAGACTCAACTTGCGCAAAAATCGTGCGTCTGAGGCCCCATTGGCTGAAGGTGCATGGCGCTATGCGCAGCTGCTTACCCTCGTTTTTAAGCGTCACACGCCTGACTCAAGTCAGTCGAGTAAAGACGCAACTTGTTTGCCCCATTAGAGCAACTGCTTTGCTGTTCAGCCTAAATCTCTTGCCCAACAAACTTAATTGCGATATGATGTAGTGGTGTTTCGCCTCTATAATCCAGTCACAGATCGCAGGCCGCACTATTTACGTCAGTTGCTGTGTAGAAACTACCGGTTGCAACGGAGTCGGAGGTGATCAGCGGACGCCGTATGACGGCTGTAGTGGATAACAACTGAACGCATCGGACGTTGCAGTTGAATCAAATTTAGCACCGGTTGCATTATGCAGCCACTATATTAATGACTGTGCGGTTATTGAACAATCGTTATTATTGTTCTTTACATAAGGCTGCCATTATTTTCGTTTTCAAGAAATAAACTAAAGTTTTTGTGCTATTTTTAAAACTTAATCACCAAGATCTTTAGGTGTGAGGTATAGTGAAGCCGCAGTGATATTGAACACAAACCTTATGGTTCTGAGTAAATTGCCATACAAGAGCCTGCTGAGGGTTATCACGATTGAGAAGAAAATAATTTGGTGGATACTGTCCGGTCGAATTAAAACACAGAAATAATGCGACCGCAGATTGGATGCGCACAAGCGACTAACAGAAAACAATTTTAACAAGATTTTCACTACCCCAAGTGCTCATTTATCATCTTATGACGGATTCCACCTCATCAACATTGTCATCATCAGTACATCAGCCATTTGAACTGCTGCTTCGCTGCCATTAAACCATGAGGAACTTTGAAATAAAGAATAAGAGGAAGAGGAGTGGGACTTAGCTGTAAACCTTAATGCCCTAAGCAAACATTCCGGGTCAAGGCGCCTACACCTTGCGTAGACAACAAACCGTTACAAACAGCTGGCTATTGTGCAAAGATAAGGCGGCATCGGCGAGACGGCATCCTTGCGGCACTCACTGCGAGGCGTCACAAGCAGCCATTACCAAGCAGATAACTCAACATCAACCACACTTTAAACGGGCAATCCGATTAACAGACGGAGGCAGACGCGCTACTGGTGCCGGTTACGAGCCAAGTCCTGTAAAGTCTCGAGCCACACACAAAGCGAGTCACCTTGACCCCAGCCCGAAAGGCGAGACGGACCAACGGCACCCATTTTGGTGGTCTATACAGCCACGTCCTGGGCAGAAACCAGCCTGCTCTTCTCTAATCCAAGATTCCCATTCTGCAATGAGGCGACGAACGATAATCGCGGCTATTAGTTTTGTCATAACGGGCATTAGGCTAATACCCCTGGGGTTGGAACCGTCAGTGCGACTGCGCTGCTTGAATATTGCCTCCATACTCGATTCACTTCAATTAGCCAGGACACTATCTTCCTTCTAGATGCCTTCAAAAATGGGGGTACGTGCTTTGCAGAGGACCTCACCTCCATCGTTAAGTAGTGCAGGTGGGAGCGAATCCGGGCTAGCGGCACGAAAAGGATTGAGGGATATAATTGCATTTCGGACCTCGGCCTCCGATGGAGCCTGTAAACTAACCTTCCATGGCTCGTCCTGCATTACCTGAGTAGGAAGAGATTGGGGAGCAGGAGACCAGCTGAACTGATATTGAAACTGTTATGCCCAACGGACCATACGGCGTTCCTTCTTGTGTATCAACGCACCCGCGCTGTCTTGGATTGTCTCACTGACTCCTGGTTTTCTGGGACAAGTGGTGCGAATTAGCTGGAAGAGCTTGCGGTAAGTGCCTACTGCCCTTACCTCATCCATTTCTTGAGCCCGACTGGTCCATAAAGCTTCTTTGTTAGCATGTATGCTCTGCTTTAGTTCACGCGTGAGAGTCCGTCTGGTCACATTTTGCTCAGAACCAGCCGGGAGGTGTCATTTGGATTCCAACAGATTCACCGACCACTCGAACACCCAGTGACTGGTGTGGTGACGATGTATAGTGCCACAAGCCGATGCTCCTGCGTCGTGCATGGCGGCCGAGCTCCTATTCCATTGAAGCTCAGTGTCATTAAGACAAGGCTACGAAAGTCCGGTTCGCGGTGTATCTTGTTAGGCAAGCCTGACCGATGGCTGAGCCAATTTCTTAGTTACTCATCAAAGGAGACGCTTGGTGCGCCTCGCGGTAGTTTATAGAGAAACGACAGTGACCAAGGCATGATCAGAGTCGACACAGGTACTGAAGAACGAGTGATAATTCAAGATGCAACCACGCGATCTGTAACTTATGGCTATGCGGTTATTTAGGGTCCATTGCTGGCCAGGTACTGGGGGACGCCAAGTGGCACTTTGGCTCCCACAGTATCTAAAAGCAGTTCTACCAAGAAACAACTGGTGCTCCACACACTCGCAGCAGATGCTCACCGTTGTCAGCCCGTTCGGAGTTTAGTCCACAATTACCACCCAGCTGAGCTTCCGAAAAGCTCAGATGCAATACTTGTGCATCCATATTCCTTGCAAGTACCATAATATCTGAACTAGTAGCACTGCGTTGTAAGGCGTTCACTTCGTGATAGAATGTGTCCTTGACAGCATTAGAACTGCAGCCAGTGGGAGCATAAACGGAAATCACAAACAAACGGCTTTTTGTATTACTTCGTTAATCCATCTTAGCTGATGTCGTCAACCGCGCTGCACATGCACGGCTGTTCACCAGAGTCCAATCAACCAACGATGGCTCAGCTTAGGAGCTGAGAATGATACCTACACCTGCTTGACCAGTGAGTGCTGCAGAGGCGTCTCCGGATGTGTACAACCAATAACGAGAGGACAAGCTGGCTGCAGTTAATTCAACAACCCCGTTAGGGGCATTGGTCCTAATTTCGGACACTCAACACATATCAATACCAAGTGGGTCCAAGTTGCGTGCGAGTGCAGCCTGTTGACTTATTAGTCTTAGAGTGCGAAAGTTGACTGTCGTCATGGAAAGGGAATAGCGTGGCCTTATAAGGGGCTTTAGCCGATAGGCGTCCGATAGGTGCGGTGGGATGGTGGCTGCAGATGCTTCTACTCGAAAGGCACTTCGGTTGCTTTCAATTAAGCTGGGAATTATAGAAGGAAGGTTAGCACTGGGGTCGGGATGGGAATAAGAGAAAAGGTGGAAAAGAAAGAAGGGAGGCGCCAGCAGTAGCATGTTTTCGCTTATCCGCCCTGCTGTATGCAAAAGATAAGGCGACCCTTGATAATCTGCGCCAGGGTCGATGCAGGATGAAGTTTAGTTTTGAAGAAAATGGCATGGTTGTATGTGGGCTGAGATACTGCCACGGAACCCAGACCTAGACAGGTGGACAATTAGGATCCTCCTCCAATGCCTTTAGCTCGAAAGCCTATTCGCAAGGCAGCGGTGAGGTGGCATTGGTTTAGTTTTACAGTATTAAACGCCATCCCATTTCAAATCCCAACTTGTAACACCAGGAGACTGAGTTTGTCTGACCTCTCACCATTGATAAACCTAGTAGGATTTTATCTAAATGTACCCGGACGCATCAACCAGTATAGCGCGATGGGTGGATAAGGTGCATAAACCGTCGCACTACGTTAATGTGCAGTCTCGTTGCGACGGATTCCATCTATAATCTAATATATGAGAAGAGTTCGATCAAAGCTAGCCGGTTTTGAATTTGAGAAATTAGTTAGCTTAAAAATGAAGAACTTGCTGTTTAATACGCGGCTATTGCGAATTATCAACGATATCTATATCTAGTTATGAGCTTTAATATTTTTCAAATCACACGGATGCATTTAATTATATTAAACAGTGCTAGTTTGCTAAAGACTAGTAAACGTTATTCCCTGCATATTTGCAATGGTTGATTTGTTTTCAGCATAACCAGGCCATCTTTGACAATCCTCCACACGCTATTGCATGCGCTGTGTTCATACATGTTCTAGAAAGAACATGCTTCACTTTATGCGCGCCGTGTATGAAGGTGGCTAGAGATTAATTAGTATTAGCACGTCATCTGTCGTAGCTTAGTCACCAAGCTCTACGTTGGCTGAGAGAGATGAGGTTTTCATTGTTTGCGCACGAACTCCTTTCTGGCTTTACATTCGAATCACATTATTTTGCTTCCTGCCCTTTGTCTATCGTACAGCGATGTCGCTCAGCATCTCATCAAGACAATGTATCCTGCGCCTACGTCCTTACTGCTAGTATTCAGCATGTTGGGAGCTTAGTTGTTATTAACCCCCTTATTGTGATTCGACAGAGCTCCCAGCCTTGTGTGTGCCCCACACACACAAAGCTACTAGCTTAATATCAGTACGTGCACCAATGCGTGTTGCCTCAATTATTTCGTCCTTTCGTGCATATGCTGCTTAGTCCAACAATGCGAACATCCGATCGTCTAATGTTTCAACTTCTCATCCAGATTATCCTGCAGCTTATCATTCGTCAAACAATATTCATGTAAACGGAATAGACACAGCTGTCATATGAAAAGACACGTAAATGGATAGTGGCGCGAATAGATTATTTTGTACAATTTTCTTCTGTTCATTCTGTTGATTAAGATGACAAATTCCTGTACGAAGCTGCATTATATAAACCCGAACTCCGTACTTGTTTTCTAATACTAAATACAAGGGTTGCGACATACTGCCTTTTTCATGCACTTAACCTATCACCAGGTGGTTAATTACTTTAGCTGACATGTTTTTGGAGAGTATCTATGCTGTGTTGCCGCTGTCTCAAACTCATATAACAAAGCAATGAAGTCAAATAAATGTGATACACAGTGAGACACGTTATGTGAACTATTATAATAACAGTAGCCACCAAGGTTGAAAGGCAGAGTTCACTAGATTCGGACTGCAATGGGTTAGACTGGAACGAAAAGCAACAAAAATGGTAACATTTGAGCACAACTTTGCGTGGAGCGGCTGATGCAGGCAAGTTTCCAAGCATGGAAAGGGGAGATTTGGTTCATTTCTCTTAAAATAGCAATCGTGCGTGAAGACAAACCAAGAAAGTCCGCATTTCACTAGTGTCCTCTGCCAAAACACACTAGGCATTTTCCTTTCCCTATGTGTCCAAATTAATCCATCCTGTAATGTAAATTAGAGTTGATACACATAGCAATGTTAGCGCAAATTATGCAGGTAAACTGCAAAAAATATCGCTGGACATGTTTTCTTTGCACCTTTGGATACTGATACCCCAGTTGAAAGTTAAAACTTGTTTACAAACTGACATTTACAGTACCTACGCACAAATAACTTTTGTGGTAGGGTTCACCTTGACATTCCCCGTGTGTTTTGTCATTATTTGTCATAACTGGAGTTAATATACTTGTTTAATAACGGTCAATATATATATATGATTTAAGGGCATTCACTTATTTTTATTTTTCATATTCGATCATAAGCATCCAATAGACACGTTGATTTGTTAAATTGTGTAATTTGCAAGGCAGACTTCGGACGAGAAAATGCGCACTTCTGGAAGAGTTTCTGTACAATTTTTTCCAAAATGTTTAACTGAGCACATTTAGATCCTCTTCCAGGTAGAATAACGCATGTCATATGTTACAATGAAGCCGGGTATCTTCTTGACATTGTTCGTTTTCTATGTCTTAAAAATTTTGGGCCATGCTTACATTGTAAACAAATGAGTTTGCGATTTCTTCACTAACGTCATCCAAAGGTTAATAATTAGGTCACATTCACACTAGATTTCAATTCATAGATGCAGATAGCAACCATCATAGTGCAATTTATCCATTACCTACATACATGACCTAGAAAGCCGGTAACATATCAAAATTCCAGCTAGTGTGGTCTTTCTATTTTAAAGCTTGTGTAATTGCACATAACTACCCAGTGTAAAATACTTACTAATTTATATAAATTAAAGACGGCAAACACAAAATTATGCATTGCTGCAGAATATCTTCTAATGAAATAATGTAGATTTGATATAACAATTACCCATGTTTGCCAGTACTGCTTGAGTAGCATTTTTGCAACAACAATACCTACCATATATATTTGAATATCACGGTAATAGTTTTCTTTCATTTAGACAAAAGCTAATGACTTCTTCCGCCTAATGAACGGCATCACCCGATGTGCTTCAGCTCTTTCTGTCCATCAAGTAGACATCACCGTCTGATGCGGCTTTCGTTTGACGGATACGTCACGTAAGTGACTGGTGAGCTATGAAGATATTTTGCGTCACAACACAGAAAAATGATCCTATTTGGTATGTACACTATCTCATGCTCTGCGCATTAGCACCGATGCTACGTTTTAGAAATTTTAAAGCTTGAGTAAAGAGAACACATTCTTTTGCGCAGCTATGGATGTGCAAACGTGGCGTTTATTAAGAGCGGAAATCGAATTATTCATGTGTAATCTGGTACCAAATTCTTTGACATGGATAAATAATTTTCTAGGAATATTGAATGTTCTGATAATTTACTGGGATAGGTGCGATATGAATAAACTAAAATAACGTGCATTTGCTTCAAGCATTTTATTCGGTAATTTGACAGTTTAGGCGTTGTTAAATCATCGTTAATTTAAAAATGGCATAACATGTTAATGACTGCTGCTAGAGGCATGAGTGTACTATTAGCATTAAAACTAGTTTGAGCGTCAGGAAATACTTCCAGTTTATCTGATCAGCGGTCAGATACACAAGTTTTATAAATATTCGATGAACAATGTCGGAAAATAAAATTCAGGTATTCAATCACTGATTCAGTTAGGAATGCATGCGAAACTGCGGCAATTTTGTTGACTTTGCAATTATCTCATTTTAAATGAACTCGGAAACGTTCCAGATTAATTTGTATTACGCTTCATTTGGGAATGAACTTGTGAGGAAGCACTTGTTTTCTACCTTAGGTAGTGAGATATCTTAATTATATTTAAAATAACCCGAAGAAGTGTACTTTAAGAATGAAAACCTAGCAGCTGCGTCTCAAAGCAACATTACTTAAAATGCTGATGGATTATTTTATGATAAAACACATGAATATTAACTCAGAAGAAATTCTGAAAGAATGTTGGAATCAGCAAGACGAGATTTTCCGGTGAAATTGCATCTAAAATCCCCCGGAAAGTTTCCACGATATTTCTTGTAAGCGGTGTTTTTCCAGGAACTTTTAGAATTTCCACACAGACTTTGCTTCGACCACTTACAGCAGTATATCAATCCATGTAGCAAATGCTCTGCGTTTGAAGTAGAGCTAGTGTGTGAGCCCTTTATATCCGGCACTAATAGTTCGTACGGATGCCCTCGTGTGCTACTTGGTGTGCATATACGGAGCAGCGGACTCAACATGGATCCACCACAAATATGGAACATCGGGTGCGTCATGTTGAGACTAACCCTAACTCAACGAAAAGACGGATTGTAAAATCTTGCAAAAGCCTGTTGCACCGGTCTTCGTTCAGCACACCGCGTACAGGGGAGATGGGCCTAATGGCCACATGTTTTACCCGTTCAGAATGCTGCCGAATCAGTCACATCGGGCGCACTGACTAATCTCTACGCCTTCAAGTGATCTACAAACAACCTACAAGGCGAACGGAGAAGCTGGAGCATATCATTTATATGAATCATGAAGAAATTACTTTAGCACAGCTCTTTGGAGCACGCAGATGGTCCATCGATACAAGCCTGTCAGTTGTTGTCGACATAAACGATTCAAGTTCAATCAACGAAGAAGTTTCTTAGATGTTTGCGCAGCAAGCCATCAAGACCGCGAAACTTCAGCCTTTGAATTAGGACCTCATCGCTCACTGGTCAAATGCCTAACTAAAGCCATTGTAGATGACGTGGACAGACTTCTAAAATAGAGCGCTTGCAACCATTTGCACATAATCACGAGCAGATTGGTGATGTGTGAGCGCCCTTTCACGAAACCGTGCTGTGCTAGTGTCAAGATTTTCGACTCAAAAAGTTGTAGAAGAACCTTGTTCACGAACTACTTAATTGTGTTAGTAAAAATTGCTATCAGGCAGTGCGACAAGTAGTTTCCACTTTGCTTCGGTCACAGCATCTCGATATTGCCTTTATGACTGATCATTTCCGGTCCCTCGTTCATGAGCCTGTGGATAGTGACCTGTTGATCAGCTCATACATCGAAGGCGAAATGTTGGCCGATAATGACTTGCAGATCAGTAAATTGACTCTGTTAGACGTGGCAGGGCATCTCCAGTAACGTCTGGTCAGCAAATTGCGTACGTTCTCAGTTCTGCGAGCCAGACTGTCAAATCCGACTATAGGCTACCTCGAAATTGGTACAACCTGCCGGTTGCTTGCAGAAACGGAAGAAAACTACGCGGCTAGGGAGGACGTGCGATAAGTGCTCGAGGTTAAGTCCTGTCTATATGGGCCCTCCAACGCTATTAGATTGCACGCATGCCTCAGATGCCGCTTTGCTTAGGCAAACATATTTTGAGAGCCGTTTATCTGCGGCCGCAAGCTGCTCTTCGAAGTTTCGGCGAACCTTTTGTTGTCGTGCTTTTTAGCGACTTCCCTGTTACTTTTCCCTCGTATTCTTCCTCAAATCCTCAAACCTCATGTTGTTCCATAGTCTGCGTCGTACGTAAGCCAGTTTATTTTAGTACGTGTTGAACCGGTGTAGTTTGTCTTCCCTTATTTTTCTAAAATGAAGAGGTAAATTTCGGGTGTGCAATGATTCAACGATTTTTGAAGAATATTCAGTAGGCGTTAACATATAAATCAGTCAGTAACGACCGGTCCAATTGGCTCGCGGCTCGAGTGAAGCCAATAAAGTTCGCCTTCCAGTAACTGAAGGGCAGTTCCAACGAAGGAGAAAACGAAAGCAACAGCTTCAAGCTTGCTATAATCATCGAGTAGTCAGTCAATCTTATGGGATTATCACCTTAATAACATGCACGCGTTTCTCACAGCTAGTCAGTAGCAGGTCTAAATGCGGTGGTGTAAAGTGCGCAGTTACGCGCGCCGACTAATTAATATGTGTGTGACTCTAGTTTCATATATCGTTTCGCAAACTTCCTCAAGACCTCACATGGCCGGGGAGAAGTTCAAGTTTAGGGGTTAAGTTGAAGTCACAAAATTAGTAGAAAGTGCAAAGGATGCTCGGGGTTGCGTGCATGAGGTGCCAGTACATGTTACAGCGAATCTCAAGAGCCCAGACAAGGAACATCTAGCAATAAAACTAACAAGTTGTGACATCTCCCTGTACGGTCTTGGCCACTTATAGAAATTCCTAAAATGAAATAATAGTAAGTGTAAATATTTCACAAACTTTATAGTTAACCACTCTGATGAATCAGACTGCATTGCACGGGAATGTGAATGCACGCTTATTTCATTTTTCTGAATGATCTACTTGCCAAATTTTGTGCAACTGTAAATCACGGTTCTCAGCTAGCGCACCGATTCAGTGAGAATCCGTGGAAGCATGTCTAAGCTTAATGTCACACATTTTGACTCCTAGTCAGAGTCATCAGTTAGTCATACAGCATTAATCGTTTCGTCTGCGCTGCCTTCAAATTGTTTGTAAGTTAAACGAAACATCTATAAGAAAATTGCACATTATTTTCTTATGATGCAGTGTAATTCAGTGCGTGATAACGAGTGCGCAACTTCAGGTTAAAACATAAACCGGAAGGTGAACTGAAGAGACACGAACGCTTCAAATTACAAAACACGCCCGGAAACAAACTCATTCTACACGAGATATGGCTGTGGCTGTATAGCGTAGATAAGTCCCAATTCGCCGGAACGTACCTTCACCTGACGTCCATCTAGCAAACACCACTCAAGCAAATGGGGTTCGGCACTTCTTTCTTTCAATCATGCGTTGAGCATAATGACCAAATAGCGTTACCACAACTCTGTTGGCATTGACCACATAATCACGAAATAAACTGACTATTTGTAGCAGTATTGGCAAACAAGCTCTGTGTGCTACGCTCTATTACTAATCAGTGGCTTCTTGTCGTCAAATCTACCGACAACGGCACGGTATTAATTGCGACGCAAAGTCCTGTTGATATCTATGTTTCAAATCTATTTAACTTTATTTCAAAATCAATCCCAAAATGTTTGGCAAGTCCAAGTTGGCATTTCTGGTGAAGTTAGGGCTTTGTCAGATTTGCCAGCCAATTATATATATATATATATATACATTGAAAGCAATTGCACTTCCATCAACTTATTAAATATAGTACCCTTTTTTCATATTCTGCTAGTATGAACTCAGTAAAACGTATAATCTCTTTTGTATATATATATATATATTTCATAGCATCACCTTAGCTAACGGATCCGGCTAATCCAATTTCTTTGGCTTCCTTTCCAGACAAGACAAGCTTTATAAGACGTGTAGATACATTCCTAGTTCGTATTGATAAAATACTCGATAGCGCAGGCCCGCAGATTCCAAAGGCTCCAATAAGGTCCCCGTTCTGGATTGATTAATGTTAGCACACTTTATTGAATGTCATAGTATAGAGTGTCAACTAGACAGCGATTACGAATGGATATCGTTTGCTCATCTAATATTTTCGCTAAGTGCAACAACTTGGACCTAAACACTTTTTGCAGTGATGACAATCCCGGATACCGTCTTTCTGTTTCCACTGAAAGTCATTCATGGCAACCAGCTAATACAGCGGGTTCTGCAATTTTGACAGCGGTGGCCCAACTGCGTCTGAATATTCCCGCATAAGGATTTAATATACTTACGTGTTTGAACAGTTGAGCAATGTAAACACTTGGTAGTATCACAATCTGGTCCATACTACCAAGGCACATCCAACATCTACAAGTACAATAGCTGTAAGTGCAATATAGTTTACTCTCTCCTACAGAATACTTAAGCAATCCAGGAAGCGGATTTGCAAAGAAGCGCATAGCTACGGATTATCTGATGGCACTAAATATCACCCTTAGTACAGCCTGATAGAACAACCACTCAGAGCAATCTCCTCTGTTTAGTAAGAGCATAAACGCACACCCAGTTATTTCTTAAAAGTCTAAGGCACGGTGGGATTGAACAGATAACGGTAGGAGTCTGTCAGTTGGAAAATGTTGTCACCTAATGCGCCCAATGCTAATTCATGCTCTCAAACAGTCTTCTCTATTATACTTTGTTAGCTGTTGCGGGAACACTTTTGCTTCCGTTTACAACCAAGTTACATTAGGCTGAGCTCAAACATTCCATCCCACTCTTCGTCTAGTATATTCAAATATCAAGCCAGCTGCAGTTTAAGCATGATGATTTGGATCCGCTCTTACCCCAGTCCAGTCACCATTGCTAAGTAACACACTATTCCTACCCCCAAACGACACTCTTGAACCCACCATGCTTGCATTTACCTACCATGCGTTCCTAGTCCACCCAAAACATTGAGATAATAATGCAATGGACAAGGACGATTCCTCAGAACATGTAAATTTCAATGCAGTTTCATTTTACAGGACCCATAAATTTCCACAGTTACGCAAACTTGCGCGGGTAAGTGGCCTACAATCCATCATAGCTGCTAATACCTGCTTTCCTCTGGTAAGCTTGACTACACTTGCTGATTCCAATGCACCACATTTGTCAACAAATATGAAGGTTGCTTTGGATAGATGCACAACGTATAACCATCAAAACATTTAAACCGGTCGCAACTGGAAAATATTAAATAATCAGCCTCCGGCAGTTAAATTTGCTTCCCTTTACATGCTTCTAGCCGGTATGTACAACATCTCGAAATTATCTAACGTGAGTGTCGCCAATGCTTCTCCTACATCTAGCTAGCATCAGGGTTGCCACAGATAAAGAAAATAATTTGCGGTGAGTTGGTTTTCAAAATTGTTGTTAATCATGTCAACCAAATTCGTTTTCGCACACGAATATTTCCTTGAATTGGAGCGGGGAGTTGGACAAATGGGTTACCAGTACAAACAGGTTAGTCAGTGTAGTGTACTCGATTTTTAAACTGCAGATACTTACGCAAGGCTTGAGATCCTAAACAGACCCTATGAACGCGACTATGAAAAATGACTACTATTCTTGCACACTTAATCGGTTCTACACGGTACTGTGTAATCTACGAAATCAACGAGGACAACTTTAATATTTGGTATGGCATTCAGACTAGGATGTAATCTTCCTCTCCACCAATGTTTATACTGCTGTAGAACATTATTGTTATACGATTATCGTGCTAAATGCCTCCTTGCTCAAATGTCTTAAAGTAGCAATATTTATAAAATGTCTTCGATTACTGTCGTTTGCAAAACCAGAAAACTATCTGCAATATTTAAAATATCAATGCTTTTTTGCTGATGTTACAAACGCACGGAACTACCAACGGTATCAAACATTTGTATTCAATGTGCTGAAATATTCATTAATTTACTGACCACCACAATAGTAAGTGAGGCAAAATGCAGTATTTCAGAACAAATGACTGCTCTCATCTGATAGCCGAAATAGTCAACCTTGATCCTTCTGTACTTTCACACATCAAGTTTTCAGTTGCGAACTTCTCAAGCGGATTTGATAAATTCTTCAACGGTATTCGCCAATAAAATCAGTTAATCAGGCTGTCCTCCGAGTTGGATGATTATGACATTCCACCAAGCACAAGTAAACTTTGGGGGTTAACCTCTTACGGCTAACGATGAACATGCTCATCCTAGCAATAGAATCTAGCCGCTTATCTCACCAATGGCAAGCGTGGTGTATAATAATTTGGTATAATCGTTATTACAAACTACCGAATGACAAATACCGACAAATCCACCAAAATCCTATGATCACCAGGTTGTTTGAAAAACTTTTCCACAATTACACGATGGAATTTGCCCATTAGTTGAGTTTGTTATATAGGTAGCAACGCAGCTTCTTTGACAATCTATCTTGCAACACTTTCCAATTTTATTGCCCGATTTCCACTTTAGAATCTGTGGATTCCGGCTGTGCAGCAGCAGTTTTGTTCTTGAATACACCAAGCATTCCACCCGGAATATTACAAACATAATTTGAAGATCTGATATCATAATACCTGAGTGGTCGCCAACAGACAGTCACTTTAGGTGATTTACTCTACTGGGTGCACAATCACTAGTGTGGTCATCCAAGGGAGCATGCTCGCTTCTCCGTTGTCCTTTCAGTACATCAATTACATCATACGTCCACAAAATATCAAGATTATCTATTGGTTTAAAGGTAATATACTTCACCAAGTGCATTTGCTCATTAAAGATGACTTAGATTCTTTGATACGTGGTGCTGCTAAGGTTTGATGGACCAATCATCATGTCCCAACTGTATTTTATCCACGAATTAGCTCTTTGTTCAACAGCCGTCCATACAAGATCTCGGTTTTAGATTCCTGTGAAAATTCAAATTCTCCAAACCGGACTAATACCACGTAGAGCGGCCAGTAACATATGTGGATAATATAGTCAACCAAATCCAAGGACCCATGCAATGGTTGAGTTTTTAAGTTACTTACCCGCCCCTTTCTTGAATGCTGCAGACTGCTATACGGCTAAGTCAGAAATATCAACATGTTTTTCTTGAAACAGCTGCACAAGTCAGTAACTTCACATATTATGAGAAATCCTTTAGCCCAGCATCATCAAGAGAATTGCAGGAAGCAATAACTCAAACCACTTTGGATTCGACAGTTGTAGCACAACTTTCTGCTGAAATTTTCCCTATTACACAAACTGATCTATAACGCTTTCGTAAACTCTAATAGCATCATAATGTAACTCGATAGCTTTGCAACAACGAGTATGCAATAGTTGTGCTAAAGATCACAAAGTAACCACTCGCTTCAATTTCTTCTTGGTCATGTTAGCACTATGGGGACTAAACTGCCAATCACAGTCGCATCATGTGAGCATGTGGGAACAATTAGTAAAATTTCAAAATATACCAGCCCGAGTAAAACATTAGGCTGGGAATTATCAGTCGGGTATCTTTTCCAACAAAGTATAAGCAGCTACGATTTCAAATATTGGGCTTTATCCCAAACATACACCAATTAGTTGGTATATTATTATGCAGCTTCAATATTACAAAAAATCGGCTTGTGGGCAGTACGAGAGCGTCGTTAATTACACAATAAAACCACCGAAAGTTAACCGCCCAAGGAACTGGACCAAAGTGGTCAACATAGAGAGGTGGCCAACATACGGCTGTTCTAAGCCAAAATTGCGCGTAACCTGCTTTCCCGTTGTGCGTAGTATAGTATGAAATTTAACATCATGCAAATCCGTTTCTGAAACATTAGATGAGGTTTCACGTAACGACAAACACAGTTTACCCATGCATTGTTATAATAAATCAAAACGCAGTGTGAATTTTGCGTTAAACCATTTTTTGAAGAAAAAGTCCATATTTTTCGGTTTCACTCATGCCAAACACGTAACTGAAGAAAGCACTCTCGGCACAAGCTACACAATTCAGCATGTTTGGAAATTTTCCAACAGCACATTATTTCATTTGCATTAACAATGTCTGACTTTCTCCCCATTTAGAGTTTCTGTGATTTCCGAAGCATTGTTACCACACTTATTCTTCTTTGTTCCTTGTTCACGTAGGCGAAATTCGCATATGGATCTGGTTCAGTGCAAGTTACCAAGTCGTCGTCCATTCCAACAAACTCTTTAAAATCCATCCCGTCGAATTCTGCCAATTTAGATGCGACGATTTCGGCTTCTCTGATAAACTTGTATAATTTCTGGCTGAAATGTTAATCAAGTGAAACTTATACAAAGCACGGCATCCAAGGAATTAACTGGAGAAAAATATGAAGTTTCTTCCGCACTTGGATCAATAGTATGTGATGTTACCACGGCCCATTGCATGAGCTGGCCTCGGTAATGGATTTTAAACAGTTTGTTGACCCCTAGGTCCATAGGTTGAATTTGTTATGTTGTGATTACTGACAGAAACTCAAGTGTAATATTTATGTGGTTTGTTACATGGGTGTGACTAGGACAGTTGTCCAGTTTCAGGATAATTGAGTGTTTCTTCTTCATTATTTCTCTATGGACGCGTCTGATCCACTCCTCAAATATGGTGGCAGTCCTCCACGCAGAGCGATTTGATCTCCTGGTGACCGGGAAGGTTTTTAGGATTTAGGTTTTTGATTTACCAGTGGCCAGGGGCTTTTAGCTTCATCGCACTTGAGCTAGCATGCAACAGAACTTTGAGACGTTCTTTGGAATGTTTTCACTCCTAATTTGTCGCCATTTTAACAAGACCTATCTTAGGCGTCGATTAAAACTGAAACCGCGCGCACCAGTGTTTAAAATGTTGTTAATGTTGAAGTCCTTTCTGAAGTTAGAAAACGTTTCGATGATATCTTGAACAAAATCTGCAAGCACTTCATTGGGTACACCAAACAAAACTTTAGGAAATTTCATGTTGGAGTTTAAATTTCTTTAGCCAACCATTGAATGCATGGATATATGCAAACCAAAATGCTTATGAAAATCTTTTAGAAAGTTTTTGAACCATCGGTCCAGAAATTCGTGAGTTAGCCGCTCTCAATTGTTTGAAACAGCTCAGCGTAGCTTCATTGGCTTCATCGTGTGAAGGTTCCCGCCTGTTGCGATGTTGATCCTCTCTTTCGTTATTATATATATACAAGAAATCCTGTTTATCTTTGGACATTGCTTACTGTAGTATGGCTATGACCAAAATGCTCTGACGTCATTCTTTGGTTACTGGTTTCCAGAAAATGTAGCAGACTAATCTATTCCTTCAAGGTCAACTCCATCAGGTCTTTTCTTTCGATCGTAATGTTGAATTACTTATCGTGACCGATACCAACTTGTTCAAAGAACGGAGTTCATCAAATGTCTGCGGTACTTTTTAAGTAACAATGATTACAGTTAATAAAAAACCGGAACTGGATTCACCCTTAGCTAAACGCTCGACAAATACTGTGGACGTATACATCAATCTCGCCATAATCCGAGGTGCTAATGAAATGATGCTTAGACTTGGTGGTTGCTGGTGTGTTTGAGTCACTCAAACTCCTGATCGTGGCCTGCGCGATGCGTAGACATATTTGTCTAGGGGTAGACGTACGTGAACAGGTAAAGGAGGTGGTACACAAATCGTTCTGGGTCATTCCGTGCGCGTAAACGCTAACGACTGGGATAAACTCACACGTACATATACACACAGAGAACACGCTGTATCCTCAAACGTAATGTTTACAGATTTGGGGGTCAGAAGTCCACGTATAGCAGTCCCGCTGAAAGGTAGGTTCTCGAAACAAACGAGTCATTCGAGAAACATTAGATGATACGCCCACAAATGGTCAACTTATGGAAGTTGCATTATTCCTGACTGTCATAGCACAAGCGGTCAACATACAACTTAAATAGGTGGTCAGGATACAGACGTCTGGTTCCATAGAGTTTACGCAGTCGTGATCACATTAGAAATGTGATCAACGTATAGCGGTGGTCAACTTTGGAGGTTTTAATGTATTTATTTTTTGATGGCGCTATTGATTCAGCATGATTGATAGCGAAAAAGATAAATAATACAATGTATTCATTGCACAGTACATAATCCTTCATCCTGGATAGGTGGTATTAAAGAGGTAACCTAAGTCTTCGTCAAAGAAACCCATTATATCTCTTAGTAATGTCAATTTATAAATATTACTGCGTTTTTCAGTTTGGGCCAAACCATAGTTAACAAATGATTTACCCGTTTTCATGACAGATGGCGCTTTATAGCTAATTTTCAATTCAATTAATTCCGCCTTTACTACGCGTTTCAAATTGAAGGCGGCATTCATGCTCAGACCCGAAAGTGCCTTTTATGACATTCCCATCCGTTGAAAGATAAGAAGAACTCGTGCAAACAAAGCCTGTCCAGGCATTAATAAGCACAGGAAGTTGCGTGAGTTTCGGAACAAGGATAAGGTAGCGAAATAGTTGAATTTATAGCATTTCGCATCGTTAAGCATTTGTTCCTAGGGTACTTTGAAGAAAAGCAGTACTTCGTCCATTTTCAAAAATAATTGTATTAATCAGAGGCAGTTGTAAAAAATAAAGCGTTCGGCAGAGATATTTGCCTCCCACCAACGTGAATTTGTTAACTTACCAAGAGAGAAATAAAATCGCATATACGTAAGCATTTTCCTAGCTTGTCCTCGGCTACATCAGTTGGAACAGAATTGTAGGTAAATAAAAGAGTATATGTGAGGGTGCCTAAATGAGCTTGTTGGAAACCCTTTACATATACGCGAAGATTCGGTTAGTGCTTGTATATGTAACAAATTAATCATGGCTTATCTTTACCTGGCAGCATTATTTATTATTTAATCTAGATCCTGGACTTGCTATCCAAACTCGAATAAGCTTGCTCAGGGAATACTGGGAATAGTCAGGTATCATGAAATTTGATGGACCTAAAACATCACAATTTAGAGAGTGAGTATCGGTCAAGGCTGCAATGTTTTTGCTTATATTTCGTCGACTATCTTGTTCTAACCATGATTAATAATTAAATGATGACAATTATATATTATCAATGGTCCGAGTGTATTTGTGAAGCTGTGGACTCGTTCTTAGTGTGTGACGCTATAAGTTCACATTTAAACTTATTTTGCACAAACAACAGTGATTAACTGCAAGATTCCCACATGAACATAGCAAATATTTAAGTGTGTATGCTATTTGGCTGATTGTGGCTGTGACTTCATTGTGCAATCCATTTGATCTCCATGATGTGTGCCGCTTTGCAAATCGTAATGGATGAAAAATGAGGCGCCGAATAGGAACCACAAACACTGGTAATTCAAAGAAGAACCATATATTACCCAGTTTGTAAAGTAATAATAAACGATGAAGGAAATGCTAGAGCGAATTGTTTCGTTCACACACCGTGTTCGAACAGGCTCCTCCGGATTAAGTAGCGTAATTAGATGACTTCAGCTATAAAGTTATCAAACAGCAAACGAACCGCATTTTCATTTAATTACGACGCTAGACACTACTTGAAAGAAAAATATACACTTCGCTAAAACAGTACACACGTAATTCTGTTCCAATCTGCATAATATTGCGGGCGTCAGCGATTTCAGCCAAGTAAACATGCGTCGGGCTATATCGCATTTAGCTAACAATTCACGATAGTTGGATACCGTCCTCCATGGCGCAGTTGCATAAGCTGCGGGCTAGTTGGCAAGAGCCACTAGCAGTCATGGATTCGATCCTCCGCAGAGGAAGCATGCTTCATGCAAGCCACACAATAAGGAACATTAACCACATCCATTTGTCAGGAAATTAGCCATCTCAAAAGTTAATGGTTTTCCTGTTGTATTAGAGGGTATTTGGTCACGGCATACATTTCCGGTTAACAATGTTACTCCAATGCTGAGTGAAGACGAATGCAGCGTGACCGACAATTTGTTACTCTAACTGTTAATGTGATACATTTGGGCTTGTAAATTTAAACCGCTCTTTCTTTACTTATTGGATCAATTCCTTCAACTCTTATACCTAAATTTCGCACCTATCGGCAGCACAGTTAGTGCTTCCATGATTTCACGGTCTAACCAGTGCTCGTTTGTTAAGAAATGCTTCAGAAATATTGTGATTTATAGTTTTAAAATCAAAGGAACTCTTGGTAAGTAATGTGCTTCTTCAGAAGTAAGACTATCCATTCAGCTTCTGCTAATCATTATGTGAGTTACTGTCCCTGGTATTGTTATAATTAAATAGTATTTTTGGTAGATGTGTTCAAACTATTGCAAAGCAACTTAATGTACGTGTCTACATTTACGATAATTTACATTTAACCTGTGGTTGTTGTGTTTTCTAATTTGGCCCAAAGGTATACGGAAATGGATGCAGAACGTAGCGCGATTTCTGCTATGTCATATCAGCTTCGTAAACCACATGTTACTAATTTAGGTATGTTCTCTATTAGACATTTCTCATATTACGCATCATCCTTACGACCATTTCAGTTCGACTGTATTTAACTGACATTGAACCATATAATTCATTCGCAGAAAAAAGCTAAACGTAAGTAGGACTTTGGCCACTAATAATTCGAGGGAGAGCAAATAATAAGCGCGTTTTTTACTCCTAATCGTTGGAAATCTAATGCTTAGAACACGGTGAATGGAGTTAGGCATCACCGCATTTGCTTTTTTAAGGCAAAGAAATTGCGCTTTTTTAATTGTTACTCTCTCCAAATCATGTTAGGTTTCACATGAAACATGCATGACGCAGTACAGCAACACTTCCATAATTTGATTAGTCAAGTAATTGGATCAATGTGGTTAATATACAGACGCATGGTTCAATAATGTTAGCCTTGTAAACTCTACATTAATGCAAAAACCGGTCATACGAGAGTTGAGCAAGTTTGCGGTTTACTTATGGATGACCAGAGATGGACAAAAACACAAACTCTACTTCATCTTCTGAAGGTAATGGCATTAAACGTAACCTTGGTTTGATATGGATGTCCGCGACTTGTTGTTTAACAGTGTGCCAAATTCCATGATTTTGTTCTTGTACGCATGTTAAATGTTATACTGAACCCATAGTTCAATTTTGATTTAAACGCGGTTCATAAAATTTGTTTGTAAATCAGACACTAGTTTTATGCTTCTGAATGGGCATAATTAAGGAACTAGACATATAACTGCATTGCCATTGAGGGTTCGTGGTGCCTATTCTTACAGAAGAAAATGTGCACGGAACTTATGATTATTTAACGAGTTTGTGTCAGCACAGCAGGTAAATAGGTTGCGATGCTGATGTATACAAATACACCATGATGTATGAATATTGAGGAAACACGCCTAGAAACTTACATTGTTCTAACGGAAACAAAGCTTTGTTAATTTTTGCCCGTTGAATGTTGCGATGCATATGTTATGAGGAATATATGCCTAAATAATGCTTTTGTCCATAGTGTAGGAGATATCATATTTATGACTAAGCAAAAACAAGAATTTTAGCTAAAGCTGCCGTTTGCTGATTGCTGTGGTTTCGGTGAATACTTTTCCATTATGCACTCTTAAAAGTTATAATCATGCGTTCCATAAACCGTGCTTACCAGTGCTTATGCTTACATTCGTGTATCTGTATTTATTAACTACCTGCAATACGAACGCGTTTCTACATTCCTAAACCCTTCTTATCTAGATGTGCATTAGTAACATCGCCTATAACCCACAGTATATTTGCGGAAAGCCTACTAACACTATTACGTTCGGAAAATAGTTTCTGTATCATAAAATTAAGTACCAGATTAAATTTTCCAAAGTGCGTTGGCATTTTATGCTATTCCACCCACGCGGGAATGCCGTTGCTAACACTCACTTTTTAAAACCTGTGCGTATAATATTGCAGAAAATGATATTCCACTCCAGTTGTGTTTTTTATATTACTCTAATTGGAACTCTTTGGATAACTAAATTTCAATTCACTGTACTTGCAGTCTAAATAAATAGCAACAGATTCATTAGCTAGGCTTGTGCACAGACAACTATCTTAAAATATCTCATAAGTTTCTTTATTCTACCCAACTACAAAGCATTAACTAACAATATGAATCACATTTCTTCGTTCACATTTCTGCCAAGTGGTTAGAATTCGCTCGTGCATAAGTGCAAGCTGATGCAGAAAGAGTTTGCAGATACTCAATGAGGGGTAAGTAATCAAGTTACTAAGCACGTATGTATTTGTTACATGTTTTAAACGTATCCGGTAGAATAGTATGTTCCTCAGTTAATTGCCAAACTCCAAAGCACCAGCGAACCGTTCAGAGTCACATGTGTGGGCGAGCTTGAGTGAGATGGTATCAACCAGCTAACCACCGACAGGTCAACACTCTGGAGAGAGCTGCTAATGGATCAAAAGCAGTACGTCCGTATTATATACTAAAATCAGTGTAGATCACTTATTCAGATGGAAGGATCTTCGCCGTATCATACACCAAGTTTTTTATATTAGCTTACTTTGCTCGTATACTTTGCATTCTGCTAGTACCAAAAGTGAACTATTAAAAACCCGTGTTGCCATCAATTTTTGGTAGAGTGAAAGACATAATCCTATTAAGTAAACATTCCACGATAAAGGCAATCCTCTCGCTGAAACTCTGCTCCATTGCAGTGGCTTTCCATGCTACCGAGACGTTTGCTTACACATGGAGTTGCAGCATGTTGCTCATAATAATGCTAGTTAGCCAGATGATCCAACAGGATAAAAAAACCTTAAAAAGAAGCAATTAATGAAATTTGCGAAACTTCACTATCTGTGTTAACCTGGTCTGTGAAAAACAGGGGTCAAAGCGCAAGCATTTTGTTCGTTACCGATGCGGATAGCCAGATGAGATACAACTGTATGTGTGTAGCAGTCCCAAAATTCTCCCAAAAATTTGAGTACAGAAGCAAACAAATAAATATATGAGATTAAGATAGGTAGCTAAACTAGTACGTCCACCTCAGATTTAATGTACTGAATAGCTGCTGACATTGGTTTATGTTAATCAGCTTTCTATATATTTCGTTGGCAAATGAAGGGAATCCACCTATGTAACATAAAATGACTTTCGGCATGTGTTGCTCAAATTATGTTTGGCAATGTGTATCAACAGTGGACTTAAACCTTCAAAAATAAATCGTTTTGGTTTGCAGTATTTGTAAATAACTCTACTAGGAGGCACTTACTTTGTTAGCTTAGAACGCAATAGTGTTGAATGAAGTTACATTTTTCGCATGTAAGCTGAGAAACCTGCTCCGCATTATCTCAACACTTGATAAATAAATGGTTTGTTGTAAAAGTGTGAAAATGTAGTATGCTAAAGTGCGATCATTCTGTTGTTCAAAGTGAAGCAGTTTTATACAATTAGATTCATTCGCAGTGATTAATCATCCGCGTCCCTTTAGGTGGAATTTTTTGCATCTATTGACGAATGACAAATAGTTACACTTAACTGGTGGGTGAACAAGCGCTCTGACAATCACAAATTTATCGTTTAAACTGTTTTGATGGAAAACAGAGACAAGGTAGATAGCATTAAAACAAAAGTTCCTCCAGGTTATTCGCTTTAGTGCATCAGTTTCCATAACGATTACAGAAGCACTGGGATTAATTATCTATTTTAATGATATGCATTGTTAGGTTGGTTGAGGAACAGGTAAATTTAGAGCAAAAGTGGCATACTAAACTGGTGCTAAATCTTATTTTGGTCAATCGAATAAGACCAAATACTCAGCTTGGTGTTCTTAATCTAAGCAAATTGAACTAGTTACTGGATAGCATTTATTTCATACTATTGTATCATTCGTTGTGGCAGCGTGAGAGCCGTGGTTTATAGTGGAAGTTGCAGGTCTGAAACATAACAAATATAGTTTCTGAAAACATATCCGTTTGTTATCGAGACAAGCCAAATGTCTACAATCGACGGTAAAACACCCAAACGAACTTCGATTAGAAAATGAGCCACTTGGCCCAAAATATGTTTAAGACAATAACTAAGTTGGATGTATGTACGTGTTGGACAAACAATTTTCTGGTTTAGTAATGTTACTGCAAATATTTAAAACAATTTGAGTTGAAAACGTCGGTGCTTTTGTGTAGCCGTTATGGGAGAAGCGTAGGTGGCAGCCGCACATGTCGTTCCGGCAATTAAAATCTGCTAGGTAATAGCATTAATGCATGATAAGATAGTTATTCCAACACTTGCATGTCAGCCTAAAACTGGTATCACGCATAAAGTTATGGCATTCAACTAATGGGCCTTCTGTAAGAGCAAGATATGAGTTGATCCAAGAGAGTTCAATTACTGTATATATGTTCACTACGCAATATAAGCTGCAACAAACAAGCTTGGAATAATGCAAAACAAATGCCTACCTTTAAGGCAGCTTCAAATATGACTAAAAAATGAAGCATAATGTGCACACCTCTACATTCTCCGGCTTCATTTTAATGTTCCTTTTACATTTATGGCAGTTTACGCTTATTTTTAGTTTCTCTAGTTGCCCAACTTGCTCCATTCTCATATGATCGCTGCAGCAAATTTGTAAAATACATTATAGACTTGGGAAAACAACCCGCCATATGTAAAAAATAACTTTTAAATACTTTATAATTAGGTTAAGCCCAATATATTTTGTCAACCTTTTCCTAATCAAATGCTCATGCCACTTACAAGCAAGTTAGTGATATGCTGTATAGCGTTCGATAAGACTGAAACATCAATCAACATTATTGCACCATCAAGAAATCAAAAGCATATTTGATTAACTACTGTAAATTTTTGATCATTCGTGGTCGTAGCACACGAAAAAACCTAATTCCTTGAACATGCCGTCAGAGACGTGTCTCACTGTAGACGAGGGTATACAATTTAATATGCATTGTTGCGTTCTTTTAGCTGCATTTATGATTTCCGCAGTTTTCATAGAATTTGAAAATTTAGCAAACTGACGTAAGCTTACAAACAAAGGTTGTACATCATTATTAGGCGGTACCGGTTTATTCAATGCTTGCTTAAACCGAGTTTACTAGATATGCAGATAGAACACGAGCAATAAGTTTTTACAAACATCAACATAGTATAGGGATTTTTAATTCGCTTTGCGAAATACTGCGTAACTAATACCTAACTTATATTTAATTGATTTTCACTTACGAACTGACCATCAGTAATTCCTGGAAATTGTTTAATCCTAAATATGTGCAACCAAATTGGAGTAAATTCATATGTGCAGTTTGGTGCTTTAAACCGCTTATAAAGTTACAGCAAACTTGTTTCCACTACAATGGACAACAACAACGCAGACACTCGAGCATGACACAATTTGTAAATAATTAAAAACGACCATCCTACTATAATTCAAACATCCGTGCTTCCAGCACAAGAGTCTCATCAAACTCAACTCAGTCAGAAAATAGAAACTCAGAATGGATTCTAGTAACAATAAGAACAAGCAACCGTATCCTTGCAATAGGTTAAACAGGACGAACTTATTCATGGAATGACAAACCAAAACTTGAGGTATCCTTGAACCGTAGGCGCTGAAGATCTGTGCGTAGCGCACATCTTCATGACATTGTAAGTTATTCAATTTTCTTAGCGAGGGTACCAATACCATAGGGCACATATGCCAACATATGTGTAAGACATCCACAAATTTAATCATTGCAATCTGGTGTAGTAATGGGGGAAGCAATGTAACAAAGTAGATTTAACAACTGGATCCATCTAGTGTAAGCGGTAGGGGTTCAATTATTCTATAGCATCGATGGCACATCGAGCGTTACTGTCCGAATCCAAGCTGCATTTTGTTCGAAGTATAAAATTGATCAACGTGTGAGCGGTGGAATGTGTTGTCGCTAATTCGCAATGTGCTACGTAAACTGATATTTACTTTTACATCGTAAAGCTGCCAGTGGACTGAGAGTTATAACGCTCCCATATCACCACCGGATGATTGATCGCTAAGAGTGAGGTCTGTTCCATCCTACTAGTATAAATTAAGCTAAGCCGAAGCAAGTTTCTTCCTTGCTTATCGATACCGGATTAAAAAATTGAGTTGTGGGAAGCGGTAATCCAAAGAGAAGAACAATACAAAAGAACATGAGCTGAAAATCGTTAAGATCTGTCAAAGATATGCCTATTTTTTCATGAGGTAATGGATAACCTGCCGGTAAAATTTCCTGTTAAACTACGTTTATTGGATTTTAACCGTATTGCTGTATGAGGTTAGATAGCAGGTCCACTAAATTCTAACAGTTCTAACATTACTAAACTATCCTCGAGAAAACTTTCATGCGAAATACCGATTCATAAACTTATACTGTCCAAGGTAATAATTTATAAGTACATCGTACTCCACGTGTAAACGGAAACGGTGTTTGCTCTTAGCTGTTGTTGCAGTTAGGTGCCGCTAGCTGCTGCTGCTAAGCTGCATTTAGCTGCAAGGAGGGGCAGAAAATCTATATCTGAAACGAGTTTCCTGGACACTGCATGAAAACGGATATCAATAAATGTTCACAGCAGGACACTCAAAGCCGAAAGCGAGTACTAAGAACGAACGTGTGTTCAAAGTCCCTAATAAAAGAATGTTCATAACGCTAAAATTCAAGGGCGACCAAGGGCGACCGATAACATCAATATCAATCTATGAAAAAGTGTAATTACGTTGCTAAGCTTGTACTTTTACACCAAGTAAAAAAGTAGCTGGAAATTCAACCTGAACAAACCAGACTCTCGATTTACCGCCCTAATCATTTACCGGTTGCACTTTAATTGCGGTAGCGAGTAAGTTGGTCGAACTGAACGATCACTGTCCACAAGGATTTCAGAGTATATTCCTCAAAATCTAGTCTCGAATGGTCAATTGCTGCCTGCAGTCTACTGAATTCTAACAGTTCTAACAGGATAAACATTTCTCGAGAAACGTTTCTTAAGTAATACGGCGTTCAGCATCTTTCATCGTTCAAGTCCAGCATTTTAAGAACAATATACCGTGATTTTCGAAAGATAATGTGCAACGGATTAAAAGACGCAGTATTAGTAAACGAATTTAATTCACCAAAGAAGATGCACCGGATTATAAGGTGCATAAAGCAAAACAAACGGTCGGATAGGTCAAACTTAATTCAACTCATTAACCATGACTGTCAAGATTGTCCACCTGTAACACAGAAAACCCTGAAAAATAGACCCATTATTTCAACCATTACTGTTATACAAATTCGTCACATTGTTCATTCTCAGAGTCAGAGTTTAACAGTTGGTCGATAGCGACATCTATTGAGTCCCAATCCTTCTCGTCCTCTTCCGAATCAGTCTCGTTTAGGTTGATTGGCCGTTCTTTGATGATTCTGGTAAACTCAGACGACAGTTTAGACCAATACCTTGACACAAGCATGGAAGATTCATTGGCAGATAATGGCGTCACTAGCCCGGGGTTGACTCCCTGTCTTGGTAAATGTTTACTCACATTCTGTTATCCAATGTTCCCATGCGGCACGCGTTAACTTTAAACTCCCTGTTCGCACTAATACTAGCAGCTGGAGTTCTTTGGGTTATCCTCCGGGAAAGATGGCAAGCTCCAAAATAGTTTTCTTCACGGTGTTTGGCAAGTTCGGTCAGATGGGCACACATGGAGTGGTATATTAATAAGGACGGAGATGTTTGGAAAAACCCATCCAGTCTCTTGACCTGAACCTATTTCACTCACTCGTTCATATTCTCCTCGTCCATCCAGGCTTTTTAGTTTGAGCTTGACGATGACCCCAACAGGAAACCGTCCTTTTGGCAAAATCCTCCTCTTAAAAATGAACTTGGGTGTTAGCTTCTGACCATTTGCCTTGCAACCGAGAACTGCAGTGAAGGATGATTTCTCGCTCCATATGGTGAGCAAAGATACAGTAGACGTCCTCTTTCTCCAATAGTATGTTCAAGAGGAATCCAAAGCCCAGAAGAACATCGTCTATGTTTGTTATGTGGTCTTTCGGAATCATTATTTCGGTAAACTTTTCCTTGCAAGAAATGTATATGATAGCCCACATTTCTGTAATCCTTTGGCAGTTTCTCCGAGGTGGTAATTCTTGGGCGGATGGAGAACTGGCGCCTTTTCAATAAACGGAGGCAGCAAGAAGCCCTCCATGGAAGTCGCTCATATTCGTATAAAGTGCCATCACTATTGTCTTGATTCGAATCGAGACGCAGAGGCGCTGCTTCCTGCTGCCTTATGTTCAGTAATCCACTGCTTAATTTTGTCGTCTAACTGGCTATCTTTATTTGTTCCCTCGGAAAATCATTGTCTTCTTTGCTCGACGCACGTCAGGTTGATTCTGCCACTTCCGTGCTATTAATTCATTAATATTGAATTGTATCGCTGCTGCCCTATTCCCATGTCCTTTCGCTTGGCTGACGGCCTTGAGTTTAAAATCCGCTTCATATGTATATCTCTTAACGGGTGACATTTTGGGATCTTAGTTAACAGTTCGGTGAAACACAACACGTATCAGTGTCAGGCGAATAACCTATGTTTTGATAGCAAGTATGCGACTTGCACCGAAAAATGTTATCGTGCTTGATCTCATACGTTAACGAGATTGTACGTTAACACGCCTTTCTCCGTAATTGCACTGTTACTTACACCGTAATACACGCACGACGAAGTATGTTCCAGTTGTGTATCCGAAATTCTCAGTTTGGATGCAAATGTAAATGAAGCTCACAAGGGCGTCACTGACAGTTTTGATGACTGCACGTCTTTGGAACATCGTATATCGTGTGTTCAAACACTCACCTGCAACCAGCGAGATACAGGCAGTGTTTTGGAGGGTGATTGCAAGGTGCACTGTTGCACCAACTGGGTTTTCCAGTAGGAGTAACAATCAAGTCATCACAATGCGGGATGTCAGCGTGGGTGGTTAAATAAATGGTTGATTTATCGTCGACAGAAAAGCTCGAGCCAGTTATCTCCAGCATAGACTTCAACAGTCCCAAAACCAGTCTGTCTTTGTAACATAGAAAGCTGTTTCTACGAAGTTCCAGATTATCAAGAATGCTTAGACAATCAAAGTCGTAATAAAATATTTTGACAGATTTTTCAGCGCAGTGTGAACACAGAAATTGATTCGAGGTCACTAGGCCTCAGCACAAATATTGATGCATAAGACGCACCGGAATATATGACGTCTTTTAGTCCGCAAATACGGTGCTCAATTTGGAAACTGATCTGATGATTACACTTGAAGCCGAAAGTCGTTATCGAGCTGATGCACGGCAACTTCAAATAAACGGGAATAATGTAACATTTTACTAGATGGGATGCGGTCGAATTTCTAACCGTGCAACATGCGTTGACAAGCTAAATCGCACATTTTTGCATTTTAGTGCACAGCCGAGAAAAATGGAATTAACTTTGAAGGTTAGTTATATAATATATATTGCGATGCACATACTTTCCGTTTATAGATATATATATGTACGCTAAAATTATACTTACTAGTATAATAGGGCGCGGACGTACCGATAACCGAACCAACATTTTGCTACAAAATCCATGAGGACACATGGGTTTTGAAAAGCCTTCTTTTGTATTATTACACCAATAGTTTTGGAGTTCTTAGCCGCTGACGCCAGTCTCCTTCAATTTTACTAGACACGTCGTTCATCTTGTTGCTTGACACTATTAAATGGCAAATGTAGGAATCAGAAATATATTAACATAAAAATGTCAGATGTCGTAGGCCAGAAGGCTTGCTTGTTTTTGTATCTTTCCCATTACGGAACGCTTTTGTCAACCTAGTAAATCCGTCGAACCACTGACAAAAACAGTTAAAACACTGCTCATCTAACGTTTTGGTATTTATTATCAGAGCTACAGAAAGAAAACAAGACTAACAAACTTCTACACCTGTTTAGCTCATTGCTTTGATATATATTTGTCTCTTTAATTGCAGGAAAACCACTGCGCTCTGGCTTGTTATGCTCATTAAGACCATCTAAATTGGTAGAGAATTTGCCTGACGGACACGACTGACTAGATATTTCTAAAACATAGCAGATTTTCCGGTTTCTCAAGACAAAAGATAAATCTAGGACCGCAGTTCTGATAAATCTACTCGCCAATTTACGATTGAACGTATTATAACTTATCGCCACCCAATATTTCGTCCATCAAAAGTTGTAGACACCTTCGAGTATTTGATACATTTAATGACCTTTGGCGGTGTCCTACTGTGCAACAAGTGGCATCGCCTCGCTTTCACTTATCACATGATTCATCTCCTGATGAACATCGCTGGCTTACAAAGCACAAGTATATTCTAAACCGTTGAAAACCGTAAACGCATTTCGAAAGAAATATTTGGCTGTCGCACCAGCTGAAGCAATTCACAAAATGTGTCTGGTACAGAGTACACGCAGTGCAAACGCTCATCATCACGTTTAGCATCAATTTTACACTACAAATGCGTGATTGCCTTAGTCTACACTAGAAGAGTCAAACGTATGCTACCTATTGACCTACACTGACTCAAACGAAAGCATTTGTGTATCTCTAGGCCGCTGTGTGGATGAACTATGGAAAGCAGGTTTTGATAGTAGATTTGAAGGCAAACATTTGGCACTCGTAAACCAACCTGGCAGTGCTCTGTGATATTTAACATGTTTGTGCATGCCTTGACGCGAAATCACAATTGCTTTTATCTTCTTCTAATTCTACCAGAAGCCTAGCTATCTCTGTTTCGACTTAAAGTACACGTCACTGTCTTTCCACTCCTCATTAATAAAAAGTTTGGATTTTCTCATGCAAATTTCAAGGGGCAGAAGAATAATGCAAAAAGTTATTATGCATACATATATGAACAAAATGCGAACCGGTGCATAAAATTTTCTCATCATGCTAATTGCACGTATCATGCCGGGATCCTCCAGATTCTAGATTCTCCAGGGCAGAGTTCTTGTACAGCCAACTCCGACATGTTGAGTCAAAAATTGCTTAGCCTTTTACTTTAACACTAAAATTAATTCTAATGCGAAAAATCAATTTTGTACCCTCAACCCCCAAAGATAGCTGCTGATAACTGCACTTAACCCTCCGCTTCAGATCCAGGAAGCCAATGTGGAGTATTTAATTTGTCAATCTAAACAAGGAAGCCGGGTTAAGTACCATAAGCTTCAAACCGAAAACGTTTGATCAAACACTATCAACTTAAGTATGCACATCTACTTGGGGGCCAGTAGTTGCAACCAGCTTCCAAGGAAAGCGATCTCTGAGTTTCCGTGCAGAATTATCTTGCCTACACGAAACTGGATGTATATACATCAAGAAGAGAGAGGCAGCACCCTGAACTCTTACAGAGCGTTTTCTGGAAGTTTTAGCAATCTATATTTTTTCCGAATGTTGTGCACCTACAAGAGGCCGCATGTGAGGAACGGGATTTAATCTCGGATTCACTGGCGCTAACATGATGTTTATGCACATAAAGATCCACAAGTTAGAGCACCCAAATGTGTTGTGTGTTTGTTCCACGTCTTCTACCAACACATGCGACGAGCAATATGTGCGTCAGTTAGGATACCTCATAATGGTTTACCCAAATCACGCCTGTCCCAACCTGCTGCAACTAACCCACAACACCCAACTGACAGGCCACCAGTTAAGACTTGCTTTGCACTACAGTCAAGGTACTTGTCCCAAAAGCATTTTCTCTCTTCGGGTATCCAGAAACTAGAACAGCTTTCCAACTTACATCAATTTGACTTAAACTTTACTGATATCACACGAAGCCTTGAGGTCAAACTATCGTGATAGAGTAAGTTTCACTCAGGGGACTAGGCAACTCACCAGCCCAAAGGGTGAGGAAACTCACTACGGTTTTAATGCGAATAGCTTGGGCAGTCAGTTTTGGCCAGGATTTCTCCCGCTTCCATATTGTTTATAACTGTTTTAAAAATCCTCACCCTGGTCATCTTACCGGGATTTGTCAAACAAATTTTTTTGTCCACAATAAATTATTCTTCACTGCTGCAGCGTGTTGATGCGTGACAAACTGTAACAACACTGTTAAAACAACAGGGCCAAGCTAGCACAAACGCTAGAGAAGCAGTTATACTAGACGATGGATAATAAGTCGTACGTTGCTGCGTAAAAAATGTCTTTTATAGAGGTGTAAGCTAGGTTAACGTGTGAGCAGTTTAATAGGTTGTGGCTGACTCTCAAAGTGCAGTGAGCACGAGATAAATTTAACATAGTATTTCAAAATCCGGATTGAAATTTTGCTAAATTATTCGCTAATTACAGCTATCATTTATTGACATGAAACACTTCCCAGGAAAGAGCATCACGTTTCCTCTACAGCAGTATCAAAACTACCAATGACTTTTAGCTGATACACTACACAAAATCCTTACGCATATTCGGGAAAGTGAATAAAACCTGTGCCTAACACATTTTTCGAATACAATTTGAAGGCTTAGTTTAGACATTTACATAATCGGTTAATTCATAATGTTGTTAATTACCCTGATATAAATTAACCTTGTGGTATTTTATTTAGACTAACTAACTGACTTACACACATGTTGCTCAATATTTGCATTAACATAATGTCCTGTCGCTTTATTTTTTCCAGTAACTGGACGATTCCCTCGTCCAATTAACGGATATTTTTGTCCGGTTAGCCAATATATTTAAGTATCCTGAGCGCAGATATGCGTGCTTTGTAACTATATGCATCTGAGTTGTAATATTGATCAATATATTTTGAAGTATTTAATTTAAATATGTTTGTGTGACCAGCTTCCATGCCGCATAACAAATATGATGAGTATTACCACATAGTCAGCATAACATGTTTTGCGAATTTAGTATGACCTATTGCACTTGGCTGTCTCTCGCGATGTTTCAAATCAACATGTGTAAAAACTGGAATGCAGAATAATTCAGAAACTACAGTTTCGGTAAACGTTCAAGTGTACACTTCATTCTTGGAGGGGTATGGCATGCACTTTTCTGTATGAATTTGGAATATCAATCAAAGCGGATGTTGAATTTACGTCCTTGCAACTGTGCATGACCTAATCCGCAGGAACGTGTTATAGTAATGTGATAACACACAGGTCTAATCAGATGTACATTTATGACATCAAAACAAATGGACTACAACTATGTATCTCTGCAGAATCATGATTCCTCCGGTATATTTAATCCACACCTCAGCTGGTACATACGCAGAAAGATAGAACAAATCAGAGTTGTTTTTCGCTAGTGGCTCTTGACCACCAATATATGTATGTATGTACGAATGTAAGTTTGACTATTTTGGTTTTGTTGAAATGTTTTCTACAGTCATAAAATATGGATCCATTTTAGCCCATTTTAAGTGGGCGCAAAATGGAAGTGCTTTAAGCGTAGAAGTTAGATTGTTCCCACTACACATATCTCAAATCGTCCGGCATCTTTCGAATTCAGACTAATTCAACGAAATCTGTCAATTGCGTTATGCTAATAGCGACTGGGGTTGCGCATGTCAGCATTTGCTGTTGCTCACTAGTGCTTCGGATTTTCCACGGAGAGTTCGTTCATTATAATGCGTTGCAGCCTCGGGCAAGAAACACTTTTTCCATCTATATTACGATTATCTTCACATTTTACTGTCCCACATAAGAGCTAACAAACCAAAAATTCCGAAAGACTATTACACTATGTCAAATATAATGCACTTCCAAAAATAATCCGTTAGATGCACCTTGGAACATTGTATTGGAACATTGTATTTAATGGGAATAAAAGCTGGAGCTTTACATGACCCATAGGGTAAAAGAGTACGGGTCGGGTTTAATGAAAGGCCAAGCAACCTTATAGCGGGTTGGACTCGCGTGTTAGCCGTATCTTCATCGGGCTTATGTGGCATTTAAACAGAATGCACGCCGGCTCAAAGCGAGACATCCCACCACGCCCTCCGAAACGGCTTTGGAAAGGAAGGTGGAAGAAAAAAAAGAAGAAAGAAATTCCATCCAGTAGAATGTAGTTAAATTAGGGAATATCGCGGTGTAGCTCGGCCAGATGACAGTCCAAGCGGGCCTTAAAGTCCGCCACAGTGGGTGCCAAGACTAAATCGGCCGGCAGAGCATTCCACGGTCGGCAGATTCGCAAAGAGAAGTAGTGTCGTCTGCAGTTCAGCCGACTGTGCTGACGTGTGAGCCTCAGTGGGTGGCCACGTAGGTGGGAGCCCGATTGGTGCAGTGTGAGTAGGTGGCGACAGGGATGTCCAGGGTTGGATAAGATCATGTATACGAGGATCAGGTCGCCCCGTAGACGTCGGTACTTAAGCGAGTAGAGGCCCAGGCACTGAAGTCGTTGTGGATAATCTAGGTGCTTGAGACCTCGGACCAGTTTGGTTGCTCGACGTTGTGGGGCTTCGAGTATGCGTTGGTCCTTCAACAACCAAGGGCTCCAAGCCTGAATAGCGAACTCCAAGTGGGGTCGGAGAAAAGCGTTAAGGAGGAGGCGGAAATTGCTGGGGTCAATTTGACCGAAGGCTCATTTCAGCAATCCCACCATGCGGTTAGCAGCAGCAGCTGCTTTTCGGCATAGTTATGAATGGAGGTGAAAAAATTGTCACTCATACTTACTAATCTGTACATGGTAAAATTCTCTCTGGACATATATATGTGTTTAGTGTTAAAGTTTGTCGGTCGTTACATTATTTATAGATATACACCACGCTGGCCGGTGTGACACAGATACCAAAGCGAAAACGTAACAAATAGAATAGTGGCTTGCGTTTCCTAGCATGATT
Source organism: Dicrocoelium dendriticum (assembly GCA_944474145.2). Lineage (NCBI taxonomy): Eukaryota > Metazoa > Platyhelminthes > Trematoda > Plagiorchiida > Dicrocoeliidae > Dicrocoelium > Dicrocoelium dendriticum. Next base: position 43,129,141 of record OX104067.1, on the reverse strand, counting down.
GTTGGTATTCTAAAACGTGTAGAATCGCAGCTCATGTGGTGAAATAACCATTTGATGCGACGGTTTCGTACCGTAATACATTAAACTCCTAAAATAGCAAGTTACCTAAGAAACAATATGGATTGCAATTATATGTTAATCTGCTGCCCTTTTCGCAGAGCGTTACTGTTCACTCAGTGAATCTGATACTGATTATACGTAGACGATAAAATAGCTTGCGACAAATTCAGCTAGAAGCATTGTAAAATAAATTCATCCTTTGTGATGGTAGCCGCAGGCGCCAGCCACGCAGGTATGCGCTTATCGGTAAGTAAAATCTACTAGGGTGAAATTTTACTATCGATACAGTGAAAGTACAATTTAATTGACGATCTAAGTCCCTGAGTAGTGTTCAGTTTAGGTTAATATACATATCTCTCTCGTGCTTCTACCAATGTAAAACCAAGAATAATCCACTAATATTTTTGCTTACTGCATACACACTGAGTTGCTTCGAATTGCATGTATGTAGGTGTTAGATTTTATCTGCGCATCCACAAAGCTACGGTGATCAGCATGCAAAGAAAATGTATATCACTACTCAAGATTAGTTTTAGTATGACTTTTGCGTTTACATCAATGCCAACTTAGTAAGGAGCTAGCAGCACTAATTGGTCGATTAATAGTTGCTGTTGAGACATACGTGATTAGAGTTAGTTGGCACGCATACTTTCGCGTTATCTATATTTACTTTTACACAAACTTTATATGTGTTTGTAGGCAAAATGTTTAAGTTTTAGTTGTTTTTATGTTTGTATAAAAATATAAATCATTACTGTCTCTGTAGTACTCAATCTGTAGACCTTGCGTCAGGGTTGCTTGCTATATGTTGCGCTCGAAGGATAGATAAAACTGTTCCTTCCAACAAGATGACGGTTAGTATGTTATCGAATGACATATGCTAGTTTCGCTGTGCTGAAAACAATCATGTGCAAAATATGACTTCTTGTATTATCTATTGCTTCTCTCTATCTAACCTGTTTTTCGTTTAGTCAGAAATACGGAGGCGAATGCAATGTGCTGGAGTAGCTTTTGATTTGATCTGCGTGTATTTATTCTCAGCATTAATCGTGGCATTTTTATCTGGTTAAATGATATATATGTATAATTAGCGCAACGTGCGATTTTATATTTGGCGATGGCAATAAAATCGCAGGTGTTTACTATATGCTGTATTCTGCTGACAATTGATTAAAAACATCCAAACAAATGCAGAAAACGTTTCAGTACGCAATACATGTAGGCTTTTACACACGTGCTTTGAGCAATATTTATAAGCCAATTTATTCTAATTTCGATTTACTATGTTTCCCTAACGTTACGTGCTGCCGAACATGTAACGTATTAGCTAATCACCGTTCCGGTTTTAAATATATCACCATGTGCACAATGTCATGCCTTAGATGAACGTTTGTTTCTGGTCGAGGTCTAGCTTGATTCACTCAGCGCGATTAGAAGTGGATACGTAAAACATTTTTCTTCACATCATTAAATGTCTAGTCTGATCACTTTCCATAACTCGCACACAGTTTGGACATATTTGTTAGGTTATCAAGTTTGCCCTTTGTTGTATAGACAATTTGTGAATCACTATATTTATATTATTAAAATAAATTAGTCAGATTGCATGCTTACAATGGGTAACTTGATTACTGGATTGATTATATCAATCCATGATCAACTATATGCTGCACTATCTCTGCATTAGTAATAGATGATAAACTTTTATTATTAACTGTCACCTATGATAGTTAGTAGTGGTGGCTCTGTCCCTCAACTACTGTGACTAAATCAAGCCATTTTATAATCCCCAATTGATTTACTGCAAGTGCATGCTTACCAGTAGCTAAACGAATAATTTACACTGGTTAAAATTTTCTCGTCAGTTTACGTCAGTTGGAATTCGTTACGCCTGTTGTCATGCCGCTCTTCCCTGCGATGGCAAATCTGTTATCATTATCTAACCGTCTACCAGGAGATCGCTTCGAACACTTTGGTTTCAGTTGTTGTTTTAACTAATGCAACACACATTTGTGTGGGGAACTTTTATTATTTCCAAGCTATTGCTTCTCTGCTCACATTCTTACAAAAGCCAAACAGATTAATGGCTTCTCAAACGACAAGAACTTTTGGCCAAAAACAACAGCATGCTATTTTGTATTAGATATTTGAATATTACGAAGTAATGTTAAATGTCAACGCTACTTCAGTGTATATATTAAATGGAAGAATTGCCCATATTTACTCGATCATTTGTGTAGTTACGTATGTCTTAATGTTCACCCCAAAGATAACACGTTTTTCACCCATAGACTCTAAACATTCAGATTCGCAAACAGAATTTGTGGGGCTGAGCAAGTTGGAGATGCATGCATGTATAATGCAAGACGCCTATGTTATAAAAAGTAAATAGGACGCATACTACAATATATCTAAAATTTATTTCAGCGGTTTTGTGCATACGTAGTGATCTACAGAGGGTTTACCAGTTTTAATATGTCAGCATGTTTTATTGTCTGTAGCACATTAATTTATCCTACGCTGATCGCCTATACCGTGATTTCAGTCAACAAAACTATTTGGCAGATAATCCGAGAATGTCTTATTCATCATCTTTGGCTATTTGGAAAATATAGCGGAAGAGCTTCATTCATTACCTGGAAGTGCTTCCAATCCTGCACCCAGCGACGTCTTTTATGGAGCAAAATAAAGTGAAACTTTTACGACAATTTCTTAAGGATGGGGCTAAAGATATTTCGACACTGTCCGCTGTGACAATATCTGTCCTAACATTGCCAGCCCTCTGGACTCATTCAGTTATCTTAGGGTTTTTTATCAAAATGTGTTTACGGCTAGATGTTAATTCTAAGCTCTCTCAGCAACCAGACAAAAATGTGAACGAGTTCAATGCTCCTGTGCTCGTATCCCTTTGTGAATATAAATGACGATTTCGTGCTTGCACGTTGTGTTAACACACATTTCTTCGAAACATCGTTAGAAGAACCTAGAATTTGGATCCGCAAAATTCAATGCAGCTGTTTTCACTGCAGTTAGTCGGATAGGTCTGTGTATTCCGCTTGTACTGTGTTTGCGACTGATGAGAACAAGTGAAATATTGACATGGTTACTGATATCTTCTCATTGCTCTGACGAAATGGTCAGATATTATCAGTACCAGTATCAGCATTATGACTAAGTGCTAGTGGCAATATTATTTGCGTGAAAGATGTTGTTGACCAAGCCGTGTTCTAGAAGTTTGGAACGAACTGATGACGTGGGACGTTGGCTTATACTTTTGTAGTTTGCGCATTTGTAACTGGCTTACGAAGGGCAGGAAAGACATGGCTGCACTTTACGGATATTTTTTACTTGTCTGTAGAGGAGCTTGGGTTATAAGGAGAATTCATCTGCTAGATCTTGTTTATTTGTAGCTTGACCTTGCGTACCAGGTTAACACACTGCTTTCGTTGGATAGAATAGGTTTCTGAATTTTCGGCTTCCCGTGAATCCTAGTAATTTTTCCAGGGTGAATCTCATTTGGTCATAATTTTCTGCGTCCGCCTGCGTATAAACGGGGTTTCTTCATCGCGCGTGGTGGTCTATTTCACAAAGCGCTTTTTGCTAACTTGTTGAATTGATGAAAAATATAGGACCAGGAGACATCAGGGAAGAATTCAGCCAGAAAGGGCCAGTCATTTGCAATAATGCGTGTAGTCAAAACTGCGTAATTTCTAAAAATCTGGGATTCATCGGAGTTCTCAGCGGAGTACTCCGCATAATAGTTGTAGTTAAACAAGTGGGTTGTATGATCTCTGCGTCCACAGGGACTAGCTATTGATGCAGTTTGATCAAAATCTCCTCATTGGTGAACGCGAGTCCGAGGGTAATCGATTTGTTCCCAGCCCTGAATAAGAGGGGTAGAAAACGTGGTTGCATAATAGCAACCCAATGATTAGATGCTGCAATTCCATGTAGACTTTATCATCGAGACGGGCTGAGATTTTAGGGCTTGAAGAATAAAGTCACCAATTAGGAGGATTTGACTGTCTGCCTGGGTAATGAGAGTTTTCACAATGGAAGCTACGCGATTGTCCATTTCTGAGGCGGACCAAGGAGGGTGGTACACGATACACACCAAATATGTGTTATCGCTTCTCAGTTGAAGACAATATAAAAGCGCTCCTACAAGCAGAACATCATGTTCATTGATTGTATCGAGATGCCGTTCATTGAGGCAATAGCGCAGTACACGTCCTCCTCTATTCGTAAGATCATTGAACAATACGGACATTCCAGGTAGTATGATTTTTTGTTCGTGATCACTTCACTCAACCATATTTCAGTTGCCATGATGAGGCCGCATAACATCACAGCATGACGTAGCTAAAATCCTATCAGTTCACTGAGAAGGTCACGTTCGGTTTTAAAAAATACAATTCTTATACGCTGGTCAGCGTCAAATTTGTGTTTTCCTTTAAGCTGACCATTTATCGGTCGGATGCTAATCGTTTTTGCGTGAGCCATCCCTTTCTGACTTTCGGACAGGTGGCATATTAGCATAGAGTGTTAAAGATAGCGACATTCTCTCGTGCATCTCTCTGCCCTGTCAGGTGTCGAGAGTGTTATTGTGTCTACCACTATGTAGGACGTTGGAGTTAAAGGTTGTACTGAGGTTCCATGTTCCAACGAATTGCTGACCAGTCATGGCAGTGAGCTAGATATATCCCAACTAACCACGTTTGTTAACTTAAAACAATGCTTGAACCAGATATCTAATATAACTTTGTTATTACTTCATGTATAATACCAATGTTAATATGCTTGAACCGCTGGTCTGGTAGGTTAAAGTTGAAGGAAATCTAATACAATGAGAGGGTTACAAGAATCTAGCACCACTACTTTTGATCGTGTGTTTGCGCTTCGTAAGCAAGAGGATCTGCTTATTCAGGAACACTGTGAAACAGATATTTTTTCATGTTTATTTGCGTAGAACGGTCGCTATGTTTTTCGTACTATTTGTTCGCTATTGCTACGAAATATGTGGTAGTATGTGTACGCTACTTGATGAGTTGCGAAGACGAACCACTCAGAGTAGAACGGTCTATGCTTCCTCAGTTATATTTAATGTTACTTGAAGACATAGATGTTCGCCGTATTGCACTAAAGTTAGGTAACGCGCTGCGGGTTTGAGCATAATAGGTCCACATCGAATACTAATCGCATGACAGATGGAATTCCAGTGGTTGAGAACATAAACCAACGCCTTTTATTGTGCTAGATCTGGACTCAGAAAAGTTAATCCTCACCATATTTAACGCCTCACAGTCTTCTTAAGCCAATGCCGATATAGTTATTGTGGCTGGCAATTTGAATTGTTTAATAGGCGCTAGATTATGCCGTAAAATCAGCATCGCGTCGCTCGAGCTTGGTCCAGCAAATAGATGCAAGGGTGCTTGTTCTTGATGTGTTATCGATGCGAATGATGTGCATGTTAACTTGTTTGGAGTGCCCTTGTTTTGAACAACTAGTCAGTTGTGGCATCTGTAGAAGAATTATTAGCAGTCACGATCAATGTGGTTTGCCCACGTAGAAGATTAGTACTATTCGGTGTAGATGGCTCGGTTGCCGTTGAGTGGGTAGCAACATCGACTTTACACTTCAACATAGGGACATTGCTTTTAGGGGTTTGGTGAAGAACAAGGTTGGTGTTGTTACATTATAATATCAAAGCCAGCAAACTTACAATCTGAGGGACTGTCTCAGGCAGCATTTCGCACTGTTCCATAAGAGTTATTATGAATTCGATCATTGGAATTGCTGTGCATATTTGGAAAAACCAGAGACCATCAGTCAGATTCAGTAATCACTTTCAATCCATCTAACTAGCACCACCATATGGGGGGACCCAAGTACCTGATTTGCACAAGTGATACAACTTTTGATGACGCGAGCAAATTCTGGCTCTCCACATTTACGGGTTAATTGGAATCATGTCCACTAATTGCCATTGTTGCACTTCAACGCCGTACATGTCTGGTCACCTGAGGTAGAGGACGATGGATCTTTGCGTTCTTTTTCCCACCGCAAGGTAGGCGTCGGTTACTATCGATTTGTGTGTTACGGCCAGGCGGATATATGAGTTTTGGTTAGCGCCTTGATCCACACTGGTCCATGTATGGTAGGGCAGTTCGAATTGGTTTGTAATGGGCGGACGTCAGTGACCAAGGTCGGCGATGGGTGAAGACATTTGAAACCACAAATTGAATCGTAGCTCCATTTGAATCGATCCTATGAAAGCAGTTCTTGGACCACTAAATGTAGCGGAGAGCCCTATATTTTTGACCATGTCGCAGCAGTGAAAAGTGTTGAAACAACAGGGTGACGCTACTGGATGTAATCTCGAAGTATACTAGCAGAACCTGTGTAGAACAAAGCTCTTTCTGTAAGACCTGCATTCGTAAAAGGATGCCGCTGAATACAAGGAGTTAATCTCATTCGAATGAGGGTATGATGCATACGCTAGATAAAGAGAAAGATGTGAATTGCGGTTAAAGATGGGAGAGCGTATACCGGTCGACCAGATACTTGTGACCTGCGTTATCATTATTTTGCCTGAATGAATCAGTAATTACTTTCTAATGCGGCAACTTCAGCCGTATGCTTGGCGCTCATTGTTCAATCACCTTGAGAACTGAGAACTGAGAACTGGTGCGATGCAGCGAGTAGAGGTTGCTCTGTGTAGCTGCATCATTCGTCGTTTTCGGACATGAACTCTTTATTCATCGTTTCGCTCTCTGTACTTTGCCTCTGCAAATTGTTGGTCTGGTAGCATCTTGAATTTAGACACAGTGATTGCGATTTACTTCAGCAGGATCTCGACCGCCTCTCAACATGGTCTGCAGAGGTTAACCTTCCGATCAACCCTGCCAAGTCGCAATTCATGAGGTTGGGTAAGTATGATCACGGCCGAACGTACACAGTGGCTGGACAACCGTTGCATCCCGCTCCTTTCGTGCGCGACCTCGGTGTACTCTCACGCTGCGACCTAAAGTCCATTGACCAAACGAATAGGCTGGACCAAAACAGCCTTCATATGCTTTGGGCTCTCAGGCGCAGCTTTAGCAATTGGTCCGAAGAGATTGATTCTCGCCTCTTCGTCTCGATAATACGACCAATGCTGGAGTACGGCACTCCCGCATACTGCTTTTTACCAGGCATTTGAAACCACCTCGTGCATGTTGCGGCCTCAAGTTTTGCCTATTTTCCTTCGAAGGAAACATATGTTGGGAAAACCAAAATTGTTATGTGCATTTGTATGGGCCGCGTTATAAAGCGGTCGATAAGGAATTTACTTACGTTTAACGTGAATAAATGCAATGTACTTCATTTACGTTTTAAGCCAAAGCTTCGTAAGCTGAAAGTCAATATTGTTATCATACTTCGGAGCTGCATGACTAAATTTAAGGACATATGATAAACTCGGTTGCTAGAGTAAACCGCAGGTTTCAAAAACAGGGAACCAATCAAGTGGCCTTTTGATCAAGGTACACTGGAGAAAAGTCTATTTCGCTTCCCGTAATTCTAGACTTAAAGTAGGTCCCCGTGGAACTGTTATCCCATCCCACATATCTGCTGCGACTGAAATACCAGGGCGTGCACAATGGTGGACTCCTTGTTCTAGTGAGAGACCTACTTTTGACCCAGAAAATTTTGTAAAACGTAAGGCATGATACGAACTGATGGCACAGCCGAATAATTTGTGTAATATCGCCGATTGAATCTAGCCAAAACAACGATTTTCAAACTATCTGCAAAATAAATCTCTTCGGATCAATGCAATTCGGACAAAAGGTCACAAATTAAACGTGCTGTGGCGCTAAAACAACTGCATGGCATGACATGGCTCATGTTAATCAAGTGACAATAAAAATACACGTTGCTCATTTAAAACAAAATAAATTCAGTTTGCGGGAATTAGATTGGTTATAAAGTGAATAACACAATGAATGCACACACGCCCACTCCACCTGTTAGTAATAAATTGCTGTGTGTTTGTGTGTTTTATATTGACCACGCTGCGGGATATGTTTATATTTATCTTCAACAACAATAATGTGCCAATGTTTTAATTTCAGTTTTATATGCAATATTAAGCGTTTCTTGTTAACATGCCGCAACTTCACACCATTAAACGTTAATCTTTAAGTATCTTTTATATGAACGCGTTTTACATGCGATAATTTCTGAAACAACTAATTTGCTCAACAATTTATACCAGCGCCTTTAAATTTTTGCCGCAACTTAAAACCCGTCAGTGTTAAATCTGATACTTAATAATTGCTACTAAGCCCCAACCTGGAAGAAATTGTTAGTGGTTGCAGAACAGTGTTGCAGCGGTTGTGATGAGCAACCTTTTTATCCTGTAACATAGGTTCCTAATTCCAAATTTTTTATAGCTTTTGCCAATGATTTTGTTTATTTACCACAATTTTATTACATTTTTATTACCTCTTGACCCTGCTTCCGGAGAAGCACTAGATGAGGCACCAGTGGTCTCCCGCGCCGTGTTTGAATTAGCTTTATGACACTGCTAACGTGCATCTTTTTTAACTGCTAAAGCTGCCAAAGTCATCTAAGCAAGGACTAGAAAGGTAGGAACTACTGCTAGTAAATAAGCTGAAGTTAAGAAGTTAAATATCATAATTATCCGCAGTTTGGATGTAAATAAAGGAGTACTCTGCAGCTCACGAAATTTTGGATGTATGCAGACAGTATGTCACCTAAGGTGCGTTAGCATCATTTTACATACACGGTAATAGCTATCAAATTAGCACATACGGTCGTGCTTACATAGTAGCAAAATTATTAGCTATCGGATAACGAAACTTTTGTAATAAAATCATTGACATTGCGCTTTGGACAAATAGGTTTAGACGGTTCCTCAGTCGATACTGTTTAACAATGTAGTTTAAATGACACCTGAATGTGCGGCATTTTATAAATTCGGCAATGAGAGTTAGTTAACTAGCCTGGTTGCTGACTCCACAGATTTATTATTAATACTGCTATAAGCACTTGAATGTTATAAACATTACTGAAGTAAAAAATGTCATGCTTATTATGGCTCCTCTCATTCGTTTTATTTAGTATGTCACAAATGTAAATGTAAGTATCACCGTTGATCCATTTACTTCACACTGACACTAACAGGCGGACTCTACTGACAGTATAAGGGAATCGCTTCGTTGGTTTAAAGCACTTATGAAAAGGATGCGTTACATTCGGAATTTGAAATATAATCGTCGTATTCTGACGAGTACTGCTGAGAGCTAGGACACAGATTTTAATATATACGCAGGGGAACCCAAGAGCTTTCACTACATTTAGCTCCAATTTTTCAGCTATACCCAGCATGCATCTACCATTTAAGGTTAGTTTGTCAAAGTGACGTTTTAGACCAAGGTTAAACAAATTTACTCTTAGTTGCTCCATAATTATAAATTCATATAAATTCGTGTAAGTTAGAAATTTGCAATTAACTTTATGCGCTGCTTATAGGTTTATTTGAGGTACGTACCTTACGCTACGCAGGTGATGTTTAACGCTTTTGTATAAACAATTTACATCCATTTGGTTATCTGAAAGCGAATGTAGAAAAAGTTGTTTCTTTAAACTATCTAAAGTATTGTGTTAAAAATTGGAATTATTCTACCGAAGATATGTTTAAACATTCTCGCGCTGCCTGGACCCGAGATGAGCATCCATAGTTATGTGTTTTGAGAAGGTGAGTTAAATGTTCAAAAAAGATGTTATAAGTAGCGTGTCCTAGGGGATGAATATCTGTCCGGTGTATTAAAACCACATACGCACTAATTAACCAACAACAAGAGCATTGCCAGGAAAAGGTTTTAGAAACGTCATGAAGCCAACAAATCCTCCTCTTTTTAGGAAGTTCTATATTTTACTTTTGTATGTATTCTGGAAAAATCCTGATTGTGCATGTTTTGATGATAGAGCATTTTTAATGCAGGTCGATCACTTGATAATTCACTGTGAAGGAGTATTCTAACGAAACATAATTTTTATTAGAACGATAACAAATATTAATATGACGCAACGAGTAGTCAGTTACAGCTTAGTAAAACGCCACTGACTTATTTTTTATTATACATCAATTTTTAATTCATTTATAATATTCTATGACCGATTTGGCCGTCACGGAGAGCAAATCAACCTACTAAGCTTCTACTCTCATGTCTGCGCATCCAAATGCAGTTTATCTGTTTATAAATGCTATTTGTTGAAGTGTTCCGGTTTGGAAAGTCATTACCTGTTTATGTGACATTCGTGACTGATCATCGTTTTAGATTAGACACAAAGATTGAATCAGGTCTTCCACTGAAGATTCACATTACGTACATTTATAACATGAAAGCGTTTGAAGTTCCATATGCTTAATTTAAAACAGTCAATTTAGAACTCTGATCATGGTAGCGATATAAATTATAATTGATTTTCAACGGCAAATATCGTAATATGTTCTCTGGCAAAGTGCTTACTTTTTGGATACATATCCATGTAGTGCAGCTACGTTCTAAATCTTGTGCACTATTCCAGTGTGCCCTTCGGCATGTCAACTGTTGCACTTCAGCATAGTTATAATAAATTGTAATAATTATATGACTAGTGTGTCAATGTAGTTGATTTCAATGGGAATCATATTTATATGAAGGCAGCTACGACAAATATTACAAATTTCTTTCTTATTTGCACTGCCTTCACTCCGTTGAATCTCATAGCTACTAAGGTTGAACAGCTCAAGGCATTAGTTCGCATTATACACAAACTTCTTTCCCTACGTCAATAGGGTTAAGCTGACTAGATCGCCGATGTAACAGCATCATATCCAGTGTATATCACTTTGCATAAGCAGAAGTTAATAGGATACAACTTAGTTTTTAACAATTACACAAGCATCTTATGCTTTCAATAACTGACTTAGAAAATTATAAAGTCCGTGAAGTATCCTCAGGCAATGGTACTTTGAACATATACAAGATGCTTTGAAACAAGAAATTGCTTTAAGTTTTCAATCTAAAATAAAATGTGCAGGTGGCATCCTTATATCTACCTTTACTTCAAAACCTTCATTTTGGAAGGCAAATAACATCATATGATAACCAGATGGCCAAATGCTTAAAGTACTAGTGAAGGTTTCGTATCACGGTCCATTATTTTTGAACGAACAGTAGCAGTCGTTCTTGATCAATAGCTAATTTTTCAGTAGCTACGAAAATTTAGGTCAAATATTGCACATTAAGAAGGTAGAAGACTAACCTAAATGACTCGGTTGCCTGTGGTCAAAAAGAGAATTGTAACTGCCGACGCATTTCGTTTTACTTAGTATGAGCCGACTATGAGAACAATCTAACTTTGTTAGCGCGTAGCGCTTAAGCATCTGATGGTCTAGAATAAACGTTTGTACATCTGGCATTTTCATGCTTGAGGTTGATACAAAATAAAAAGTTGACGGCCTCTCTTCCCAGTACTTGTATTTAGTTTAAAATAACTTTGTTAGATAAATTCAAATGGTGTAGTTTAACCATTTGCTGTCTCCAAGTATATGAAAAACATAAGAATATTTGTTTTGCATCTCAATGGCCGCTTTATTTTTTCTCTATATAATTGACTTCAGATATTCGGAACGCTAAGCACACATGGAACTAATGTATATATTTTTGGAAAACTCTTTACCGCAGCCCTGATTATTAACTAAGGAATTTCACAAAAATAAAGTAAGAAAGAAGTTTGTTATTACTAAATATGTGTGTTTTTCGAAAGCAAAGGTTTTATGCACTCGTTACTTACTTTAAAAGCAACTTGTACCAAGAATTTATGGGCGTATAACGAGCTGGTGTTTAATATTATCCTTATCTCAACAGGTTTAACATGTTAAAAAGTATAATATCGGATTACCTTCAAGTTTTATGGATGCATTGCTACTTCAGCTTTCATCCACAACCAATAATTGGAGATTCGGAAATGCTCGGTATGTTGTCGCATATCACCATAATTTGTGTCCATGAAAGTGTTGACTCTATGCACAAATATAATGGAATATATGATTAGCTTCAAAAAGATTGAATCAATACCAAAGAAAATATTTGGATATATTTAAAATGTGTACCTAGTTTTTGTTTGCCACACCTATAAGCCACGTTTAAATAAACTATTTCCAACCTCACTCTATCTCTACATATTTATTTAATATATATGTATACACTGTTCAATAGTTTTCCAACATGGCGATTTAACGTTGCTTTCTTGGATCAACCAGCTGAAACCCGGTCTCTTATGTGAACGTCGAGGACGAACATGAACCAGCAAATGTGCATCAAAATATCTGAAATCCCGTCAATACTATGCACTTACTTTTGATAACAACACAATGGAAAGCTTAAGTTACATATTTACTTAATGCGCCAGTTGAAAGGAATCTTGACAGGCAACGCGATTACCTTATGCTCATATCGAAGTAGTGGGGATTACTATGTCGGCCGGCATATTAGCATTTCCAATGGCTGTCATGTAGATATATATATATATATTTACACCAAATGAAATCGACAAGTGCACGCTATTTATTAGCTAAATTTGCTACGTTGCAAGTGCAGGTTTGACTAGAATAATTTAGGAGAAAAGGCTTATCATGCTGTAGTCTACTGTGTGTAGTAGCCAATGTTTCTTCAACTTCTCTAAATCAATATTTATACTTGCAGCTGCCTTCAAATCATCGGTGCACCATTGCTGCTGAGTACGAATTAACTATCAAATACTTTTGAATGGAAGGATTTTGGTAAGTACTCACCAAAATCCTTTCATTCATAAATAATACCAATTCGCCCGTACGGATTCCACAAAATGCTAAGTCGAATCATTGCTGCTGTAACCGGGAAGTCTTGATGCCGGAAGGCCGACCGCTGTCATCTGCATGGCAGGCGCCCGCATGGCAGTGGAGGATGCGTCGGGCTATATCGCATTTAGCTAACAATTCACGATAGTTAGTACCGTCCTCCATGGCGCAGTTGCATATGCTGCGGGCTAGTTGGCAAGAGCCACTAGCAGTTATGTGTTCGATCCTCCGCAGAGGACCGAAGGATGCGCACCACTGATGAGCCCCAATAGGGCGAAACGGCCGTCTGGTGCTTTTCCGGACAGCTGGTCGACATATCTGAATTGTCGGCTGATTGCGACGAACAACTATGAAATATGAGCTAAAATGCCATGGCGCGGAAGTGTGTATATTTTTCTGATTTTCAGCGCACTTTAGTCAAATAATATGAAAGGCATTCAAAATATTCTATGAAATGTTCGATAAGCAAAAATGGCTAGGAATCCAATTTGTTTTGATAAAACAGCAGATGGTAAGCGCATTTTTATTTAACCATAACATCAGCGTTGTATATATCCGGTGAGCAAACCTTGCAATCGATGGCATAACACGGAAAACTGTTTAATAATTTGAACGACTTTGCCAGAAGCTGAGACTCAGTAACATATTCGTAGTTTAGCATGTAGCTGGCACTGAGTATGACGCGCCTTGCAAACCTAACTATATTTATAATGGACATTTTAATAGCGAATCAAATAGATAATGAGCAGGATAACCAAGCCATCAAGATTATGGCTGCATTTTTTATGCAATCGATCAAAAAAGGCAGAATGCAACGTCGCTAATCAACAGATGAAATATTATAAAATATATTAAGCTAAAACGTTTAGCGTCATTACTCGTTGGTGTATGACAGCAAATGTTATGTAGCGTGGTCAGATTGACTAGACATCCATTTGTTTATTTTGTTAGGATGTATGTGATTATTCCATATCCCTAAAGTTTTGATTTATTATTCGTCAACTATGAGCAAGTGATAACACGTTAAACGTTTAGCCATAGATTCAAATTAGACGAATTGCAAAGCAAAGATTTTCTCTAAAATTTTATAAAATTATTAATGTAGTTTAACACCAACTATCTCCTACAATTTAATATTTATTTGTAAAAATCTGGCCGTCATGCTTTTAGGAACCATAATGGCTTCTGTCGTGTTTTATAAATGCTTCACCGACAAATATAAAGTATCCAAGATCCCAAGAACCTTAACCGTGCCTACTAAGAACCACGTTTTTCGAAATATCTAGTTAGGTAACAACACATTGTTATCAAGCCTTTAGTTGTCAAGCTTTTATTCAGACATTTGGGTTACAATATAACGTTTGCACCTTCCTCAATATATTATTATATCGTCATAAAAATGCGAATCTAGAAAGCCGAAGCTGAAGGAAGTATACTGTCATTTTGTTCACACTCCTCGGGCACGTTAATATTTCAAATTGTTTTCTCAGCCGCACAATGTATGAGTGTATAAAACCAACATTACTATGATTAGGCACCCACGGAAACCCAACTAGCAAATTGACCTAGTTATGAAGAGGTTTCTAACACGACAGGGGCTGCTTTAACTTAATATTGTTATAAATAAATAGCTACTTCATACATTTCCCCTTCATATTACGTCCATTGCTGATTTTTAGACCGAAAACGCACGATAAAATGTTTTGCATCGGAACTTTGAATAAATTGTTATTCTTTGCTATTTATAACTTGATTATTTATGCTATATCTTAATAGGCGTATTGAGAAAATATATGACACATAGATGGCTTTTAAACAAGTTTGAATCGGCGGTTTTGTGGATCACCTGTAACATTGCTATCTATTCATATTCAATGCCCAGTCATATAAAAGACGCAAACTCTGGACTAAAAGTTGAATGAACCTTCTGAGACACCTCCACCACACAATATATGTTATGTCAAGACTTATATATTCATCATGTCATCATGCCCACGACCTGTATAGATCTAGTAATGGGCCACAATTCTTAGTGAGTTAATTGGGGAACATATCTACGTGAAATTTTCTAACTTAAGCAAGCACTCGATTTTTAAGTGTTGTCAATATACCGTTGCCCATTTTATTATAGCTTTATGGAATTTGCTCATATATCAAATTAAAGCGCATTTCATAAATTTTAGTATTTGGTATGCATAGCAGACGTTAATTATAACGAATTTTCTGAAATGCTATTAAGATGGTAGCGAAATAGCAATTTGTTGACAAAATATCACACATTGGATCAAACGCCAGAAAGTAATATGTAGGAGTGCAATGATTATCAGCTACTTAATACGATGGCTAGGTTACTTAGACCGACCTTTTAAGAATACCTCAAAATTTTCTACAAAAACCTAACATATATTTATTACAGGCTGTTTTTGTGCTAATATACCTATTGTGAACAAGAAGTCATGCATAATCAATCTGGGCGAATCATCTTACCGATTGATCTGTAGTCAATTTCTTTTTGCTTGCTATCAATTCTAGCTGCAGGTTTAAAGTAATCATCCAAAATTGGCGTAATTTTGAATAGGATTTGGCTTAGGTTTTGCCTACTATTTGTTGTTTGAACATGCCACTGGTTTTGTTAACTTCCGGCAGCAAAAGAACATGTGATTTGGCCCTCTTGTTTGACTTTATCTCCAACCATCGAGGGAAAATCTTCTTATCAACAGATGAGACATAACAGATGGTTGTGAAACCGACAAAATGTAGGTTTAACTATGGTCTAAATACTAAGGAATATTTTATATGAAAAAATGATGTATGTCGCATTTCTCATTACGAGGAATTAGTATGTAAGCACTATGACTCAATTTGACAGTCAAAATTGTATGCGCCTTTGAACCTTCTATAGATTCTGAACTATATTTGAAAACAATAGTGTATTCTCAGTTAGTCGAGGGATTGCGCAGCTAACTCGGTCCGATAATAATGTACAACGGAAATACAGTATGATTTTACAAACTGATCTAGAAATACAACTTTGGTTACAATTAAACTGCCAGGTGCTTCCTTGATTTTGTTGCAAAATTCGTTGGAATCGATGATCATTGCAAAATGTTTCATCTATGTTTAGGCGGATGATAGCAAAAAAGTTCAGTCAACGATGTTTTAGGACTGGGTGACAATATGCTAATGGAAAATGTATCTAAGATATTCCTATGGTTGGTATAAAGTAATAATTTATGAATAGTTTTGCACTGACCTGATAACCCGACAAAGTGTTAAACTGAGAACTGTCGTTATTTAAAAATATAAAGCAATTGTAATTAAAGACGTACCTCATACAAGGGGTAAACATGATAGGGCAAATGTAACTCCGTAATTAAATAGTGTGGTATAGTTACAGAACATCATCAATTTACCTGATAGTGAAAAGGAAGCACGCTATGAAGACTAAGGGAAAGCTTGCTTATCCAACCCTCCAATTAGCGCATGTTCCTTTCAAATACCATAAGTGGGTCTGCCAGCTAAATAAGAGCATAATAGGAGGCAGTGGATAAGATGAATTTATCAAAGATAACCCCATCTATCTAACTCATCGATTTGCTCGTTTTTGTAAAACACCAACGTCCATCAAGCTGAGTAACACAAAGTGTATAACAATCTAAACTAAAATTGGGGATTAATCTATTGTAGCTAACCTAATGATGTGCTAATGTTTTCAACGGCCATCGGTGGGTCATCATTTGAAGTACTAACGGCAGTTATGAAATAGTGGATAGTGGAGCTAGGAGTAAAACTAGGTCAAGCAGCAAGAAAATCTGGTGATAAAAGAACACGTTAGTTAACATTGTGTTGAAAAGCGCCTCTGTTCACAATTAACTACATTTTGTATCATGAATTTCGAAAACACAAAGACGCGAGCAGTTCCGTTCTTGCTCACCCAGTAGTCTGCGAAATGGTAAGAAAAGATATTAAAATTACTTGGCTGTTAATCAATTTTTAATGGCATCTTACATGTCTGAATGGAATATGAACCTTTGGTTGCTAAATACAATCTATTCCATTGCATGGGATATTTGTCTACAAAGGTGTCATAGCCTACGCCTGTTTGTTTACGGAGTAACACTATCACATACTTTCTTACGGTGAATCTATTTGGAGTACCTGTTGCAAGTATCTGTTGTTTGCCTATCGAAAGACAATTTTGGATAACAGACATAACTTAAGCATGCATCGAAGCAATCGCGGTTTGATTAAACTTTGGTATATTTATTTCTAATTCAGCTTAGATGTAGAGATCACGATTCTTTTTGTATTTGACTTTGTGTATCTTCAAGTGCACTCGTGTCGCATCTTCGACTGTACTAAAATGGTGTCACAGTTTTTACTATTATTCTGGAGTAAGGTTAAATGACAGAAGCTTAAAATCGCTTGTTATAAAAAAGAGGCTATAATTCCATTAATCATTGCTTTCTAGCCGCCGTATACTCTAATTTTAATTCGAAATTTACCGAACCGGAATAACAGAGTCATACGTCCCATACAGATTCGCTTATTCGGTGTGGTTTCCCCTGCAAAAGCAAAAGTGTATGGAACCAAGTATCTATAAAATGTAATACTGCATTTGGATTTTGAAAATTTCTTGGAAGGTTGGACACATTATACTAGTTTTAAAGCTTAGTCAATTTTGATCGCAGGTTAAAAGTTCCGTGCTTAGTAGAGCGATCAACTTTCTTTATTGCATGTACCACAAATGCGCACAGTTAAATTTCGCTTACTATGGGAAAAGGTAAACTAATAATAACGCCAATTTAAAAGTGCAATCAATTAATTCAAAATGTCAGCATAAAAATATTTATTAAGTTTAAATGGTAGGTGCTCTAGGCTTTTGTAGAAAAGTCGGTTTAAATAAGTAGCAAATATGTGTCCAGAGTTTTATCGCAAGGCATAAATCACGAAATTCCCTAATACATCGACTGATAATACTTTTAATTCCTCAAATGTAGTAGTCTTAAATCGGCAAGAAATTGTCAGAATAACTTCATTACAAGATTACATTTAAAGTTACAATTAAATATGGTTTACTCTGAATTTCTTTGTACCCTTGAATTAATGCAGGTTTTATGTTATATCCAAATGTAACGCGCTTTTTCTTCATTACGTCATTGACAGCATTTTAGTCTAGGTAAAAAAGCAATGAACTATGTTAGAACTATTATTCACATAACAACAAAAGACAGATTTTTAGTTTGTAACAAATGGTAGACCCATTGCTGTTGAGTCCACATTAGTGGTTGGTAGATGCACTTTTTCCATTTTCTGAATGTTCAAACAACATTTTTACTAACGTAATGTATGACTGCCCCATTTCATGTATATTTTGATAAAACGTGTGTAAAACTAACTGCACTGTTAAAAACTTCATTCTAGCGGCAAACAAAATTTTCAAAATGTTATATTTTACTTGCGACGTAAAATAATTGTCACACAAATAGCTTCTGAAAGCAAAATGTGCGTACCTTCAAGTTATTTATTTAAACATACTCTATATTTTTAAATTTCTGTGGTAAATTTTATCGACTAAATTTTTAATGGTAAGTGAACCGATCAACAATAGAAAAACTACCGAAAATTAACGCACAACCCTAGTTTACTTAATTAAAACTCAAATGTTTATACCTGAAAAATAAAGCTAAATGCTAAATCACAGTTGGCATACTTAGACATACACTATCTTTTGTGCATAAACTATGGAATATACATTGCGGATCCTTGTCTAGATAGATGAGCAGGATATACAATTTCTACACAGGTTAATTTTTTTGATTATGTAATTAAGTAGTAAACTATATATTCTGTGTCTCCCATGTAAGCAAAATGACTTGCTCGGAGTTTCAAGCAAAAGCTAAATAATCGTAAATAATTCCCATATGTTTACACAAATGTCTACAAATATCTTTGTCTTGCTTTTGGTTATTACAAACCAAACTATTAAGATGTGCACTTGCAAGAACTCGGTACTGACTGTGGCACAAAGTTGGTTTACCATTACCATGTACTAATAAACAAAGGATCACAATCTTACTTGAAGTGTTAATTGTCTTTGATACAGTTGCGCCGAATGTTAAAACATGTACTTTCTATTAAAATGAAAGCAACTTTACGCAATGTTACAAAAATATCTACCATCCGCTTGCTTAATAAGTTTTAAGCTTAATGATCTGTCTCCTCGACGATGTCTCAGGTTTTAAACCTCACATTACATGCATGTTAATAGCAAAATACAAAATTTACTACTGATGTACCAATATATAATAACCAGAAACATTCTTATTGCAAAGTGTGTTGAGGCGAACTGAAATAAAAATCCACAAGTTATCTTTCATAGATTTTTGCAGTTAAATCTGCGTATGCAATTAATGCTTTTCATGACAAATTTGTAAAAGTGAGTAATATTTAACTTTTGGTAGTCGTTACTCCTTTTTAACTAATTTTAATAAGGGATATGTGAAATAAAATTAGATACTGGGATTCCGTAATTTAACACTGTTTTGATTGCAGGTATTATGCAGCGATTGTAGCTGATGATTGCGGATCACTGGCATAGACGTTGCAAGGTACAACGTAAACAATTATGATTATTATTAATACGTTGCTGAAATTAAATGAACTTGCTACTTTTATACGTTGGGTTTATTGTGCCTATTAAGCATCCATGGTATTATTGATCTATTGATTTCATGCTAAATAAGATCAACTTGTCAAGTGCAACAGCAAGCAACGTACTACGTAACGAATCATAAATTGCGTCACACTTCGTTTATGCCGAGAAAAAGATTACATCTCCACGTCACACTTAGTCAAATAACATACAATTAAAATATTGCAGTTTAAAGCAGAATCATTTGCTGAATCGAATGTTAGATTAGGCTGATGCTAAATTTGAGATGACCGTTACGTAAAACTTGATAAATGCAACACATGTTCGAAAATTATTCTTTCACCTACTAATCTTGTAATTTAGTAATAACGATTGTATCTTCATCATTTCACCGCGTTGCTGTTCTTTGCACTATCGTAACATCATCATATGAAATGTCATAGTACCTAGGTAACACCTGCATTTGTTTAAATTCAATTTCCTGTGCTTTTCTTCTTTGCTTGATACCACTATTTCCATTCATCCTTAAGCTAAAATATTCAGTAAAACAGGCCTAACGAATGCTTTTAAGATCACTAGTCGAGTAGAACTAATAAATACGGATCAACGTTTCTTGAAATGTTACACATGTTGAGCTTCCCGGGCTGAATTTTTCACGCAACTTGCATTTAATAAAGATCATCACTAACATTTTGCTATACATCTCAAGACTAGCGAACTAATTAACTGTTATCCCCAACGGTTCTTGCGATACACCTCCACTGCATATAAGATCTACTTACGCGACCATTGTGACATCATTTGAATTACCTCTCTAACAGATTCGTCGGTAATCCATATGGAGTAGGTTTTTTCCGCTACGCGGTCGATAAACAGTGGGTATACCTGTCTTGCTGACCACATCCGACAGATATTAACGCTGTATGCAACTCAGTGACGGTACCATAAGCGAATAATTGCGCAGGTGTTGAACGTTGCGCATAGTGTAATATAGAGAAATGGGGTTCGCACTTCAATCCTTCGTAAATGAGGCATTTACTATAGTCCGAGTTAGGTAGCGAAACTCGAATAACTTATACTGTAATTTACGTTGGCTGGCAAACGCATAAACTGTGTTAAGTTTCCCTTTTATAATTTAGCAGCTGCTACACTCGGTTAGGTAAATCCATTGGCCTATGCAACAACGCACTTTTCCAATTCAAGTCTAACAATGATTATATGAAAGCGTTCAAAGTAAAAATGATTTCTTTATTATAAGCAGAAAACCCAAAATAACAATTAAACCTATATTTTTTGCAAAGTGCGGTAAACCCAAATTAAATCCACAAACTTATCCAAGAAAGCTATTGCTATATAAGTGTTTGACAAATTTTTCTGTTCTAAAAGTGGCATTGAATCCAATATATACAATGCATCCAGCACCAACATGAAATTTAATTTGTAGCACAGCTTATATGGAAGGAAGTCGATGCAATTAAACCATGTTCCAAACGAACTATCTGCGTATAAATTACTCAGTATCTTCAATTTGCGAATAATTTATATGGACACAGCTCATCAAAAATGCGTAAATAATGCACTAAATGTTACCTTTTAAAACTGAGATTAACGATAGAGAAAGCAGCATTGCAAATGGAAGGTAGGCAACCTCAGCTTTTGCCGTCATTAAACGACATTTGGATTGTCATTTCCAACCCATTCACCACCAAGACGAACGAGGTTTTGCCTAAGTTCCATTACAGCCCGTGTAGTGAAGTCCGTTTAAAAATAATTTTTACTTTGCAACCCAAAATGACAGTAGGTGGTGCAGCTGCCCTCTTCAACAGCGCGGAAAATAGTCCCTTTTTGGCACTAAGCCGATCCGTTGTCTACAATGCTTTTGCGCCTAACCACACACCAAGGATACATTGTGACCCACTTAAGTTAGAATGAAGATGTAAGGTATAAAAATGTTAAGCAAAAGTTGACTACCAAAACGGAGCGCAAGCAATGTCACGTAATTATTTTTTACTCAACCGGATGAGGGCTATATTGCAAAATTGCTGAACAAAAACGGCCACGAGGTTGACCTCGACACGTCTGCCAGACTATTTTAAACATAATATGCTTCACTGCGTCTCTGGGCATTTTACCACAACACACCCATAGTTGGTGAATTTAAAACTCCGTACACCTATTTGGATAACACCACTTCATCAAAGATTCACGGCAACTAGCTTCATGTATCTTCCGTCTTTCCGTCATTTAAACCGAACTCAAGTGGTTTGTTTAAATGATCAAATTTCACAGCTTAGACCAGTGCTTACTGATGTAGTTCAGGGCAGCATTATTGGCTTTTAAGTCTCTAGTTAAGTATAAAACTGACGAGCTAAATTATGTCTTACGTGTTAGCTGATGATATGGAATTCGGTTACACACATTATTTTACCAACACATAATACGCCACCGTCATCAGTATATCTGATTAGAAAGCTCTGGAGCTATTATGAATCATATGGATTTTACCACTATTAACCTAAATATGCGGTGACCTAACATTTATTTGTAAACGCGCAAAAAGCAACTGGTGAAGAAAGGAAATCTAGTAACTCGAAATATTACACCAACAAAATTGGGAGTTCACTATTCTGGCTCGTTAAACTTTATTGCACACAATGGAAATGCAGTTGCCAACACCCACCCAAGCTCTACACTAACTTTTGTAACGATCCTCCACACACAAGTAGAAAAGTCAGCAGCTTAAAAATTAGGATGCATTGATTTACAGTAATCCAAGAAAATTGATCACTAAAAACTAGGGACTTTGCAGAGATTGTTCACTAATCTTTTGCTTATTTTTCTACCGCATACAGCACCGCAAGTCATTTTCCGTTCACTTTAGCGTTTACGCACATATGTTGAACTGGCGTCCGTCCGAGCTGAAATAACATGCGTCACCTGGAAACTTCTGTAAGCATTTTGCAACATACAAACCTATGAGAAGACCATTAAGTTACTGAGACAAATGGACACGCAAACTGCAACAGATGAACACGGTCTAGCCTATCTATAAGGTTTTATATTACTCAGTAACAAATCACTTAACTTTATGTCTTCAATATTTAAACAGGTCATTCCTTGCTACTGCTGGTCTCAAGAAACCATTATAGCCGGTCCTATAACAATACTGGACAATATTACACTAAGCCGTGCAAAACGTACGTTTGATACATTTTCACTAGTACATTATGTTTGTGAGCATATCATCGGTTGTTTATATATAAAAAAATCAGTTTTCCGGTGATAAATAAGCATACAAAATACAGAGCGGTTTCTAATACCTATCAATATCTAATCTTTCGCATTTCGAATTTTCTCATTGAAGGATCAACCCGGAAATTTATTATGTGAATAAATAAGATATAAAATGTTCCTTTGGCTTTCTTGATGTAAATTGATCGCATCAACTGCGAGGTCATTGTCTCGAACTGTCAAAATGTGAACTATACTTTAGTCTAATTAGGGATGACTTTTTTGTTTCCTTTGTTATTTACTGTTTACTAACAGATCGCTCGGTTCGCAAATCTTGAACAATGTAAATCGGCTTATGTTGCACGGGTGTGGGCGGGCTACCGACACCGGGAGAGAAGCTGACTGTTACAAAGCCCGCAAATAGAAATTGTTTGCTCCTAATACGTAACTAATAACTGGTGAATATGTGCGGACATACCATAGTATTGTTGCAATTATTTAACATTAGGTGTGCTCATTATCGCGGGTTTTGTGACTGCGGCCATGGTAGACACTTCTGTTAATTTCAGTCGGATATTCACCGATGTATTACGTGATTTAACTACATTGAGGTTAGAAATGAAACAATTTCTGTCTGAAAGTGCGACATTGTTCATGGTGCAAGAGTGGTCACATAGGAGGCATAGCAAAGGATTCCAATGCTAGAATTTTCCGATGAAAATCCTTACAGATATAAACTGTAGAAATGCGTGCACGGTAACTGAATCAGTGCTTTAAGGGAGCGGTAATTTAACGTTGATTAATCCACAGCTTAAACGCTCGCTTCTTAATCTATCAAAAGGAAACGCTATGAAATTTTTAGATGCTTTATTGAAGAATAAGGACCGAACCGTACCTGCTGTGTAAATGAAATGTTATATGCCGGAGTTGAGAGAAGATAGATGAGCCACCAATTTAGGTGCTGTCGCTCCTTCTCGACTTCCAGCTTGGAAGTCCTCAATAACTTCGACCCCCGTCTCCATGCGAGTGAAAACGATCTTCCATGAGTGGGTTTTCCGTGATATGTCTTAGATGTAGTTCCTCTAAGTAAGACGCAATGTCAACTTATTTAAAGTTGTTCTTGGCCACTTGTGCACCATGGGGAACAAACTTTGCGAGGTAATGTTGATGACGCCGTCTTTCTGGTTCAGGCTCTTATCTGCTTAGGCTTAGGCTTAGGCTCAATCCTGTAACTGCTATATGGTAAGCATATAACTCCTGTTGACCTAAGATGATCATACTGTTCATCATTGAACACATACCTCATTATTCAATCATGAATGGCATTCCCTTTTCTCAGTATTGTATTGCTCACTGCCTGTATAATTTTACGTTTAAACGTATCACAGGCAATGGGCCCAAACTATGATAGATTATCTTTACTCCAACACGGATACAGTCATTACATTTATATTTTACTGTATAATTATCCACATAGCTTTATCATATATCATTCCATAATGTCATCGATCCAAATTGCAAGCGTTGCAGCGCAGTGTCCTCCCCACCGGAGGTAAGCGCAATATTTTCTGCGTTAATTGGGTTCATTTTTATTCAATCCTAATTTTCTTGTTGTCTTCCAGCATGCTACTTTTCCACACCACATATGTCGCATGACCATTTTTCATCGGACTTGCCTTGCGTGTTTTGAGTGGTTTAAACGATCTGTATTTAAAATAGGATATTTGCTTTTAGTTTGAACGTTTTTCTATTGCCAACATAAATGTCCACCCAGCTCGATCGATTTTACTAATCACTGGTCCTCAATTCCCAACTTGGGAATTGTAGTGGCTGGGATAACGGCGCCCATTATGCTAGTTAAACATCACAAATATACGTTGTTATAAGCGCTGGCCGTCGATAACTATTCTGTTATGCGTGGAAGCTAACGAAGTTTTACAACTGATGGTATTGCAACAGGATGCTATTTTGTTAAACCTCGCAATTATTATCGAAGTCTAAGATACAATAAGCAAATGCTGTGCAATTAGTGTCCACGTTACTTTTGCTAATGTCCATGACGTCGCCGGGTCATGCTGGCTCTACCTAGATTGCGTCATTGCTAGTTATGTCGCTTCCAATAAACACATAAAACCCCTACAGGTAAGGTCTCTTCTTTGTCATCATGTGCTTTCTCTATCCCTGCTCATCGTTTCGCTTAGATGCTGCGGTAGCAGAACTTTATTGATGTAGAGAAATAACTTTTTCTAGGGGTGAACTGGCACGAAAAATGTGAATTTTGTTCAGTGATTTCTACTCAAAAAGCTCTGTATTAGCAAATTAGTACAACTCACAAATCATACGGTTTGCCATACTCTGACTGTACGTAGGTAACTAAATATATGTCACTGAATAGCGATAGTCTTCTATAACTACCATGGTGGTTTAAAACAATACTGGAATGGTGAGCGATTGCTTGCTGCTTTTGGTGACAATGTGTGTTCAGTAACCACCGTGCTTGAGTGATTTGTAGAATGCAGGGTTGGCATGCAAGGCTTAATTAATAGTGCAAAGCCTGGTCGACCTGTAGTGTTCACCACCGAAGACAACATTGCTGCCGTGCAACAGATGCTGAAAGACACACAGGCGAGTGTAGTACAACTAGGAAAAGCCGTCTGAAGCACATCGAAATCAATCTTTACCAACTTACTTGATGACCTCGGCCTCAGAATCCTTTACACTCGCTGTGTACCCATTTAGTTCTGTGAGGACCCGAAAGCATCTCTTGCGAATTGATGCCGCATATGCTCGCCAAAATTGACTGCGTATATTCCAATGTAGCTTTGGGAGTTTCAAAAGTAGTGATGAGACCTGGATGTACTGTTTCGACCATGAAAAAGAGCAATCTACGGCTCAGTGGACGGCCGTTGTTGAAGCTCCGCACAAGAAATTCCTGCATGTGGGCAGTATGACAAGGAAGGGGATAGCTGTGTTCGTGGACAAGACCGGTCATGTGGCTAACGTACCTCTCTTACGCAACGCACAGTCACTGGTGCCTGGTATGCCATCACCTCTCTGCCACAATTACTAAAAGCTGTAGCCAGACGTGTCGAATAATGCGAACACAAGGGACTTTGTTGCACCATGATAACGCACATGCACACAAGTAACCTATCGGCATAGACTTGCGGTATAGGAAAGGCAATCAGAATATTGATCAAACAAACTACAGTTCAAAGCTTGCTCTGGCGTCATTTTGTGTTCCCAAATTTTAAGCGAGTGTTCCATCTAATCCACTAGGATTCTCTAGAATCTACCGTAGATTTCTCTATTGAGCTGCATGAAAGTGCACCCGCTTTGAGATGATCTAGCTGCTTCTCTAAATGGTTTGAAGAAAAGGAAATGTGCAAACGGCTGGCGAATAGTTCTCCGATGAAATGCGATCCTTATATTGGTATAAAAGTAAAATGCTTAGTGCATCCGTTAACTTATTGCCCTACCCCAGTTCCTCTACTGTCAGAATGACGCGGCACGTCAAATCGCCTTTGGCTCTCATCCAAAATGAAACACGTAGACGATTGCCCATCATTGTATCAGCAGTTGTGCTTGCGGGTAAAATGTTCTGGTGCTTATATGCATAACACCTACAAAAATGGGAATATGTGTGAATGGGTTAAACCTACAGGATGGATACGTACTCCCTGGTCCTTGTCCACAACTGAAGCTTTTTGCACCACCATTTATTATTTAATATTTGCACATATCAACAGATAAAACATCCCGGGAATAGACATCAGAAAAATGTTAGCGAACAAGCTGGTTTTCAGTGGTTTCGCATAAGGCTAATACACCACAAATGTATGACATAAACGTACAGGTTCAAAACTCAGATTGTCTGGGTGACCAAACTAGGTGTTCGGCCCCACGATGATCAACAGCGTATTTGTGTGTGTGGCCTTGTCCACACTAGGTGTGCCTACTACAGGGGACCAGGGTAGTGTTAGTGCCTGGACAAAATTATTGTGCGCACATGGGTCAGGGTCATGAAACCTGATGGCTATTGCCTCTGCCGCTGCCAGCAGACGACATCTAACCTGAGTATGTATGAACTAGAAGTTCAGTTTGGAAAATGCACATTCCCAAGTAGCTACGCTTACAACCTCGTCAGCATTAGCCGCTGAGCCTTTTAAGTACACCATGGTCAATACATGCTGCCATTACGTGAAACACAAACCTAAAGTCAGTGATTTACTGACGAATGCGCACTTATAAGCCTTCAAAGCGCTTAAAAGGAACGAAAATGTGCTGTTTTCTTGGCCGGATAAAGGAGCGGGGTTGTCCTTATGGATAAATCTGACTATATCGCTAAGGTGAAAGCCATCCTCAAAGATCATCCAAAATTCCGAATCATAAATAAAAGAAAGACGAAACGGCTTCGATAGAAAAGACAGTCACAAACCTACTACGCTGCCTAAAGCAAGATAACGCGATTGACTCAGTGGTTTTCGAGTACATGCATCCCTCCGGGACAATGAACCCACGTCTTTATGGCTTACTGAAAGTGCATAAAGAAGGACTTACATTAAGGCCAATATTACACATGTGTGGTTCTCCAAATTACTCAACAGCGAAGTGGCTCGCTAAGCTTCTAGAACCGATCAGAGAACTCCTATCTAAGCAGAGTTTCAGAGAAACATTCAGGTTCCTAGACTCCATAAGCCATATGAAGTTAAGCGGAAAGAAAATATTTTCTCTAGATGGAGTGTCGCTCTTCACCTATGTTCCGCTGGAGGAGATAATAGATTACCCATGCGATGCTGTTCATTTGCACCATATGGATGTCGGCCTCTCATACGAGCAACTTAAACACTTGTTTCTGATGTGTACCAGGGACGTACAATTCCTGTTCGACGGGAAGATCTATAGACAGAAGTAAGGAGTCGCAATGTGCTCTCGGCTTGGACCATTATTAGCAGACGTATTTATGAGTAGGTTAGAGAACAACTATCTAAACGGAGTTATCAACAAATTAGTCTACTACGGAGGGTATGTGGAAGAGGTATTCTACATCTCAGATACTCATCTTGGCACGGAAGAATTCGTTAGGCAATTAAACTCAGTCCAGGAAAACATAAAATTCACCCTTGAACCTGAGTGCAACAATTCATTGTCGTACTTAGACGCTCAGATTAGCAGAAGATCAGACGGGTCTGTCCAACGCAGTGTTCATAGAAATGGAATAAGCAATATACTCACTTTGCCAGCCTCGTTCCGCTCGGCCAGAAACGGAAACTTATTCGGTGCCTGACCGAGCGAACAAGAAGGATATGTAGCGAGGACATGCATTCGGACGAGCTAAACTTTTTACGAATCTTATTCGATAGAAATGGCTACCCTGTGATGTTCGTTCGGAGAAGGCTGGAGTTACGAGAAGCGAAGGCACACGTGAATTCAGTAGGAAAGAAAGCGATCTAATTATCGTTATAGTTCAAGGCGGACGGCTAGCTGAATCAACGTCTAGAAGGCTTTCTGATGCCATCGCTCAAACGTACTATGCAGCAAGCCTACGGCTAAGCTTCTACTCAGTGCCGACCCTGAATCAACAACTTATGGACAGAATTCCAAAATCAATACTTCATTGTGTATACTCTTTCTCTTGCTCTTGTCGATCAAGATATATCGGAGGAACTTCCAGGAGACTGTCCAAGAGCGTCAGGGAACAATGTCTAGCTTTGATGTATAGCGGCGTGAATAGGTCAGTGGCAAGTGCAGTGTCTACAAACCTGATCGACTCGAGCCACCAGGTCAGAGCTCATGAGTCGCTCTAGCCGATGAACCGCGTACCCAGATGCTTCACAAGAGCGGTCAGATGTCGTCTACTGGCAGCGGCCGATGCAATAGCCATCAGGCTTCATGACTCTGACCTATGCGCGCACATGAAATTTGTCCAGGCACTAACACTACCCTGGTCCCCTGTAATAGGCCCACCTAGTGTGGACAAGGCCACACACACACAAACACTGCTGATCGTCGTGGGGCCGGTCACCTAGCTTGGTCATGCAGAACATCTGGGTTTTGAATCTGTACCCTTAGCTGATGTTTACGTTCATGTCAGTCATTTGTGGTGTATTACCCTTATGCGGAACCACTGAAAACGAGCTTGTTCGCTAACATTTGTTCTGATGTGCACAATTATCATACTGTTTTTTATATATGTACGTTACTACTGCCTTTCTGTTTTCGGGCAAACATTAGAATATGATTGACGCAAGTCCCTGCACCATTGAAGAAAGACTCGTAGCTGCTGTTTGGGTACAATATTGCATGCTAGAAATAAGAACAGTGACTGACGTTTCCACCAAATTCCAGAAGACTGCTTCATAAAAGGACACGTTATTGGCATGCCAGAAGTAAACAGATATACCTGGATCTGTGCTAGATGCCCCTCGCTCTGGACGCCCT
This sequence comes from Dicrocoelium dendriticum, assembly GCA_944474145.2. Taxonomy (NCBI): domain Eukaryota; kingdom Metazoa; phylum Platyhelminthes; class Trematoda; order Plagiorchiida; family Dicrocoeliidae; genus Dicrocoelium; species Dicrocoelium dendriticum. The sequence continues at coordinate 43,099,862 of OX104067.1, read as the reverse complement.
GCCTCCCGAATGGAGCACGTGGAAATCACTCAGCAGCCAATTTTCAATTTTCCAAAGAAGTCGACTATTAAGGTGTCCGCTGATTTGCATATTCCCTACTCTACACTCCAAAAGGTATTCAAAACTAACCAATCCATGTCAGCATGCAGGTCATTGCAGATCAGTTAACTGTCTGATGTGGATCGACAGAAGCAAATTGAAGCGTATTAAAATGTTCTCCAAGAATTGTCTAAAAAATGCAGTCGTCACAATGCTTGAAGCAAGTTGAGCTGCAAATTCGAGTTCATAAAACCGTTGTTTACGCCACAAATATGCCCTTTTCTAGTAATCATATACTGGCAACTTTGGTTATACTATCCGGTGATGGAGTCAAATAATCCACTTTCAAGCAACTGCATTCAATTAACTTTGAGCTGCCATCATTTGACTTATAATGGTCAGGAAAAAAACTTATAACTTGGCAGTATCCAAATAATAATCCTAAGAGTAGACCTTGACCGATATGCACGACCTTCTTTCTTTGGAACCAACGTGTTGCTCGCGTGTTTCCTTTTGTCTGAAATCTTGTGAAAATTTAATGCCAACATTTTTTTGTCGCTATACTGTTCCAGGAACACAGCGCAGTGCTTGAGGGCGACGGGTGACAGTTTTTCTAACTCGGAAAAAATGTTAGTATGTTGGCTGATTAATTTTACTTGTATACGTAAGCCATTCCAAGCCGTGCTACCTGATATATGTTGATAATCTACGAGCAAATAGAATAAAGAAGTACGCCCTTGGCACAATAGAGAGGGTTATTTCTTAATCATTCACAGTCGTGTAGATGATTTTTGGTTTGGCTTGGTCACTGTGATGGTGATTTCCTACTTTCTTCAATAGTACTAATTCCCAACTTGGTTGCACTTTATTGGCGGTTAAAGCTAAAACACGTGCATATTTTTTCAAGTTACACAAGACGTAATACTGCAATGTACTTGCAACTAAGTAGATTTTCTGTCATGCTGAGCAGTTGGTTAACGCTTTCAGACAGGAAAAGGTGAGCACGAATATAATCGTTTTTAATCTGGTGGTGTAATTTCGAGATGCTTTTTTCCAGAAATAGTTGACTGACCACTATAGGTCAAAGATAAGTGTTAGAAAATACATAACTAATTTGGCAGCACCTCTTTCTCCAGTCGCTGATTGATATAAAGTATACATTTGCTCTGCGTAAACGTTTATACTACGTAACAGTTTAAGTCCATATAGTCGAATTACAGAGCATCCCGTCATGGTGTAATAATCTTAGTTTTCAATTATGAACAATGGCAAACAGAAATACTTTTCATGAAATTAAGATACGCCTCATCTAGGATAACCGCTAACTTACCTAGGTAACACACAGTGCTGATTAACACCACCTAGGTAATAAATACTTGGTCAGATAATTCAAAGATTCCAGCATGTGTGCAAAAAGGATAATTAAGCTATTAAAAAACAGTAACCACAAATATAGCTTACAAGACTTTAACTTCTTAGCAGGAAAACAATACCAAGCCACAGCGGCTGTATTATCTCAGTATAATTTTGAGCTTAAACATCTGATTACTTGCCATCTGCAGCGAAAAATACTTTATCCCGATGTGTGCTAAGATTCTTGTATGTACAATATAATATAGGAAAAAGGCGGGTTGCTCGGCGGTGTTTTAAGCATCTATATTAAGCTAGTTTTCTTGTTGCCTAATAATGTCTCATTAAGAATGTTAACGATAGTAGGTTAGGTTGTCAAGATCTTACGAGTTTCAAGCAAAGCTCGGATATAGCTACTGGATAAAATAAGTACACACAAATCCTAAGCATTTTCTTCGGAGCGATGCCTTCCATTTTTGGGGTGCTTTCGTGTGCTTTTCCATTGCTTCTTTCTGAGTTGTTTTAGGTTTGGCAAGTTGAATAGATACGTACTTGACAATTAAATTACCTGAGTACTCCTAACCGTTTTATGCATTACGAATGAAACTTACTCCGTCGTCAACGGTAAACATATACTTATTGTTTAATATACAGCATTCGAAGAGTGGCCAAATATTGTTCGTTGATGCACCTTTTGCTAGCTATTTTTGTGTTTTAGCGTCTGGTAAAGTCTAAAGTGTTGCAACTTATGTGGTAGCTGCTAAAATCGTGGAATACGAAGTCACGCCTTCCGTGGTCAAGGATTGGTTCCGGTGTGCCAATGTAGAGCAGTCCACTGACTTGATTCGAGGCATCAGCCCTTGAACTGAGCTGGGAGTCGTCGGAGTAAGTGGAACTCGGCTATTTACTTGGTTTCTGGTTACAGCTGCAGTTGTTGACATACTTGGCTCCACATAGGTAACCTTACTCCTGCTTTGAATACCATATGCGGCAGCGGCTGCGGGAGATTAGTATTGGACTGCCCATTCCTGAAACGGATATTAGCTGACGTGCGTCGACCTGTCCTATTTTTCTTGTGATGGTTGATTGTGGCTGTCATATTGACTACCTGACCACCAGAGCCCCCGTCTGCATTCAACATACGATCTGACTTGGTGGAATGAGAAGAAGCCAACGGAAAGAGTGACTCAGATTATTTTAGGGAAACGAGTCGCGTACGCATCTTCGGTTTCGAGCTTGCTATTCTTTCCTGGTGCATCATCTAATCCAGAGAACTAAACTAGCATTCGTACAATGAAGATCTCCCTAGGAACTGGTCGTATTTATAGAACATTATTTTCATTTACTGGAAAGATGTATGGTCAAACATGGCGAGCTGCACTGCTCTCTCGCTTGCCGCTGAGAAAGGTTACACCACTTGGGATGGTAGTGTTTGAAAGAGTATACGCTGGCTACTCCTACTTTTACAACGCAATTATATTTGGCATATTTACGTATGTGCTTCATTAGAACCTAGTTTGGAGGCAAGAATTTTATCTCATTGATGTCTTCCATGGATGTAGCAGCTGGATGAGTGGGCTACATGAGGGAGTTAAACGAGGTAGATGTGCAGGAACAGATTTTGTGAAAAAATGCCAAGCTTCGCCGTGTCGGTAAATTTGTTATGGCAAAACGCTTAAAGTTGACAGGCTAGATAGTCTGTTTCAGAAATATGCGGGATTGAGCAAATTACAAAAACATCAATATAATGTTCATAATTTCTGAATTTACTCTTGGAGAACTTTGAAAAACATTAAATTACTTAACGTTAATACGTCCACCAAACGTTACTGACTGTTTGGCCCTTTATTCATCAGAAACTTCTAATATGTACTCATATGAGAGAGAGCATTTTACGCTGAGGGATATTGATTTGGCCATAAATTGAATGTACCGTTAGTTGGACGTTAAGCAAATATATACTTGCCAGCCGTACGCCGGTCTCCTGCTTTGGGAAGTCGGGCTGATCAGAGTGCACGCTAGCAGCAGGTCATCAGTAGGTCAGCCGAAACCTTAACATATATTTTTGGCGACGGAAGGTAGTGGATCAATATGTCAATTTCAGCGGAAGACATGAAAACCATTTTATTGCAGCAACAGCAGCAATTTGAAACAGCACAGCTGCGTATGATTGAAACCCTCACCCAAATGTTATCTGTGCAGCCTACGGTCGTTCAGAACAATGGGAAGCCTTCGGCGGATGCGATGATCAATAGTGTTAATGAGTTCATATTCGATCCTGACTCAGGATTAATATTCGATGCGTGGTTCAGGCGCTATGAAGATGTTTTCAGGGCAGAGTTGTCAGGTCTCGATGATGCAACTAAAGTTCACCTTTTGTTACGAAAACTCGGAACGGTTGAACATGACAGATACATTAACTACATTTTGCCAAACAACGCGCATGATTTCAGCTTTGATGATACAGTTGCTCGACTCACAGCGTTGTTTGGAGACCAGTCGTCTCTTTTCAATAACCGATACAATTGTCTAAATCTATGCAAAAAGGACAATGACAGTCTTATTGCTCACGCGGCGATAGTTAAACGTGAATGCCAGAAATTCAAACTGAAGTCGCTCACGGAAGACCGGTTCGAGTGTTTGATACTAGTATGCAGTCTACAGTCCCCAAAAGACGCCGAGATACGAACGAGAATACTTGGTATGTTGGAACGCGACACAGATGTTACATTACAAAACGCCATTGCTGAAGCCCGAAGGATCATTAATTTAAAGCACGATACGGCTATGGTGGAAAATTCGAGAGCACATTCCGCAGATATATCTGTCCAGCAAATTTCAGGAAACAACCCACCGACCGCTCAACCTAGCAGATATCCACAATCCAAACCCCCATCACCTTGCTGGCAATGCACAGGATGGCATTTTGTGAGATGGTGTCCTTTCAGCAAACATGTTTGTCAAAGGTGCTTTAGACGGGGCACAAGGAGACCCACTGCAGATTCAAAACATCATTTAGATCGCCATGTGATACTCGAAAAGCAGGTTACCGAAGGTTTGCGACAAGAGTAAACGCTAACTATACGGACGATGTTAAAGATAGAAGAAAGTTCGTCGCTATTAACATCAACGGAAGAGTAGCGCGTCTGCAGATTTATACGGCTTCCGATATTACAGTCATTACGGAAAACTTATGGAAAGCTATCGGTTCACCTGACATTAAGCCAACTAACCATAAAGCGAAGAGCGCATCAGGTACGAGTCTAAACTTGATCGGTCAGATTGAATGTGAGTGTCGCTTTGCCAACTTCACCGCTTGGGGAACTATTTTCGTCACAACACACAAGAATTTGAACCTCCTTGGATTAGACTGGATTGAGCGATTCAACCTCTTAGATGTTCCCATTAATCAAATCTGTGCAAGTGTACACTTACACAAACCAAAAGTCCCCAAGGCAATGGCAATCGAACAAATTCGAGAGAATTATGCACCTGTTTTCCGTGAGGGACTTGGTAAGTGTACAAAGTTGCAAGCCTCATTGTCCTTAAAACCCGATGCTGTTCCTGTTTTCCGTGCAAAGCGGCCAGTAGCTTACGCAGCAGTCCCAATTGTTGACCAGGAACTTGATCGTTTGGAGAAACTTAGGGTTATCTATGCAGTGAAATACTCTTCTTGGGCGGCTCCAATTGTGGTTGTCAAGAAGCCGAACGGCCAGATCCGAATATGTGCCGACTTTTCGACTGGGCTAAATGAAGCGTTAAACACGCATCAGTATCCTCTGCCAGTCCCAGATGATTTGTTCTCGAAACGAAATGGGGGTCAGTGTTTTGCCAAGCTAGATCTATCGGATGCGTACTTACAAATAGAAGTTGATGAAGCTTCTAGAGAATTACTGACGATAAATACGCACCGAGGTTTGTATCAGTATCATCGACTTCCATTCGGAGTTAGGTCCGCGCCAGCAATTTTTCAGCAAATCATGGATACTATGCTAACATATGTAGATGGTGCCGCCGCATATTTGGACGATATCATTGTCGTCGGAACTAACTCAGATGACCTTTTCAGAAAGCTGCACTTAGTACTTGATCGCATACAAGAGTACGGATTTAGACTTCGCCCAGAAAAGTGCACGTTTTTCATGGACTCCATTAATTTTCTTGGCTTCATAATTGACAAGAACAGTAGACGTCCAGATCCGTCAAACATTGATGCTATAAAAAAGACGCCACCTCCCAAAGATGTGCCTACTCTGAGGTCCTTCTTAGGACTCGTTAGTCATTACAGTAAATTTTTGCCACATATGCACAGCGTGCGTGGACATCTCAATGAGTTACTCACCAAGGACAAACGTTGGCACTGGTCCGAAGATTGTCAGAAGTCCTTTGAGGAGGTGAAGCGAATGCTGTGTTCTGACTTTATGCTGACACATTACGACCCTACACTTGAAAGCATGGTGGCGGCAGAGGCTTCGAAGTATGGCGTGGGTGCAGTTATCTCTCATAAGTTTGTTGACGGATCGGAAAAAGCGATCGCACACGCAGCTCGATCACTGTCGCCAGCCGAAAAGAATTACGGGCAGATAGAGAAAGAGGCATTAGCGATAGTCTTTGCAATAAAGAAATTTCCCAAAATGCTGTATGGCAGGAGGTTTACCCTGCTTACCGACCATAAACCACTCCTAGCCATATTTGGATCAAAGTCCGGTATACCCGTTTATACCGCGAACAGACTGCAGCGTTGGGCCACGGCCTTACTCGCCTATGATTTTGCGGTGAAGTACACGGCTACAAAGGACATAGGTCAAGCAGACGCACTTCCCCGGTTATTGGAGCTACAACAGCATCAGCAGGAAGAATCTATAATTGCAGCAATCTCCCTTGAATCAGAGGTCAACCAGGTCTTGATGGAGAATTTTAGGAAGCTTCCCGTGACGTTCGACATGGTACGTGACGCAACTGTGCGAGATCCCCTCTTGCGCCAGGTAAACAAATTTCACACTACGCAGTGGCCAAGTGATACTCTATCCGGAGAGCTACAAATTCTCTCTCGGAGAAAGGACGAACTTTCGATCGTAAATGGGTGTTTACTTTTGGCCGAGAGAATTGTCATACCCAAAGAACTTCGCCAAAGAGTCCTTCAGCAATTTCATCGGGCACATCCTGGAATTAACAGAATGAAAAGCATTGCTCGGAGTTTTGTCTACTGGCCAAACATTGATTCGGAACTCGAGCAACTAGTAAAGTCATGTCCCAGATGCGCGCTTGCTAGTAAGGCACCGAGAAAAGCTGACTTAGCTTCCTGGCCGTTGGCAACAAAACCGTGGGAACGCGTGCACGCTAATTTCTTTGGTCCCCTAAACGGTCAGCAGTACCTAATAGTTGTTGATTCCTATAGTAAATGGCCTGAGGTCTTCTGTATGGAGCGTGCGACAAGTGGTGCAACAATTAACATTTTGAGGAGACTTTTCAGTCAACACGGAATACCATAAACCTTGGTCACTGACAATGGTTCTCAGTTCACTTCTTCCCAATTTGCCGAATACTGCGCACAGCATGGTATCACGCATCTACGGTCGCCACCGTTTCACCCTCAGTCAAATGGACAAGCAGAGCGCTTCGTCGACACGTTTAAGCGATCGCTACTAAAGATGCGGGGGGAAGGAACCACACAGGAGATACTTGATACATTTTTGCTCGTGTACAGATCAACTTCAAATCCCCAAGTACCAAACCAGTTGTCGCCGGCAGAAGCACTAATGGGAAGAAAACTCCGTACTGTGAATTCCCTGCTAACTCCGAGGTGTACTAATGAGCAAGAAAGGAACGTTCGGATGGAGCAGTACTACAACGAGCGACACAGAACTCAAGCACGCCGCTTTTACCCCGGACAGCGTGTCTTAGTAAGAGACTATCGCGCGGGAAACCCGCAATGGGTGGTAGGATCGATACGGAGAAATATTGGACAGGTGCTATATGAGGTTAATGTGGGTAATTTGATTTGGACCAGGCATTCCAATCAGCTGCGACCAACTAGCATCCCTGCGGGCACAAGCGCTCGGTTACTACCGTTAGATATTCTACTAGAGAATTTCGACATGCCATCTAATCCCCAAAGCAATTCGGATGCATCCCGCACAGAAGTCTCAGAGGAACCGAAGGTCCAGACCCGGCGCTGTACTGATCGACTACGGAGACCTGTCTTAAGAATGCAGTTGGATCCAAAAATGAAGTATTATGTCAACTTTTGCGGGGGAAGGTGTTAATGGGACGGAACCAGCCAATGAGAGCGTTTTACGCTGAGGGCTATTGATTTGGCCATAAATTGAATGTACCGTTAGTTTGGACGTTAAGCAAATATACGTGCCAGCCGTACGCCGGTCTCCTGCTTTGGGAAGTCGGGCTGATCAGAGTGCACGCTAGCAGCAGGTCATCGGTAGGTCAGCCGAAACCATAACACTGGTTGGGGTCCAAAAGACGGTGAACACGTTTGGCTGGATACACTTGCTGATATGGCAAGGAGCCGACCTCAGTGGCGTTCCTGCTGTGAGTTTCTTTGTCCCTCCCCATTCCTTTAGC
>OX104067.1:42968557-43091399 GCA_944474145.2 Dicrocoelium dendriticum | reverse complement strand
TGGAAACAAGCGGTTCGCAGTTTCTTATATCCAACCGTGAACCGCTGTTATGATATACTCATCAACTGGAACCAGTCTGCAGCTACTGGAAAACTGAACTCGACGGTCTTACTAGAAAAGTAAAAAAAGGACTTGCCCGACTTTCGAACTGCAACTGATGAAGCTTGCTGGAAAGTTAATATGATAGCGTAAAGTCACTGTATTTCAGGTTTATGTCTGTCAAATACCGGATTATTAAACTAGTAAACCAATACTGGTTCGATAAGGCGTATGGCAAAATAGCTTGTCTGCCGCGCAATCTGTGGATCCTCTTAGGTGCGCCGTATTTTTTGAAACGACCGCCTAGTGGGGAATTCATGGCATTCAGAAAAGCAGGTAACAACAGCCGCATGGAAAGCAGGTCACCTGCAAAACATGGAGTGCTCAGGTGGACTACTTATATTAACTATGCGTGCGTCCGCTTTGGCACTTGGATTCCGTATTTTCAAATGATTACCTACCTACGCCCAGTTTGGCGTTAACATTATTATCGAAATCGACAGACATTTTGTGTTATTGAATAGGTGTGGCAACTACGTGCTTAACTTTACAGCAACGAACCTACTGAGTCGGAAGGTTTCTAACCAATAATTCTCGTCTGATTTGAGTGACCTGTTTATCAGCCTGATTCCGCAGGTTCTTTGCCTACTTATTATACATAAATGTGTTTTAACAAGACACACTCAAACGCCCCTTTCACAGCTGAACAAGAAATTAACAACCAAATGCTTTTCTTGGATGCAAACTTAAAGCGACGAGAAGACGGATCAATCGAGATAGAAGTACATATAAAGTCAATTGGTCGTAAACGAACACTAACACATACTCTGACAAATCGTGCACTTAAGATATGTACTGAGGACACAACTGAAGGCAAATTAAGCGAATCAGGCAAATGTTCTCCAAGACGATTATTCAGAACAATTCAATTATAATTAGATAAATCCAAGTAGCCCAACAGTACAAACAGTAGAGAAACACGTATTCCTCCATCTTCCGTTTAAGGGTGATATACTGGATGAGCTATGCACACCACCATTATACAGACTTACCGAAAGACCTTTTATGCAGCTCAAATATGTGTCGCTTTTACAAGCAGTTCGCTCCTTGTTCCTAGATGCCTGATCAACGCTATTCAATGGTAATCTACTGTTTCATCTACTTCAGTGGGGTTACCTACATTGGGCGCACAACCAGGCATTTGGAAAAGTGAACCATGGAACATGTACCAACGTCGCTCGGCACCCAACGGGACCAAACTAATTTGAGTGCCATAACTAAGCATCTGATCTGCACCATTCATCTGGTTTATAAGCGCAAGTCATCGAGTGCCATCGCAGTTACACCATCGGTCAGAGGATCGGATACTTGCTACCGCTGAAGCAAAATGCATCACTTTGACAAAACCTAATCTATGCATTCGGAAGAAGCATGTGCCAGCATAACAAATATCCTGGCCAGCCAATAAGAAAGGTGGATCGGACCTCACTCAGTAGTGCCACATGCTTTAGTCACTTGACCGCATGACATGTTGCGCTTACCATTTAGAATTTTGTTCACTCAATAGTTATCGAGTTGAATCATATTGATTCCATCCAGGCATTTGATGAAGTGACCAAAAGGCAGATAATACACAATGCTTACTGCACAATACACCAATAGTTCAGAAAGCTTCTGGTAAAACAAATCGGATGGAATAAACAGACGGACATCTAACCGACTGGTATCCCTCTAATAGTGGTGTACCCAGGCGCATGATACTTGGGCCTACAAGATTGTTCCCGATGTATCTCAAAGCTCTACTTTAGGTACTTCGGTCTCCATATATTCTGTTTGCAGAAGACACATAGTTATAGGTATAGATTAGAAAGTAGGTTGGCTGCGGCTTACTTAAGCAAGACTTTATCCACATTTCCATCCGATCTGCAGAAGTCAGCCTACCGTTACGCCCATTCAAGGAGGTAATAATGAGCTTTCAGAAAGGTGGTGACTTCAAGACGTACACACTCGACGGTCAATTGCTACGCCCAGCGACTTCTGTAAAGGACTTATTTGTATTGTAGCGATGCGATTTAACAAATTTGGACAATACATTTGTGTTTTATCACAAGGGAACGGTGCAGGCTTTTGGCAATTAATCGAGGTTCCTGTGCTTGGACTGAATTGGTCGTCATTCGTCTTCTATGCCGTTATGTCAAGTGCTAGAGCACGTTTCTGCCACTTGCTGTCAGATCACCCTTGGCGAGGAACGAAAAAGCGACGAACTTTAAAATGTCAATCCCTTTGGAGCAATGGAGAAATGACGTATGGCAGTTATAAATGTAAATGCTGGAGTGAAAATAAAAGATAAAAATCAGTGGCGGTGAAGAGAAGCTCGAGATACACAAATCAATTCTAGTTTTGGATTAGCGTATGTTCGCGTATTGCTGTTTGGAGGTAAGGACAATTAGGACAGCGGCCAATATTTTTCCCCAATAATGTCAAATCACTATCGCAATGAGGCTGGACCCCATCGAAATGAGGCTGGACCTTACCGTTTTTTGATGGTTTGTGTGCCTCAGCGATCCATTGAGCTATGCTGGGTGGAGTTTTTTGCACCTTAGGAGCCACTCATACCAGATTGGTCAATGGTTAGAGGCTAGACGAACTCGGCCTCCTGTTCCTCCAGCTTGGGGGTTGGAATGAGGGTAGCACCTTATTCCTTAAAACGGACTCCTTGTAGCCCAACGACAAACCCGCTGGCTTGCGGTAAGGTTTTTGAACCAAAAGCTTTGGTTGAGAACCATAATCGTTCTCCTATCTAGGCTTGGGCAACCTGACAGTATCCTGCCCACGCAATACCATGAATCTTACCACAAACAAATTGCTGATGCGCTCTCCACCTCAGAGGATAAGCAACGGTGCGCTATCCGCTGCATCGGGCAGGATGGATAGGGATTTTGATGGTACTGCTCAAGCCTTCCCGTCTTCTTATTCCCCCTCTTACGCTTTTTCAGTCTTCCCGTCCCGATTCCAACTTCACTTATATCCCCCCAGTTCTCAAGCCCCCGATTATTGGCCCTCCCCCAACATAATTTGCCAGGCATTTATCTTCTAAATTTAACTTACATGTGAACGCGGGGCTTCACTCCTCTGCTATCGACAGGCCCACGTCCAACCAAGCGGTACATTCCAGTTCACCTGCTTCCATTTAGAGCCTTCGATCCTCCTTCAGATTAGCATGCTTAAGAGGCAAGGTTGGCTAGGTGGATTTCCTTTCGTTCTTCAATCAGTGATATAATTGTATTGCTTTTATGGTGGAATAAAGAAGGATAATGCTGGTGGATAGAAGTTATACGATTTGCGTTTCATTTTTAACTATCACCTGTCGGTAGAACATTATTGGTGGCAACGCCCATTTGAAAAAAATATCGACACAAATGTGAGTGCAAGTTATAGTAGTTCGGTTGACTTCACCTATTAGAGCAGAATTGTAATTACATCCTGAACTAGCCGGTAGCTGCGGTATACAAGTTTCTTCCCTATTTAACACGAGCATTCTATTATCCGAATGCGCTTCTATTGAGCACAAATAATCTGCTCACCGGACAACATGGAAATAGAAAGGGATTTACATTTCACTAAACCGCATCCCAACTTACACCTATTGCAATTCACTAACCGCCACGGTGGAAAAACCAAGAAGGATAATGTGCCAATCATCATAAAGAAGCCGATCATCACCGAGATGCCTTTCAAAGGTGATCACATCATCAATCTTATCCATAAAGGGATAAAGGCTTCACTCAAACAAGCGTACAATGCAGTTGTACTGCAGTGTTCACGGCAATAAGACCAATGATATTTTGTTTAACTAAGACATCGACTTCAAAGCAGTGCATGTCGCACTACCTACATAAATTTTTCTGTAGATTGGAGACTGCTGCATTTTGTTCACTAACCGAAGTCAATGTGTCAGAACCAATAGACACATCCTTAAGTGGTTACGCCACAAGATGCGGCCTGTAAAAACGGAATCAGTTGAATCGGGAAATCGAGTTTATTCGGAAGGCACAAAGCATTTGCTTACCATCGGGCACCGAGTCAATCCGGATGAGTCATTCGCAGTCCTACTGGGTGATCGGCGGGCTCCCAAAATTAGGCTGATGGAGGTCATCTTAATTATTGCGAGCAACCGCCGCTTACATTAAAAACAGATGACTGCGGCTTTGAGCCTCTTCTGGTAGCGCAAATGCATGATTGTTTATGGTAACTAGGACAGTGTCCGTCGTTTATATACATGTCATTGCTGTCTGTTTTGTGAAGAATAAAAATGCACGAAATTGCGACGTTATACTTACCAGTGCTACATCAGCACATACAGTCTGATCTAGCAGTTAGATTGCAGTCCCTAAGACTAACATTAAGATCTTATTTAATGCACTATCTAAAAATCCATCTAAATAATGTTGCTTCGTAAGAACCAAATTAGGTAATCGAGGTATTTTGATATATAACCATTAAGTTAAAAGATGCTGGATTCTCAATTTATCCTACCAAGAAGTGTAACTGAATCTCTGGCAAGTCTGTGCTATCTTCAGAAATTGGGACAGTTCTCTTGAAGAGAAAATTCAAAAAACAATCTTTCGGTTGGCAAAGTAAACAACCACTATGAGTCTACTAATTCTGCCTGACCAAACTTATAAACAACACTATGCTACTCGGAAGCACACGATAGCAAAAGCACACAAAATCTGAATGATGCTGCGGTATGCGCTCAATTGCTTAACTGGTTAACCATCAAAAACGTATCTTTATTTTTGTATAACACGTTTCTAATTGCTGAAAATAATCCAACCCGGAAGCACGGCTTCAAATAGATTTGACTACCATTTTTCATGCATAATCACCCAAGGCGTTTGTTTCTTTGGGTCATTCTGTCAGGCAAGCATTCTAGTGAACTACAAAACAGGACAAAATCAGATTCATGGTATCTTAACATAATTTTACCATTAGCTTAGATCACAGCTTAAGATTTCCTTGTCTGTGGCTGCCTTTTCCTCATTTCTATATGGGGTTATCATTGAATTTCAGCCATCTTAATAGTAAACTCCTTATTTTCTTACCTGATTTCGGTAATTTTGCATAAAAGTTTCAAGTGGAAAAGACTATGCAAACGATTGTAAGGCATCAAGTGATCCGACGGTTATCAGTAAATATAAGAACAACAATCCGCGTTCGATTCTTACACAGCAATGTAGCTGACATTTTAAACGTAATAAGGGTGTAGATAGACAGCATAATTATAAACCTTTTATAAAATATATGCTTTATGTTTCTCTATTTATCGAGATATAGCCAATTTTCTTCTGCAGGTAAGTTTGCACACTTGGTCGCGTAGGTTCATGAGCATTTCTGGCCGTATAAGATGGCTCCTAAAAGTTTATCTAAAGTGATCCTTCTGTTGGCTATATTAACATAGCGGAGAAATTGCTAGAAAACGAATTAAACGGTAAGTCAACTTTTGTGTAAAGCAATATAGCTATCTTTCGAATCGACTTCATATTGAATCGCTTCCATACTGAATAGTCGCTCATGGTCCCCAACCACGATTTATATAATATCTAGATTTAACGGCGCGGTAAATAAAATCTATCCTTTTCTAGCCAGGAAAGATACCCATACATGGTTAATCACGGCAAAAACGTAGCTATAACGCCATTAAATATTTAGTGCTGTTGTTATATGCGCAAATAAAAAGCAATCCATTCATATATCCAGACAAAATATTTAACTGCTTTAAGTCCAAATCTTTTATTAAACTCCAGTAATTATATGACAGTTATCCCCACCCTTTTTATAACAATCCTTACTAACTTAAATACATAGGTTGCGAGTATCAATACTTTGATATTAACGAAAATCATAAGAAAATTATATAAATAAATATAGATAACAAAGAAGATGACATATAGTACACGATATATTTTGACGTTTCTTCTGATTCCGTCTGTAAAGAGCTATCGAAGTTGCATGCAATCGGCGGTTACAATACAATTTACCCTTTGGCTGTTAGGAGACGTACTGTACCAAAAGGTTTGGTAGATGCAAGCTGCTAGTTTCTGTGGCCTAAGTGGGCTGTGTTTATGGATAATTTAGCTATTTATAGTTAATGCAACATGCCATAATTGTAATATTTAACCGTGTGATCAGTAGGACTCAGAAAACTGAGAAACAGAGTTGTCAAGTGACATGGCACATACGTTTTCTTATTGGCCGATATTTTAATATATGGACGTGTAAACCGTACCATTAGTTGTATTTGCACATCGATTGAGGCAGTAAAATGCATCTTATAGTAACGCAAAAGGTATCGTTTAGGCAGAAAACTGGAACTCCACAAGAAATGTTGAGGACGGATATAGACAATGCATCATGGACGAGACCAGATGGTGCAACGCAAGCCCCACACAACCATCGTAGTGCAGAGCAAGAAATATCTAGGTTACTGGGCCTTAGCGAAGTAGAAAAGAGAAAGTTTTAGTCCGAAAGCGAATACATCAGAAAATCATTTTGTTGGTGCATGCAGGGGTAACACCAAGCTGACTGGCGCAATCACGATTAATCAGACCAAGTCCATTAGAAGAACTCACGAATAGTCAGAAGGTAATTTAGAGTAAAAAACGCACAAGGACACAGAGGGAAATAATACAGCCACTTGGGACGAGAAAACCTCGAATGAGACAGGTAGGGATGGCCATGTTTACTATGATGTTGGTGTTTGCAAATTTTCGAAATGCACGCGTACTTGACACTTGTTTATCTTTGGTTGCGTGCAATTAAACGTTCGCCTTTTTGCAGGTTCGTTCTTGCCATATTATGACGTAATATGATCGTAATAAAGCATGTTTTTCTATTCTACTGTATAACTAGCCTAATATCTGATACATGATTTTTCCAGTTTTATCGCTTAAACGTTATCATACATAATAATGAGAAATTCTTTAAAACTAATCCTGATATTATCCGTCTTATTTCCATTGTGGGTTGGGTTGTTGTAATGTAATATATTTTGTCATTATTTTACATTTCGATTACCGAATTGGTTATAAAGGTTATACTAGCAGTGTCAGTGCTTTCTTTCATCAGCCATATGCCGAAGCAAATGACAACATAGTATCGGTAATTCGCGAGTGCATGCTACCTTGGGGTTTACAACTAAATATGCGCATCCATTAGACATTTATCCAAAATGCCGACCAGAAGAATACAGTAGTATTAATTATCGCCTTAGACGCTGCGTTGCACTCAGGGCTTCAGAGGAACACGCAATCTATGTAACCAAGGGTGTCATAAGCAACACCATGATATATACGTTTGAAAACAGATCAACCCATAGCATGATGAATTGTGCCTTACTCTGATGTTGATGCAGGCAATCATGATATGTTAACAGTGATCCAGATTATAGACTAACGATTTGGTACTAACCATCAAAACTATCAAGATATTACAAATACAACTGGAGTCGGAATAGCAATAATGAAGTAACCGGAAAAAGCGCTTTGCCTAAATGTTATATAATAAACCTAGTGAAAACAGGTGTACGTACATGGCATTCTAACCAACTCCATGTATAAGTGATTTATCTCTGATATTAAAGCCCGCAAAATTCAACTGCTGTCCGTCAGAACGAAATGCTTTATATCCGGATCTTTAGGCAGATAGATATCTTTATCAGAATTGCTAACTTCTAAAGTTAATAATTTTTAGACATTAGGATTATTTAACTACTTAAAATCCATTTATAAATCTTTAACGTTAAAAAACATTAATCAAGTAAAAAGCAAATATTTCATTTGCGATAAATACAGCATAGATTTGGTTGTCTCTGATTAGACTAACCATTAGGCAAAGTTTTGGTTAGTAGTGTTTAAGGGACCGCGTTCATTTAGCCCCGTTGCAGTTTGCTTATAACTTCCTACAGTTCATAGTTAGCTTCGATAGGTGGAATTCTATTGTTTACACAAAGGCAGGACGCAATCAACGGGATTCTTCAGTTTAGCCTGCGAGTCACAACTCAGTGCCATTCTTTAGAAAACTATCCTGGTTTCCGCGTCATTTTATGGTCTGCTTTGCAATTAAAACCTTCAGATTGACCGAGGATAACGTACCTCCGAGAAAGTGGCACTAAAGTCTGATGTTGTTACTATGGAACCACAGCTAAATGAAAGCACCGGTTGTGATGATAGCATTTCTAACCCCTCAAATACATTCATAGCTAGTGATTCAACGAACACAGCAACAGAATATAAAATTGGCCAACAGTGTTTTGTAAATCTTAATTAACACACTTTTGCAAAATAATTGGGTAATAAAACTTCTGTAAAACCGGATTTGGTACAACAAAATTGTTGAACAGTAAGGAAATTTAGGATAGTGGTCAAATTTAACTTGGCGAATAAGTTGTGGAATGAAGCACAAACTGCGCTTTACAATAAGTATTATCTGATGCAAGTAAAAAGGATTCGCTGTATTTATTAAACAGACAAACACCTGCTACTGTGCCAAGCATCGTGTTTTAAAATAGCATTTTGCTCGTACTTCTGAACATGGTAAATACTTGGCAACCAATTTTCCTTCCGGAAGAAAATTTTCGATACCACTTTAGCATCTATCTAGATACACTGAATTACAAGCTTTCGGCTGGACGCTAACTTGAGAAGATTGGTTTGGAAAACGATATTTATCAAATATATGCATATAATTATAACTTGAACTTTTACGTAGTAAAACTGTAGTTGGGTTGATTGCATGACCATTTAATAATATATAAATAAACAATATATTTCTCTGCCATGCGAGACAGTTAAACTTATACCTTAATTATCTATCCAGTAAGTCAAATGAAGGCTTCTGGATGCCACATGTCCCAGGCACTAGTATGATTTGGATACAATGCGAAATACGAAACTTAGCATCGATAAATCATCACTGTTCAACTAAAAAGGCCTCAGTTATCTGAGAGTGCACTGTTAGCAATATAAGAACACTGTCGTTACTAATGGAACTGAGGAAATGGGCCCGGATATTGAAGCTTATTGAAAACGAATGTTTTTACTAAATTCATAAATTGACCACAGCTTCTACACGAACACATTAGGATTGTTACTGTCTCTAAAATAAAAGCATTTGCTTGCGTGGTTATTTGTGGAAATAACTATATGATCCTTATTGAAATAATCGTAGTTTTCGAGACCCTGGGTGCTTTCGTAGCCAAATCGTAACCTATGTAACAACGTACCTGATGACGGTCACTGAAGCAAAAATAGGAGCGATAGATGGGATACATTGTATTATTAAAGCTTATTCGATTAATTTAGTTGATTAGCAGCGACGCAACAAGAGTAATCAAAAAGAAAACTTCCATACAGATTGATTAATCTTAGGTCCGAAAGCAAACGGGTGTTGAGATCATGCTAGCAGGAAAGCTGGGAGGTCCAATAAACAACAAAGTATTACAATGCCCCTATATAATAAGGTCCCTCATCAGCCCCTGAAGTTCCCTTAGAATTCTTTGGTCTCTTAATTTATACAATCGTCAATGCTCAGAGTAACGCTAAGCTTTATTATTCGGTAAGTCAGATCTGACAAATTAACAAACGGTCCTTCTCAGGTGTGATGGAGTTTCGCAGGGAAGCCCAGTGTGGGTAATGTAGTCATACATCTAGTAAATACTAAAAGGACTTACAAAATCAGTTCGATTATAGTAGAAGTTTGGTGGCGCCGTGAGTTATAGAGATGCACTTGTTCCAAATGTATGGTTGGAAAAATAATCAACTGTAAACAAATTGTGCCATTCAATGCTGCAAGAGGTCTATAAAAAAGAATAATAAACGGCAAGCGATCACTGTTACTCATCGTATTGTGAGTTGTTTAATCAGTCGATTAGTGGATGTATGCTCGAAAAGCTGAAACTCATTTAGCTAGGGGGTGGATCTTGCTATTAAGAAGGATCGTATAAGCGTCTTCAATGCACGGTTAGTAAGCTCAGATACTCCGTTTTCTTCCACTTGATACGCAGTAGTTCGTGGATGTTGAATATGGAAAATGTGACACATTTCGCTCATGAGTGTACTAGAAAACTTAGCTTCCTGGTCTGCGTGAAATTAATAGGTGCTCAACTCTTCGTCACCCAACATAGCGTTGCACTAACTGCTTCCATTATTTCTTAGGGTAACTGCTTCACACCATTTGGTAAAGTAGTTCAGCAACATGAGAATGTGGCAATGGCTTCTAGCAGTCAGTTACTTTGGCCAACGATGTCGGTACCAAAGATCGCGTTCCCAGATCCAGCCGGCATTCACTGTAGTGGACCGCGACGATAGGGTCCGCGCTTCTTCATACGTGTGCAGTCGGCGCAGTACCTAGCAAAGTCACACTGTAGCTGGGCTTAACAGAACCGGTGTCAAATTGCAGCTCCTGTTATATTATGTCCTGTGTGCACTAAATATTCACGAATCCTTCGCATCCATTTCGCTGCTGAACAGATGGGCACAGCGATGATCTGAAGAAGCCGGTTAGTTTTAAAATTGCCGCCGATTAGGCGCTAGTCCAGCCTTAGTAACTACAGCCATTTTCTTCCAAATGGCGCCTCCAAATTCTTGATTCGTTTTTCGGTCTTCAGGCCGGACAATACCATTACACAAGATGCGCAGCACCGGGTCCGTCGACCACCCCTGCATCAGTTTCCCTCTCTCTAGTGCATCCATTATGACAACAGTTACTCAAGCAATGCGCTCAATTGACGTGATTCATAATCATTGGCAATCTTACGGGACAGGCCTTTGGCATGCCCATAATTTGTGCTCGCTCTGTGTTAAAATTTAGAGTCCTGTACCTGTAGCTGTTGCTACTAAAAGTCTATTTGTCCCTCGTACTTTAGAGAATTAGAAAGCCAACTCAATGTTTGGTGATCAGCACGAACAATTAAATTGCAGCTAAGCAGATAGTGCCTAAATTCCTGGAAAAAACACCATTACCAGCGATTCCCTTCGAGTTGTGCATTAGGCACTCAATCCATACGAAAGAATTATGTTGTCATACGTGATAATCGGCTGCACTCATTTTAAATTGCATTGTTGGAGTACAGCTGCGGCGCCAATTTCACTAGTGTCGGTACACAAAATATAATGGCTCACGGATGGACATGTGTCAAGGAATGTCAAACGATGATTAAAAAGCTGAAATTCGAATAATTTCAAATAAAAGTTGATAAGCCTGTAGAAGTTAGTTCAACTGGCTGCTGATGTTGGCAAATTGACGAACGAAGCGCCTATAATTAGAGACTAGAATGAGGGAGCAACGTAAGTCGTTAGCGATTTTCAGTACCCAACATGAATGGACCCGCATGGTCTTCGCCAATTCATAGCACACTCCTATTCCAGAGGCGATGCGAAGTATAAAAGAAAATGCTTCGCTTGTGACGGGTTTACTTTCTAATCCTAGCTTTAGTAAAATATCTAGTATGGCTAAGTATCTGATATTTTTGCTGTGGTTCCGTTGTGAATATTATTTCTATCCAGGTAAACTAGACTTCGGTACGTTATCAAGTAGGCAAGAGTTGTGTGCAGCAATTGCTAAAAGTTGTAAGCTATTAGTTAAACCGAACTGCCCAGTCTAGATTTCGTACAGTCCGGAATGGAAAATAAATGCAAACGTGCGTCTGTCATCTGGGTGCCGATAAACCAGCCATTAACCGGAAAAAGGTTTCAGTTTATTAAAACAACCTGATCAAATGACAGCGTCCATTGCGTCATACAGTCTTGGTAACCGAAGTCCTTTTGCTTGGCTGAGTTTTGCTTGTGATATCCTGCATAAAGCCACAGTTCTCCAATTTTCTTTTTGGCAAGAACAAAAAGCAAAAGATATGGCGATGTTGACGGTCGAGTAACATTGATTTAAATCGTGTTGAATGGACACACATCCAGCTTATTGTCAAGTTAATGCTGTATTGCCTGTGTAGATGCGGTTTTGTAAAATCACTCATCGTCCCATGTTGTTATCTAGACTGTCAAAATTAAGTTGATATTTGATAGAGTTTACTTCAATAGTCATTAAATATCGGTGGATCTGCAGCAATGCATTGAGCTTATTGTTTAAATGAGTCCCTACTACCGTACAAGAAGTCTCAAGGCATTTCATAAGGTCGAATCTTAATATACGCTGGGTGACTTTTATGATATTGCTGATCAAATTAACCTTAATCTTAAAACAGTTATGAGGATTTACTCCTAATAATACGCGTCCAAAGGAAGATCATAAATCATAGCTAACAATTCACGATAGTCAGATACCGTCCTCCATGGCGCAGTTGCATAAGCTGCGGGCTAGATGGCAAGAGCCACTAGCAGTCATGGGTTCGATCCTCCGCAGAGGCCCGAAGGATGCGCACCACTGATGAGCCCCAATAGGGCGAAACGGCCGTCTGGTGCTTTTCCGGACAGCTGGTCGTCATAGGTGATAAACATTTTCATTTTATCAGTTTCTCTAATCTACAACGAATTAAAGTAATAACAGCTAGTGAATTAAATGCCAACATTTAGCTTACTTGTTAACACTGTTTTGGACTGCCTTTATTAAGTCACGAAGTGTGATTGAAATTTACGTGGCACGCTTATGACCATAGTCATATACTAAGTAAACATATGTGCTTAGCCGGTTAACATTTTGTTGGTGCTAATTGCATTAACTGCTAGATCAGGGCTTATTTGATGTATGTATTGAGTCAATATGTGGTACCCGTTCATTGAATAATACAAAGGGCCACCTTACTGTGATGTGCAACAGTGACTGTTCCAATACGTGACGGTTTCATTTTCGCACCTTTCGCAAACATCACACTGCAGTGTTATAATAAAGAGAAAAGGTAACACACATGTTGATCAAATCTACATAGAGCATCCGTGTACTAATTAGAAAGCTAAATTACTTAGTCGTTAAACTAATGCTGACAAGTAATTGTAACCTGGCAAATAAAGCAACACTATTTGAGAAGGTAGTATACATAGTAACTAATCTAAACAATAATTACAATCTTTTAGTAAGCGCAATGATTTTTCATCATTGAATCTGGTTGGTCACATTTGCAGTTTGCACAACTTTATCAATTTAACGATCATTATTTTTTTGTGATATTGTCTGCGATAGATGTTTTTAGTACACGGAAAAATTGACGATGATGTTTTGCTTTGCAATTTCATTCATAATCAAAATTTATATTGCCCAGCGTATTCAATGAAATGTGTAGCTTCTTATACGCACCGATGACACTAAATGTTTATAGTCAGCGGATCTGTGCATATTAAATAGTTACTACTTTTTCTTACAATTTACGCAGTGAAGATAAATTTATTTGCTCGTGGAAGGCGTAGTGGCGTATAGGCTGCAAAGACCAGTACTGATTATCGGTGAGTAGTAGGGGAGTTCTATTCTTTATGTAGAGTCGTCGAGGCAGGCAAAGGAAGTCGTTCCTATATAGGGGTCAGCCATATTCTCTGCGCGTTCATAATATATGGCTTTGGCAGATGAGCCGCGCTACGTCGCAGTCAGATATCAATCATGGCGCCCAACTGCTGTCACTCAGTGTTCAGTGGCATAAATCGATGACCCGTAAGAGTAAGGTAGTGTGAACCAACCTGGTGGGATTCAGCGCGTGCGCGCAAATAAAGAATAACCATAGAACAAAGCGGCCCTCTGGCGCTTTCCTGGAGGTGTGGTGGCTGTATACTTGAGTCTAGTTTTGACGGGTCCTTACAAGCAACAATGTTGTGTATTTGCACCCCATTTGTGAAAATTATATATTAACAACGTTTTAAATTACCTCGATTAGTAACAACCGCTACACGTAAGTACAACCTTTTAGCTGTTTGAGTGTAAAATTTAAGGCAAGTTAAACTAATCAAGCTCACTAAGGAGCGGGCATCTTCCTTAGCTTAATTCTATTTTTGAAGTTAATATTAGGCTGTTGACATTATTTTTGCACATAATTACACGTAATTAATCGTGCTTTAAGTTAAGCAAAAATATTGAAATAATGCTGTATTATAACAAAGTTAGCAGAAACACGGTTTGAGAAATGTACCGAATTTATATTGCGTTTGTGCGGTTATCAATGATATCATCATATACGTACCAACAATAATCCAGGAAATAGATAGTAACTAGATATCGTAAATAAACCCGGCTTCTGGTTTATTTGGAAATTGAACAAAAATATGTATATAAATGTTTTCTCTATAAAGGCGTTCTGTCAACTAGGACGTACGCCTTATTAAAAATGGAAATATATCTTTTATAGTCGACCTTTCCTTTGGAATTTTAAGTAAAGTTTACAGAAATCCTTTCGTTGTAGGAATTTGGTCACCAATCTCTCAAACTCACTAAATTTATTTTGCATCCGGATTCGTCATCAATGATCTGCAACTGCGGACAACAAAATAGTGTTTTTATGATCTCTTGTTGGACTATAGGACAATGGCCGTTAGTTATGCAGTCTAAATAATTTCACAAGGAGCGCTATTGTGTCAGCATTTACTATATATCATCATTTGTTGGGAACCGTAGGTATTTCAATTTACGATAGTTACACATACATTTGGCATGAAACCAAATTTCACGTGACCTGAAGACGAACAATGAACAGTGCTTTATCAAGGGTAAAATAGCGTGAGCTTGACAAGTCCCGTAGGATGGTTGGAGTAAAACAGAAAATTGAAAGGATCTGCGAATAATTAAATCGGGATTTTAAGCGTCTACCGATTTAAATGCACTCTTGGATAACGATGGGTTGAAGTGGGAATGGGATGTATACGCACAAAATAGGATAGCGAGCTGATATAACTTAGCAAATGCGTTAGAAAGAAAAAAGAAGCTACAACGCTTACTCGTGTGTCGCATCGTATGACGGAAGCGGTATATTAATCCAGTTTGAATACGTCCACGCTACTCACATAGACACTTCTGCATATATCCTCATGGCCACGTGGCAGAGAGAGCCGTTAAGCATATGGTATGGTTTACGTTATTTCGTCCTTCGAGTGGAACGGACTATATCAAATTATGCAGGTTGGAAAGCTTGACACCAGAAGTTTTTCAAAATGCGTTGATGTAGGGACAAGGATAACGTAGTCGGAAGGGCATTCCAGGCACGGGCACACAAGGGGAGAAGACGTTTTGTTGACAATCAAGCTGACTGCAGTGCGCAGCCATTTTGAGCTGATGACATGTCAGGTTGATATTTTGGCTCAGCTGCAACAGACTGCGATATGGGTGAGTTGTGTTCGACAGCAGTAAGTGAACTATGGTGAGCTATCTTCGCTGACGTCGATATTCACAATCATGCAATCCCAGGGACTGCAGTCTCCGTTTGTAGGGTAGGTGAAACAATCCTCTTAAGAGTTTGGTCACTCTATATTGTAGTGCTTCTAGCATTTCAATGCCGCGCTTGCATCAGGGACGCCAGATCTGGATCGCATATTCCACGTGTGTTCGCACGTAAGCTTTCAGCATTTGCGGAAAGACTGAGGGCTCACAATTTCCGAATGCCCTCTGTAAGAGTCCAGAATGTCGAGTGGCACTTGGTGAAGTATATTCAAGTTGTTTCCAGCAGCAAGATCGTCCTGTACCATCATCCCGATGTCACTTTCTTAGGAAGCACTTTGCCACTGCTAGTTGCCAAGTCGGTATGCATGGGTATGCTGATGACGCATGCTCATGACTTTGCACTTCGCCATGTTGAACTGAAACAGTTTCTCTGGAGATCACGTATAATCCATGTGGAGATCGCTCTGTAATGCATTGTGATCATCCGCTGTCCTAAGGTTAGGCCTAAATTGGTTATCATCCGCAAATAGCCAAATCTCCGACTACAGTACACTGGATAGATCGTTACTAAATGTTATTAATATATGTTGTTCAAGTACCTATTCTTGGGGAACGTCACAATGGACGACTGCTGGTCGAAAATTGAGCTTCGGACTGTCACTTGCAGATGTATGAGGAAGTTGCCGATCTAACCGTGCACAAAGTCACATATTCCATAACCAGGAAACTTGTGCAGGAGTGTGCGGTGGTCCGAACGATCGAACGCTTTCGAGAATTCCAGCTTAACAAACTTGACTCCCAATCTGACATCGGTTGACTCTGTCCAGATTCCTCGGGCTAGAAGAAAGTTTATAGTGAATGATGATTTGCGGCGGAATCCGAGTTGTTGTGGCACTAGTATTTTGTTACTCACAAAGTATCCGATGAGCGCCTTTGGACACATACGTTCCATTGCTTTGGATAGAACAAGGAGCAGAGTGTTTTTACTCTAGTGGTAGGGATAAGAACATTTCCCATTTTCGTAAATAGTAGTAACTCGTCCATGTTTCCACATTGTGGGAACGGCCTTTTCGTAAAGACAACATTGAAAGAAGCCAGCTAATGGTTCGGCAAGGTTTATGGCTGCTCTATTCAATGCCTTCGGTTTGATGTCGGTCACTAAAGGTGAGCTGTGCACGCGCAATAACATTAGTCTTTTTATCATATTAGCTGCTGTAAACGATACGTTGTTTAATCCTGGTGGCAATGGGAAATGTGTCCAAAGCAAATGATGTTTCACTCTGGAAAATGTGAATGAAGTGTTGGCGAAGCACTTTGGCCGCATCTTTTACATTGTACGCCAGATCACGTAAAACTGGGATCCCACGATGCATACTGCGGAGCTTGTTGATCTGTCTATACAGAAATTTGGGATTTGTACTGAATTTGGCCCTTAAGTTCTGTTGATGCTAGAGTTTGTGTTCGTGAATCAACTTGACGTAGTATTTTCGTTGAGTTGTGTAAGCAACGCAGGTCATCTTACTTAGGCAGGCTCTTTAAACGCGCCAGAACAAATCCCTTAAGTCCATGCATTTTCTAGTATGGCTCCTCAAGAACGAATTCACTTGCTTTGGGCGAAGAACCTTGCTTTCAAACGCATTTGCCATGCGCGCAATTAATTGGGTGACAAATAACATCTAAAAGACGTCGGGCGCCATCTCTGCGAAGAAGGACCAGTCATTTTCCCTAAAGGATTTTGGACAGGAAACCGTAATGTGTAACGACGTAAGTTTCATTGTTGTAGTCACTGATCTACTCCGAATAACAGATGTAACGAAAGAGCAAAAGCGCTTCATCGCTACGGCCAAGTGCCAATATGTTTATTGACGCCCTCAACCATTACTTCAGCGTTGGCGATCAAAGTTCTAAAAGACGGGGTGTTTCCCGTGCGAAATTGCGTGGGAGTGGTGACATAGTAGTACAGAGGTACATGGGCCATCACCTCCTGCAAGTCAGCGTTGAATTGTTCGATGTGTGATGCCGGAATTTCGATTGCTTGCAGGTTGAATTCCTTCACCACAAGGAATTGACTGTGTGGTTGTGCCCGGAGTTGTTTCATCGCGGCATCTAGGCACTGCGCCATTTCCAAGGTGGACATCGGGGCGGTAAACTATTCCTAGTAAACACACACTACCTCCTATTACTTGTATAAGACACCAAAGTGAACCGTCGAATTTTGCTTCTGGGTGTTTTATGATATCAATCTGCTGATCAGATCGAATATACAGGAGCACTCTCCACCTTCGATAGCTCCATTGATTCCAATGGATGTTATGCCAGATAGAGCTATCTTAGCATCCGTGATATCCGTGTTCAGCCATGTTCCGGTGATCAAAACCCGGTCCAAATGTGTGAAAACTTGACGACTCAGAAGCTTGGTTAATTTGCTGAGGAGACCGTGTGCATTGGTAAACAACCACGTAAGAGCCTCGGTGGTTCGAAGCGTTTATATGAATGCTTGCATGTTTCTATTTCCGAAGTTTGTGGTCTTTGCATATGAGTACATATTAGTATTTTCTGATGAATAAAGGGCCAAACAATCAGTAACTTTTGTTGGACGTATTAATGTTAACTAATTGAAGAATGATAGGTAGGTTTTCCAAGAGCGAATTCAGAAATTATTGTCATTATATTGAAGTTTTTGTAAGTTGCTCAATTCCATAACGTTTTAAAACAGATCATCTAGTCTGTCAACTTTAAGGGTTTTGCCATAACAAAGTTACTAACACGGCGAAGCTTAGAATTTTTCCACAAAATCTGTTCCTCCATATCTGCTTCGTTTAACTCACTGATGCAGCCTACTCATCCAGCTGCTACATCCATGGAAGAGAGCAATGAGTCAACATTCTTGCTTCCAAACTTGGTTCTAATGAAGCACATACGTCAATATGCAAAATATAATCGCCTTGTAAACCTAGGAGTAGCTAGAGGATAATCTTTCACACACAACCATCCCAAGTGCTGTAACCTTTCTCGGCGGCAGGCGAGAGAGCAGAGCAGCTCGCCATATTTAATCATACATCTTTCCAGTGAATGCAAATAATGTTCCATAAATACGATCAGTTACTTGGGAGATCTTTCAATGTACGAATGCAAGTTTTAGTTCTCTGAATTAGATGATGCACCAGGAAAGAAAAGCAAGCTCGAAACCAAAGACGCTTACGCGACTCTTTTCCCAAAAATAATCTGCGTCACCCTTTTCGTTGCTTTCTTCTCATTCCACCAAGGTAGATCGTAAGTTGAATGCAGACGGGGGCTCTGGTTGTCAAATAGTCAATAGTACAGTCACAAGCAACAGTCACATGAAAAACAGGACAGGTTGGCGCACGTCAGCTAATATCCGTATCAGAAATGGGCAGTTGAATACCAATCTCACGCAGCCGCTGCTGCATATGGTATTCAAAAAAGGAGTAAGATTAACCATGTGAAGCAAATACGTCAATAACCGCAGCTGTAACCCGAAACTATCTAAATAGCCGAATTTCACGTACTCCGACGACTCCCAGCTCATTTCATGGGCTAATGCCTCGAAGCGATTCAGTAGACTGCTCTACAATGGTACACCGGAAGCAATCCTCGACGACGGAAGGTGTGACTCGGTATTCTAGGATTTCAGCTGCTAACAAATAAGGTGCAACACTTTAGACTTTACCAGACGCTAAAGCACAAAAAGAGCTAACAAACGGTGCATCAGCGAACAATATTTTGGCATACTTCGAATTATCTACATTAAACAACAATAATATGTTTACAATTGGCGACAGAATAGGTTTCATTTATAATGCACAAAACGGTTAGGTTTACTCAGGTAATTTAATTGCCAAGTAAGTTTCTGTTTGACATGCAAAACATAAAACAACCCAGAAAGATGCAGTGGAAAAGCACATAAAAGCACCCCACAAATGAACGGCATCGCTCAGAAGAAACTGCTTAGGATTTGTGCATACCTATCTTATCCAGTACCTATATGGGTGCTTTGCTTGAAACTTGTAAGATCTTGACAACTTTACCTACTATCGTTAAGATTCTTAATGATACATTCCTATGCAACAAGGAACCTAGCTTAATATATATGTTTAAAACCACATCAAGCAACCTGTTTGTTTTCTATATTATTTTTACTTACAGGTACCTTGGCACACATCGTGAAAAAGTATTTTTCGCTGCATTTGCAATGTATCAGATGTTTAAGCTCCAATTATTCTGGAATAATGTAGCCGCAGTGGCTTCGTTTTTTTTCCTGCTAAGAAGTTAAAGTCTTGTAAGCGATATTTATGGTTACTCCTTGTTAAATATCTTAATTATCAATTTTGCACACATGCTGGAATCTTTGAATTATTTGACCACGTATCTATTACCTTGGTCTAGTTAATCAGCACTGTGTGTTACCTAGGTCATTTAGCTGGTATCCTAGGCGGGTCTTAATTTCATAAAACCTATTTCAGTTTACCATTGGTCGTAATTGAAAATTAAAATTATTTCACAATGACGTGATCATCTGAAAATCGACTATATACACTTAACCTGTTACATGGTATGAACGTTTACGCAGAGAAAATGCCTACTATATATCAATCAGTGACTGGGAAAAGATTTGATGCCACATTATTTATTTATTTTATGACGCTTATTCATTGATTTATAGCGGTCAGTCAACTATTTTCGGAAAAATCATCTCGAGCTTACACCACCAGGCTATAAAAGATTATATTCGTGCACAACCTTTCCTGTCTCAAAGCGTTAACCAACTGCTCATGATGACAGCATATCTTCCTAGTTGCAAGTAAATTATAGCATTACATCTTGTGTAACTTGGAAAAATATGCAGTGTTTTAGACTTATCCACCGAAAAAGTGCAACCAATTTGGGAATGAGTACTACAGAAGAAAATAAGAAACCATCATCACAGTGACCGAGTCAAACTAAAGCTCATATATACGACTGCGAATGATTAAGAAATATCCCTCCCTATCGTGCCAATGGCATACTTCATTCTTCAATTTGCTCTCTGTAGGTTGTCAACATATATCAGGTAGCACGGCTAGGAATGGTTCACGTGTACAAGTAAAATAAATCAGCCAACATGCTAGCATTTTTCCGAGTTAGAAAAACTGCCACCTATCGTCCTCAAGCACTGCGCTGTTTTCCTGGAACAGTATATAGCGACAGAATAAAAATGTGGGCTTAAATTATCACAAGATAACAGACAAAAGGAGGCACGCAAGCAACACGTTGGTTCCAAATAAAGGAGGTCGTGCATATCTGTCTACGTCTTTCACATCCTGGCTACTTTTAGGATTATTACTTGGATACTGTCAAGTTATAAGCATTTTTCATGACCATTATTACTCAAATGACGACAGCTCAAAGTTAATTTGAATGTAGTTACTTGAAAGTGGATTCCTTGATTCCATCACAGCATATTAAAACCAAATTTGCCAATATATGATTAGTAGCAAAGGGCAGAATTTTGTCGTAAACAGTGGTTGTATGAACCAGAATTTGCAGCTTAACTTGCTTCAGGACACCTTGACGCGTACATTTCGTGGACAATTTTTGGAGAACGTTTTTACACGCTTCCACTTGATTTTGTCGATCAACATCAGACAGTTCACTGACCTGCATTGACCTGAATGCTGACATGCCTAGGTTAGTTTTGAATACCTTTTGGAATGTAGAGTAGGGAATATGCAATTCAACAGACTCTTTACGAGTCGATTTCTTTGGAAAATTGAAAATTAGCTGCTGAATATTTCCAAGTGCTCCATTCGGGAGGCAAGGCGTCCAGAGCGAGGGTCATCTAGCCCAGATCCTTATATAACGGTTTACTTTTCCCAATGCAATAATGTGTCCTTTTATGATGCAAGCTTCTGGAATTTGGTGGAAAAGTCAATCACTGTTCTTATTTCTAGCACTCCATGATGTACCCTAACAGCAGTTAAGAGTGTTTCTGCAATGCTGCAGGGACTTGTGTTAATCATATTCGAAGGTATGCCTGAAAATAGAAAGGCAGTAGTATCGTAGATATATAAAAATAGAATGATAAATGTGCAAATCAGAACTAATGTTAGCGAACAAGCTTGTTTTCAGTGGTTCCGCATAAGGCTAATACACCACAAACGAATGACATGAACGTAAACATCAGCTAAGGGCAAAAGTTCAAAACCCAGATTGTCTGCGTGGCCAAACTAGGTGTTCGGCCTGAAGTGGCTCAGCAGTGTGTTAGTGTGTGTGTGGCCTTGTCCACACTATGTGTCCATACTACAGGGAAACAGGGTAGTGTTAGTGCCTGGATAAACATTTTGTGTGCAAATAGGTCAGAGGCATGAAACCTAATGGATATTGCTTCTGCTGCTGCCAGTAGACGACATCTAACCTGAGTATGTATGAACTAGAATTTCAGTTTGAAAATCCACATTCCCAAGTAGCTACGCTTACACCCTCGTCAGCATTAGCCGCTGAGCCTTTTAAGTAGATCTTGGTCAATACATGTTACCAGTACCTGAAGCACAAACCTAAACTCCGTGATTTACTGAGGAATGCGCACTTAGAAGCCCACACAGCGCTTAAACGGAATGAAAATGTACTGCTCTCTAGGCCGGATAAAGCAGCAGGGATTGTCCTTATGGGTAAATCTGACTATATCGCTAAGATGAATACCATCCTCAAAGATCATTCAAAATTCCGGATGACGGAGAAAATGAAAGACAACACGGCCTAGATAAGAAAGACAGTCACAAAGTTACTACGCCGCCTGAAGCAAGAGAATGGGGTTGACTCAGTTGTTTTCGAGTACACGCGTCCCTCCAAGTCTTTGATTCCACGTCTTTATGGCTTATCGATAGTATATAAAGAAAGACTTCCATTGAGGCCAAGAGTAGACATGCGTGATTCTACAAATAACTAGAAAGCAAAATTGCTCGCTAAGCTTCTAGAACCGATCAGGAAAATCCTATATTAACACTGCCTCCGAGATACTTACAGGTTCGCATACTCCATAAGCCATATGAAGTTAACCGGAAGGGAAATATTTTCTAGATGGATTGTCGTTATTTACCAACGATTCGCTGGAGGAGACAATAGATTACTTATGCGATGCTGTTCGATTGCACCATATGGATGTTGACCTCTTGAACAAGCGACTTAAACAGTTGTTGCAGATATGTACCGGGAACGTACAATTCCTGTTCGATGGGTATATCTATTGACAGAAGTACGAAGTCGCAATGGGCTCTCTGTTAGGACCATTGTTAGCAGACGTATTTATGATTAAGTTAGAAAACAACTGTCTAAACAGAGTTATCGACAGATTTGTCTACTAAGGAAGGAATGGGGAAGATGTATTTTGCATCTCAGATACTCATCTTTGCACGGAAGTATCAGCGAGGCAGTTTAACTCAGCCCAGGAAAACATAAAATTCACCCTTGATCCTGAGTGCAACAACTCAACGTCGCACTTAGACGTTCAGATTGGCCGAAGATCTGACAGGTCTGTCCATCGCAGTGTTGATAGAAATGGAATAGACAATATACTCATGTTGCCAGCTTTGTTCCGCTCAGCCAGAAACGGAAACTTGATTAGTGCCTAACCCGGACGCAAATTTAACTGCATAAATTTATGAAAGATAACTTATGGACTTTTATTTTAATTCGCCTCAACTCGCTTTGCTGCAAAAAGGTTTCTGGTTATTACATATTGGTACATCAGTAGTAAATGTTGTATTGTGCTATTAACGTGCATGTATTGTGAAGTTTAAAACCTGAGACATTGTCGTGGAAACAGATTCTTAAGCTTAAAACTTATTAAGCAAGCGGTTGGTAGAGAATTTTTTAACATTGGGTAAAGTTGCTTTCATTTATATAGCAAGTACATGTCTTTACATTCGGCGCAACTGAATCAACGACAGTTAACACGTCAAGTATGATTGCATTCCTTTGTTTATTAGTAAATGGTAATGGTAAACCAACTTTGCGCCACATTCAGTACCGAGTTCTTGCAAGCGCACATCTTACTAGTTTGGGTTAGTAATAACTGAAAGCAAGATAAAGATATTTGTAAGCCTTTGTGTAAACAGATAATAATTGTTTACGGTTATTAAGCTTTTGCTTGAAACTCCAAGGGTGTCATATTGCTTACATGGGATACACAGAATATATAGTTTACTAATTAATTACATAATTAAAATGATAGCCTGTGTAGGAATGGTATAACCTGCTCATCTATCTAGACAACGATCAGCAATATTTATTCCATAGTTTATGCACATAACAATAGAGTGGATCTAATTATGCCAACTGCGATGTAGCGTTTAGCCTTATTTTTAGGAATAAACATTTGCTTTTTAATTAAGTAAACTATGGTTTGCGTTAACTTTCGGCATTTTTTCTATTGTTGATCAGCTCAATTACCATTTAAAATTTAGTCGATAAAATTTACTACAGAAACGTAGAAAAGATGGAGTACGTTTAAATGAATAACTGAAAGGTACGCACATTTTGCTTTCGGAAGCTATTTGTGTGACAATTATTTTACGTCGCAAGTGAAATACAACATTTTGCACATTTATATGTGCCGCTATAATGAAGTTTATAGCAGTGCAGTTATTTTCCACAGGTTTTATCAAGACATACATGAAAAGGGGCAGTCATACATAACGTTAGTAAACATTTTGTTTAACATTCAGAAAATGGAAGACTTTTTAAATAAAAAGTGCATTTACCAACCACTAGTGTGGACTCAACAGCAATGGGCCTATCGTTTGTTACAAACTAAAAATTTGTCTTTTGTTGTTACGTGAGTAAGGGTTCTAAAATATTTTATTGCTTTTTTACCTGAACTAAAATGCCGTCAATAACATAATGAAAAAGCAGCGCAGTACATTTAGATATACCATAAAACGCATTAATTCAGGGGTATAAAGAAACGCAAAGTAAACAATATTTAATTTAACTTTAAATGTAAACTTGTATTGAAGTTACTCCGACAACCTCTTGCGGATTTACGACTCTTACATTGGAGGAATTAAAAGTATTATCAGTCAATGTATTAGAGAATTTCGTGATTTATGTATTGCAATAAATCCCTGGACACATGTTTGCTACCTATTTAAACCGATTTTTCCATATATGACTAGAGCACCTACTAATTAAAATGAATAAATATTTTTACGATGAGATTTTGAATTAATTGACTGCACGTTCAAAATGATGACAACAATTTACCTTTTCTTATCGTAAGCGAAGTTTAAATGTGCGCATTTGTGGTACATGCAATAAAGCAAGTTGATCGCTCTACTGAGCACGGAACTTTTAATCTGCGATACAAATTAACTAAGCTTTAAAAATAGTATAGTGGCCAACCATCCAAGAAATTTTCAAAATCCAAATGTTGCATTATGTTTCATAGATACTTGGTTCCAAATATGTTTTTTGCATGGAATACCACACCGTGTTAGTTAATCTGTATGGGACGTAGGACTCTGTTATTCCGGTTCGGTATATTTCAAATTAGAATTAGAGTATACGGTGGCTAGAACGCTACAGAGTAATGGAATTATAGTCTCTTTTATAGAACAAGGAATATTAAGCTTCTGTCATTTAATCTTACTCCAGACTGATAGTAAAAATGGTGACACCATTTTAGTACATTCGAAGATGCGACACGAGTGCACTTGATGCTACACAAAGTCAAATAAAAAAGATTCGTTATCCGTACATCTAAGCTGACTTAGAAATATATATAATAAAGTCATACTCAAACCGCGATTGCTTCGATGCTTGCTGAATTTATGTCTGTTATCCAAAATCGTTTTCGACTGGCATAAAAGGGCTACTTGCAACAGGTACTCCAAATAGATTCACCTATGAAAGTATGTGATAATGCTACTCCGTAATCAAAAACGCGTAGGTTATAACACCTTGGTCGACAAATATCCCACGCTATGGAATAAATTGCAATTAACAATTAAAAGTTCATATTACCTTCAGACATGTAAGATGCCCTTAAAAAGGATTAACAGCCAATTAATTTTAATATCTTTTAGTATCATTTGCGCAGACTACTAGGTGAGCGAGAACGGGGCTGCTAGCATCTTTGTACTTCCGCAATTCATCATACAAAATGTAAATAAGTTTGAAGAGAGGGGCATTCCAACACAATGTGAACTAATGTGTTCTTTTATCACCACCTTTTCTTTCTGCTGGACTTAGTTTCACTCTTACCAATTCGATTCACTATTTCATAAATACCGTTTGTATTTCAAAGTATGACCAACCGGTGGCCGATGAATACATTAGCACATCATTAGGTTGGATACAATAGATCAATCCCAGATTTCAGTTTAGGTTGTAATATACTTTGTGTTACTCAGCTTGATGGACGTTGGTGTTTTACAAAACATGAGCAGATCGATGAGTTGGATAGATAGGGTTATATTGTTAAAATCATCATCTACACTGCCTTTTATTGTGCTCTTATTTAACTGACAGACCCACTGATTGTATTCAAAGAAACATGCGCTAATTGGGGGGTTGGATAAATAAACTTTCCCTTAGTCTTCCTAGTGTGCTTCCTTATCATTACACGGGTAAAATGATGATGTTCTGTGGCTCTAGCACACTATTTAATTACGGAGTTACATTTGCCCTATCAGGTTTACCCCTTGTATGAGGTACGTCGTAAATTACAATTGATTTATATTTTTAGTTAGCGGCAGTTCTCAGTTTAACACTTTGTCGGGTCAGCATGTCAGCGCAAATGTATTCATAAATTAATATTTCTACCAAGCTTACGAATATTTTAGTTACATTTTCCATTAGCATATTGTCACCCAGTCCTAAAACGTGGTTGATTGAAATTATTTGTTATCGTCTGCCTAAACATCTACGAAACATTTAGCGATGATTATCGATTCCAACGAATTTTGCAACAAAATCAAGGACTCACGTAGCTGTTTAATTGGAACCAAAATTGTATTTCTACAGCAGTTTGTAAAATCTTTCTGTGTTTCCGTTGTACCTTATTTTTGGACCAACTTAGCTGCGCAGTACCTCAACTAACACAGAATACACCATTTTTTCAAATATAATTCAAAATCTATACAGCGTTCAAAGGCGCATAAAATTTTGAACATCTGTCAAATTTAATCGTAGGGTTTACGTAATAATTCATCGTACTGTTGAATGCGATATGCATTCAAAATCCTCCTTAGTTTTTGGATCACAGTTAAGCCTACATTTTATCGGATTCACAACCAACTGTTATGTCTGGTCTGTTGATAAGGACGTTTTCCCAGCTAGTCGGAGATAAAGCCAAACACGAGGACCGAAGCACATGTTTTTTACCGCCGAAAGTTAACAACCGATGGAATGACCAAACAACAAATAGTCGGGTAAACCTAAGCCAAATCCTATTAAAAAGTACGGTAATTTTGGAGTATTGCTTTGCGCCTGCAGGTACAACTAAAAGCAAGCAAAAAGAAAATGTGTAGATATCAATCTGTAAGATGATTCGCCCAAATTGATTTTGCACGACTTTTTGTTCACAATATATATTAGCACAAAAACAGCCAGTAATAAATATATTTTAGGTTATTATGTTAAATTATGGGTTTCCTTAGAAGGTCGGTTGAAGTAACCTAGCCATCCTACTAAGTAGCTGATAATCATTCACGCCTACATATTAGTTTCTGGCATTTGATCCCATGTGGGATATCTTGTCAACAAATTGCTATTACGCTACCATCTCAATGGCATTTCAGAAAATGTGTTATATTTAACGTCTGCGGTGCATACGTACTACTAAAATTTATGCAATGCGCTTTTATTTGATTAGGTGAGCAAAGTCCATAAAGCTATAATAAAACAGCATTTCATTTTAATGGGCAACAGTATATTAAAAACATTGAGAAATCGAGTGTTTGCTCAAGTGAGGAAATTTCACGAAGATTTTTCCGTTATTAACTCAGTGAGAATTGTGGCCCATTACTAGATCTACACAGTTCGTGGGCAGGATAACATGATGAATATATAAGTCTTCACATAACATATATTGTGTAGTGGAGGTGTCTCAGAAGTTTTATTCAACCTGTAGTTCATCGTTTGCGTCTTTTATATGACTGGGTATTGAATATGAATAGATAGCAATGTTACAGGTGACCCACGAAACCGCCGATGCAAACTTGATTAAAAGCCATCTGTGTGTCATATATTTTCCTAATAATCTTATTAAGATATGGCATAAATAATCAAGTTATAAATAGCAAAGTGTAAGGGATAACAATTAATTCAAATTTCCGATGCACAACAATTTATCGTAGACCTTCGGCCTAAATAGCAGCGATGGACGTAATATTTAGGGGAAACATAATAGCATTAAGTTAAAACAGCCCCTGTCGTGTTAGAAACCTCTTCCTAGCTTGATCATTTTGCTAGTTTGGTTCCCGTGGGTGCCTAATCATAGTAATGTTGGTTTTATGCACTCATACAACCTGCGGCTGAGGAAACAATCTGAAATGTAAACGTGCCAGAGGATTGTGAACAAAATGACGGTATTTATACTTACGCTACTGCGTCATATATTTGCATGTTTATGACCATATTATAATATATTGAGGAAGGTGAAAACATTATATTGTAAACCAAATGTCTGAATAAAAGACTGACCACTAAAGGCTTGATAAAAATATGTTACCAAACTAGATATTTCGAAAAACATTTTTCTTAGTAGGCACAGCTATGGTTCTAGGGATATATTCTAAATTGTATTTGTCGGTGAAGCATTTATAAAACACGACAGAGTCCGTTATGGTTCCTAAAAGCAGGGCGACCAGATTTTAATATTAAACATTAAATTTTAGGAGATGGTTGATGTTAAATTACATTAATAATTTTATTAATATTTAGAGAAAGATCTTTGCTTGGCAATTCGTATAATTTGAAGCTATGGCTAAACGGTTAATGTGTCATCACTTGTCCATAGTTGACGAATAATAAATCAAAACGTTATGGATATGGAACAAACACTTACATCCTGACAAAATAAACAATCTGACCACGCTAAATAACATTTGCTGTCCCACACCAAGGAGTAATGAAGCTAAACGTTTTGGCTCAATGTATTTTAAAATATTTCATACAGAGGCATAGCGACGTTGTATTCTGTTTTAGTTGAACGCTTGCATAACAAAAGCAGCCATAACCTTGATAGATTTCTTATCCTGCTCATTGTCTATTTGATTCGCTCTTAAAATGTTCATTATAAATATAGTTACGTTTGCAAGGCTCTTCACACTCAGTGCCAGCTACATGCTAAACTACGAATATGTTACTGAGTTCCAGCTTCTGCCAAAGCTTTCAAAATTATTGAACAGTTTTCCGTTTTATGCCATCGAATGCAAGGTTTGCTCACTGGATATAAACAACATTGATGTTATGGTTAAATATAAATGCACTTTCCATCTGCTGATTTATCAAAACAATTTGGACGCCTAGCGATGTTTGCCTATCGAGCATTTTATAGGATATTTTGAATTCCCCTTTCATATCATATGACTGAAGTGCGCTGAAAGGCAAAAAAGCATACAAACTGCCGCGCCATCACTTTTTCAGTGTATGTTTATAGATAATTTATACTCATCAGCAACGGCGCACCGAAGATCTGAAGGCAGCTGCAAGCATAACTATTAATTTAGGGAATTTAAAGCAACATTGCCTACTACACACAATAGACTACAGCACGATAAGCCTGTTACCCTAAATTATTCTAGTCAAACCTGTACTTGCAACGTAGCAAATTTAGCTGACAAATAGCTTGCGCTTGCCGATTTCTGTCTTGTATATATATACATGACAAAAATTAGAAATTAAAATAGGCTGGATGACATAACAATCCGCAATACTCAGCTGTGAGTATAGGGTAATCGCGTTGCCTGTCAAGATTCGTTTCAACTGGCGCATTTAGAAAATGTGTAACTTAAGCTTTCCATAGTGTTGTTACCAAAAGTAAACGCATACTATTGACGAGATTTCAGATATTTTAATGCGTATTTGCTGCTTCATATTCGTCCTCGACTTTTACATGGGATACGGCGTTTCAGCTGGTTGATCCAAGAAAGCAACATTAAATCGCCATGTTGGAATCTTATTGAACAACTTCAACGTATATATGAAATATATATGTAGAGATAGATTGAGGTTGCAAATAGTTTATTTAAACGTGGCTTGTATGTGCGGCAAAAAAACGGTACAACTTTTTAAATATATCCAAAAGATTTTATTTTGTATTAATTCAATCTTTTTGCAGCTTGTCATATATTCCATTATATTTGTGCATATAGGCAACAATTGCATGGACGCAAAATATGGTGATATGCGACGACAGACCGGGCATTTCCGAATCTACAATTACTAGTTGTGAATAAAAGCTGAAGTAGCAATACATCTATAAAACTTGAGGAAAATGCGATATTATACATTTTAACATGTTAAACTTGTTGAGATAAGGATATTATTAAACACCAGTTTGTTATACGCCCTTACATTCTTGGTAGAAATTGCTTTCAAATGTAAGTAACGAGTGCGTAAAATGTTCAATTTCGAGAAGCACACACATTGGTAATAATAAACTTCTTTCTTCTTTTATTTTTTGAAATTCCTTAGTTGTTACTCAAACCTAGGGTAAAGAATTTTCCAAAAAATGCCCACATTAATTCCATGTATAATAAGCTTGCCGAATATCTGAAGTCAACTATATATTGAGAAAAAATAATGCGGTCATTGAGATGCAAAACAATTATTCTTATATTTTTCATATACTTGGCAACAACAAATGGTTAAAATACACCATTTGAATTTATCTAACAAAATAATGTATAACGGTATGCAAATACTGGGAAAAAAGGCCGTCATTTTTTTAATTCGTATCCACATCAAGCGTTAAAATGCCAGATGCACAAACGTTTATACTAGAATAACAGGTGCTTAAGCGCTATGCGCTAACAAAGTAAGGTTGTTGTAATAGTCGGCCGTTACTAAGAAAAGCGAAATGCGTCGAGAGTTACAATTCTCTTTGTGACCACAGGCAACAGAGTCATTTAGGTCAGCCTTCTACCTTCCTTATGTGCAATATCTGACCTAAATTTTGTACTCTATTGAAAAATTAGATATTTATCACAAACGACTGCTACTGTTCGTTCAAAAATAGCGGACCGCGATACGAAATCTTCACTAGGACTTTAAGCATTTGGCCATCTAGTTATCATATAAAGTTATCTGCCTTCCAAAATGAATGTTTTGAGAAGAAGGTAGATATAAGGATGCCACCTAAAAATGTTACTTTAGATTGCAAATTTAATGCAATTTCTTGTTTCAAAGCCTCTTATATATATTCAAAGTACAATTGCATGACGATACTTCACGGACTTTTTAATTTTCTAAGTCAGTTATTGAAAGCATAAGATGCTTGTGTAATTGTTCAAAACTGACATGTATCCTATTAACTTCTGCTTATGCAAAGTGATATACACTGGTTATGATGCTGTTACATCGGCGATCTAGTCAGCTTAACCCTCTTGACGGAGGGAAAGCAGTTTGTGTATATTGCAAACTATTGACTTGAGCTGTTCAACCTTAATAGCTATGAGATTCAACGGAGTGAAGGCAGTGCAAATAAGAAAGAAATTTGTAATATTTGTCGTAGCTGCCTTCATATAAATATGATTCCCATTGAAACGCTACTGCATTGACACACTAGTCATATAATTATTACACTTTATTAAAACTATTGCGGCAGTGTAACAGTTGACATGCCGAAGGGCACACTGGAAAAGTGCACAAGATTCAGAACATAGCTGCACTACATGGATATGTATCCAACATGTAAGCACTTTGCCAGAGAATATATTACGATATTTGCCGTTGAAAATCAATTATATTTTACATCGCTACCATGATCAGAATTCTAAATTGACTGTTTTAAATTAAGCATATGGAACTTCAAACGCTTTCATGTTATAAATGTACGTAATATAAATCTTCAGTTGAAGACCTGATTCAATCTTTGTGTCTAATCTAAAACGATGAGCAGTCCCGAATGACACATAGGCAGTAAGGACTTTTCTAGCCGGCAAATTTCAACAAATAGCATTTATAAACAGATAAACCGCTTTCGGATGCGCCGACATGACAGTAGAAGCTTTGTAGTTTGATTTGCTCTCACTGACGGCCAAATCGGTAATAAAATATTATAAATGAATTTAAAATTGATGTCTACTAAAAAGTAAGTCAGTAGCATTTTACTAAGCTATAACTGACTAATCGTTGCGTCATATTAATATTTGTTATCGTCCTAATAAAAATTATGTTTTGTTAGACTAATCATTCAAAGTGAAGTATCAAGTGATCGACTTGCATTAAAGCTTCTCTGTCAGCAAGACATGCACAAACAGGATTTTTCCAGAATACATATGAAAGTAAAATATAGAACTTCCTGAAAAGAGGAGGGTTTGTTGGCTTCATGACGTTTCTAAAACCGTTTTCTGGCAATGCTCTTGTTGTTGGTTAATTAGTGCGTATGTGGTTTTAATACATCGGACAGATATTCATCCCCTAGGACACGCTACTTATAACATCTTTTTTGAACATTTAACTAACCTGCTCAAAACACTCAACTATGGATGCTCATCTCGGGTCTAGGCAGCGCGAGAATGTTTAAACATATCTTCGGTTGAATAATTCCAATTTTTAACACAAATCTTTGAATAATTTAAAGAAATCACTTTCTCTACATTCGCTTTCAGATAACCAAATGGATGTAAATTGTTTATACAAAAGCGGTAAACATCACCTGCGTAGCGTTAGGTACGTACCTCAAATAAACCTATAAGCAGCGCATAAAGTTAATTGCAAATTTCTAACACATGAATTTATATGAATTTATAATTATAGAGCAACTAAGAGTAAATTTGTTTAACCTTGGTCTAAATCGTCACTTTACAAACTAACCTTAAATGGTAGATGCATGCTGGGTATAGCTGAAAAATTGGAGCTAAATGTAGTGAAAACTCTTGGGTTCCCCTGCGTATATTTTAAATCTGTGCCCTAGCTCTCAGCAGTACTTGTCAGAATGCGACGATTATAAGTTAGATTCCGAATTAAACGCATCCTTTTCAGAAGTGATTTAAACCAACGAAGCCGTTCCCTTATACTGTCAGAAGAGTCCGCCTGTTAGCGTCAGTGTGAAGTAAATGGATCAACGGTGGTACTTACATTTACATTTGTGGCATACTAAATCAAACGAATGAGAGGAGCCATAATAAGCATGACATTTTTACTTCAGTAATGTTTATAACTTTCAAGTGCTTATAGCAATATTGGTAATAAATCTGTGGAGTCAGCAACTAGGCTAGTTAACTAACTCTCATTGCCGAATTTATAAAATGGCACACATTCACGTGTCATTTAAACTACATTGTAAACAGTATCGATTGAGGAATCGTCTAAACCTGTTTTCTCCAAAGCGTAATGTCAATGATTTGATTACAAATGTTTCGTTATCCGATAACCACTCATTTAGTTACTAGGTGAGCACGACTGCATGTGCTAATTCGATAGCTATTAACGTGTATATAAAATGATGCTAACGCAACTTAGGTGACATACTGTCTGCATACATCCAAAATTTCATGAGCTGAAAAGTACTCCTCTTTTTACATCCAAACTGCGGATAATTATGATATTTAACTTCTCAACTTCAATTTATTTACTAGTAGTAGTTCCTACCTTTCTAGTCCTTGCTTAGGTGGCATTGGCAGCTTTAGCAGTTAAAAAAGATGCACGTTAATAGTGTCATAAAACTAATTCAAACAAGGCGTAGGAGACCAGTGGTGCCTTACTCAGTGCTTCTCCGGAAGCAGGGTCAAGACGTAATAAAAATGTAATAAAATTGTGGTAAATAAACAAAATCAGTGGCAAAAGCTATAAAAAAATTGGAATTAGGAACCTATGTTACCGGACGAAAAGGTTGCTCATCGCAGCCGCTGCAACACTGTTCTGCAACCACTAACAATTTCTTCCAGGTTGGGGCTTCATAGCAATTATTATTATCAGATTTAACACTGACGGGTTTTAAGTGGCGGCAAACTTTTAAAGGCACTGTTATAAATTGTTGAGCAAATTAGTTGTTTCAGAAATTATCGCATGTAAAACGCGTTCATATAAAAGATACTTAAAGAGCAAAGTTTAATGGTGTGAAGTAGTGGCTTGTTAACAAGAAACGCTTAATATTGCACTTATAACTGAAATTAAAAGATTGACACATTCTTGTTGTAGAATATAAATATAAACATATCCCGCAGCGTCGTCAACGTAGAACACAAAAGCACACAGCAATTTATTGCTAACAAGTAAGATGGGCGTGTGTGCATTCATCGTGTTATTCACGTTAATACCAATCAAATTCCCACAAACTGAATTTAGTTTGTTTTATATGAGCAACGTATATATTTATTATCACTAGATTAATATGAGACATATCATGCAATGCGGCTGTTGTTGCGCCGCATCACGCTTAATTTGTGACCTTTTTGTCCAAATGGCATTGATCCGAAGATATTTATTTTGCAGACACTTTGAAAATAGTTGTTTTGGCTAGATTCAATCGGCGATATTACACAATCGTTTTTGGCTGGGCCATTAGTTCATATCATGCCTTACGTTTTACAAAATTGTTGAGTCAAAAGTAAGTCACTCACTAGAACAAGGTGTCCACCATTGTGCACGCCGTGGTCTTTCAGTCGCAGCAGACATGTGGGATGGGATAACAGTTCCACGAGGGACCTACTATAAGTGTAGAATTACGGGAAGCGAAATTGACGATTCACCAGTGCTCCGTGATCAAGAGGCCATTTGATTGGTTCCCGGTTTTTAAACCTGCGGTTTATTCTAGCAACCGAGTTTATCATAAGCCCTTAAAATTAGTCATGCAGCTCCGAGGTATGATAACAATATTGACTTCCAGCTTACGAAGCTTTGGCTTATAATGTAAAGGAACTACATTGCATTTATTCACTTTAAACATATATAAGTTCCTTAGTGACCGCTTTATAACGCGGCCCATACAAATTCACATAACAATTTTGGTTTTCCCAACATATGTCTCCTTCATAGGAAAAAAGACAAAACTTGAGGCGGCAACATGCACGAGGTGGTTTCAAATGCCTGGTAAAAAGCGTGATCTTAGTAGTAAGCAATGAGAAATACCGATTTCCTCCTCAAGGTGATTGAACAATGAGCGCCAAGCATACGGCTGAAGTTGTCGCATTAGAAAGTAGTTACTAATTCATTCAGGCAAAATAATGATAAAGCGGGACACAAGTAACTGGTCGACTAGTATACGCGCTCCCATCTGTGACCGCATTTCACGTCTTTCTCTTTATCTAGCGTATGCAGTACACCCTCATTCCAATGAGATTAACTCCCTGTATTCAGCGGCATCCCTTTACGAATATATGTCTTACAGAAAGAGCTTTGTTTTACACAGGTTCTGCTAGTATACTTCGAGCTTATATCCAATTGTTTTAACACTTTTCATTGCTGCGACATGGTCAACAATATAGGGCTCTCAGCTACATTTAGTGGTCCTAGAATTGCTTTCATAGGATCGATTCAAATGGAGCTACTATTCAATTTGTGGTTTCAAATGTCTTTACCCATCGCCGACCTTGGGCACTGAAGTCCGCCCATTACAAACAAATTCGAACTGCCCTACCATACATGAACCAGTGTGGATCAAGAAGCTAACCAAATCCCATATATCCGCCTGGCCGTAATACACAAATCGACGGTAACCGACGCCTAACTTGCGGTGGGGAAACAGAACGCGAAGATCCATCGCCCTCTACCTCACGTGACCGGACATGTACGGCGTTGAAGTGCAACAATGGCACTTAGTGGACATGATTCCAATTAACCCGTAAATGTGGAGAGCCAGAATTTGCGCGCGTCATCAAAAGTTGTATCACTTGTGCAAATCAGGTACTTGGGTCCCCCCATGTGGTGGTGCTAGTTGGCTGGATTGAAAGTGATAACTGAATCTGACTGATGGTCTCTGGTTTTTCCAAATATGCACAGCAATTCCAGTGATCGAGTTCATAATAACGCTCATGGAACAGTGCGAAACGCTGACTGAGACAGTCCCTCAGATTGCAAGTTTGCTGGCTTTGATATTAGAATGTAACAACACAAACCTTGTTTTTCACCAAACCCCTGAAAGCAATGTCCCTGTGTTGAAGTGTAAAGTCGATGTTGCTACCCGCTCAATGGCAACCGAGCCATCTACACCGAATAGTACTAGTCCTCTACGTGGGCAAAACACATTGGTCGTGACTGCTAATAATTCTTCTCCAGATGCCACAAATGACTAGTTGTTCAAAACAAGGGCACTCCAAACAAGTTAACATGCACATCATTCGCATCGACAACAGGTCAAGAAGCAACACCCTTGCATCTATTTGCTGGACCAAGCTCGAGCGACGCGATGCTTTTTTACGGCATAATCTAGCGCCTATTAAACAATCCAAATTGCCAGCCACAATAACTATACCGGCATTCGCTTAACAAGACTGTGAGGCGTTAAATATGATGAGGATTAACTTTTCTGGGTCCAGATCTAGCACAATAAAAGGCGTTGGTTTATGTTCTCAACCACTGGAATTCCATATGCCATGCGATTAGTATTCGATGAGGACCTACTATGCTCAAACTCGCAGCGCGTCACCTAACTTTAGTGCAATACGGCGAACATCTATGTATTCAAGTAACATTAAACATAACTGAGGAAGCATAGAGTTCTACTCTGAGTGGTTCGTCTTCGCAACTCATCAAGTAGCCTACACATACTGCCATATACTTCGTATCAATAGCGAACAAATAGTACGAAAACCATAGCGAACGTTCTACGCACAAAAACATGAAAAAATGTCTGTTTCACAGTGTTCCTGAACAAGCAGATCCTCTTGATTACGAAGCGCAAACGCACGACCGAAAGTAGTCGTGCGACCCTCCAATTGGATTAGATTTCCTTCCAATTTAACCTACCAGAGCAGCGTTTCAAACATATTAACATTGGTATTATACTTGAAGTAATAACAAAAGTTATATTAGCTATCTGGTTCAAGCATGGTTTTACGTTAGCAAACGTGGTTAGTTGGAATATAGCTGGCGCACTGCCATGAGTGGCCAGCAATTCGTTGGAACATGGTACCTCAGTACAATCTTTAACTCCAACGTCCTACATTAACACTCTCAACACCTGACAGGGCAGAGAGATGCACGAGAGAATGTCGCTATCTTTAACACTCTATGCTAATATGCCACCTGTCCGAGAGTCAGAAATTGATGGCTCACGCAAAAACGATTAGCAGCCGACCGATAAATGGT
Organism: Dicrocoelium dendriticum; assembly: GCA_944474145.2. Classification (NCBI taxonomy): domain Eukaryota; kingdom Metazoa; phylum Platyhelminthes; class Trematoda; order Plagiorchiida; family Dicrocoeliidae; genus Dicrocoelium; species Dicrocoelium dendriticum. Next base: position 43,054,523 of record OX104067.1, on the reverse strand, counting down.
CAGGTTAAAGGTAAACACAACTTTGACGCTCGCCAGCGTATAAGAATATTATTTTTATAAAACCAAACATGACCTTCTAATCGAACTGATAGGACTTTAGCTACGTCATTCTGCGATGTTATGCGGCCTCACCATGGCAACTGAAATATGGTTGAGTGAAGTGATCACGAACACAAAAATCATACCATCTGGAATGTCCGTATTGTTCAATGATCTTACGAATAGAGGAGGACGTGTACTGCGCTATTGCCTCAATGAACGGCATCTTGATACAATCAATGAACATGATGTTCTGCCCGTAGGCGCGCTATGATATTGTCTTCAACTGAGAAGCGATCACACATATTTGGTGTGTATCGTGTACCATCCTCCTTTGTCCGCCTCAGAAATGGACAATCGCGTAGCTTCCATTGTGAAAACTCTCATTACCCAGGCAGACAGTCAAATCCTCCTAATTGGTGAATTTATTCTTCAAGCCATGAAATCCCAGCCTATCTCGATGATAAGTCTTCATGGAATTGTAGCATCTAATCATTGGGTTGCTATTATGCAACCACGTTTTCTACCCCTCCTATTCAGGGCTGGGAACAAATCGATTATCCTCGGACTCGCGTTCACCAATGAGGAGATTTTGATCAAACTGCATCAATAGCTAGTCCCTGTGGACGCAGAGATCATACAACCTACTTGTTTAACTACAACTATTATGCAGAGTACTCCGCTGAGAACTCCGATGAATCCCAGATTTTTAGAAATTACGCAGTTTTGACTACACGCATTATTGCAAATGACTAGCCCTTTCTGGCTGAATTCTTCCCTGATGTCTCCTGGTGCTATATTGTTTATCAATTCAACAAGTTAGCAAAACGTGCTTTGTGAAATAGACCACCATGCACGATGAAGAAATCCATTTATGCGCAGGCGGACGCAGAAAAGTATGACCAAATCAGATTCACTCTGGAAAAATTACTAGGATTCACGGGACGCCGAAAATTGAGAAACCTATTCTATCCAACGAAATCAGTGTGTTAACCTGGTACGCAAGGACAAGCTAAGCATAAACAAGATCTAGCAGATGAATTCTCCTTATACCCTAAGCTCCTCGACAGACAAGTAAAAATATCCGTAAAGGGCAGGCATGTCTTTCCTGCCCTTCGTACGCCAGTTGCAAATGCGCAAACTACAAAAGTATAGGCCAACGTCCCACGTCATCAGTTCTCTACAAACTTCCAGAACCCGGCTTGGTCAACAACATCTTTCACGCAGATAATATTGCTACTAGCACTTAGTCATAATTCTGATACTGGTACTGATAATATCTAACCATTTTGTCATAGCAATGAGAATATATAATTTTTCATGTCAATATTTCACTTGTTCTCATCAGTCACAAACACAGTACAAGCGGAATACACAGACATATCCGACTAACTGCACTGAAAACAGCTGCATTGAATTTTGCGAATCCAAACTCTAGGTTCTTCTAACGATGTTTCGAAGAAATGTGTGTTAACACAATGTGGAAGCACGAAATCGTCATTCCTATTCACAACGGGATGCGAGCACACGAGCATTGAACTCATTCACATTTTTGTCTGGTTACTGAGAGAGCTTAGAATTAACATCTAGCCGTAAACACATTTTGATAAAATACCCTAAGAGAACTGAATGAGTCCAGAGCGCTGGCAATGGTAGGACAGATATTGTCAAAGCGGACAGTGTCGAAATATCTTTGGCCCCATCCTTAATAAATTGTCGTAAAAGTTTCACTTTATTTTGCTCCATAAAAGACGTCGCTGGGTGCAAGCTTGGAAGCACTTCCAGGTAATGAATGAAGCTCTTACCCTATATCTTCCAAACAGCCAAAGAAGATGAATAAGACATTCTCGGATTATCTGCCAAATAGTTTTGTTGACTGAAATCACGGTGTTGGCGATCAGCGTAGGATAATTTAATGTGCTACAGACAATAAAACATTCTGACTTATTAAAACTGGTAAACCTACTGTAGATAACTACGTATGCACAAAACCGCTAGGATAAATTTTAGATATATCGTAGTATGCGTCCTATTTACTTTTTCTAAACATAGGCGTCTTGCAGTATACATGCATGCATCTCCAACTTGCTCAGCCCCACAAATTCAGTTTGCGAATCTGAATGTTTAGAGTCTATGGGTGAAAAACGTGTTATCTTTAGGGTGAACATTAAGACATTATGTGATTCGTTTCATACGTAACTACACGAATGACCGAGTACTTATGGACAATTCTTCTATGTAATATATACACTGAAGTAGCGTTGATATTTAATATTACTCCGTAATATTCAAATATCTAATATCAAATAGCATGCTGTTATTTTTGGCCAAAAGTTCTTGTCGTATGAGAAGCCGTTAATCGGTTTGGCTTGTGTAAGAATGTGAGCAGAGAAGCAATGGCTTGTAATTAATAAAAGTTCCGCATACAAATGTGTGTTGTATTAGTTAAAACAACAACTGAAACCAAAATGTTCGAAGCGATCTCCTGGTAGACGGTTAGATAATGGTAACAGATTTGCCATCGCACGGAAGAGCAGCATAACAACAGGCGTAACGAATTCCAACTGACTTAAACTGACGAGAAAATTTTAACTAGTGTAAATCATTCGTTTAGCAACTGGTAAGCACGCATTTGCAGTAAATCAATTGGGAATTCAAAAATGGCTTGATTTAGTCATAGTAGTTGAGGGCAAGCGCTATCACTACTAAAATCATAGGTAACAGTTAATAATAAACGTTTATCATCTATTACTAATGCAGATATAGTGCAGCATATAGTTTATCATGTATTTATATAATCAATCCAGTAATCAAGTTACCAAATGCAAGCATGCAATCTGACTAATTTATTATAATAATACAAAGATAGTGATTCAAGGTTTGTCTATACAACAAAGGGCAAACTTGATAACCTAACAAATATGTTCAAACTGTGTGCGTCTTATGGAAAGCGATCAGACTAGAAATTAAGTGATGTGAAGAAAATAGTTTTACTTATCCACTTCTAATCGCGCTGGGTAAACCCAACTCGACCTCGACCAGAAACAAACGTTCATTTAAGGCATGACATTGTGAACATTGTGATATATTTAAAACTGGAGCGGAGATTAGCTAATACATTACTTGTTTGGCAGCACGGAAGGTTAAGGAAACATAGTAAATCGAAATTAGAATAAATCGGCTTATAAATATTGCTCAACGTACGTGTGTAAAAGCCTATATGCATGGCATTCTGAAAGGTCTTCATCATTTCTTTGTACGTTTTTAATCAATTGTCAGCAGAATAGAGCACATAGTAAACACCTGTGATTTTATTGCTATTGCCAAATATAAAATCGCACGTCGTCTTAATTATACACATATATATGTCAATTAATCAGATAAAAATGCTACTATTAATGCTGAGAATAAATACACGCAGATAAAATCAAAAGCTACTCCAGCATATTGCATTCGCCTCCGTATTTCCGACTAAACGAAAAACAGGTTAGATAGAGAAAAGCATTAGGTAATACAAGAAATCATATTTTGCACACGTTTGTTTTTAGCACAGCTAAACTAACAAATATCATTCAATAACATATTAAATGCTATTTTTTGAGGGCACTGTTTTATCTATCCTTAGAGTGCAACATAAAGCACGCAACTCTGACGCAAGGTCTACAGATTGAGTACTACATAGACAGTATTGCTTGATATTTCTATACAAAAGTAAACAACAATTCAGACTTAAACATTTGGCCTATAAACACATATAGACATGGTATAAAAATAAATATAGATGACATGAAATTATGCGTGCCACCTAATTCTAATCACGCATGTCTCAACACCAACTATTAATCGACAAAGTAGTGCTGCTTGTTCCTTACTAAGTTGACATTGATGTAAACGCAAAAGTCATACTAAAACTATTCCGGAGTAGTGATAAACATTTTCTTTGCATGCCGATCACCGTAGCTTTGTGGATGCGCAGATAAAAACTAACATCTACATACATGCGTTTCGTGGCAACTCAGTGCGTATTCAGTAATCAAAAGTATTAGTGGATTATTCTTTGTTTTTCATTGATAGAAGCACGAGAGAGGGATATGTATATTAACCTAAACTGAACGCTTCTCAGGGGCCTAGATCGTCAATTAAATTGTAATTTCACTGGATCGATAGTAGCATTTCACCCTAGCAGATTTTACTTTCCCATAAGCGCATACCTGCGTGGCTGGCGCCTGCCGCTACGATCACAAAGGATGCTTTTATTTTACAATGCTTCTAACTGAATTTGTCGCAAGCTATTTTATCATTTACGTATAATCAGTACCAGATGCAATGAGTGAATAGTAACGCTCTGCGAAAAAGCAAAGCAGATTAACATGTAATTTCTATCCATATTTTTTCTTATGTAACTTGCTATTTTCGAAGTTTAATTTATTACGGTACGATATCGTCGCATAAATGGTTATTTAATCACATGTGCTGCGATTCTACACTTGTTAGAATACCAACAATCGTGCTCGATAACGCAAACCACTCTTCTGTTTGTTACTTTTTCGCTTTGCTATCTATGTCACACAGGCAAGCATGGTGTATATCTATAAATAATATAACGACCGACAAACTGTTATACTAAACAAAGTTATATGTCCAGAGAGAATTTTAACATTTACAGATTAGAAGGTTTGAGCGACAATCATTTCACCTCCATTCATAGCTGCAAAAGGTGCATCTAACGGATTATTTCTGGAAGTACATTATATTTGACATAGTGTAATAGTATTTCGGAACTTTTGGTATGTTAGCTCTTATGCGGGACAGTAAAATGTGAAGAAAATTGTAATAATGATGGAAAAAGTGCTTCTTGCCCGAGGCTGCAATGCATTATAATGAACTAACTCTCGGTGGATAATCCGAAGCACTAGTGAGCAAAAGAAAATGCCGATGTGCGCAACCACAGACACTATTAGCATACTGCAATCGACAAATTCCATTGAATTAATCTGAATTCGAAAGATGCCGGACGATTTGCGATATGTGTACTTGGAACAATGTAACTTCTAAGCTTAAAGCACTTCTATTTTGCGCTTACGTAAAATGGGTTAATATGGATCCATAATGTATGACTGTAAAAAACATTTCGACCAAAATCTTAAATTAATCAAAACAGTCAAACTTACACTTGTAAATTTGAATGAATACTTTTATTGGTGATCAAGAGCCAGTAGCGAAAAACAATCCTGATTTGTTCTATCTTTCTGTGTATGTACCAGCTGAGGTGTGGATTAAATATACCGGAAAAATCATGATTCCGCATAGATGCATAGCTGTAGTCCATTTGATTTAACGCCATAAATGTATATCTGATTAGACCTGTGTGTTATCACTTTACTATAACACGTTCCTGCGGATTAGTTCATACGCAGTTGCAAGGACGTAAATTCAACATCCGCTTTGATTAATATTCCAAATATATGCAGAAAAGTATGTCATAACACTCCACGAATGAAGTGTACATTTGAGCGTTTACCGAAAACTGTAGTCTTTGAAGTATTCTGCATTCCAATAGTTTACACAAGTTGATTTGAAACATCTCGGTAGACAGCCAAGTGCAATGATTATACTAAATTCGCATAACATGTTAAGCTGACGATGTGGTAGTATTTATTGTCTTTGTTATGCGGCGTGGAAGCTGGTCAGAAAAAATATTTAAATTAGATGCTTCAAAATATATTGATCAATATTACAACTCAGATGTATATAGTTAAAAAGCACGCATATCTGCGCTCAGGATACTTAAATATATTGGCTAACCGGACAAAATTTCCGTTAATTGGACAAGGGAATCCATCAGTTACTAGAGCGTACTGAATTACTTAGTGAACAAAATAAAGCGACTGGACATTAAGTTAAAGCAAATATTGAGAAACATGTGTGTAAGTCAGTTAGTTGGCCTAAATAAAATACCACATTTTTAATTTATATCACAGTAATTAACAACATTACGAATTAGCCGATAATGTAAATATCTAAACTAAACCTGCTACTGGTATTCGAAATATATGTTAGGCGCAGGTTTTGTTCACTTTCCCTCAGATGCGTAAGGATTTCGAGTAGTTGTTTAGCTAAAGGTCATTGGAAGTTTTGATCCTGCTGTAGAAGAAATGTGAGATTCTTTCTTGGAATATGTTTCATCCCAATCAATGGTAGCTGTAATTTGCCAATAATTTAGCAAAATTTCAGTCCTAATTTTGAAATACGATGTTAAGTTAATCTCGTATTCACTTTGCAATTTGAGAGTTAGCCACAACCTATTATACTGCTCACACCTTAACCTAGCTTACAACTCTAGAAAAGACCTTTTTTACGCAGCAACGTACCACGTATTATCCATCGTCTAGAATAACTGTTGCTCTAGCGTTTGAGCTAGCTTGGCCCTATTGTTTAAACAGCATTGTTACAGTTTGTCACGCATCAACACACACTGTAGCAGTGAAGAATAATTTATGGTGGGCTACAAAGAAGTTACTTGACAAATCCCGGTAGGATGACTAGGTTGCGGATTTTAAAAACATTTAAAACAACATGGAAGCGGGAGTAATCCTGGCTAAAATTGACTGTCCAAGCTATTCGCATTAACATCGTAGTGAGTTTCCTCACCCTTTTGGCTGGTGAGTTGCCTAGTCCCCTAAGTGAAACTTACACTATCACGATAATGTGACCTCAATGCTTCATGTGATATCGGTAATGTTTAAGCCAAATTGATGTAAGTTGGAAAGCTGTTCTAGTTTCTGGATACCCGAAGGGAAAAAGTGCTTTTGGGACAATTAAATTGACTGTAATGCAAGGCACGTCTTAACTGGTGGCCTGTCAGTTGGGTGTTGTGGATTAGTTGCAGCAGGTTGGGACAGGCGTGATTTGGGTAAACCATGATGAGGTATCCTAACTGACGCACGTATTGCTCGTTGCCTGTGTTGGTGGAATACGTGGAACAAACACACACACATTTGGGTGCTCTACCTTGTGGATTTTCATGTGCATCAACATCATGTTAGCGCCAGGGAATCCGAGATTAAATCGCGTTCCTCACATGCGGCCTCTTGTAGGTGCACAACATTCGGAGAAATATATATTGCTAAAACTTTCCGAAAAAGCTCTGAAAGAATTCAGGGTGCTGCCTCACTCTTCTTGATGTATGTACATCCAGTTTCGAGTATGCAAGATAATTCTGCACGAATACTCAGAAATCGCTTTCCTTGGAAGCAGGTTGCAACTGCTGGCCCTCAAGTAGATCTGCATACTTACCTTGATGGTGTTTGCTCAAATTTTTGCGCTTTGAAGCTTACGGTACTTAACCCGGCTTCCTTGTTTAGAGTGACAAATTGAATACTACACATGGGCTTCCTGGATCTGAAGCGGAATGTTAAGTGCAGTTATCAGCAGCTATCTTTGGAGGTTGAATGTACAAAATTGCTTTTTCGCATTGGAATTAATTTTAGTGTTTAAAGTACAAGGTTCAGCAATTTTTGACCCAACATGTCGGAGTTGTCTGTACAAGAATTCTGCCCTGGAGAATCTAGAATCTGGAGGATTATGGCATGATGTGTGCAATTAACATGGTGAGAAATGTTCATGCACCGGTTCGCATTTTGTTCATATATGTACACATATTAACTTTGCTCATTATTTTCCTGCCCATTGAAATTTGCATAAGAAAATCCAGACTTTTTATTAGTGAGGAGTGGAAATACAGTGACGTGTACGTTAAATCGAAACAGAGATAGCTGGGCTTCTAGTAGAATTAGAAGAAGATAAAAACAATTGTGGTTTCGCGTCAAGGCATGCGCAAACACGTGAAATATCACAGCGCACTGCCCGTTTGCTTTACGAGTGTCAAATTTTTGCCTTCAAATCAACTATCAAAACCTGCTTTCCATAGTTCATCTACACAGCAGCCTAGAGATTCACAAATACTTTCGCTTGAGTCAGTGTAGGTCAATAGGTAACATAAGTTTGACTCTTCTAGTGTAGGCTAAGGCCATCACGTATTTATAGCGTAAAACTGGTGCTAAACATGATGGTTAGCATTTGTACTGCGTGTACTCTGTGCCAGACACATTTTGTGAATTGCTTCAGCTGGTGCAACAGCCAAATGTTCCCTTCGATATGCGCCTGCGGTTTTAAACGGTTTAGAATATACTTGTGCTTTTTAAGCCAGCGATGTTCATCAGCAGATGATTCATGTGATAATAAAAGCGAGGCGATACCACTTGTTGCACAATAGGACACCGCCAAAGGTCGTTCTACTGTAAGGTGTTTATGTCTTTTGACCACCGAAAGATTGGGTGGCGATAAGATATATTACATTCAATCGTACATTGGCGAGTAGATTTATCCGAACCCCAGTCCTAGATTTATCTTTTGTCTTGAGAAAGCGGAAAATGGGTTAGGTTTTTAGCAATATCTGGTCAGTTTTCTCCGTCGGGCAAATTCTCTGCCAATTTAGATGATATTAATGTGCATAACAAGCCAGAGCGCAGTGGCTTTTCTGAAACTAAAGAGACAAATATCTATGGAGGCAATGAGCTGAAAATATGTAGATATTTGTTAGTCTTGTTTTCATTATTTTGCTCTGATAGTAAATGCTAAAACGTTAGATGAGCTTTAACTGTTTTTGTCAGCACTCTGTTTGTGAGTGGCTCGGCAGCCTTTGCTGGTTTGACAAAAGCGTTCCGTAATGGGAAAGATACAAAAACAAGCAAGCGTACTGGCTTACGACTTCGGACATTATTACGTTAATATATTTCTGCTTCCTACCTTTTTCCAATATGACAAAGTCAAGCAACAAGATGAACGACGTGGCTTGTAAAATTGAAGGAGACTGCCCTCGGTGGCTAAGAACTCCAATACCATTGGTGTAATATTATAAACGAAGGCTTTTCAAAATCCAAGTGTCATCATAGAGCTTGTAGCAAAATGTTAGTTCAGATATCTGTAAGTCCGCGCCCTATTATAAAGTCAGTATAATTTTAGCGTACATATATATATATCTATAAAGGAAAAGTATGTGCATCGCAATAGATATTATTTACCTAACCTTCAATGTTAATTCCGTTTTTTCTCAGCTGTGCACTAGTATGCAGAAATGTGCGATATAGCTACTCAGCGCATGTTGCGCGGTTAGAAATTCGACCGCATCCCATCTAGTAAACTGCATATGATTCCCGTTTATTTGAAGTTGCCGTGCATCAGCTCGATAACAACTTCCGGCTTCAAGTGTAATCATCAGATCAGTTTCCATATTGAGCACCGCATTTGCGGACTAAAAGGCGCACTTAAAATCATTAAATTTGCTAAAATATCGGATGTGCGCCATATATTCCGGTGTGCCTTATGTATCAATGTTTGTGCTGAGACCTAGTGACCACGAAGCAATTTATGTTCACACAGCGCTGAAAAATCTGTCCAAATCTTTTATTACGACTTTGATTTTCTAAGCATTTTCGTTAATCAGGAACATCGTGGAAGCAGTTTCTATAGTGTAAATACCGACCTGTTTTGGGATTGTTGTAGTCTATGCTGGAGATAACTGACTCGAGCTTTTCTGTCGACGATAAATCAAACATTTATTTAAAAACCCACGCCGATATCCCGCATGATGATAGACGTGATTGTTACACCAACTGGAAAACCCAGTTGGTCCAACAATGCACCTCGCAATCACCGTCCAAAACACTATATGTATCTCGCTGGTTGCAGGTGAGTGTTTGAACACACGATATACGCTCATACCAATGTTCCAAATATGTGCAGTCATCCAGACAATCAACGACGCCCTTGTGAGCTTCATTTACATCTGCATCCAAACTGAGATTTTCGGATACACAACTGGAACATACGTCGTCGTGCGTGTACTACGGTGTGAGTAACAGTGCAGTTACGGAGAAATGCTTGTTAATGTGCAATCTCGTTAACATATGAGCTCAAGCACGATAACCTTTTGCAGTGCCAGTCGCATACTCACTATCAACACATAGGTGGTTCGCCTGACCCAGATACGTATTGTGCTTCACCATTCTCTTAACTAAGATCCAAAAATGTCACCCGTTAAGAGATATACATACGAAGCGGATTTTATACTCAATTCCATCAGCCAAGCGGAAAGACATGGGAATAGGCAGCAGCGATCCAATTCAATATTAATGAATCAATAGCACGGAAGTGGGTGGATCATTCTGACGTGCGTCGAGAAAAGAAGACAATGATTTTTCGAGGGAACAAAGCAAGATAGCTAGTTAGACGATAAAATTAAGCAGTTGATTACTGAACATAAGGCAGCTAGTTGAAGCGCCTCTGCGTCTCGATTCATTTCAAGACAATAGCGATGACACTTTATACGTATATGAGCGAGTTCCATGGAGGGCTTCTTAGTGCTCCCGTTTATTGAAAAGGCGCCAGCTCTCCATCCGCCCAAGAATTACCCTCTCGGAGAAACTGCCAAAGAATACAGAAATGTGGGCTATCATATACATTTACTGCAAGAAAAGGTTACCGAAATAAAGATACAGAAAGACCACATAACCAACATAGACGAGGTTCACCTGAGCCTTGGCGTACTCCTGACACTACTATTGGAGAAACAGGACGTCTACTGTATCTTTGCCCAAAACAGGGAGCGAGAAATCATCCTTCACTGCACTTCTCGGTTGCCAGACTAATGGCCAGAAGCTAACACCCAAGTTCCTTTTTAAGAGGAGGATTTTACCAAAAGAACGGTTTTCTGTTGGGATCATCGTCAAGCTCAACCTAAAATGCCTGTATGGACAAGGAGGATATGAACGCGTGAGTGAAAGAGTTTCAGGTCAAGAGACTGGATGGGTTTTTCCAAACATCGTCCTTACTAATATACCACTCCACGTGTGCCCATCTGACCAAACTTGCAAACACCGTTAAGAAAACTATTTTGAAGCTTGCCATCTTTCCGGGATGACTAACCAAATTACTCCAACTTCTAGTTATTAGTTCAAACGGGGAGTTTAAATTTAACGCGCGCCGCTTGGGAACATTGGATAACAGAATGTGAGGAACATTTACAAAGACAGGGATTCAACCCCAGGCTAGTGATGCCATTATCTGCCAATGAATATTCCATGCCTGTGTCAAGGTATTGATCAAACTGTCGTCCAAGTTTACCAGAATCATCAAAGAACGTCCAATCAATCTCAACGAGACTGCTTCGTCAGAGGACGAGAAGGATCGGGACTCGTTAGATGTCGCTATCGCCCAACCGTTAAACTCCGACTCTGAGAATAAACAATGTGACAAATTTGTGTAAAAAGAATAATTGAAATAATGGGTCAATTTTTCTGGAATTCCTGTGTTACAAGTGAACAATCTTGACCATTATGGTTAATGAATTGAATTAATTCAGACCTATCCGACCATTTGTTTCGCTTTATGCAACTTATAATCCAGTGCACCATATTTTTGTCTTCAATTCGTTCACCGATGCAGCATCTTTTATTCCGGTGCAAATTATCGTTCGAATAACACGGTATATTGTACTTAAAGATACCGGACTTGAACGGTGTAAGATGCTGAACTCCGTATTTCTTAAGAAACGTTTCTCGAGAAAAGTTTATCAGCAGGTAGAATCTGACCCTTTGAGACTAGGTTTTAAGGAATATACTCTGAAAACCTTGTGGACAGTGTTGATTCAGTTCGATCAACTTACTCGCTACCGCAAGTAAAGTGAAACTGGTAAATGATTAGGGTGGCAAATCGAGAGTCTGGTTTGCTCAGGTTGAATTTACAGCAACTTTTCTCTTGGTGTAAAAGTACAAGCTCAGCAACGTACTTACACTTTTTCATAGATTGATATTGGCGGTATCGGTGGCTCTTGGTCGCCGTTGAATTTCAGCGTTATGAACACTCTTTTATTAGGGACTTTGGACAACCTTTCCTTCTTAGTACTCGCGTTCTGCTTTGAGCGCCTGCTGTGAACATTTCTTGATATCGGTTTTCATGCATTGTCGAGGAAACTCGTTGCAGGTATAGATTTTCCGCCCCCTTGCAGCTAACGGCACCTAAGTGCAACAGCAGCAAAGAGCAAACATCCATTCCGTTTACTCGTTGAGTATGCTGTACTTATAAATTCTTACCTTGAACAGTGTCAGTTGATGAATGCGGTATTTCGCATGAACGTTTTCTCGAGGATAGTTTGGTTATGTTGGAGTTGTTAGAATTTATTTTATTCTTATTTTATTATTATTGTTATTACTGTTATTATTATTACTGTTATTATTATTATCAATATTATTATTATTTTAGAATTATTATTATTATTAGAATTTAGTGACCTGCTATCTAACCTCATACAGCATTACGGTTAAAACCCAATGAACGTAGTTTAACAGGAATGTTTACCAGCAGGTGATCCATTACTTCATGAAAAAATTGGCATATCTTTGACAGATCTTAACGATTTTCAGCTCGTGTTCTTTTGTATTGTTCCTCACTTTGGATTACCGTGCCCTACAACTCAATATTTTTACTCCGGTATCGAAAAACAAGGAAGAAACCTCCTTAGGCTCAGCTTAATTTATACTAGAATGATGGAACAGACCTTACTCGTAACGATCAATCATCCGGTGGTGATATGGGAGTGTTATAACTCTCATTCCACTGGCTGCTTTATGATGTAAAATTAAATATCAGTTTACGTAGCACGTTGCGAATTAGCGACAACACATTCCACCGCTCACACGTTGATCATTATTACACTTTGAACACAATGCATCTTGGCTTCGGATAGTAACGCTCGATGTGCAACTGATGCTATAGAATAATTGAACCGCTATCGCTTGTACTAGATGGATCCAGTTGTTAAATATACATTGTTACATTGCTTCCCCCATTATTACACCAGATTGCAATGGTTATGTTTTAGATGTCATACACATGGGTTAGTATATGTGTCCTATGTTTTTGTTACCCTCGCTAAAAAAATTGAATAACTTATTATGTCATGAAGATGTGCGCTACGCACAGATCTTCAGCGCCTACTGTTCAAGGATACCTTACCATTCGGTTTGTCGTTTCATGAATAGGTTCGTCCTGTTAAACCTATTGCAAGGATATGGTTGCTTGTTCTTATTGGGACTAGAAGCCATTCTGAGTTTCCAATTTTTGACTGAGTTGAGTTTGATGAGACCCTTGTGCTGGAAGCACGGATGTTTGAATTATAGTTGCATGGTTGTTTCTAATTATTTAAAAATTGTGTCTTGCTCGAGTGTCTGCGTTGTTGTCCAATGTAGTAGAAACAATTTTGCTGTAAGTTTATAAGCTGTTTGAAGCACCAAACTGCAAATATGAATTTACTCCAATTTGGTTGCATATATTTAGGATAAAACAATTTCCAGAAATTACTGATGGTCAAATCATAAGTAAAAATCAATTAAATATAAGTTACCTATTAGTTAAGCAGTATTTCGCAAAGTAAATTAAAAGTCCCTAGACTAATTTGATGTTTGTAAAAACATATTGCTCGTGTTCTATATGCATATTTAGTAAACTCGGTTTAAGCAAGAATTGCATAAACCGGTATCGCCCAACAATGATGTACAACATTTTTTGCTAGCTTAGTCAGTTTGCTAAATTTTCAATTTCTCCGAAAACTGCGGAAATCACACATTCAGCTAGCAAAACGCAACAATGCATAATAAAATGTATATCCTCGTCTACAGTGAGACACGCCTCTGACGGCATGTTTAAGAAATTAAGTCTTTTCGAGTGCAACGACCACGAAGGATCGGAAATTTACAGCCGTTAAACAAATGCGCTTTTGATTTCTTGATGATGCAATAAAGTTGTTTGATGTTTCAGTGTTATCGAACGCTGTATAGTATATCACTAACTTACTTTTAAGTGGCTTGAGCATCTGAATGGGAAAAGTTTGAAAAATGATATTAGGTTTAACCTAATTATAAAGTATTTAAGAGTTATTTTTTACATATGACGGTTTGTTTTCCCAAGTCTATGCGGTAATATACAAATTTGCTGCCTCAATCATATGAGAACGGAGCAAGATGGGAAAATAGAGAAAATAAAAGTAAGCATAAACTGCCATAAATTTAAAAGGAACATTGTAAATGAAGCCGGAGAAGATGGAGGTGTGTTCAGTATGCTTCATCTTTCAGTCATATTTGAAGATGCCTTAAATGTAGGCATTTGATTTGAATTATTCCAAGCCTGTTAGTTGCAGCTTTTATTGCGTAGTGAGCATATATGTAGTAATTGAACTCGCTTGGAGCAAATCGTAACTTGCTCTTACAGAGGATCCATAATTTGAAAGTCATAACTTTATGCGTTATACCAGTTTTAGGCCAAACATGCAAATGTTGGAATAACCATCTTATGTTTTCAGAAACTACATTCTTATGTTTCAGAACTGCAACTTCCACTAAAATCCACGGCTCTCACGCTGCCACAACGAATGATACAATAGTATGAAATAAACGCCGTCTTGTAACTAGTCCACTTTTACTTAGAGTAAGAACACCAAGCTGAGTATTTGATTGTGTGCGATTGACCAAAATAAGATTTCGAATCAGTTTACGCTGCCACTTTGTGCTCTAAATTTACCTGCTCCGCAACTAACAAACAATGCATGTCTTTAAAATACGTAATTAATCCCAGTGGTCCTGTGGTCGTTATGAAAACTGATGTGTTAAAGCGAATAACCTGGAGGAACATTTGTTATAATACTATCTACATTGTCTCTGTTTCTCATCAAAACATTTTAGCCGATAAAACTGTGCATGTCAGTGCAGTTGTTCACCCACAAGTTAAGTGGAATAATTTATCATTCGTCAAAAGATACAAAAAATTCCACCTAAAGGGACGCGGATGATCATTCACAGCGAATGAATCTAATTGCCTAAAACTGCTTCATTTTGAACAACATAATGATTGCACTTTAGAATACTAAATTTTCACACTTTTACAACAACCCATTTATTTCTCAAGTGTCGAGATAGTGCTGAGCAGGTTTCTCAGCTTACACGCACAATGTTAACTTCATTCAACACTAATGCGTTCTAAGCTTACAAAGAAAATGCCTATTATTAGAGTTATTTACAATTACTGCAAACCAAAAACGATTAATTTTTAAGGGTTTAAGTCTACTGTAGATATACATTGCCAAACCTAATTTGAGCAACACACGCCGAACGTCACTTAGAAAAATCAAATGCTGAGACGATATTTTATATTTAAACATTGCCTCCGAAAAGGTTATGCTTATAATGTACACCAATACGTTATTTTATGTTACATAGGTGGATTCCCTTCATTTGCCAACGAAATATATAGAAAGCTGATTAACATAAACCAATGTCAGCAGCTATTAAGTACATTAAATCTGGAATGGACGTACTAGTTTAGCTACCATTTTATCTCATATATTTATTTGTATGCTTCTCTAATCAAATTTTTGGGAGAATTTTGGGACTGCTACACACATACAGTTGTATCTCATCTTGCTATCCGCATCGGTAACGAACGAAATGCTTGCGCTTTGACCCCTGTTTTTCATAGACCTGGTTAACACAGATAGTGCAGTTTCGCAAATTTCATTAATTGATTCTTTTTAAGGTTTTTTTACCCTGTTGGATCATCTGGCTAACTAGCATTATTATGCGCAACATGCTGCAACTCCATGTGTAAGCAAAGGTCTCGGTAGGGTGGAAAGCCACTGCAATGGAGCAGAGTTACAGCGAGAGGATTATCTTTATCGTAGACATTTTTACTTCTTAGAATTATGTCTCTCACTCTATCAAAAGTTGATGGCAACACGGGTTTTTAATAGTTCACTTTGGTACTACCAGAATGCAAAGTATACGAGCAAAGTAAGCTAATATGAAAAACTTGGTGTATGATACGGCGAATATCTTTCCATCTGAATAAGTGATCCACATTGATTTTAGTATATAATACGGACGTACTGTTTTTGATCCTTTAGCAGCTCTCTCCAGAGTGTTGACCTGTCGGTGGTTAACTGTTTGATACCAACTCACTCATACTCGCCCACACATGTGACTCTGAACGGTTCGCTGGTGCTTTGGAGTTTGGCAATTAAATGAGGAACCTACTATTCTACCGGATATGTTTAAAACGTGTAACAAATACATACGTGCTTGGTAACTTGATTACTTACCCTTCATTGAGTATCTACAAACTCTTTCTGCATCAGCTTGCACTTATGCACGAGCGAATGCTAACCACTTTGCAGAAATGCGAACGATAAAATGTGATTCATATTTTTATTTAACGCTTCGTTGTTGGGTAGATTAAAGAACCTTATGAGATATTTTAAGATATTTGTCTGTGCACAAACCCCGCTAAGGAATTTGTTGCTATTTATTTAGACTGCAAGTACAGTGAATTTAAATTTAGTTATCCAAAGAGTTCCAATTAGAGTAATATAAAAAACACAAATGGAGTGGAATATCATTTTCTGAAATATTACACGCACAAGTTTTAAAAAGTGAGTGTTAGCAACGGCATTCCCGCGTGGGTGAAATAGCATAAAATGCCAAAGCACTTTGGAAAATTTAATCGGGTACTTAATTTTATGATACAGAAACTATTTTCCGAACGTAATAGTGTTGGTAGGCTCTCCGCAAATATACTGTGGGTTATAGGCGATGTTAATAATGCACATCTAGATAAGTAGGGTTTAGGAATGTAGAAAAGCGTTCGTATTGCAGGTAGTTAATAAATACAGATACACAAATGTAAGCATAGGCACTGGTAAGCATGGTTTATGGAACGCATGATTATAACTGTTAAGAGTGCATTATTGAACAGTATTCACCGAAACCACCGCATTCAGCAAACGGCAGCTTTAGCTAAAATTCGTGTTTTTGCTTAGTCAGAAATATGATAGCTCTTAAACTATGGGCAAAAGCATTATTTATGCATATATTCCTCATAACATATGCATCGCAACATTCAACGGGCGAAAATTAGCAATGCTTTGTTTCCGTTAGAACAATGTAAGTTGCTAGGCGTGTTTCCTCAATATTCATACATCATGGTGTATTTGTATACATCAGCACTGCAACCTATTTACCTTCTGTGCTGACACAAACTCGTTAAATCATCATAAGTTCCGTGCACATTTTCTTCTGTAAGAAGAGGCACCACTAACGCTCAATGGCAATGCAGTTATATGTCTAGTTCCTTAATTATGCCCACTCAGAAGCATAAAACTAGTGTCTGATTTGCAAAAAAATTTATGAACCGCGTTTAAGTCAAAAGTGAACTATGGGTTCAGTATAACTTTTAACATGCGTACAAGAACAAAATCATGGAATTTGGCACACTGTTAAACAGCAAGTCGCGGACATTTATATCAAACCAAGGTTACGTTTGATGCCAATACCTTCAGAAGATGAAGTAGAGTTTGTGTTTTTGTCCATCTCTGGTCATCCATAAGTAAAACCGCCAAAGTTGCTCAACTCTCGTATGACCGGTTTTTGCATTAATGTAGAGTTTACAAGGCTAACATTATTGAACCAGGCGTCTGTATATTAACCACGTTGATCCAGTTCTTTGATTGATCAAATTATGGAGGTGTTACTGTACTGCGTCATGTATGTTTCATGGTAAACCTAACATGATTTGGAGAGAGTAACAATTAAAAAAACGCAATTTATTTGCCTCAAAAAAGCAAACGCGGTGATACCTAACTCCATTCAGCGTGTTCCAAGCATTAGATTTCCAACGATTAGGAGTAAAACACGCAGTTATTATTTACTCTCCCTTGATTTAGTAGTGGCCAAAGTCCTACTTACGTTTAGCTTTTTTCTGCGAATGAATTATATGGTTCAATGCCAGTTAAATACCGTCGAACTGAAATGGTCGTAAGGATGTTGCGTAATATGAGAAACGTCTAATAGAGAACATCCCTAAATTAGTAACATGTGGTTTACGAGGCTGATATGGCATTGCAGAAATCGCGCTACGTTCTGCATCCATTTCCGTATACCATTGGGCCAAATTAGAAAACACAACAACCACAGGTTAAATGTAACTTATCGTAAATGTAGACACGCACATTAGGTTGCTTTGCAATAGTTTGAACACATCTAACAAAAATACTAGATAATTATAACAATACCAGGGACAGTAACTCACACAATGATTAGCAGAAGCTAAATGGATAGTCTTACTTCTGAAGAAGCACATTACTTACCAAGAGTTCCTTTGATTTTAATACTATAAATCACAATATTTCCGAAGCATTTCTTAACAAACGAGCACTGGTTAGACCGTGAAATCATGGAAGCACTAACTGTGCTGCCGATAGGTGCGAAATTTAGGTATAAGAGTTAAAGGAATTGATCCAATAAGTAAAGAAAGAGCGGTTTAAATATACAATCCCAAATGTATCACATTAACAGTTAGAGTAACAAATTGTCGGTCACGCTGCATTCGTCTTCA
Organism: Dicrocoelium dendriticum; assembly: GCA_944474145.2. Taxonomy (NCBI): domain Eukaryota; kingdom Metazoa; phylum Platyhelminthes; class Trematoda; order Plagiorchiida; family Dicrocoeliidae; genus Dicrocoelium; species Dicrocoelium dendriticum. Next base: position 43,035,986 of record OX104067.1, on the reverse strand, counting down.
CTCAGAATTGGAGTAACATGGTTAACCGGAAATGTATGCCGTAACCAAATACTCTCTAATACAACAGGAAAACCATTAACTTTTGAGATGGCTAATTTCCTAGCAAATGGATGTGGTTAATGTTCCTTATTGTGTGGCTTGCATGAAGCATGCTTCCAAAGGTATTTGTAAAGCTATTTAAAGCGAATTGAACAAGTAATTAGTAACTAACCGCGTTATTCTCACATTTATTTCACTGAGCAATTGATATATACGAACAAGTCTGTTATTAAGCAATAGGAACTGTTCAAATTGATTATAGCGATCTTACACAGTATTTAAGGAATGGTGTTGTTCCAAAAGTAACAAAAAGGCTAATAAAAATGGTCATTTAATGCACAAAGTAAAAATACCATATGATTTCAGCAATGCAAGCATTGTATCCTTCAGATTCGAAGAACCATTGGCGTGGAAGACCTCGTCTTCCGTTAAAAATATCTGGTAAAAGGCAACGCTGCAGTGTCTTGGTAAATTATCTCGTATATAAACACTGCTTCCATACATGCTCGGAACCATTAATAGGCCAATATCTAACATATATCGGCTTCAGATATTGTCCAATTGTCTAAATTTCCTGTGGTTTGACTTAAGATGAATGGCGGTGCATATTAGGCACACATCAATTCAATTGCTCACAAAATGAATGGTCTAATGAGACGCCTAGCAAACTACATTCTTGTGTGTAAAGCTTAAGAAAACGTGCTTGAGAGATTCGGCGCGACGAGATTACAGATCGCACACAAGTAACCCCACTAAGCTAATATACACGAGACAACCGAGGCATAATGTCACAACGGGCAGTTTAAATCCCTAACATAACATCGTAACGCGATTTTGGTGATCATGGTTCTGTTTCTTTTAAGGGCAATGGATAAAAAGAAGTCTGATAACTGTTGAAACCTACGTACAGTTGTATTGAGCAGGTTACGATGTGCTCAGAGCTCGTCGGTACTGTATATTTTGTCGGAAAGATGTCACATACACGCACCAATCTAGTACTGTATTTTCTCAATAACAACTACCTGACCTATTTTTTCAGTTGAACTAAAAAGTGCGTTCTACAAATGTGCCCGAGTTACAAGTCTATCGAAGCAGTAGTAATATGCCCTTGCAAAGCATGTAGACTGCACATTGATGTGCTATCAAGATAGTAAACAAAGCAAAGGTGTGTTTGTACACAGGTAACACGCGTTTCACTAAATTAACTGTAGTCTCAAATATTGATAAAATATAAATATGTATTAGTCACATTTTATCGACCGTTGATGCTAGGCAAAACAGGTAAACTTAATTAGTTGCTTCACCACTATGTTGTTAAATACCATATTTGGGACTTCGCCTTTTAACAGTCATAAAAGGAAACTCGCTCCGAATTTGGTGATTATATTAATGCCAAATTGATAAGCCATGTATATTGGTAAATGACAGCATATGAACTTGCGCAAAGCATTACTGCAAAGCAGGTTATCATAACACAGTGATATTTATCGCTCCTTTGCAACAGTGTGCTCCTTTGTACAAACCTTGATTCGCCAACGAGCTGTACCCACGGACGCCGTGGATTTTTGTATATCTGTGTGATGGATACTACTGTCGCTTTGCATGGTGTTTAAGTGTCTTTCTGTGTGCATTGTGCACTGCTATTCTAATTTTGGTGTATTTTCCCATCGGCACAAATTTGGTGCCTCTTCTTTGGCTAATTCCGGAGACGTCATTGATTGGCCCTACTGCCATCTTGGATTTGCTCTACCTTGTGATGCCATCTCAGGCTACCTGTGGCTCGTGTTCCAATGCTGTTGGACATAAGACTCGTGCAGTTGTTCCTTCGGCTGCGATGTTTTGTTCCACATTTCGTGCATTGGCTTATCGGTTGAAGTGTTTCGAAAAGCTTTTGAATTTCGACATCGGTTTTTCCAAGTAATATATGATAAATGTCGCGGTGCGATACATCAGAATACACAGCAACCGCAAACAACTACGAAAAAAACATTCTTCCAAACAGAAACAACTAGTTCACCATTTGGGGTCAAACGCCTTCGTAAAAATACCTCTGTCACCTCGCCTTCCCTGGTTATTCCGCTATCCGCACCACCACCAGAGTCTTCGACCACCGCCAGACCTCGGGTTCAATAATACCCCACGGATGAAAGACTCAGACTCGGCACCTAAGAAATGCAAATTCACTGATCGGCCTGTGAAGTTATCAGAGCCCGTCTGTGAACTTCTGAACCACGAGGATTCGTGGATCAATCAAAAGCGCAAGGGGCCACGTAATCAAGTTTTGGCGTCCCCTGCTGATAAACTAAAACCCAAACCGATAAGCGTCTCTAATCCTGCTCCCACATTTTCATCACCGATTTCGTAACCTCATTCTCTTTCATGTAGCCGAGTCAGCAGTTGAAAACTATCAGATAGGTTTTGATCATGATGTTGAGTTCCTCAAAAGACTCATCGATGGGCTCTGGAATGTGGGTGAATACGGTGTGACGATTAAACAAATAATCTGACTTGGCCAGCAAACTAACCAGTTATGTCGACCTCTGAGATTCACCTTGGCAAATCACAATATGCCGCAGTTCATACTGTGTTGTTTGTCAAGAATGAAAGGTGTAAATTTTAATATCCGCCGAGACTTGGAAACCGAAGACAGGGATCGTTAAACGAGTGCGGTCATTGAAGATGGTGAGACTGACTTACAAATTGTGAGTTTTCGAATGTATGGTGTACGGACCCGTATCAACCCGTTGTTCAACCTCCAGGCACGTCCGCGGTACCTCCCAGGACCTCCTTGTGGCTTTCGACAACGTATGCAGCCTATGAAAATGCTTCACGAACTGTGCCGCTTCACTGTCTAGGACCGGCCGGACGTTTCAAAACTTGCAGCGATTAGGCTGAACTCCGACTTCATACACCAAGAAGTCGCGTTATCGGGATACTATTGTTTCCAGTCCTACCGAAAATCAAAAGCCAGCGGTAGTGTTTTTTGTACATAAAATCGTCACTATCCGGCAAACTCACCAGCATCTATCGCATCGAGGATAACTTATGCTAAGGATTGTAGTGCACAATCCGTCTTTGACGCACAGAACCGTTGTTGCGATTGTCTGCCACATATACTGAAGCGTATGAGCATCTCCCAGGCCTTACTGATGGGGAACTAAACTTACCTAAGCTATTCTGGCTAGACTTTTGACTTCATCCCGGTCATGGCAACGTTGAGGCTCAATTCGCTAAAATGACTGTTTACATCGAGGCAACGCAACATATCATCCAACCGACGTGCGTAACTCCGCACTCGGCATCTTGTCTGGACTTAATATTTACGTGCTGTGGGCAGAAGATGAAGGAGATAAGAGTCCTCGAAATTTTGGCGAACAGTGACCACTGCTCCATTGTTGAATGCACAGAGCCGCTGTTGCCGTTTTACAATCAACGGAAACCGACATTCAACTATTGGGAGACGGACTTCAACGGGCACGTCCAAAACGCAAATCAGACTGGTTGGACGCTACTACAGGATGCGTCGCTTGAGGCCTGTTATTCATTAATGATGGGTCAGCTTGACTCTTTGAAGTACTCATACGTCCGACCTGCCAAATCGCATTGATTTGTTACTAAATATAGACAGTTAGTGCGACGACGTTGCAAAGTTTGGGATAGATACGTCAGCTTGGGTTGTGATGAAGATTACACGGTGTCCAAGAAACAGCGTTAATCATATAATGCCGCAAAGATCAAGAAACGCCGGCAGTTCGAGGAGGGGTTAGCTTCCTCGGCCACAACCTCAACTAAAATAATATTTGCCTACTTGAAACGTCAACTGAAACCTGCGGGTGATCTGCCGGTTTTAGGGAGCTTGGATGGGCGGAGGCTCATTGCAAGCGCGGAGCGCGTGGACGCCTGGGCTAAGAATTTCCTTCTCATTTTTTTCCAGTAAACCGTGGCTGTTCCTGTACCGGAACAGGTTGCGCTAGTCTTGCACGCCAGCCTTCAATGTGATTCAGTCGAAGTTTATCAACTACACGTCAACGTCAATGGAGCTAAGCCTCCCGGATCAAACAGAATTCACCACTAATACTCATGTCCCTATGGAATGTCATATTACTAGCCGTGACAATCCTATGTATAAAATCACTCACTGAAGGACGGTTTTGAAAAATCTGCTGTCGTTATTCGAATTGTTAGACTCATTGACATCAGCGCAACTCGGCTTTACGAAAGTGCGATCCTTTATCATTTCATTGAAGTAGGCAAACGAATAGCGAGTACGAGCTCTTAACGAACCGTAGAATGTTGACGTGGTAAGTATGGTTTTTGACAAGGTGAACCACGAGGTACTCATTCGTAACCTAAGAAACTACGGAATCAGTGGAACGCTACTTCAGTGGTTAGACAAGTTTATTGTGGGACAAAAGTTTAGAGTACTTTTCAATGACTGTTTGACTGCCCGGTTCACATCGACCAGTGGTCTGCCTCAAGGAAATGTACCTGGGCCTGTATTATTTTTTATTCATATCAACGATCTTCCGCTGCATCTCCAGGCATCATGTGCCAAGTTTGCAGATGATTTGAAAATCTGTATGATCCTTGAAAACCAGGACCCTTACACTCGCTTCCATTATGACTTAGTTCGACTGTCAACGTGATTCACTGGAATGCAAGTCCCTATTAACGCAAGCAATTCTGAATCCATCAGTATCACCAGATATCAAGCCACTCTATCATAAACCTTGGACGGGCAGTTGATCCAACCCAACACATCCGTCAGTGACCTAGGAGTGTTCTCGCGACATCATATGACATCACCAGAAAATACAGAGCAATTGTACTGTGCGTGATTTCCTATGCTCTGGGCATTACTACGCAGTTTCTCCCCATGGTCCAAAGAAACCGTCCCTCGCTACTTCACCTCCCTCATTTGATCAGTCATTGGATACGCTGCCCCAGTTTATCAGTCGATGACCCAGTGGAGAATTGCCCTTATTCTAACCCATTGAGTACTACATTTGAATCATCCCTCCATACTGCGGCTAATATTTTACCTGCGGTAACCCTGTAACACCCAAGGAAACCGTTATAATCTCATGAACAATGTAACACAGCTTTGTACGGAACGAAGAATGATAAAATTATGGAATACACTACCAGAGACCGATTTTTTGAAGTGTCTTAGAACACCTATGGATGATTATTTCGGAAACCAATGCTTTTATGAAACGGTGCACATACAATGCAAATAATACATACTGTACCCCTGTTCCGCGGAAAGTACACAGACGTACATCATTAAGTAAAGCACATTTAAATTAAGTCAAGAATACTCCTTATGTACCCACGAAGAGTGAATATTCAGCTCTAACGCACATGCCAGGGGACAGGGGTAAATCATGGGAGATAATGACACATGAGAACAGATTTAAAACCACAAATGTCTACTAGATGTGGGTAGAGCTAACATCACAGATGCAAGTTAAAATCCAGTTCTTTAATAACTGTACTTTGGCAAGAGAAACATGAGACAAGCAATCCACTAATGACTTACCAGACTATATATGAGGCATATATTGCTTTGTAACCCCGCCTGATCAAAGAAAGTCGCTGCAAATTCAGTTAGCCCTTTTGCCGGTGGCGTCGCTAACATCAGTGAGTATGTTCGTTGCTAACTTGTTAGAGATCATAATATTGATTAGCTCAATGATATAATAAGTTTCGACCTTAAAGTGCTCCTACAATGTAACGGATATTTTAGTGACCTAGCAATTACTCTGTCCTTAATTAGTAGACTAGGACAGATCACGGGAGAGCAATAGCTTTATTAGGGCAGCACACATGCAGCGATAAACAGCCAGATCAAAAATGGGAAACGGAAAAAGACCGGACACGTGTGACACAGAATAAGAGTCCCTTAACTTTAGTGAACGTTTGGTTCATGTAAATGAACCACGGAAATTAACTGGCCAGTATACTCCAAGCATTTTTATTGACGTGAAGGAGGGCAAATCCGCATCATCGGTAGAAACTTGCGAGCATTGCGTTAATATTTCCTGGTATAAATTACCTTTTAACAGCGATAAGAGAACATTCTTGTTTTTATAGGCGCTCAACTTTCGGCAACAGTGAAGCTTCACAGAACGAAGCAGTAACTGTGACCTAGCGATTTTGTGTTTAAGTCGTCATAGCTGGCAAAATTCAGCCTTTCGATGCTACTGTGCCACACTAGGGCTGCCCTTGAGTACATGAAAAGCGTTAGTTAAAGTTTTGAATTATAATGAACATTACTAAGACACTTAGTATCCATAGTATATAAGACATTAACATTGTGCTGAGGTGCATTTGATGCTTCAGGATTGGGCTGACATGTACACGTTCTTCAATGTAGTTAAACTACCACTGTCTAACAAATTCAGTTAGCGCGTCATTTACACTAATCGAATTATGGAAGATTACATATGAATGTTGACAAGGCTCACGGTACTTTTTAGTTTTCAATTCACTTAGCAAGAAACAGAGTGATTACACTTTTCTTGTGAATGGCAGGATGCGTAGTGCTGGAACACAGCCGTTGCGGTGGAACAGAAATGTAGATAACACAGTTCAGAACCACTAAGTTACAATTTAATTTAAGACAAGGAGACTGGACATTAACGTGGTGTGATAGTTTCCAAACCTCAAACCACAATGGATTACGCTGTGTGGCAATTTTCAAAGACCCCTAGAGCAACTAATACCAGACAGGTAAGGGTTCATATTAAGTCAGTCGAAAAATCTAATTTTCCGTGATTAGGAAGTATTCGATTACCCTGTACCTTTGAAACCTAGCCATGGGAGAAAACAAATCCTCGGATTATGTATTCACAGCTCCACTGGCGTAGACCAGCACCGTCACGCACGTTCTCTGACGGTGAGGGGGAATTATCCGGGGCTCAAAGGCTTGTTACCGTCCTCCTGAAGCCAGTCAGTCCCCTGTCAAATTGGTACAAACCCGCCAACTCCCACCTGTGGCTGCCCGTGGGCTCAGGTGCCTAACGTAATACGGACATAAAACACCTGTGAATTGTTCCAAATCTTAAATCGCTGTGCGTGATAGGTCCCAAATGGCTCCTAATCGGTCTCTACAAGCGCACTTCCGAGCTGGACTTTCACCCTATTGCCTTGTGAGTATGGCTGCTATGTCAAAGGACCCGAGTGGAGTCCCAAAAACAAATCTACAAATCCATCCTTTTTTGTGGATAGGACTGTTAAGTCGAAGGCAAGAAGTAAGGCAACTCGAAAAACTCCATCTCTCGGAATAGGTAGCCGGGTAGTATCAACTTTTTTCTCCTTAACTTCTACAAGACGCCCCTAATTTTATTAATTTTCTCTTTCCTCAAACCTCGCTGCTTCTTCGTCAAGTGAGTAAGAATCTGCCGCTAACCTCGCTGTTGCTGCTATCGATAATCGTAACTGGATCAATAAACCATGAATCGCAATTCACATTGGTTCTTGTAACATCCGCACTTTGGATCAGGTCGGTCAACAGCAACACTGACTTTCACTCTTCACTCTTGGTAGTAACATGTTATGTCTCTGAATCACGCAAACAAGATAATAGCGTTGTGACAAATCTTCGACTTCCTGGTTCTGGATCATAGGACCATGACTAAACTCATCGCGGCTCTGGTCATACCGAGTCAATGGCACAGGGTATTTACGGTGTTGGTATTGCCCTCATAAAACCTGCTGAAGGCAATCTACTTGACTGAATACTGGTGGACAGATGCATGGGTGCGCTTTGAATCTGAAACCTTATTTTGGTTAAAAAGCACCGTATGAATAAATGCAAGGTCCCCTTTAATTGCCTCCATTTTCTTTAATACTGAATGCAAATCAGAGGCAATCAAATATGATTTCTACTAACATATTTCATCTCTTCTCCGTATACCGATAGATACTTGTATTCTGACTGACCAGTAGTGTCGTCTCTCAGACGCTGAGCAGCACCTGGGTGGCAGCTTCGGAGTTGGCGCATGCCGAAAATATGGTGATGATAGATTCCTGTAACTATGCGCCGACCACAATTTTTATATTAGCTGCAACGCTTCCCAAAACGAACCTTCAAATCGCGTCACCAAACGCCTAAAAATAACTCCATGACCTGCTCTCAAATTTACCACAATGCCATCAGCTACAAGTGGCGCATATATGTCTAAGCCTGTTTGTCAATTTAAAGCATATGGCTGGGTTCCGACCGTGCTCTAGTGTGCGCACGCAGGAAAGTAACTCTTCCCACTTCAAGGAAGAAACTATATTCCAATATATTTACTTGTAAACAGAACATAGTCGGAGGCTTAACAATATTATAACGATCTGGCCCCCCAATTGTCAGTAATGAATGAGGTTGGTGATCCGAAAGCTGAGTAGGATGGTCTCAAGTGTATGTCATGAAGAATGCCGTTGACGCCTTCTGGGAATTGCACTTGAGAAGTCTTAACTAGGGAAGGAAGTTCGAAGCATCGGTCTGTTTGACAGAAACAAGTAAACAGGTTCCCATGGTCACTGACCTTAAGCGTATTCGTAACTCCTTGAAAGCATGTCTGGGAAGAAGCTTTTGAGTTGACCCGGAACGTTGATGCGTTGCGAAAGCCCGTAGGATAGTAAAAGCCAAGCTAATTGATACAGCCTAATACTATTTCAGCCCAACCTGAACACAGGTCCGAAAAAGCCATCAGTTAGCGAGATTGCAGCTAACAAAAGAACAGTTGCTCCATACTCAACCTCGTCGGGAAACCAGTTAGGCGGAACATTCTGAGGAACAGTTCAACGCGACGCTATCGCTTGCCGAATCACCTGAGCCAACGTGGGAAGTAGATGTCACACCTGTCACTGTGGAAGAGGTTCGACATAATCTTCCCGTATTTAAACGAAACAAGTCTGCAGGTCTCGACGTTAACTCTTTGTTGACTTAGCTTACTTAAATTATGTACATGATTAGGGACACTTCAAAAGACCCTTCATAGTGGCGACTATCAGCTGTCGTGCCCATCTTCAACTGGTGTCATGGTACTTTGTGTGGGATTCATGGAGGCATTAGCCGTATTTAATTTACCTCAAACATTCTCACGGGTATCATTCTTTGATTACTTGCTGGTAATCGCGAATACCGAATTGTATCGACAACTGCATCTGTCCTGTGAACTACTGTAAGTCGAGTCCACAGATTCACAAATACACTCGGACCAATGAAAATAGATTGTTGTCAAACATTTAGTTATTAATCATGGTTAGAACAAGATAGTTGACGAAAGACAAGCAGAAAAGTCGCAGCCTTGATTGATACTCACTCTCTAAATTGCGATGTTTTAGGTCCATCAAATTTCATGATACCTGACTATTCCCAGAATTCCCTGAGAAAGCTAATTCGAGTTTGGATAGCAAATCCGGAAGCTGGATTAAATAATAAATAATGCTTCCAGATAAAAATAAGCTATGATTAATTTGTTACATATACAAGCACTAACCGAATCTTCGCATATATGTAAAGGGTTTCCAACAAGCTCATTTAGGCACCCTCACATAAACTCTTTTATTTACCGAAATTCTGTTCAAAATGATGTAGCCGAGGAAAAGCTAGGAAAAATGCTTACGTCTATGCGATTTTATTTTTCTCTTGGTAAGTTAACAAATTCACGTTGGTGGGAGGAAAATATCCCTGCCGAACGCTTTATTTATTAAAACTGACTCTGATTAATACAAGTATTTGTGAAAACGGACGAAGTACCCTAGGAACAAATGCTTACTTATGTAAAATGCTATAAACTCAAATAGTTTGCTACCTTATTCTTGTTCCGAAACTCACGTAACTTCCTGTGCTTATTAGTGCATGGACAGGCTTTGTTTGCACGAGTTCTTCTTATCTTTCAACGGATGGGAATGTCGTAAAGAGCACGTTCGGGTCTGAGCATGAATGCCGCCTTCACTTTGAAACGCGTAGTAAAGGCGGAATTAATTGAATTGAAAACTAGCTATAAAGCGCCATCTGTCATGAAAACGGATAAATCACTAGTTAACTATAGCTTGGCCCAAACTGAAAAATGCAGTAATATTTATAAATTGACATTACTAAGAGATATAATGGGTTTTTTGACGAAGACTTAGGTTACCTCTTTAATACCACCTATCCAGGATGAAGGATTATGTACTGTGCAATGAATACATTGTATTATTTAGCTTTTTCGCTATCAATCATACTGAATCAATAGCGCCATCGAAAAATAAATACATTAAAACCTCTAAAGTTGACCATCGCCATATGTTGACCACATTTCCAATGTGACCACGACTGCGTAAACTCTATGAAACCAGACGTCTGTATACTGACCACCTATTTAAGTTGTATGTTGACCGCTTGTGCTATGACAGTCAGGAATAATGCAAATTCCATAAGTTGACCATTTGTGGGCGTATCATCTAATGTTTCTCTAATGACTCGTTTGTTTCGAGAACCTAGCTTTCAACGGGACTGCTATACGTGGACTTGTGACCCCCAAATCTGTAAACATTACGTTTGAGGATACAGCGTGTTACCTGTGTATATATATGTGTGTTTATCCCAATCGTCAGCGTTTACGCGCACGCGTATTACATAGATAAAGGTGGGTCCACACAAATCCGCCCCTACGGAATGACCTAGAACGATTTGTGTTCCACCTCCTTCACTTGATCACGTACATCTACTCCTAGGGAAATATGTCCACTCATCGCGCAGGCCACGATCAGCAGTTTGATTGACTCAAACACACGATCAACCACCAAGTCTAAGTATCAGTTCACTAGCACCTCGGATTATGGCGAGATTGATGTATACGTCCACAGTATTTGTCGAGCGTTTAGCTAAGGGTGAATCCAGTTCTGGTTGTTTATTAACTGTAATCATTGTTACTTAAAAAGTACCGCAGACTTTGATGTACTCCGTTCTTTGAACAAGTTGGTATCGGTCACGATAAGTAATTCAACTTTACGATCGAAAGAAAAGACGTGATGGAGTTGACCTTAAAGGAATAGATTAGTCTGCTACATTTTCTGGAAACCAGTAACAAAAGAATGACGTCAGAGCATTTTGGTCATAGCCATACTACAGTAAGCAATGTCCAAAGATAAACAGTATTTCTTGTACATATTTAATAACGAAAGAGAGGATCAAAATCGCAACAGGCGGGAACCGTCACACGATGAAGCCAATGAAGCTACTCTGCGCTGTTTCAAACAGGTGAGAGCGGCTAACTCACGAATTTCTGGACCGATGGTTCAAAAACTTTCTAAAAGATTTTTATAATCATTTTGAGTTGCAGATATCCAGGCATTCAATCGTTGGCTATAGAAATTTAAACTCCGTCAAAATATATCCAAAAGTTTTGTTTGGTGAACCCAATGAAGTGCTTGCGGAGTTTGTTCAAGACATCATCGAAATGTTTTCTAACCAGAAAGGACTTCAACATTAACAACATTTTAAACACTGGTGAGTGCGGTTTCATTTTTAATCGACGCCTAAGATAGGTCTTGTTATAAATGGTGACAAATGTAGGAGTGAAAAACATTCCAAAGAACGTCTCAAAGTTCTGTTGCGTGCTAGCTCAAGTGCGATGAGGCTAAAAGCACCTGGTCATTGGTAAATCAAAACCTAAATCCAAAAACCGTCCTGCTCACCAGGAGATCAAACCGCTCTGCGTGGATGACTGCCACCATATTTGAGGAGTGGATCAGAAGCGTCGATAGAGAAATAATGAAGAAGAAACACTCCATTATCCTGACACTGGACAACTGTCCTAGTCACACCCATGTAACAAACCACATAAATATTACACTTGAGTTGCTGTCAGTAATCACAACATAACAAATTCAACCTATGGACCTAGGGGTCAATAAACAGTTTAAAATCCGCTACGGAGCCCAGATCATGCAATGGGCCGTGGTAACATCACATACTAATGATCCAAGTGCGGAAGAAACTTCATATTTTTCTCTAGTTAATTCTTTGGATTCCGTGCTTTGTATAAGTTTCACTTGATTAACATTTCAACAAGAAATTATACAAGTTTATCAGAGAATCCGAAATCGTCCCATCTCAATTGGCAGAATTCGATGGGGTGGATTTTAAAGAGTTTGTTGGAATGGACGACGACTTGGTAACTTGCACTTAACCAGACCCATCTGCGAATTTCTCCTAGGGGAACAAGCAACAAAGAAGAATAAGGGTGGTAACAATTCTTCGGAAATTACAGAAACTCTAAATGGGGAGAAAGTCAGACATTGTTAATGCAAATGAAATAATATGATGTTGGAAAATTTTCAAGCATCCTGAATTGTGTAGCTTGTGCCGAGATTGCTTTCTTCAGTTACGATTTGGTATGAGAGAAACCGCAAAAGATGGACTTTTTCTTCAAAATAATGCTTTGACTCAAAATTCACACTGCGTTTTGATTTATTATAAAAATGCATGGGTGAAATGTTTTTGTCGTTACGTGGAACCTCGTCTAATGTTTCAGAAAGGGATTTGCGTGATATTAAATTGCATACTATACTACGCACAACGGGAAAGCAGGTTACGCGTAATTTTGGTGTAGAACAGCCGTATGTTGGCCAACTCTCTATGTTGACCACTTTGGTTCAGTTCCTTGGGCGGTTAACTTTCGGTCGTTTTATTGTGTAAATAACAACCTTCTCGCACGACTCACAAGCCGATTTTTGCAATATTGAAGCTGTAAAATAATATACCAACTAATTGGTGTATGTTTGGGATAAAGCCCAATATTTGAAATCGTAGCTGCTTATATTTTGTTGGAAAAGATAACCGACTGATAATTCCTAGCCTAATGTCTTACTTCGGCTGGTATACTTTGAAATTTTACTAATTGTTCCCACATACTCACATGATGCGACTGTGATTGGCATTTTAGTGCCCATAGTGATAACATGGCCAGGAAGAAATTGAAGCGAGTGGTTACTTTGTGATATTTAGCACAACCATTACATACTCGTTGTTGCAAATCTATCGAGTTACATTATGATGCTATTAGAGTTTACGAAAGCGTTATAGATCAGTTTGTGTAAGAGGCACAGAATCAGCAAAAGTTGTCCTTCAATTGTCGAATTCAAAGTGATTTGAGTTATTGCTTCCTGCGGTTCTTTTGATGATGCTGGGCTAAAGGATTTCTCATAATATGTTAAGTTACCGAATTGTGCAGTTGCTTCAGGAATAACAGGTTGATATTTTTGACTTGGCCGTATAGCAGTCCGCAGCATTCAATATAGGGGTGGGTGAGTAACTTATAATCTCAAACATTGCACGGGTCCTTGGATTTGGTTGACTATATTATCCACATATGTTACTGGCCGCTCTACGTGGTATTAGTCAGGTTCGGAGAATTTGAATTTTCACAGGCATCTAAAACCGAGTTTTATTGTGGACGGCCTTTGAACAAAGAGTTAATTCTTGGGTAAAATATAGCTGAGACATGATGATTGGTCCATCTTACCTTAGCAGCATCACGTATCAAAGGAATCTAACACTTCTTTAATGAACAAATGCAGTTGGTGAAGTATATTACATTTAAATCAATAGATAATCTTAATATTGTCAGCAAATCAAAACTGCCGGCTTTATTTTGTGGACATATGATGTGATTGATGTACTGAAAGGACAACGAGCATGCACCTTTGTATGACCACACTAGTGATTGTGCACTCAGAAGAGTAAATTACCTAAAGTGACTGTCTGTTGGCGACCACTCAGGTATAATGACGTCATATCTTCAAAATATGTTTGTAATGTTCCGGGTTGAATGCTCGGTGTATTTGCATAAACAAAACTGCTGCTGTACAGACGGAATCCGCAGATTCTAAAATACAAATTGGGCAATACAATCGGAAAGTGTTACAAGATAGCTTGTCAAGGAAGCTGTGTTGCTACCTATATAGCAAAATCAACTAATGGACAAATTCCATCGTGTAATTGTGGACAAGTTTTTCAAACAACCTGGTGACTATAGGATCAAATATTAAAGTTGTCCCCGTTGATTTCTAGATTACACAGTACCGTGGAGAACCAATTAAGTGTGCAAGATTAGTAGTCTTTTTATAGTCGCGTACATTGGGTCTGCTTAGGATCTCAAGCCTTGCGTACGTATCTGCAGTTTAAAATTCAATTACACTACACTGACTGACCTATTTGTACTGGTAACCCATTTGTCCAAGTCCCCACTCCAATCCAAGGAAATAATCGTATACGAAAACGAAAGTGGATGAGATGATTAACATTAATTTTGGAAACCAACTCACCGCAAGTTATTTTATTTATCTGTGGCAGCCCTGATGCTAACCAAATGTAGGAGAAGCATTGGCGACACTCACGTTAGATACTTTCTAGATGTTGTACATTCAGGCTAGAATCATGTAAGGGGAAGCAAATTTAACTGCCGGAGGCTGATTATTTAATATTTGCCAGATGAGTCCGGTTTAAATGTTTCGATGTTAATACTCTATGCATCTATCCAAAGCAACCTCCAAATTTGCTAATAAATGTGGTGCATTGGAATCAGCAAGTCTAGTCAAGCTTACTAAAAGAAAGCAGGTATTGGCAGCTACGATCGATTGTAAGCCACTTATTCGTGAAAGTTTGCGTAACTGTGGAAATTTATGGGTCCTGTAAAATGCAATTGCTTTGAACTTGACATGTTCTGAGAAATCGCCCTTGTCCATTGCATTATTATCTCAATGTTTGGGGTGGACTAGGAACGCATGGTGGGTAAATGCAAGCATGGTGTGTTCAAGAGTATCGTTTGGGAGTTGGAATAGTTTGTTACGTAGCAATGACGACTGGACTGGGGTAAGAGTGGATCCAAATCATGTTAAAACTGCAGCTGGCGTGATATTTGAACATATTGGACGAAGAGCGAGATAGAATGTTTGAGCTCCGCTTAATGTAACTAGGTTGTAAACGGAAGCAAATGTGTTCCCGCAACAGCTAACAAAGTCTAATGGAGAAGGCTCTTTTGGAGCTTGAATTAGCATTGGGCGCATTAGGGGACAACATTTTCCAATGGACAGATTCCTTCCGTTATATGTTCTATTCCATCGTGTCTTACACTTTTGAGAAATAACTGGGTGTGCGTTTATGTTCTTACTAAACGGAGGAGATTGCTTTGAGTGGTTCTTCTATCAGGCTGGAAAAAGGGAGAAATTTAGTCCCATCGGATTATCCGTAGTTATGCGCTTCTTAGCAAATCCGCTCCCTGGATTGCTAAGTCGTCTGTAGGAGTGAGTAAACTTGTACTTACAGATATTGTACTTGTATATGGTGGATGTGCCTTGGTCGGATGGACCAGATTGTGATACTACCAATTGTTTATATTGCTCAACTGTTCAAACACGTAAGTATATTAAATCCTTATACAGGAAGATTCAAGCGCATTTGGGCCACCGCTGTCGAAACTGCAGAACCCGCTGTATCAGCTGGTTGCCATGAATGACTTTCAGTGGAAACAGAAAGACGGTATCAGGAATTGTCATCAATGCAAACAAGTGTTTAGCACTTAGCGAAACTATTAGATGAGCAAAAGATATCCATTCCTAGTGGCTGTCTAGCTGATACTTTATACTACGACATTCAATAAAGCGTGCTAACATTAGTCAATCCCGAACGGAGATCTTATAGGAGCCTTTGGAATCTGGGGGCCTACGGTATGGAGTATTTTATCAATACAAACTGGGAATGCTTCTACACGGGTTTATAAACTTTGTCTTGTCTGGAAATGAAGCTAACGAAATTGGATTAGCCGGAGCCGTTAGCCGAGGTAATGCTATAAAATATATATATAAGAGATTATACGTTGTACTGAGTGCATATTAGCAGAATATGACAAACGGGTAATATATTTAATGATTTGATAGAATTGCAATTACTTTCAATGTATACATATATATAATTGGCTGTTGAATCCGACAAAGCCCTAACTTTATTAGAAATGCCAGTTTGGACTTGCCAAACATTTTGTGATTGTTTTCGAAATAAAGTTAAATAGATTTAAAACATAGGTATCAACAGGACTTTGCGTCGCAATTAATACCCTGCCGTAGTAGGTAGGTTTACGATAAGAAGACTGATTAGTAATAGAGCGTAGCACACAGAGCTTGGTTGCCAAACTGCTACAAATGGTCAGTTTATTTCGTGATTATGTGGTCAATGCCAAAAACGTTGTGGTAATGCAATTTGGTCATTATGCTCAAAGCATGATTGAAAGAAAGAAGTGTCAAGCCTCATTTGCTTGAGTAGGGTTTGCTAGATGGACGTCAGGAGAAGGTACGTTCCGGCGAATTGGGACTAATCTACTTCACACAGCCATAGCCATATTTCGGGTAGGAAGAGTTTGTTTCCGGGCGTGTTTTGTAATTTGAAGCGTTCTTGTCGCTTCAGTTCACCTTCCGGTTTGGGTTTTAACAGGAACTTGCGCACTAGTTATCAGGCACTGCATTACACTACATAATAAGAAAATAGTGTGCAATTTTCGTTTAACTTACAAACAATTTGAAGGCAGCGCAGACGAAACGTTTAATGCTGTAGGACTAACTGATGACTCTGACTAGGAGTCAAAATGTATTACATTAAGTTTAGACATGCTTCGACGGATTCTCTCTGACTCGGTGCGCTAGCTGAGAACCGCGATTTACAGTTTCACAAAATTTGGCAAGTAGATCATTCATAATAATGAAATAAGCGTGCAGTCACATTCCCGTGCAATGCAGTCTGATTCATCAGAGTGGTGAATTATAAAGTTTATGAAATATTTACACTTACTATTATTTCATTTAAGAATTTCTATAAGTGGCCAAGACCGTACAGGGAGATATCACAACTATGTTACTTTATTGTTGGATGTTCCTTGTCTGGGCTCTTGAGATTCGCTGTAACATGTACTGGGACCTCATTCTCGCAACCCCGAGCATCCTTTGCAATTGCTACTCATTTGGTGATTTCAACTTAACTCCTAAACTTGAACTTCTCCCCGGCCCTGTGAGGTCTAGAGGAAGTTTGCGAAACGATATGAGAAACTAGAGTCACACACACCTCAGTTAGTCGGCGCGGGTAACTGCGCACTTTACTGCACCGCATTTAGACCTGCTACTGTCTAGCTGTGAGCAACGCGTGCATGTTATTAAGGTGATAGATCCTCTAAGAGTGACTGACTATTCGATAATCATAGCAAGCTTAAAGCTGGCGCTTCCGTATTCTCCTTCGCTGGAACTGCCCTTCAGTTACTGGAAGGAAGACTTTATTGGCCTCACTCGAGCCGCGAGCCAGTTGCACTGGTCGTTGCTGAATGATTTATATGTTAACGCCTACTGAATTTTCATTAAAAATCGTAAAACCATTGCACACCCGAAATTTACCTCTTCATTTTAGAAAAGTTGGACAAGTCAAACTACACCGGTTCAACAAGTACCAAAATAAACTGGCTTACGTACGATGCACACTACGCGATAAATATGAGCTTTTAGGATTTGAGGAAGGTTACGAGGGAAAAGGAACACGGAAATCTCTAAGAAGCACGAAAACAAAAGTTCGCCGAAACTTCGAAGAGCAGCTTGCAGCCGCAGGAAAACGTCTCTCAAAAAATATTTGCCTAAGCAGAGCGTCATCTGAGGCATGCGTGCAAAATACTAGCGTTGGAGGGCCCAAAAAGATTCTTCTTAACCTCGAGTACTTATCAAACGTCCGCACTAGCCGCGTAGTTTTCTTCCGATTTTGCAAGCGACCGGCACGTTGTACCAATTTCGAGGTAGCCTATAGTCGGATCAGACAGTTTGGCTCGCAGAACTGAAAACGTACTCAATTTGCTGACCAGACGTTACTGGAGATGCCCTGCTACGTATGACAGAATCAACTTACTGCTCTGCAAGTCATTAGCGGCCAACATTTCGCCTTCGATTTATGAGCTGATCAACGGGTCACTATCCACAGGCTTATGAACGAGGGACCGGAAATGATCAGTCATAAAGGCAATATCGGGATGCTGTGACGGAAGCAATTGGAAACTAGTTGCCGCATTTCCTGATAGCAACTTTTACTAAGACAATTAATTAGTTCGTGAACAATGTTCTTCTATAACTTTTTGAGTTGAAAATCTTGACACTAGCACAGCACGGTTTCGTCAAAGTTCGCTCACGCATCACCAATCTGAACGTTATTATGTGCAAATGGTTACAATCGATATATTTTAGAAGTCTGTCTACGTCATCTACAATGGCTTTAGTTAGGCATTTTACAAGGTGAGCAATGAGGTCCTAATTCACAGTTCGAGGTTTCGCGGTCTTGTTGGCTTGCTGCACAAACAGCTAAGAAACATAATGTTGATTAAACTTGAATCGTCCATGTCGACAACCAACTGACAGACTTGTATCTATGGACCATCTGCGTGCTCCAAAGAGCTGTGCTAAAGTAATTTTTTCATGATTCATATAAACGATGTGCCCCAGCTTCTCCGTTCGCCTTGTAGGTAGTTTGTAGATCACTTTAAGGAGTAGAGATTAGTCAGTGCGCCCGATGTGACTGATTCGGCAGCACCCTGAACGGGTACAACACATGGCCATTAGGCCCATTTCCCCTGTACGCGGTGTGCCGAACGAAGACCGGTGCAACAGGCTTTGCAGGACTTTGCAATCTGTTTTTCCGTTGAGTTAGGGTTAGTCTCAACATGACGCACCCGATGTTACATATTTGTGGTGAATCCATGTTGATTCTGAGTCCGCTGCTCCATATACGCACACCAATAGCACACGAGGACACCCGTACGAACTATCAGTGCCGGATTTAAAGATGTCACTCACTAGCTTTACTTCCAACACAGAGCATTGGCTACATGGATTAATATACTTCAGTAAGTGGTCGAAGCAAAGTCTGTATAGAAATTCTAAAAATTCCTGGAAAAACACTGCTTACAAGAAAATTCGGGAAAACTTTCCGGTGGATTTTATATGCAATTTTACCAGAAAAGCTCGTCTTGCTGATTCCAACAAGCATTCAGAATTTCTTCTAAATTAATATGCATGTATTTTAGCATAAAGTAATCCGTCGACATTTTAAGTAATATTGCTTTGAGACGCAGCTGCAAGATTTTCATTCTAAAAGTACACTTCTTCGCTTCAATTTAAATATAATTACGAAATCTCACTACCTACGGTAGAAAACAAGTGCTTCCCCACAGGTTCATTCCCAAATGAAACGTAATACAAATTAATTTGTAACGTTTCCGAGTTCATTTAAAATGAGATAATTACAAAGTCAACAAAATTGCCGCAGTTTCTCATGCATTCCTAACTGAATCTGTGATTGAATACATGACTTTTATTTCCGACATTGTTCATCGAATACTTATAAAACTTGTGTATCTGACCGCTGATCAGATAAACTGGAAGTATTTCCTGACGCTCAAACTAGTTTTAATATTACCAGTACACTCATGCATCTAGCAGAATTCGTTAACATGTTATGCCATTTTTAATTGAACGATGATTTAACAACGCTCAAACTGTCAAATTACCGAATAAATTGCTTAAAACAAATGCACTTTATTTTAGTTTATTCATATCGTACCAATCCCAGTAAATTAGAAGAACATTCAATATTGCTAGAAAATTATTTATCCATGTCAAATAATTTGGCACAAGATTACACATGAATAATTCGCTTTCCGCTCTTAATAAATGCCTGTCTTGCATATTCATAGCTGCACAAAACAATGTGTTCTCATTATTCAAAATGTAAAATTTCTGAAACTTAGCATCGGTATTAATGCACAGAGCATTATATAGTGTGCGTACCAAATAAGATCATTTTGCTGTGTTATGACGCAAAATATCTTCATAGCTCGCCAGTCATCTATGTGACGTATCTGTCAAACGAAAGCCGCATCAGACGGTGATGTCTACTTGATGGACAGAAAGAGCTGAAGCACATCGGGTGATGCCGTTCATTAGGCGGAAGAAGTCATAAGCTGTTGTCTAGATGAAAGCAAAGTATTGCCATGATATTCAAATATATATGGTAGGTATTGCTGTAGCAAAAATGCCACTCAACCAGTAGTCGCAAACATGAGTAATTGTTATATCAGATCTACATACTTACATTAGAAGATATTCTGCAGCAATGCGTAATTTTGTATTTGCCGTCAGTAATTTATATAAAACAGTAAGCATTTTACACTGGGTAATTATGTGCAATTACATAAGCTTCAAAATAGAAAGACTATACTAGCCGGATTTTTATATGTTACCGGCTTTCTAGGGCAAATATGAAGCTAATGGATAAATTACACTATGATGGTTGCCTATCTGCATCTATAAATTGAAACCTGGTGTGAATTTGACATAATTATTAACCTTTTGATGATTTTAGTGAATCAATCGCAAACTCATTTGTTTACCATGTAGGCATTACCCGAACTTTTTAAGACATAGAAAACGAACAATGTCAAAAAGATACTCGGCTTTCATTGTCACATATTACATGCGTTATTCTACCTGGAGGAGAATCTAAATATGTTCAGCTAACCTTTTTGTAAAAATTGTACAGAAACTCTTCCAGACGTGCGCATTTTCTCTTCCGAATTCTGCCTTGCAAATTACACAATTTAACAAATCAGCTTGTCTACTGGATGCCTATGAGCGAATTTGAAAGATAAAAATAAGTGAATGCCCTTAAATCATATCTACATTGACCGTTCTGAACAAGTATATTAACACCTGTTATGACAAAATAATAACAAAACACAAGGTGAATGTCAAGGTGAACCCTAACACGAAAGTTATTTGTGCATAGCTACTGTAAATTTCAGTTTGTAAACAAGTTTTAACTTTCAGTAGGGGTAACAGTATCCAAAGGTGCAAATAAAAAATGTCCAGCGCTATTCTTTGCAGTCTACCTGTATAAGTTGTACTACCAATGCTGTGTGAATCAACACTAACTTACATTAAATGACGGATTAATTTGGACACATAGGGAAAGGAAAATGCCTAGTGTGTTTTGGCAGAGGACACAAGTGAAATGCGGACGTTCTTGGTTTGTCGTTATCCACGATTGCTATTTTAAGAGAAATGAACCAAATCTCCCCGTTCCATGTGGGGAAAATTTGCCTACATCAGCCGCTCCACGCAACGTTGTGCTCAAATGTTTCCATTTTTGTTGCTTTCCGTTCCAGTCTAACCCATTGTTGTCTGAACCTAGTGAACTCGGCCTTTCATCCTTTGTAGCTACTGTTATTATATTAGTTCACATAAGGTGTCCCACTGTGTATCACATTTATTTGACTTCCATTCTTTGTTTTATGAGTTTGAGACAGCGACAACACAGCATAGACACTCTCCAAAAACATATTAGCTAAAGTATTTAACCACCTGGTGATAGGTTAAGTGCATGAAAAATACAGTATGTCGCAATCCTTGTATTCAGTATTAGTTAACAAATACGGGTTTCGGGTTAATATACTGCAGCTTCGTACAGGAATTTGTCATCATAGTCAGCAGAATGAACAGAAGAAAATTGTAAAAAATTACCTATTCGCGCCACTGTCCATTTATGTGTCTTTTCATTTGACAGCCGTGTCCATTCCGTTTGCATGAATATCTTTTGACGAATGATAAGCTGCAGGATAATCTGGATGAGAAGTCGAAACATTAGACGATCGGATGTCCGCATTGTTGGACTAAGCAGCCTATGCCCGAAAGGACGAAATAATTGAGGCAACGCGCATTGGTGCACATGATGAGATTAAGCTAGTAGCATTGTGTGTGGGGGGCACACACAAGGCTGGGAGCTCTGTCGACTCACCATATGGGGGTTAATAACAACTAAGCTCCCAACATGCGGAATACTAGCAGTAAGGGGGTAGGCGCCGGATACATTGTCCTGATGAGATGCTGAGCGACATCGCCGTACCATAGACAAAGGGCAGGAAGCAAAATAATGTGATTCGAATGTGAAGCCAGAAAGTAGTTCGTGCGCAAACAATGCAAACTCCATCTCGCTCAGCCGACGTAGATTTTGGTGACTAAGATACGATAGATGACGTGCTAATACTAATTAATCTCTAGCCACCTTCATACACGGTGCGCATAAAGCGAAACATGTTCCTTCTAGAACATGTATGAACACAGCGCATGCAATAACGGGTGGAGTATTGTCAAAGATGGCCTGGTTATGCTGAAAACAAATAAACCTTTGCAAATATACAGAGAAAACGTTTACTAGTATTTAGCAAACTAGCACTATTTAATAGAATAAAATGCACCCGTGTGATTCGAAAAATATTAAAGCACATAATTAGATATAAAGATGGTTGATAATTCGCAATAGCCGTGTATTAAACAGCAAGTTCTTCATTTTTAAGCTAACTAATTTCTCAAATTCAAGATGGGCTAGCTTTGATCGAAATCTTCTCATATATAATACTATAGGTGAAATCCGTCGCAACGAGACTGGACATTAACGTATTGCGATGGTTTGCGTATCTCATTGACCTATTGAGCTATACTGGATGATGCGTCCGGGTACCTTGAGAGCTATTTCTATAAGGTTTGTCAATGGTGAGAAGTCAGACAAACTCACTGTCCTGGTCCTCCAGGTTGGAATTTGAAATGTGATGGCGTTCATTTCTCTAAAACAAAGCTATTGCCACTTCACCGCTGCCGTGCGAATAGGCTTTTTAGCCAAAGGCATTAGAGGAAGTCCCTAATCGTCTCCTATCTAGGTCTGGGCTCCGTGGCAGTATCTCAGCCCACATACAACCATGAGATTTACTTCAAACATAAACTTCATCCTGCATCGACCCTGGCGCAGATTATCAAGGGTGTCCTTATCTGCTGCATACAGCAGGGCGGATAAGCAAAAACTTGCTACTGCTTGCGCCTCCCTTCTTTCTTTTCCACATTTTCCTCTTACTCGCATCCCGTCCCCAGTACTAACCTTCCTTCTATAAGTCCCAGCTTAACTGACAGCAACCAAAGTTCCTTTGGAGTAGAAGCGTCTGCAGCCACCATCTCACCGTGCCTATCGGACGCCTATCGGCTAAACTCGCTTATAAGGCCACGCTATTCCGTTTCCATGACGACATTCAACTTTCGCACTCTAAGACAAATAAATCAACAGGCTGCACTCGCACGCAACTTGGACCCACTTGGTATTGATATGTGTTGAGTGTCCGAAATTAGGACAAATTACCCTAACGGGGTTGTTTAATTAACTGCAGCCGGTTTGTCCTCTCGTTATTGGTTGTACACATCCGGAGACGCCGCTGCAGCACTCAATGGTCAAGCTGGTTTAGGTATCATTCCCAGCTCCTAGGCTGAGACGTCGTTGTTTGACTGGATTCCGGTGAACAACCGTTCATTGGCAGCCCGGTTGATGACATCAGGTAAGATGGATTCACGAAATAATACAAAAGCTGTTGTTTGTGATTTCCGGTTATGCTCCCACCGACGGCAGTTCTAACGCTGTCAAGGACACATTCTATCACGAAGTGAACACCCTACTACGCAGGGCTACTAGTTCAGATATTATGGTACTTGCAAGGAATATGGACGCACAGGTAGGGCGTCTGAGCTCTTCAGTAGCTCAGCTGGATGGTAATTTTGGGCTTAACCCCGAACAGGCTGACAACGGTGAGCGTCTGCTGCAATTGTGTGTGCAGCACCAGTTGTTTATTAGTAGCACTGCTTTTAGTCATTGTGGGAGCCAAAGTGCCACTTGGCGTCCCCCTGTAGATGGCCAGCGATGGACCCCAAATTACTACGTAACCATAAGTTACAGATCGCGTGGTAGCATCCTGGATTGTCGCTCGTACTTCAGTGCCTGTGTCGACTCTGATCTTGCCATGGTACACTGTCGTTTCTCCATAAACTTTACCGCCAGGCGCAGCAACCTTCTCCTCCGATTGGTGATTAAGAAATTGGCTCAGCCCTCGGTCAGGCAAGCCTGACAAAATGCACTGCGAACCGGACATTCGTTCTTGTCCTAAGGACACTGTGTTTCAGTGGAGCTCGGCCGCCATGCATGAAGCAGGAACATCTGCTTGTGACACTATCCATCGTCACCGCACCAGTCACTGGATATCCGAGTGGTCGGTGAATCTGTTGGAATACAGATGACACCACCCGGCTAGCTCTGAGCACAATGTGACCAGACGGACTCTCAGGCGTGAACTAAAGCCGAGCATGACAAAGAAGCCATATGGGCCAGTCGGGCTCAAGAAATGGATGAGGCAAGGGCAGTAGGCAATTACCGCAAGCTCTTCCAGCTAATTCGCACCACTGGTCCCAGAAAATCAGGCGTCAGTGAGACAATCAAAGATAGCGCAGGTGTGCTGATACACGAGAAGGAACGCCGTATGGTCCGTTGGGCAGAACACTTTCAACATCAGTGCAGCTGGCCCCTGGCTCCCGGACATTTTCTTACTCCGATGATACAGGACGTGCCATGGACGGTTAGTTTAGAGCCTTCGTCGGAGGCCGAGATCCGAAACGCAATCACAGCGATGATATGCACATGAAGTGCGAGCGACTTTCTTGACAACTTTTTACGAACAGCGCGGTCAGCTGATTAATAATTGCCACACCGCCGTACTTAAATAGCTCCTGAGGAAGTCCATGTAAGCCGGAAGCCTTGAAGCGCATCAAGCGTCGAAATCCGAGGAAGACTTCCGCTTCGCTGAGTGGATTCAGTGGGACGAGCCAGGATGAACAACAAATAGTACTGCATGTACTGTTGGATGCTGGAGGTCAGTTGAACTGCGAGTGAAAGTGCTCGGCCCAACCGTCCATACGCCTCTGTTGGTTGATGGTCGGAGACTCATCCACTTTACAAATGACCTCACTGATACCAGGCTTCTTGAGACCAGTGGACCGAATGAGTTGGATTAGCCTGCGAGTGTTGCTAGAGGGGGCAGCGGTGTCCATCTCTGAAGCACGCTCAGATCACCATGTCTCGCGATCCCTCAGTGGCCTTCGCTTGAGCAGCCGGTGGCCAGAACGGCAATCTGATTCTGCGGGGATATCATTGTAGCATTCGAACAAATCCAGAGAACGAGCAGAGATCCAAGCCTTCAAGGGGCGCCTAGTTAGGCCGCAGCATGACTGGTCGAAAATGGTCATCGTTTTCCCCCATAAAAATTCCCGCGTTTTTCCATTCATTGAGTTGGATTGCAAATGAGTACACATGCTAGTGAAATCTGGTAGCTCGCCTGGACAGAGGAATCAATTAATTTGTTTACATCAATCTTGCGGTGCTTCGTATTTCGGGATCCTCCAAAACGCACACAGATTTTGGCGCAGACCTGTGCATGATCTGAGTCAACGAAGGTTGACCCAAAGGACCTGCATTCCAGTACGCTGCCGCGTCATCTGAAGCTAATTTTGATGTGATCAATTTGAGACCACGGCTGTGTTGAAGAAGCGGGACGCCAAGTTGAGGAACGCTTCTTCGTACGTCTGAAGTTAGTGCTCAAAGAAACAGAGGGTTGTCTTCGCACAATGTGAGATGCCTCTCTCCGTTATCAGAGCGGTTTTCATCGAGCGAGTGATGACCACCAAGGTAACGTTCGTATGCTAACTGGCGATCAAACCCTGCATTAAAATCTCCATCAAGGATAACGAAATCCGACTTTTACCATTCGTCAAGTGCTGTTGTAGATCCCAGTAGAATCCGTCCTTGACCGGGTCGCCACTGCAGTCATTTGGAGCGTACATGGAGATCACAAACACTTTGTGTCTCTCCTCGCGATGCCTGTTGATTCTACATGAACCCTGAAGCCAAACTGTACATAGTCGGCTGTTAATCGGGAAAAGTCCAGTTGCGCCGCCTGGGCCTTACCAGTTAATGCTATACCTACACCAGCCCAACCCGCTGAGGCAGCATCCGGATCTCCAGAATGACGCAGGTGATATCTGGCTTCGTGGTCAATGGGGGATGTCAATGTAAGCACAGTGCTGGGATCTTGAAATCGGGTTTCTGAAAGGCAGCAGATATCAATGTCTAGGGAATGCAGGGTACGAGCTAGACCGGCTTGCTGTCCATTCTGCATGAGTGTCCGAACGTTGAAGCACGCCAGACGAAACGAGGATCGGGGACGAAGGAGAGCCATAGGTTGAACTCCTTGATCTGCGGAGCAACCGGAATCGCAGCCGGATTGTTATTTACATGAATCGGGTAACGAAAAATGAGGATTGTTAGCAAACCAACAATTGGCGTATGATGAAGAGTGACTAGCAGAAACAGTAGCTAATGTGTACGTTGTAATCTGTTCATGATTTTGTGAGAGGGCGTGATACTCCCAGGTTTTCTAGCCGAAGTAAGGAGTTGACTTAGGGGACTCCACTCCCATCCTTTGGCTAAATAACCTACCCGGGGGCGAATTTATGGAATCGCGCTCATTGGGAGACGTTGACTGACTTTTCAGTTCATGCGCCTTTGTTTGGTTGATTACCAAACAGGGGCCCAATACTCCCCAGGAAGTCAGGACAATTGCTGGAATGCAATGCCTCACAATGTTGGAACGAGGTTGCCGAACACTTTGTTGGAACTAGGTAAACCCGAACCACCCAGCTGGCACCAAGAGGAGGTAGTTGGGCAAACCATCCAAACCAAGGGACAATACTCCTGATCGATATCATCGAGCTACCCCAGCTACTTCTGTCAGCTTTAACAAGTTTGCGGACGACCTGAACCTTTGAAAACTAATGGATGCTCCCGAAGACTGTGATGTAATTAACCCTGAACTCGGACGTCTGTCCAGGTGGTCTGCTGATGTCGATCTGCCAGTTAACCTAGCCTGGGAAATTGTGTTAATGTGCGTGCTTACACAAAGACAAGTTAACCGCTGCGTCCCACAACTTCCGTGAAGCATCTCAGCGTACTCTTACGTTATGATTTGAAGTCCCTAGACAAGAAGAACGAATTAGGTGGAAACGGACTGCGCTGCTTTGGACGCTCAAATGCAGCTTCGGTAGTTGTTCAAAAGTGAATGACTCACGTATGTTTTCTTCCATCGTAAAACTAATGCTCGAGTACCAATGTCAAGCTCATTATCCAATCACACATAGTGAGGAGCAACAAGCTAAACTTGATCCTCATCTCTATTTTACTAGGTATGTCTTATGAAGATTGATGCAAACGATTGGGTCTGTACATCCTGTCGTATCGTCGGTTTAGCATTGACCGAATTATGACGCACCGCACATTACATATCTCTCACTTCTCCCGGGTGTGGTCGCTGTAGCACTTACGCGTACAAAGGAGCACTCGCATGCAATGGTACAAGTGTGTGGTACCGGACCTTATAAATATAATTCACGCTACATGCATCGAGCATCAAGTGTGGAAAGAGTGGAACGTTTTACTCAGGAACTTAATCGACGCAAAGCAGGTGTATGAATTCATGATGTTCCGAACTGCCCACTGCGGATTTAAGAGTCAGGGACTGCATCTCAACCGAATAGCATAAGGCGCAGCTGTATTATGCGGCATACGCGCATGAAACAGTGACGTGACTCCACGCAGCTACGCCATCTAACTACGATGGAGCAACATTAACGCATGTCTACTAGTACTATATTTTCAGTATTCAGTATTGGTCAAGACAAAATATGAACTCTGCAAAGACAGCTCTCATTCATTTAACTGCTGCAGACAAAACAATTACTTTGATGATCTTCATGTTGGATTTAAGAAAGAAAAACACAAACATCATCAGTTATCACCATAAATTTATTCATATGTTAATACCTTGTACGTGATCAACTTACATCACAACCAATGGTATTCCCGATCCACCTCGAAGATGTGAGGATCAGCGAATGCTAAAGGTCACTGTGTCGGTCAAGAACTATCGAAGATAATTAATTTTAAATTTAGCTAAGGTTACGACCAGGTTAACTGCATGAACAATAATGTTGATTTGAACTCAGAAGCCTTTGCGTTCCCATTTCGTAGTAAATGAAACACGATTAAAATGGAAATATCAAAATGAATTATCTTGCATGATAGAGAATCTATAGTTAATATCGTCGTGATAACTCCTCACATACATTTTATGTAAGTCCGACGCACCATTGTATAGTTGCCACACGTTTGTACTAACAAATAAATATATATCGTTCATTTTCGCCAACGCGAGACAAGCCTGGTCTGCCTTGATCAAGGTGGATTGATAGATAATGTAAGGAAAGCTCACAAAATTGCGGTTGATCGATATACTTACAGTAGACGTAGTTGCGCAAATGTGTACACATTTCACTCGAAGTTGTAAACGTGGCGCGTCGCAGGTGCGAGAAGTGTTGTTTACAATCACTGGCTACGTATAACAGTCCTGAAGTCATGGGGCCAAGAGTATATAGCGGTGCGTTACATCCGCCAATTGTAATATTGCCAAAAACAATGTTGTTCTTTTACAGGGAGAATATTGACAGAGAAACACTCACTCCAACATGGAACACTGCCGCCCTATTATTAGCTAGAACGCGCTAAACCTTAAGAACCAAGCTAGCAGCACGAAAATGTTTTCCAGTGAATTTGCAGGAAATTGATCACGCTAGACCAATGGACAAATTACTAACTCCAAAGGAAGATTTTTATTTGTTTTACAATCTTTCTAACTATATGAAATGATTAAAGTGTTAAGTAGGTGTGTACATGTGTACCAACGAAGGCATTACATGATTTTTCGATGAGCGCCAACAATTTAAATTTGATTAACTCAAATGCTGGCATTAGATGACAAGCTTACAAATTTTAAATAAATAAAAAAATGAATTTTATGATTTCGTTTTTGGCGAAACAATCCTGTGATGGTCTGTTCAGGTGAATGAAGCATTTTCTAATTCGACGATCGATAACTATCGAAAAATTACAACCCTAATTAAAATGGTCATTTACGTTTGATTTAGTATCAAACTGGCCTTTCGCTTCAATGTTACTTGATGTTGTACATATATTGTATTGGCATACCGGTATATTGAGGCGCTCTTGGTGAGGAGATTTCTAGGTTGTATTATACCAAATTAAGATGGTGTTCTAGTACAGAAATCATCTGTTGATTCATAGGACCTAGTAGTAAGAATGTCTGGGATATGTGGGGTCCTAAAAATAGATGCGAGAGAGTTTTCATGGGAGGGAATAACGACGATGAAGAGGCTAGTTTTTGTGGGAGCAGCTGAGGGTTGCTATTGTGCTGAGTAAGCAGTGCCCTAAGAAATACCTAATTTTGGTCACTGGTTGCAGTTTCACTTGTGCTGCCAATTTTAGTTTGAAGAGAGATGTGAGGTGCGAGAGTGTTCAGCTAAGTTTCGACCATTGACCCTACAGCCCTTTTTTGTGTCAGTTATGACTCAGGAAATCATTTACTTCTCCAGGCTGATTAAGCATGCCATACTGACGATCTGGGGAATGTTGTGGTAGAGACTTTGGGAGCTGAGCGCTTTCATATTTTGTTGCTGGAGATCCATTCTTTGATTTATTGTTATCTCCCTGATTGCAGGTTGTGAATACATTTTTAAATCGACTGTGGGGTTTTTTCTTTTTTCACTCGGCCTTATTTGAAAATGTTGATATCGCTTGTGCGCTGAAGGAGATATTGGTGTAGTGCGCGCAACATCTTTCTTCGCACCTTAATTGCAAAAGCAGCAACCAAGATGGGATAATATCGGCTGTTATCTCGGGAAGATTTATTTCCTGGTGTTTTTCATCTCGTTTGTCGAATTAGAAGGTTTAGTGCCCTTCATTCTAGGAACGGCCAATATATAGCTTTTAGTAGGTGGAGGATATCTCAGGAATTCTAAAGGTGTTTTGTGATGGTCTACCACACTGTATATTCGGTCAGTTGATGGATTGTAACACCGAGGCATTTATTTAATGGCTAAGCGTCTTTCCAACGGTTTTTGGTCCTTCCTGATAATAGCGCCGTTGTACTCGGTTTTTTGCCGTAATCAGCTTTTGCATCTTAGTATAGTGGTAGCAGTGGATTCAATGGGGAACTTTAATAAAACCGGACATGACAAATTTTTGGAATATTTCGGTCTAATAAAAATGGAGTTAAACCGATATATATTGCAGGCAGTGAAGCGGGTGAGTGTAATATTTCGCTACTAAATCTATCAGACATATTGAATTAAATCGCATTTTTACCTGCGCACCAGCTCATGGGCCTCAAAGCTGATAAGAAATAAGGATGAACCTTATTTGGGTCTTGGATTAGCTTAGAGAATGCTAAAATTTGCTCGTAGTTAGCACAAAATTCCCTGAGTTTGTTTTTGAATTGTTTACTTCCTCGAGGATGTTAATGCATTTACACATTTCAAGCGTAAACGTGGACGTATTAGTAACGTGTTTGACTGCGGTTACTTGTTTTTTATTTTATTTTAATCTTGGAGGAATTCATGTTTTATGTGCCAGCAGTCATTTACAGTAACTGCACAGGTTCTTGGGGTCTATAGAATCTAGCACAGATATTGATGGCTAGCTCGTTGGATCGAGTGGTAGTAGGTGGCTACGTGCGTCTAGTAATCAAATACAGAACAGTAAGAGTTAATCGGCTCACATTCCACTGTGTTTGTTGAACAGGTTTTCAGTGATCTTTGCGATAATTTAATAATATGAGGTACAGATTTAAGCCAGTAGATTTTGCTTTCGCTAACCTCCGCTTGGTCTGTTTCAATGCCAGCTACGCCTTTAGATTTGTTTAGCTGTGATATAGGTTGGTGTGCTGCTGCGCGAATTCCTAATATATTATGAATGCCTGAATAACAAGGCTGGCAACCTGGGACTGCCCTCGGTGCCCAGCTCCACCGGAATTTCATGCCGTGCGAATAAACATATGATTATGTTGATTACGTCCTATGTAGTCATAGTAGTGAGTAAATCAGTTTCAACGCAACCACTATAGTAAGCCACCGTGTAGAATATTAACTGTTCTCATAAAATTAATCTTCTGCAGCGGTCTACCAGGGACACGCCTCAACTTTAAACATATAAACCTTAATTTAACCGGTAATTCCCGACCAGAAAACCAATGCTATTGTTTTGTTAGTGTTATTGTTGGCATCCGATTGAGCACTATAAACCTATTTCTAAATTTCAACTCAATGAATAATGCCTCCTTGAACAGTGCAACATCACAATTAGATTGCATCCAGAGAATAAATGTAGGGCGTTTGTTCCTACAGCAAATGCGATTTTGCTCTGTCCAAACTTTTATAAAAACGTCCTGCAAATTTGAAAATGTGACACGTTAGTCTTTGATATACGTTATTTCTTTCGTCACCATCAGATACAGGGTTAGCTTGATTGATTCTAAAGAATCCTGATGATGCTGGGCTAGCGGTATTGGAGCCATTGAGAGCGTGTCCGCGATAAACAGGTGTGCGACTGGCGTGCATTAAATATCCATCTTGTAACTTGGAGACGGATAAGCGTAGGCAAGAAAGGACGAGGAACGAAATGTGGCGGTTTCCCTGCTATCAATGCAAGTGGCGTATGGACAGTAACGCAGTGGTCTATATTTTAGAATTATACTCGTGGAAACGCTCTACGGCTTAAAATACTGCCAGCATCTCCATCGAAATCTGTGCATGGCAGTACTCCGTCACCCTGAGCGCTCTACTGCGGAAATAAAAAAGCTTTTATTCGATAATGGAAAAATGCTTAGTGCTTTCTTGCTGCTGTCACACTGTACGTCCATTGGCTGCACTGGATCGGAATATTCGAGTACAGACGCGTAGTTCATAAACTGTCTAATGCTCGCAAACGCGGTTTCCTCTTTTTACTTCAAAATTGCACACTACTCCTTTGTGAATTAGCTTCCTGATGTGTCATGGTATTCGCGACTCTGAGCTTAAACGATTCAAAAATCCGCCATGCTTTTCCAAGATCTATCCCCTCATGTCCTAAGTGCGTTAAGGAAATTGGCAATTCTCGCACTGTCTTAAGATTTCCTGGATGGACTACGATTCGTTTGCTTGGTAAGGCATGCCCAATGAAAATTTTCCCTGTTTCCGAACATAACTTTTATTGCATATAGTCTTGATATTCTTTTGCACAGAACGCTTCAAAAATAATGTGGGATAGCGCTTTGCTATATTCCTTAGAGTTACAAATCAGCACGTCGTCCATTCTACGTTGTACTATCTAAATCATTTACCGCTTGTGCCAAGCTTGTTTGACCCTTTCCCTCGACATCCTCAAACCAAACAGCAAATGCAGTTAACGATAACGCACAAACGGTATAACTAATGTCGTAGTGAAATTGTAACCTTCGTCTAAAGCCACTTGTCAGAGTGCGGAAGACAAGTCTTCGTGAAAAAATAGTTTTGTCTAAACACGGCGAAATATCTTCGATAATCTGAAGCGCACAATATTTTCTACGCAGCGTCTCATTCAATTGTTTCGCGTCAATACACACGTGTGGTTCACCAGTCTGCTTGGCAATGATTTCCAACTCACTAACCAAAGCGTTTAGTTTATCAACTTTGGCTTTCAAAATTTTCCTCCTCAACGTGCTCACGTCAGCAGAGACTCTGGCAAGCAGTGCAAATGAAACTATTCTATTCACAAGCGCATTCATTTGTATTAAGGAATCTAACGATCCGTAAGCGGTTAGCTTCAATTCAATATACCCGGGTTTGACAAAGACGGATATTAAAGACTAATATCGATTTAACCGTAGCAAGCATGCACTAGACGATTATGACTGAAAACGGCGAAACAAAGAGGCTAACTTACACCAATGCCGATAAACTTGGTGAGCCTCACTTCCCCGACAATATGTTCTAGCCGGTGTGGGGCGCCGTCCCTTTGACTACAGCTGAGCTCCTCGGACTAAGTCTAAACTCATCCCACATGTGCACACAAACTTGATCGCATCATATCTATACCCCAGGACTGTAGTTTCTGGGTAGAATGTTGACGGCAACACCCACGACTAACTGGAATTTTACGGCAACTCCTATGATCAAAAGGTATGTCTAGACATGCTTTTATGATCCTTTCGAAGACACATCGTTAAATGAACGCTCTACATCTACGGGCGACTGTTCACGTGCGTATGTTTGCCCCCATGTTGAACACGCAATTCAAGCCTGGCATCCATGGCTGAAACACGACCTTAATGCACTGGAGCAGCCACAACGTCGGGCATCTAAGAACGTAATTGGAATGCGCCAACGTTCCTACCAGGAGAGGCTGCCACGACTGGGATTGTTCAGTGGAAGCTATCGCAGACTACGAGGAGACCTGATTGTGGCATACTTGATTCTGCGAGACCTATATCATATGTGTCGCCTTTTACTGCAACACAGCAGCAATACAAAACTGTGGGGCCATTCATTAAAACTTGCAGAACATTACAGTCGTCTGGAGTGCCGCAGAAATTCATTTTCCATTTGTGTCTGTCACCCTTGGAATGCTCTCCCAGAATCGGTCGTCTCTGCACAGACATTAACAGTATTTAAAAAACGGTTGGACGAAGCACTCATCCGCTTACACTTTGTCACTTAACACTGCGTCTCCATCTTACACCTGGAGTTTACCATGGAATTATGTGTTGTTAACTGTAGGTGCTGTGAATCTAAGAGGTTCGCAGGACTACAACGAAGCAAACGATAATTCCATATTTTCGTATGTAATGTATTAACTATTTTACTATCCTTATCATCATAATTGTTATGTTGATATCCCTACCAACTATCCTACGGGACTTGTAAAGCAATGCTTCTTAACTCCTATAAACTCAATATTCATCGTTCATTGAACGATCGCACGCACACTGGCCGACAGACAGCAACAAGCTAACTGGGTTCATTTTGTGCATTTGGCACAACTCCTTTCTTATGCCTGACAGTTAGCGGCTGAGCGTGTGTCCCGAAGAGCAAAAGTCGCAGTTCTAGTAACTTCCATTTATGTACCACTTGGTTGTGCCTCCAGAAAAACTACACATTTCGGCGTCATTGGCGAGTTTATTTTGTTGTTATTAATGCATGCTTGAAAATAAACTGTTGCAGAAGTCGATGTACCGCTGGAGCGTAAATTGCCTATTTTGTCTTTGTTATATATTCTGAGAACTATCCTGTCCCACATGAAAACTATCATACATGCGCTTACAAACGTTTCAAGACGTTGTCAAATCTTCAACTCAATGACGCATGCGTCAAAAGATTCGAGTGGGCGTCTCCTTTATTAAAAGGTAACGTTGGTAAGTTTGTAGGGTTAGTCCTCGCCAAATTCACCAAAATATAAATGACCATCTACAAATCGTTATGATCTTTGTTTTTGTAGCAGCACAAAGCGCGCAGCACAAAGCGCGCTTCATCTCCGTCTGCGTGTCGCCACCTGACCAATGCGATACGTTATCAGCTGCTCAGTTAAACGCACCAGTGCGCAGAAATCCATCAATCTGATCCCTCTTATCTGTCAATTTCTTGCTAATGTTCAAATGGGCAGGCATTGTAAGAGCTGTATGCAAACAAATTAGCATGTTAGTACCATTGATGGAGTTTGTCTTGGTCTTCTTTTTCACTATGTTGCAGAACTCATTTGTTCAGTAACAAGCGCCCACTCGGCAAAGCCAACTCAGCGAAACTTACAGCACGTTTGGCATACCAAACGCTTTGGTACCAATTGTCCGTTAACTTCAATAACCACTGACCCTTGTGAGCAGGAACAAAATACACGGTAGTTGCGTCCTTTTGCGGTCGTTCCGCAACGCGAGATATCAAAATCATAGGTTTGTCACTTTGGTTCTTAACTTCCTCCGTTCCTCAGTGGTCGCCGTCTGATCATGAGAAGATCAGATCAGATCAGGTCAGATCATGACAAGATTCAATTTGCAGTTTTAAGTTCCAGAGTCCTTGTATTGAGTGCAAAATGCTGATGAATTCAGGATGAATGAAAGTATCATACCGTGCTTTTTCAGGCATGTGTTTATGGCCGAACTGCGTCTAGGTGTGTTAAATATATATAAAATAAATGATTTTCCGAAGGAAATCTTATTCATAAAGGGTTTGAGTACGTTTAGGCAAACTCAAGCCAATGGTAAATATTTTGATGCAAAATGGTCAATAATATTGCACCTGAGCGTTACTGACGCGTTTAGCTTCAAGCAGTGCAAAAGATACACTACCATAGAACTTATTTTACTTTAAACCTACTTCAACGAACAAAAGTTAGCCCACGGGTTTGACAATTGAAAATTGCCTATACATTCATTATTAAATGAACCGACAAACAATTCTTCAACAAATTATAATCTGCCCAATTAACTTCGTGGAAAGTAATTCATAATAGTTTGATCCTTATGATACAAAAGTAACCTTTGCTATTCCTATGTTTTTCCGTCAATGAAAACTTGGTTAAGTTTCGTGCAAACTTTTTGAAGAAATCCGACAAAAGGGATGAAAAGACCGCTCTGCCATCTACCTTGATTTGCTTTAATAAATCTTTTTGGATTAAATGTAGAAAAATAGTGATTACAGAATATAGCTTAAACATTGATGAAGGTAGAAATGGATAACGACGATGGGCGACAGCGGCACCGAAAATATCAACTTAAATCAATGTCGCTGCGATACTGTTATCCTCCTACTCATTAATAATCGGTAATCCCATTAGCTGCCAACATGCTACATCGATTGGCAGCGACTTACAAATGAAGTCGTCGATCTGATACCAGCTATGTCTGCTGCACATTAATATCATATATGAGAGTGGAAGTTTAGCCGCGCTATATGGCAGTCAGACATCAGTCATATCGGTCCACTACCGTCATCCATGTCTTAGAGGCATAACAGTGGTTCATAAGTATCTTCGTTGGTTCGAATCCGTTAGGATTTGGTGGATGCGCGATAATGATGCGTCCTAAGTTGGCTGTTTAGAACTTTCCTGGTTGTGTTGTGGCTATATGTCAAAGCTGAGCTGTGACGGACCTCCAAAATTCCAAATAAATTTCCATGTTATTCACTAATAACCGCCACTTCTTAGCTTGGAGTACTTTTACTGTACTTCAGGGATATGCTTGCTTGTGCATCTAGAATGCTTGTGGAGGCAAGTATTTCATGAGTATTCATAATAAACTGAAAATGTAACATAATGGCCAAGTATTCTTTAATTCCCTTTCCATCAGCCGACGTTCGGAATGCTCGATACCTAATATTTACATATTTTTTATAGCTTGTAGTATAAAGGCTTATTTTCATCTGAATTTTTTACCTAAGTCTAGTTAAGTTCGTCCCGTCAATAATGTGGTAGTGTGAAACAAATTGTAGTTGCTGGAATTTAACAAAGTTGTTTTTAGTATGTATCGGTTAACGCGAAGGAGAAAGTCACAATACAATTTTCCACAATTTCGGGCATATAACCGAAGATTTACCACATTATCTTGCCATATTTAACATTTGAGATGCGACGTATTTTATGAACGAAAGTAAACATTACTATCGATTCATTGCTACCATGGTTACCTCTACCTACTACTGCAACCATGGCAAATATTCTAACAAAAGACAATGACATATGCATATTGTATTTGTTCACCAATGACGAAACAGTCTTTTCATCGCCTGCGTCTCGAAGACGCAATAATCCTGACAATGTTGAGAGTTAATTGCGCAGCTTAGCTGTCTAGACGATGTTATCTTATGTTTGATGCATTTTGCACGTGATGGAAAGCCGTTTGTTTGTATAAGATTCAGTTATGAATGCTTAGAAGTAATGGGGTATATAGAACAATGGAAATGAAAGTGCACAGGCAAACTGCATTTTGTTCCAGTTAAATTTGCAAAATACACAAAAATATTTGTTTCTTCCTTACAGCGCCAATGTCAGTGGTTAAAGTTTTCCTGCGATTTGCTAACCTAGGTTTTACTTGAGTTTTAAGGAAAAAACTTAGCATTTATGGATTTATTTACTAGATAGTAGATATATGGTTGTAACCATGAAACTAACAAGCAAAGAACTTCATCGTTTCATAACCGACTGCCCCATTACTTTTGCCATCCGGAGTATTAACAACCCTGTCACGTTGCCTGATATCGGTTCATAATTACCAGTGAATGACTCCTGGATTATGAACCAGTGGCAGATAACAACTAATCGCCTTGTGATTGCCAAGGTAGTACGACTTCTCAATTCATCCAAATCCACCATCACCGATCGTATGTAGTACTGTAACCATTTAGGAATATGCCCATTTACTCTGATGCCTAAACTTTGGTTATTGCACCTGATGTAGCTGACTCTCAGTTACAGATGCACTTGTATTAACATTAGGACATATACTGTCTCGCTGTGGATGTTTTGCTAAAACACATAAGCGTATAACTTTTTGAACTAAGAATGCTTGTTCGTCTGCGTTTTGCACTCATTTCACTGAAGGAGTAATATGTTACTTGGTGACTTTTATTATGTAAACGCTTTGCATGTTAACTCCATAAGATCTACCTATGTCGGACTGTTGATGTGCGACCTCAATTGGCTATGTCTTTAAGGCTCTTTATAACCTGCAACGGATATTCTTTCAGTCGTAACCTAATTGTCCAAACATCCATATTTTCCGTTGCAAAATCTCGCAGCATTCAAGTAAGCTTTATGACAATTATGACAGGTTCATCTGTGACATCTCTGAAGAGTGCATTCATTTTCTGTTAATAAAGAGCAGAATTGCTTCGGCAAGGTTGATACTGAAAGAACCTATGTGTGCCGCTCCTTACTGCAACCCAACAGCAATACAAAACAGATCAGTCACTCGCAGAATCCCGTAGAACAGTAAAGCCGCCTGGAGTGTTAAAATAAATAAACAAATAAACGTTTTATTCCTCAGCAGTGCGTTGCACAGACCAATTGGGTGGTCTTGTCATCATGTAAAACGTGATGGCATAATATAGTTAATTATTCCTCTTTTGATCAATGGTTCCCAAACAGGTTTTTGAATTGATTAGCAGTATGGAAAAAGTAGAGAGATAAAGAAACTGGGAACAATAATAAGTGCAGATTTCACGGAAAGTTCAAGTAAAGTCATACGGTCATCCATGGAACTGTCCCCAGGGGACTTGCTTCCATGCAGGGTATTTCCACGATGCGTTTCATTCGCAATTCCATGCTCCAACTGGCTCTGTGCCTGTGTGGCAAGATAGTAAATAGGCCATCAGAACTCGACATCAAATGTCAGTTTTGGGGCTGTTTTATGCATAAATTATAGGCGATGAAATCATCAGCCCTTTGTATTATGCGGATCAATCAATTATGGCATATTTTTGTTTTAAGCCAGCAATCAGTAGTAATATGATTTGCATGGGTATACTTTTATTTTGGAAGCTGTACTCCGTCACCACAAGAGATCAGCCCAGTCATGACCAAGGGTGAAACAAAGAAGAAGATAAAGTATGAGGGATTATAAAACATAAATGCTGAATACAAACGCTTGCCATAGTCCAGTCACAATTTGATGGAAAAACTTGGCGAGTGAAGACGATGGTACAGAGACATCAGCTTGAAAGTTGTAGTGCATCAACGAAACACTGCGTCAAAGGAGAAAACAGAATTGGTTAAACGGATTGATTGGAGTAAGATCGTTCTCAAATATATACGCAAGAGTGCAACTATAAGTAGGTAATCTTAAAATACCGAAGCGAATAGATGACATGGTGACTTTCATATTTATCCAGGACCTTCCTCATACAAATCATCTAGAGTCACCGTTTGGCCTAGTGTTGACCAGATATTTGCAACAGTCAGGTCAATATTAATCATGCGTCTGAATTGTGCATAGGTAGTGCAGTTTCTAACACTCGATGGAAGTCTGTTCCATATTATTGCATATTTCACGGTAAAAAATTTGAGCGGAGCTTTGTGCAAGACTTTGGTTTTTCACTGTGCGCTCACTGTTTCTTTGTTCATAGCGCATACGAATCTGAAACTCGAATTGTGGCTGAGCAGTGAAGCTTAACCCGAATAGTAAGCGGTATAGAAGTTACAGATTACGTTTGATTCTGCGTAGCCATAGCGGCTCTAGAATTAGCGCCTCGCAATGCTCACCTTATATCATAGTATTAGGCATGTTCAGAAAACTTTTGTGAATGATCGTTGTATATTTTCTAGTGCTATACTATCCGCTTTTCTCAGATTACTATGCACTATCGTACAGTATTCAAGCTTCGGTCTAACACATATTTTAAAGGCTTGAAGCCTGGAATCCCTCAAAATAAGAGTTCGAATTATATAGGCGATCAATTTTCTGGCAGAAGCCTGCAAGAATATAACATGCTCTAAAAAATTAAACGAATCAAAATATCTTAGACCAAGGTCTCGGACTGCGCCACACACAGGACTAGGGATATCACTTAATGTAAGGATGTTCAGAGAAGGGCCACGGCCGTGGTACAATAGATTACTCTTGTCAGTGGCAAATGCAACTTCCAGGAGTTACCCCAGAGCTCCAGTGCGGACAAGTCAGACTGAATATAGGCTAATTTAGTACTACATTGCCCAGGGGCTGAACAATACACAATTTTAACTTCATCAGCGACAATGAACGTCTTCCCATACGAGATTTCTTCAAGGAGATCGTTGAAATAGATTAAGAATAAAAGCGGGCCTAGCACGCTATCTTGAATCACTCCACTAGAGATCGTAGTGGCTTCAGCTGTGTAGTTACCGATTTAAACTACTTGCCTTCTACCCTCGAGGTAGAAAGACAACCAATCTATAAGCGAATTTGTGATACCATGGGACATAAGCTTCCGCAACAATAAATTGTGTGGGACACGGTCAAAAGCCTTTTGGATATCAAGAAATATTACGATGATAGCACTTCCGGCGTCTCTTGCTCTAGTCACATAATCAAGGCAATCTAACTGACAGGTAGTGCATG
The DNA here is from genome assembly GCA_944474145.2 of Dicrocoelium dendriticum. NCBI lineage: Eukaryota > Metazoa > Platyhelminthes > Trematoda > Plagiorchiida > Dicrocoeliidae > Dicrocoelium > Dicrocoelium dendriticum. The sequence goes on along the minus strand of OX104067.1, from coordinate 42,996,018 downwards.
ACCTACCTTCCAAAAAGCCATGCTGATGTTTACTGTGAAGGCTTATAGAACTCAAATATTCTATTATGTGTTCTTTAACTATCCTCTCCATGATTCTGGAGATAATAGTTATGTGGTGTATTGGGCGGTAATTTTTTACATATTGTATAGATCCGCTTTTGTGTCGTGGCATAATAGTTGATTGTTTCCAATGTATAGGATGCTCCCCATGAAGCATGGAAAGTGTAAATACATTAAGCAAAACAGGGGGATGTTTGGACCTCCGTGCTTTACCAGTATTGGAGTGATGTTGTCAGGGCCTGGTGAGCATGATGGCCGAAGTAATCTGAGTTGGCGACATATGTCACTAAGTGTAAATTCAACAGTTTGGTGTATATTCTGCCTCTGTGTATCAGCTCGAGCTGAGGATCTTCATTCGCATTAGTGCTATAAGTAGAGATGAAGTAGTCATTGAAGATCGAACATATGATTACACGGTCGGTTATGGCAGTTCCATCAGCGTTCACAATGGCGTATATACAACTTGATTTTCTATTCTGCCTACGGTCCAAAATTTCTGAGATGCCGCCTACCATGTTGGCGCTCCTCAGTGCCATTACTTCCTCAGAGCGTAGCATTTTGTGGTGGTCTTGGTATAACGCTGTAAACAATCTGGCGTGCAACATCAGCAGTGTAAAATCGGTTGTTTTCCTAAATTTTTGCTTCATTTTATGAAGTTTAGTGGCTACCTTTTTTAAGATGCCTGCAGGTGCAGCAGTGCTTTTCAACTTCTTGGTACGTTCTGGAGCCATAGCTTCAACACAAAGCTGAATGCGGTGGTAGAATTCATTACAAGCAATTTGTACATTCTGTGCTAAAAAGAACGGATCCTAATATGAAGACCTTATAATATCCGAGAAACTTGACCAATTCACAGAAGAGAATGAGCGGTAACTGATCACTGATTCTATCGGTTTAAAAATAATTTGGAAAGAACAACCAACGATGTTATGATCACTACCCGGCAACTTGTCACTGATGTATGTGGACGCATGCGAACATCCCATAGTAAATATTAGACCAAGTGTGTTACCAAGCCGTGTAGGTTCTGTGGCGTACTTTACCCATCCCAATCGACCAAGAGTAGACATAAAAGGATTGTGTTTTTGTGGTTTATTGTTAAGGGACCATGGGATTTCGAGCATATTAAAATCCCCAGCCATTATTTCATTAGTGTATGAGAGGTCAGCAATAAGAAAGTGTGTCCAACAAGTCATCGGTCACGGTGAGTGTAGGCGATGGGAGTCTGTAAATACAACCTACTAAGAGAATTGTGGATTAATATGTTTTATATTAGTGCATGTCACCAGTGGGATGCACTCTCAGAATCGGTCGTTTCTGCACCTACAATAACAGTAGACAAAAAGCGGTTGGATGACGCACCCAGCCAATTATGCTTAGTTACTTAGTGCTACTGTTGGAGCCAACCTTGGATTTCATTATGTCAACTAAGGGTGCTGAGGGTGTGGATTCCAGTACTGAAGCCGAGCAAAAGCTAAGCCTCTTTTATACTTAACCTAGTTTTATTATTATCATTATTATTATTATCATTAACATTATTATTTTGGCATCCCCACCAACTTTCGACAGATCCTGTAAAGCCATGCAACGCAAAAATTATAAAATCGTTGTTCATTGTTCATTGCATATCTTATGCCTGAGCAATTTAGTTTACCGTTTTCCTCAAATTATATAGGAAATATTTGGTGAGATACTTAAGATGTTACTTATCAACAGTCAACATCCTTCTTCTTTATAAGCATATGGCGCTATGCGTATTCATTTATTTCCACCTAGGAGTAGAGACTTTTGTCGTAAATGTCATCAGGTGTTTAGCAATATTTCCATAAATCGTCTTATCTAAGCTTGTACAAACTGCCTAATGGATTAGTTATTTCTAGTGAAAACGCTGGAGACATTAGCTCAATTTACTGGGTTTACAACAGCCAGTTAATTAATCGTCTGTCCAATATGTTCACGAGCTATGAGTTAATGGGCTTGTTTTAAAAAGGAAGACCGGTGATCATCTAAGTACTAAGTAGTTTATGACTTGAAACCTACACATAATTACAAACAGAAATATCGGAATAAATTTGTTGTTAGTTAATTCACTCATTACACGCATGCCTCTCAACTGTATTTTTGTACTTAATACTGCAGAGATCATAAATAAAATCTTAGGATATTAGTAGTGGTAAAACAATGCACTTCACTTTACCACTGTATACTCGTGGCCATGTGATGTTGTTACAGTACGCAAAGCCCTAATTTCCAGATCATTTACAACGACATCCTGAAGTCTGAGGAAGTGGAAATGTGTGATCCGCCTGAGCATGAGGAAGTTGAATGCCTCATCTGGTTCAATGAGTAAGCAAACCCTCGGTAGATGCCTTGTGTTTACAAAGTAAGTGGGCTGACTCGCCAGCTTTCGTTGTCTGTGTAAGAGCTTGGTGATATGCTCATTGATTCCGACAGATAAATTGCGGTCAAGGCTCACTAAATGGCGGTCTTGAAAATGCAAAAAATGGGAAAAACTTAATGGACCTTCACCGTATACTCTTTGGCGCATTAATCAAAATAAGAAATAGAATTGTCGACACGTGTAAATCAAATTGCGCTGCTATGTTCGCCGTTTGAGGATTATGGAAAAAACAAGACAATCTGCAAATGCATTACCGCTATTGGGACTTGACTGATGACAAATGGTGTCGCTATTTGTAGATCCTACAAAGTCGTGGATTCATCTCTGAAGACTAATATGAAGAGTTAAAGCCAGGCGCTCCCCGTAATCCGCAAACGTCTGGTCCTAATAGTATATATAAATTGGGGTCGTACACGTAACCAATAATTTCCAAGTTTATATCCTGTACCGGGGTAATACTAGTTTGTAAAACCGTAGGCTGAGTCTGTATGAAAATTCATAGTAATACATGCTTTAGCTATAAACCAATGAAGGATATTTTACTTAAAATAATGAAAGTAATCCAGGGGTGAATAAGTTTGGGTTATGTGCGGTATTTCTTCAGCAACGAGGCTATTGACTTTGTGAGCAGATCATGGCGCACAGTTTGCAACAACTATCTCACGAAAACTTTGAGATGCTACATATATGCACACAGTACACCGAGTTTGGGTACAAAATTAATGGTTATAGGCACGCACACAGTGCGATGATGGGTAGACCAACAGCCGTTTGATCGCGGCCGTATTAATGGGCAAGACTGAAGAGACGACACAAAATATTGTGTTGCCGGTAAACATAGATTAGCATCAAGTTGACAACATACCATTCAACACAGTGCATATCTGTAACATGGGACATTGCTTAGGGTAGCTGTTTGATTTGAGTATATTATGTCGATCAAAAGTGAAGCGCATTGATTTGCATTTTGACAAATTTGTATCCATAAAGGTCTTGGGTGACTAGCAAACGTGACCAAGTTTTGAAGGACGAAAATAAGCTCATATTTATATGGTTAAAATTTGAAGTTGGTAACATCGTGGAAGGCTTCCTAATACTGACGAACACTTTACTGAATGTAAGTTTCATTGCAACAGACAATAGTTCTATCATATCGAGAAACCTTTGATAATTTTTTGGATGAGATCCCTAATGTTAATCCATGTCTAACTGCATTTTCAGAAAAAGTCATTCTAGGAACGCCGACGGATCAAAATTGTTGAGGATGTTAACTAAGTGGTTACTGATTCATAAGGTATCGTACAAAATGTTTGGTACCACTGATGTGAACGTGAGAATTTTAATCGTCAATTGACTCAAGCTATGTCTATGCTGCCTCTGTGGTAGTGTTTGCTTATTTGTTATCCAAATTTGATTTGGAAAGCGCATACGCACTCTTCAGAAGCACTAGTAATTGTAATTATACACACCTTTATGTGAGCGGTAGTCGTGTTTTTTGAATACCGAATGATTGCTACACTATTAAATATCCACAAGCATATATGTCGACCGGTTTTTCCAGACGAAATAAGTTTCTTTTAGATTTTCCGCTCGACACATCGGTCTATAGGCTATGGCTAAATTGGTGGTTGAACTGTTCGCTGAGCTTGGCAATTTTGTTGCAAACGTTTCTCTACCAGTCGTCAAGTGAACGGTTTGCAATGTGCAGCCTCGTGAACAGCAAGCAACGCCCCAACACCCCCTAGCATTTAGCAAGCGGCTTCTGTAGCAAAATCGTGAAGTGTTTTAAAGTAAGAAGAACAAAGGCAAACATCTTGCTCCAGTAATGCTTTACAGCAGTTATTCTCCATGAAAATATTACTACTTGCCCTTGGATGTGCAGCAGATAAATGGTTTCAATCAGGCCGAAAACTGGTCACTCAAAAACTCAAGTTAATATCTTGAGCAGTATAAGCAAAGTACGTATTCGTCACACAAATGTGAATGATTATAATCCAGTGCAGTGTTCTTCGGCCTGCCTTACGACAATTGTTTCTTTTCTTCCGTCCAATAAAATGCGACATTAGAGTTGCTGGTGACATGCTATCTGTACTCTTCACTGTCAAAAAATAATGGTTTTAGCAGTGCATTTGGGTGCTAACAAAAGTTAACACCGGAATTTTCAATTGCATAACAAAACTTACTTTCATACCTGTGTTTAACCACAGGTACTTATAGTGAGGGCTGAAAACAATATGCCAGTGAGACTACGTTGCAGAGTCAAAGCTCTTATCAAAAGCGGTTACGTTGCAGATTGCTGACAGCGCACTGCGTAACTAAAGCGAAGCTACGGAAAGAAATTACTATTTATTGTGGATTGGACCGCCATTTCTTAACAAAAGAAAAACAGCTTATCAAGTGGAATATTTCTAAAATGTCACTTCTACGTCTATGATGTGTAATTACCAGGGGGACCGATAAAAGAATCTGCTAGGGATGCTGACTTGCTGGAGTAATTAAATGAAGGAAAGAGGGGGTGCAAATTAAAATTTTTGTAAGTATCAGGAAAAACTGTCTCGCAGTCCATAATGGGGCCGACTAAATATTGTATCAAGGTTTCATGGATCTACTGACAAGACTTCCACTTTTACTGTGTCATCACCGTTACTAGTTTGAGACTGCACGGAAAAAAATAATTGGAATAATCGAATTCAATGTTTATGGGTTTCGGCTAATCTGTGACTTAATTGTTTACATTAAATCGTTATCATAATTTCGTCATCGAATTCGACGCATATATTCAATGAAAGAAAAATGCTTGAAAAACTTTACTTATACCATTGGCGCATATTATTCGGAGTTTGATTCTACGTTGCGCAGCTGTGATTCACGACATGCGTATTCATTCAGTCTGATGGCAGATGACACCTAGGGGATTTATGGGTCTTCAGTTAAGAGCTTGAAACACTGAGGGATTGTAACGCAGTCTATCTGCCTTCCTTGGAATATTGTTGCCATTTAGATGACGTGTGGGTGTTTGTGTCAAAAATAATTTCCATTCACAAAGTTTTACTGCTGCTTCATTATCACGAACTCTTTTCTTTTTAACCTCCTGTACTGCATTGTAATTAACTGCAACACTATACTAATCTAAAGGTTGCTTAGTGCACCAGGCTGCATAATAAACATAAGCATGTTCAGCTGAGAAAACTCATCAGTAAGTAGAAAATATTAGTTGCTATCTAAGCAAAAGTCGATAATTTGTTCTCAAACAAAAAGCATAATACCTTACTGGAATAAATTTTTATTCCTGCTTGGTGATTTGATCTTCATTTTTCTCCTTAAATAACTAACAATTCCTCCGCTATAATGTGATAGTCTGTCAATTTAAAGAAGAAAAGGGCATCTGGAAGATATTCTTCAAAAACCATAATTCTGTTATATCAGTTTATTCTTCACCAACTGCACATTAGATTTGCAGCAATATTACAACGTAAGCCGTAACTGCAACTTTAAAATACTTCACCAGTTTATATTCCTTAAAACAATGTGAACTTATTAAAAAGATAGAGAAATATTATCTGTTAGTCAATGCGTTTTAACTGTCATTTAATTCATGTTGTATGTGCAGTGCTTATGGTATACGTTAAGGCTGTGAATGTAAATGAACCAACCTTTTTCATGACTATAAAAGTGATTCATTTGATGAAGCATAGCACCACTGTAATTTATTCATTTTTAAGTAAAGTGTAAAGAGTATGAAGTAAAAGCTTAACCTAGGTTTCAAATATTTCGTTAGACTAAATATTATATGAACATTTTGGATGTAAACGTACATCCGTTGGCAGGCAAACACAATAGTATGGATGCTGTTAATTTCACATCGTCAGTCGTTAGATACGTGTAGATTATTTCCAGGGTTTTCCCATAATAAATGCATAAATAAATTAACTAAGATGAACATATGACAAAGACATTTTTGGTGAGATAAAGTTCCAAAGTGGAATTCGACAGGGCTGTAGCCATTATGCCATTATTCGGAGGAAAACCTGGGGTACTACATAGATAAAACCTCCCCCATGGCTCAGTGGCTTAAGCTGCTAAATAGTTTGCATCTGCATTTAGCGGTCATGGGTTCGATCCTCCTTGGAGGACCGAGGGAATGCGCGCCACTGATGAGCCCCAATAGGGCGAAACTCGTCCGGCGCTTTTCGGGAATAGGCTCTGCTATGCAGTTTGTGAACTATTGGGATAAAAGCCTTATCAGAATTACAACTAAAATCCTGCTACTTTTGAGTAACATATATAAAAGTCTAGTAAAATACACATAATATTGAGCACATCTGTAGATTTAAGCCTAACCGCAGCGCATAAATTTATGGGAAATTGTGTCCTGCTAATACAGTAAAAATATATATGTTCAAGCCTCCCGAATAACAGAACGCTTGTTATACAACAGTGATGTTCTCAAAAGCCCATATAAATCGTAGTTATCACACATTGTTTTATAACTGGATGAATGTTGGCGCAGTTTTGGTAAGATATTTCCTGGTAACACAGAAGTACATAGTGAGTACACAAAAATCAATTTATTTTTTAAACACGCTGTCTCTGTTTTGTTTAGACTGAGTCAACCCAACTCATTAATATAGTTTTTAAAATGCTACTCTAAGCCAATGGCTTTTTTCTTGTTCACGGAAAGCCCATCTGTAACACTTAACTGAAAAAGTGATAGATGCCAGAAAATGGTTCAATTGTGACAGCTTAAACCTGTCGAACCAAATGTATCTTTTAAGTCGCCAGGCGTCTTAAATCCATTTATGTTTCTTGCATTAATCGAATGTTTCTTATACAGATTGAAAAGCCTTTGTGAAACAATTAACATAAATTCAGTTTTCTTTGGTTACCAAGCAACGTTCATTCCAAACGTTGTAACGCACTGCAATTATTGGATTTTAGACTTTTTTCAGGAAAATTTGCCGATGCTGGCAAATAAATTCCAACTAGTTGCATCCAAAATTGCGTACGAAATTGCAGTCAATGTAAATGCGTTATGTAAAACAAAATTTGTTCCTAGTTGAGAGAAACACGATGAGGGGCTCTAGTATTGACTTATTCTTCATTGGTGTTGAATTATTTATCCGTAATGCTTTGTTTATTGTAATCGATTAAATAGATTTAAACCATTGGTCAGATTTTTTGATGACAATTGCTACCGGCTTACGATCGCAAAGTTTTGCTTGAATTAAAGAAAAAAGCTGAATTTTTCAAATTGCAGTCACTAAGTATTTTTGTATCGTATACTGACAGAATAAGTTAGCAATTCATATTGTTGGAATAGTATCCAACCCGTCAACCACAAGTTGCATGCCCACAATGTTTAAAATTTGGAAAGTACAAAGATGTATCTATTATGACATAGAAATGCAGATTTCGTAGAAAGTAGAAGTCACGACTAAAATCCACGCACAATAACGTGCCTCGATGGGGAATCGAACCCCGGTCCACGAATTTCCGGTCCGCTGCTCTACCACTGAGCTACCGAGGGCTGACGTTTAGGTGCGCAAACTTTAATACATGACTTCTGCTTGGTGCGCGACGTATTGCCAATAAGCTCACAGTACCTGTCCTGGTGTTGCAGATTGGCTCACTCAACCGTCACTTCACAATGAACCGAAGTACATGTTCTTCAGATGTCTAATGGGCGATGGTAGATTAATGGTGGATGTTTGTAAAAGTGTAAATTCGTAGAAAGTAGAAGTCACGACTAAAATTCAAGCACTTCTCACAAACATCCACCATTAATCTACCATCGCACATTGGACATCTGAAGAACATGTACTTCGGTTCAATTGAAGTGACGGTTGAGTGAGCCCATCTGCAACACCAGCACAGGTACTGTGAGCTTATTGGCAATACGTCGCGCACCAAGCAGAAGTCATGTATTAAAATTTGCGCACTAATCGCCGGCCTTCGGTAGATCAGTGGTAGAGCAACGGACCGGAAATTCGTGGACCGGGGTTCGATTCCCCGTCGAGGCACATTATTGTGCGTTGATTTTAAGTCGTGACTTCTACTTTCTACGAACTTTACACTTTCACAAACATCCACCATTTACATACAGATTTCATTAATGAGATTTCCCAGAAGTCGGAATCTGATGATTGCGTATACCCGTTTGTCAGTTAACTTTTCTAGAAAAACGGCACTAAAGCATATTCTGTTAAGGTTTTAAATGTTGTCTACTTTTATATATGCTACAGAAACTAATAAGAAAAACCTGGGATGTTGATGGGTCGAGAAAATTGTTTTAAATCATATGAAACGAAACAATATAGAATTGGCTAGGAATATTTGGAAAGAATTAATAACCAATTTTTTATATACAGGTTTTTTCAGAACGTTGATAAATTGTTCTTTCAAATCCTTTCAGAGTATAGTTTAGTATAGATAATTTTCTTGACCATAGATTTATGTCTTCAGTGATTGCAAAACGAAAATTTTCCTAGCTCCTTCATGGCATATCGCAGAGAATTATCCTTAATGTGCAACACACGCACAGGGAAGAGCAGGACAAACTTCATCAAAGTTATTTCAAAAGCTATTACAAGCGGTATTAAGAGCGAGATTTCAATCTGTCGTCTTATTATTATTTGTCGTTTATGGCTGGCTGAAAGAATATTCTGAGGCATATTTATTTTTTCCTAACTCTTCAGATAACTCTTCACAATGGCTTTATTTAGCCATTGCTTTTGGCCTCCCCAGATTATCATACTTGTTAGTACTCTCTACACATTCAATATATATTTGTAGATCTTAGATACGAAAATAGCTACATTTGTCCGCGGATATTCACCAACATACTCTCAAGCAAAATTCACGACGAAGTGGTTGTTCCATGAAAAAAACTAACAATTCATACAGCCTGTTGAAACTGTAGTCAAAATGTATTGGTTTAATTCATTTTTAGTCTTCAAACCAGCAGGTTCATAGTGTGTTCTAGTCGCTGGTATTGATCACCTTGCTCCGATGCTCCTTTGGGTAAGAACATCTTGTATGGAATACCTACAAGTAATTGTCAAGTATGAGGGATAAACGCTTTCGTTTAAGAGTTTGTATTTATAGTCCACGACAATGCAAGCTCCCAGACTATAAGTATTTACTTTGTTAGACAGAACACTACAGCAGAGATCTAGATAAGCAGCGTAACATAGGAGACGAAATAACACATCGCTTAAGCATGAATATGGAGAATATTCATCTAATGGATCGCCTCAGTCGATGACGGTTTCAATATGTTATCATGCATTCAAACACACAGAAAATTTATTCCATGGTTAAGAATCCTACAAAATCTTAAATCAGGTGGTTAAACGGTGGTCCACTAACTGCCCATTTGCTAGTTTCTTGGATAATTTTAATGTTTGCCAGATGTTAAGTTCTCCTATATGTATCATATATATCCGAATCATTGTTTTACCGATGGCCACATTGTAGGCAAGTTATCTATCAACGGTGGAAGCAAGGTGGTTAAAAATTGTTTTTGTAAGCAAAACTTCTGATTGAAGCAGCAATAGATAGCGTATATTTCCGGAATCCGTGCGCTAATCTAAAAGCCATATAGTAGATAATTCTGAAGTTCTTTATCGAGCCTACGACAATATAGTCTGAAGTAAGGCATGATGGCGCTAAGACATCAGTTAACCGTTGTAAAACCACATTGGAATATGCTTGCGGATCCTATCAGATAGGCACATCCTATTAGGTCCCACGTACTGTGCAACACAGCAACACCTGTTCTGATAAAATAGCACTGGTGTACACGACGGAGCCAGTTTATCTTTCAAAAGGTTTCACTAGTAAAATATGCAGCAGACTATGCGCAGGTGAAGGGTGAGACAGGTCTGCTCGACTATGGATTTCGAGCGGTTAGACGTGGCATCAGTCTCACTGTTATATAAATAAATAATAACAAATGTGTATAATTACTGAAAAGCTGTGCACGGCCCCTTAAGCGGGAGCGATAATCTAAAGGAAACTACAAAAATTCAGTATTGAGTACACTCGTCACCGTTGGTTCCCTCTTGCGTTTTTTCATAAGTTTGAGGATGCAGTTAACCTGGTACAAATTTTTAATCAGGTTGTCAGTGATCTTCTGAAATACCCCGGTGGCAGTTTATGCTTTGTACCCGAATGACAAGAATGCGCAAGTATTCCTTTTATACTGCTGTGGTACCGCAGGTTAGAATTGGTGTAAGAGAAAATCGCTTGGCCGCCATGAGCAAACTAGTCTTCACTGTAACTAACAACAACAAAGAAAGAGCTAGAATACGATACTTTCGCAATCAATTTAAAACAAACAGGGTAAACTACCGCGGGGATCTGTGTTTTAGACTAAAGCGTATCAAAAACAGCAAAGTGTCCCGACCAGCTTGGTTGGAGCCTAATTCTTTTTTTATTCCGAACCTACCATAATTGGCGTCGCGCTCATTGTTTATACCAAAATGATTTCAACTATCAAATCCTTAAATTAAGTGCCTCTCCCCGGAAGTTAAAAGATGTACGGGAAGATGCGAACTATGGTGGCTCACAAAGGGTGAGTTTCGCGCAGAATTTCAACTCACACACTTTTTAACTGTTGTTTGGACGAGAGGCTTGTTCATCCCTGAAAACCTGGTTTATTCTCATATACTCTCTAAGTTGTCTTATGAAAAGTTAAAGGAGCGCTTTCTGTCACATTAATTACCAGATAACTTCATGAATGCCGAAAGGGTAATGTTAAACTAATTGATGTGTCAACTTGATCAATCTGCTTGTGATTTCATCCTCCTACATTAGTACCAACCTTCATCTTATGCATTTAGGGATAAGCTTGATAAACACCTGAGAGGTCGCCTAATTGCTGGCGTAAATAATCATGAGTTATATGGTCAAAGCTTCTCCGATCCAGCACCGACTTATAATCAAGTGAAGTCCATCGGTATGCATAATGAGCATGTTTCCGATATTAACTAATTCCGGATGAATGTTGTTGATCAACAAACTTTTTTTTGCTCAACCAACAGCCGAACTCTAGCCGAAACGGGAAAATTGGCAAAATGACTCGTTTTGACCTCTTAGCATTGCTCAAGCACACGCCAAGAAAAATTCCAACAGTAAAGTGTGGTCAAGCAGTTAAAAAAGATTGGACAATGTGTTTCTTGCGGAAAGCTGCATATTCGGTAGGCTTGTCCGCATCAGAATACTAAACGCCATCAGTGTGGAAAAATCGGACATATCCGTAGTGTTTAACGTGAACAAAAACGTTGTACTATAATGAAACAAGTTGATGATGGCACAGTGAACTCGCTAAAGGACCTCCGTTCCTTAACACTGGCTGTGAATAAAGTTGTCACTTATTCTTAACCTTACGATTAGGAAATGGTACTTCACTACGTTTCATTGTTCATACTGGTAGTGTGGATTTTCTCATTTCAAAAATGTGCCTCAATTATCTATATCCTGATGTTCAGCTTATATTATTACGCTAACCCTTCCGGTGACAGGATGTTATAACTTACCTGTTTAGATAAGCATTCTAACACGGTCGAGAGTCAATTTGTTGTCCTTGGTCAAGGCCTGTCTATTTTTGGTCTTAAATTAATGTAGACGCTTAAAATATGTGTGTCAATTATCTGCCACACACTGAAACTGACACCCAAATTATTGGTTTACAACACCATTTTTCTGTGACATCTGGTGGAATGAAAATTCCGCCTGTTAATTTATATGTAGCCGGTAATCCTGTTTTATGTAAACGTCGTATACTTCCATTTGCACTAAGGGAACCTGTTCGCAAGGCAATTGTTTCTCTTTATGAAGCAGGCATTATTGTCCCAGTATAAAGTGCACGATGAACCGCACCTATTTTTACACCGCTGGAGCCGGATGGACAAAAAGCGACAGCCTGTGTCAATTGCCGCGATACCCTTAATACACAGCTACCGCAGCGTAGTTGTGCCACAGAAGAACCTGATTCTATTCTCTCCCCTCGGCATGGATACAAGGTTTTCTCGAATCTTGACTTAAAAGATGCATATTTGCAGATAGTAATCACTTATAATTCTAGTGAACTGACCACAAACAGCAAGCATTTTGGGTTTTACAGGTATAGGTTTCCTTCGTTCGGTCTTAATATGCCGTCAGCCATATTTCAAGACCTGGTGAACTTCATTGTGAAAGGCCTGGAGGGTGTTGTTTTCAATCAAGGCGATGTGTTTATGTATATCGCTGATAAACCGACTCTTGCTTCTCGATTGCTTTCACTTTTAACTCGCTTCAAGGATGACAATATGAACATCAACGCAAAGGAGTGCATACTTAGTGTCCAAGAATGAAGTTGTTTTGCTTATCATGTTACATTTGAATGGGTCAAACCAGGTCTTGATCGGATAAAGCCATTGGTTGATGTGTAGTCGCCTACCAATGGGAGTCTTAAAGTATTATTCTCAACTCATTCCTACTTTTGCATCCATTGATAATCCTTTAGTTTTTTTGTTGAATGACAAGTGTTTTGTTCGGTTACACAAACATGTGCATGTTCTTCGAAAGGTTGTGAAAACGCTTACATGTGGTTGTGTTCTCTGTACATCTTTTCCGAATCTGTCAATGGTACATTTTACGGATGCCTCAACAAGCGGTTAAGGTGCTGTGTTAGAGCAAAATAGGAACCCTCTTCTTTGCATCTCGTCAACTCAGTAATGATGAATGATGATGATGATGATCAGACTCATTGAGAAGCTTTGGCTGTATACTGAGTAATCAATAGACTTCACAAATATATTTTGGTCTCGGATATACTACTATGACAGATCATGAAGCTCTAAAGTTCATTTATAACCCGGCCTGTTCTTTATATAAATCTTCAGCAGCTATGGTTTAAAGGTGGAGTGTTGCTCTTAGCGCATACAACGATGTGGTCGAGCACAGAAGTGCAAAGTTCAGTCCTCAAGTCGACTACTTCCCGTGAAATCAATGGTATAGGAAGCCAATTCTAAGACGAGTTGTTTGATCTCCCACCCGCTTTCAATCGCTTGTTCAGCTCTTAGCAAGAAGACTAGAAAGTACTACGGGTCACTGATTTCTGCTCTCAAAAGAGCATGGTCTGTTACGCTAAAATGGATGTTTCCATATTTTTAGGTGCTTCCTGATGAGTTGGATTACTGTGTGTACATAAACATGTTCTTATTCTGCCGACTTTGAGATCAGCTTTTCTGACGGACTTACATTATGTTTATCTTGCGGTTTAAATGACGAAGTTCTTAGCTCAATGCTTGTAGCCAGAATTAAGTGCAGATATTCAACAAACTGCTTCTGCTTGCCCGAACTGTAATCACAAGGATCTACAGCAGCCGTCCAAGGGAATAACGTGGCCGTGAACATGCAAGCCCTGGCAAAGGATACATATGGATTGCTGTGGACCATTTCTACAAAAGTATTCTGTAATTGTGGCGGTGAATTCTTATTAAAAGTGGCTCGACTGATTAACCAAACTGATTTTACGGTCCGTGCCTTGAGAAGTGATTAGTAGGGAAGGAGTCCCATTAGTTACTGTAAGTGCCAACGGCTCACACATCAGTTTTAATTGTTACCAATTGGCTACAGAGTCTTGGGTGTCGTCATCATTTTATTGCTCCACGACTTCCATGCTCTAATGGCCTAACTGAAAACTTTGTTGCAACTTTAAAACCTTCTGTTACCTCCTGTGCTCCTACTTATTTTGATAAAATTGATCACTTTGTTGATAACTTCCTTCTTCACTATCGCAACTGTGCATTCCAACACTAGAGATACTTCTGCTAAAATGTGTAGATACAAACTATTGAGGTCGAACATGCCTGGTTTGGGAACCTCTGAAGTATCTTCTTTCAGAGACAATGATTTACGTCCTTCTTCCGAAATCATTGCTAACAACCTTGGAAGTCGTATTGTTAAAATTCTGGATTTCGATGACTGCTCTGTACATAAAAGAAATGTTGATCAGATACGATACAAGGATACCGGTCAGTTGTCATTTGATTCCGTGTGCACTGAAATACTAATGAAAATTTGGTTTCAGATTCTCATGAGATTTCTGAGCATAGTCCGACTCCGAGAAGATCCGCCAGATTGCAACGGAAATCCCAACCGAATTACAGAAAGCTGGAGTTGCATTCAAGCTGCGTAGGATGTGATGATTCTACATAAAATGTTGAACGATTGCTTATTGTTATCCTTTTTAATCAACTGACTTAGACTATATACCAGCAAAATTCGAACAGCAATTTGTGTGTCCTTACTACAAGTCTAGACTACCTGGGTGGGAGCATAATTATATTTCGATTCAGAACCTACCGTAGTAATTCTACAAGAAAGCGTGAAAATGGGCTCATCTCAGTTCACTGCGGCATAAAACAAACCTAAAATCACCAATGAGAGTAGGAGGTTACCATAAGCCGTTGGTGTGAGAATCTGTGCTTTACAACCAGTCATGACATAACGCTTCAAGAGGACAAAGCGGTAGCCCGCGCGAAGCAAATGTTTTTGAGGTGTGTGACTTACACCCACATCAACAACGCAACATTCACAGGTCATTCACGTCGTGCGAGTTAACATGAGCACAAGAGATATTTTTGAGACAAATAGTGTACCGATAGTACATCGAGCATTACTATGTGAGGCGATAATTAAATTTGTTCCGAAATAGGTCAAACGTGTGCGATTGTATTTAGGTCAGCCACATACTCAGAGCGAAAAATAAACCCATAATTCATTTCACATCAGAACGCCTTATACGCATTCTGAACCAGATAAATAAAGGTAGGTTTAGAACAAGGAAAACAGTTGGGTAAATAGTAGAGGAATCGCAGCCAGGGATCAGTGAGCGTGACTGTCACCACAGGTTAGGGCATTCATAATTATTCTACAGTTTGTGTAAGATCGTTTTTTGTACAGTCTTGTGCTACAAGTACTATATATGATACTGATACTATCAGTGTCCATAAACGGTAGTGAGCTCCTGGACTGGTACTCATGAAATACATATTCTTGGGCGTGCCAAGATAGGCTTCTAACAGCATCGCAGCCGGCATATTTGGTTTGCGGTATAGAAGGCTGTTATTCACATAACGTAGACACATCATAATGATATTCGTGTACGATCTTAGTTTGGACATAAAACATGGGTAGGAAGAGGTTGCAACAGTTATGCGGTGGCAACTTCATTAATCCGAAGATATATCTTAATAGTTGCGCTTGAGCAGAACCTTCTGAATTTGCTGTGAGATGTAAACGTACATTCAATTGTTGTACTAGTTCGTAAAATATTCTATTTTTTTCATAACGGAATATTGTCAAACCATAAGCGGCCACCAAATTAAGACATCCATTTGCTGTTAATATTCACTATATCTTTTCAGACGACTTGAAATTGTCTTCCACACGATAAGTGATCATGGTTTTCCACAGTGGTTCCAGAACCTCAACCATCAACTGAGATAACAAAAGTTTCGAAGAGCACACCATGTCCAAGATAGGACGCTATGAACCGCCTTCGATGTGAATTTTGTGGTGATCTGACGTCCGATTTATGTGTCCAGCTGCAAAACTACGTTTTACACCGCACCGTGCAATATACTGAGCATTGTTAACCATGTAAGTACATCTAAATGGTCAGATGTGCATGGAATTGCGAGCAAAAGTTTATGTAACTAACGAGCAACGAAGCACATCCATAGGGGACGGTTTCACGGATAACAGTAGAGATTTACTTGAATATGTGACTGCATCAATTTCCATATAAAATGTGCTTCAGCCTGCACTTTGTTTCAATGAATTGGTTATCTTTTGTGTTTGTATTGATGTGACATAATTGGCAAAGTCTGAACATGCCGGTATTTGCATATTCCGTGTAACCAAGAATAAACGCTAAACGTAATTTTCCCCCAAGGTGGCCGTTAATTCTTCTAAAGAAAATTAGGCTGGCCCTCAATGTCATCATTATGATAGCCAACATTTAATCCGAATATATGAAATCGCTCAGCTGGTGAGATTTTGCTAAATACCCTAAGGAAAATATTCTGACATCCATATTGCCATTTGACAGGCAATCCGCTTTTGTTGCTTTTGTACACACAAGATATAATTCGAAGCATTCATTTGTAACGCACATGCCATGTTAATTTCTAATAGTAAGGTTAGTGCGATATTTTCTTGCAGATTGTCTCCCGTAGTGGCCTGGACGTCCAATGCAAATAGCCCTGCACAGACTGCAGTCGATGAGATGGCATAGTGATGAATATCGACGTCAGCGAAAATATTTGATCATGGTTCACTTACTACTGTTAAACTTAACTCATTAACGTCGCCGTATGTTGCAGCTAAGCCAAAATACCAACCTAAAAGGTCATCAGCTCAAACTGGCTCCGCTTTACAGTCGATTAAGTTTAAGACGAAAGGTCTATCCCTCCCGGTGTCTTGTGCCTGGAATGCCTTTCCGACTCACATTATCATTCTCCCTACCTTAACGCTATTTAAACGAGCCTAGATGAAATAGTTTCCAACTTAGTTTACTTGATATAGTCCGTTCCACTTGGGAACAAAATAACGCAAACTTAACCAAGTTCTTAGCGGCCCTCTCCTTAAGATGGACGTGAGGATACATGCTTAAGTATCCATGTGAATAGCCTAAATATATCTACACTAATTTAACCTGCACCGCATGCAAACGAAGCAACACACGAGTGAGCGCCGTCGTTTCCATTTTTTCTTTCCCATGCATTTACAAAACTATAAGAGCTCTCTATATTTTTCGTGTGCACATCCCATTCCTATTTCAAACTATGGTTATGCATAGTGCATTTAAATCGGTAGACGCTTAGAATAGCGATTTACTTAATCGATGACTCTTACAATTTTAACTTTAACTCTATCCATCCTACGGGTCTTGTCAAGCTCATGATATTTACCCTTGAGAAATACTTTTTAATTGTTCATAATAACTAGACTTGATTGCAATTAATATTTGTCACGGAATTCGGACCCACAAAGAAAGCATAACAAATTTGTAGAAGCCTATATATATAAGTAGATCGTTTGTATTACGTGCGGCGCTGCTGCATTCATGAGATTACTCATTCCCTTTAGTTAAACAACCTACTTCTAGTGTAGGAAATCAGTCAACATGCGGGATTGGGTAAGCATCAAATGACTTAATCGGTTCACTTACGACAATATATCTGCTTTTACTGTCAAGTAAATGCCTATCGTTCCTCTTATTGCTTAATCCTATCACAGAGCCTCCTAATATTTAGTCTGGAAATTCACAGCCTGCAACTAAGAACACCTTCGTCCTAAGGTATTTTACATCAGTCTAAAAACTAAATGCTATCAAAAATTTCTAATAAATACACAGCAATAGATCCAGAAGATGAAATTACCTTTTTATTCCTAGTTCTAGTAAATTACTGGGATCCATTGACGCGGAATTACCTATACGAAAATCTCGTAATCCAAAGCTGAAGTCTTATTGTTTTCGGCAGGCTAAACATAGTGTACTTTCCACGCTAACAGTGTAACGTAAAATGCAAAACCCCGAAACAAAGTGAAATTTTCCTGTGCTAAAATAAACTCATGACAGAACTAAAGGAAAAATTATACTCTTGTTGATCAAAAAGTAATGCGAGGAGAAAATCAATGATACACTTTGAATACCTCAGTGATCACCGGATTTCACCGGAATACATTGGAGAAGACTGATACGGCAGCTAATGGCCTCTGTTGCCTCTGAAGTGCAAGAACGAACGCGTAGAGCAAATATGTGATTGCTTTTAATGTTCTGGACAAGTTGGGTCTAGATAAAGTAAATATAACAATACTGAACTTGTGTAACATGTCTGACGTTGACTGCGAATACCATTTAACAAAGAAGGCACCAAAAGCATTGTTGTCCAATCATTTTATGCATTTTGAGCAAGGAAGCCGCACAGCGATTCCTCAATTGTGGACCTACTACACCCACTTTGAAGGCTTTTTGATTAAACCACCCCTACGAAGGTCCGTAATTGGCACTGCGCCGCGAGCACCGGAAACAGTAACTAGGCTCTTCGATAAATAGTCAAACGTCCAAAATACGAGTACATCCAAGGCGCATTGATTTAGTTCTCTATGCTTCCACAGCCTTGTCAACTAGCTCCCAAGCCGTCCTTCATTGCTCAAATGAAACACCCTTTACATGACGAAAGAATAAAGCAGGTTCTCCTATTCCTGGAAAATGCACTCTCATTTAATTGAACTCCTCATTTGTTAGGTATAAATGAATATCTGAGCGCTTGGAGCAGTGGGGCAATGACGACTAGTAGAATATACCACAATCCGGTTCAAACCAGCAAGACACACGTTCAATAATGGGCAACCTGATGTAATTCATATTTCACTGACACCCAAAAATGACTTCCCTAATCCAGAGACCTGTGAATTAAAAAAACTATGGCTACGAAATACTCGGTTACACCCAAAATTCTCTATCGCTTAAAGTCCTACAACGACCGCGGCAAAATAACTCTCCTGTTGAATAAGACCACTAACAACTGTCTCTTGGCTACACCCAGTTATCATCCAACACTCTACAACAATCACTGGAAGTTCACAGGTAACAAAAAGACATTATCAGTAGGACTGTGTTACCACCTGCTGCTCTCCACTTTCCTACATTTTCTCACGCGTTTTACTTCCAACAACCGGAATGGTCTCATAGCCATTCCCATCTCAGATACATCCGGCATAGGTCAACAATTTTATCCCATTCTCCCTCCAATTTGTCCACATGACAAAGCTAGTTCATTGCCAAATAAACGGCACCATAAGCATGATGCCTGTGTTCCCGTGGTGTCCCCAACGGTCTCGAATTCCACAACTGAGACTCTGCCGTTATCAACAAATCTTCTAGTAGCTAAATCGGGAGCGCCATACTCGCACTTACCTTCCATGTACAACATGTTCAAAAGCAAAGGTTCAGAGATCATACAAGAGACAGAGAAAATTCTCCAATAACTTGGAAGTTTTCAGTGCTTATACTTAATACCAGGACCATAATCAACAAACTACATTTTATAAAAACACATTCCTATTTCAATGACCCACACCCGATCCTCGTCATTGAAACTTGGTGTTCATCAGATAGGCGTAACTCTACTATGATGAATCCAAACTACCGCTTATTTCGAAAAGAGTTGCAAAATAATAGGTGGAGGGCGTATTATATGTTAAAAACACATTTACAGCCGAAGCTTTTCACACCTCAGATGCGGAAAATGTCCCATAATCTCTTTGGTTGTCAGTTGCAGGTTCCCCAACTTACGTACCGCTCGCATATTTCTGCAACCCAACAGATGTACCTAAAGTGAGTATCACCAACTTCATTTCCGCATTTGATCTCCCATCGGCTTTGGCACACAGTCAAAAGATAATTGCTTGTGAGTTTAAGCTTCCGAAAATACGTTGGTCATCCCAGACAAAGTCCAGCTTGCAAGAAACTTTTATTTCTTCCAGTAAACTAGGAGGCTAGACACAGTGGATTTCCAGTCTAACTAGTTTCGCGAAAGCACAGACTAAGATTTTAAACAATCTCCCTGACAGCGACAATAAATTGATCTGACTCAGCTTCCAAAATAAATTGGTCACTAAGCTTGCCTCTACACCGCTACTTGCAACCCATAAAGTAAACCAGGAATGCGTCCAGCAGTTAATTTGTTTCTCCGACTAGAATGTATTGTTCCTCTCTACCTGCGTGTATGCCGCTGTGGAGCAGTTTTACAAAAATATCCAACACAACATAGCTCTTCTTACTACAAAATGTATTCAAATCCCTCATATGTCGAAGCATGCCGTCGAGCACTTACTCAGTAAATAGTCCAGAATATTGGCTACAAGATAAGGAAGGACCCATGACTTTTCATTTACCTTACAAATGCACGAATTTACCAAGAAGTCAAGTATGCGCAAGTAACAAGACGAAACATGAAGATCATATGGTCATACTAACAAAGTGAAAAGCTAGGGAGCTTGTAAAATACGTCGAACCAGTGACCGCTCACCTCTGATTACCGGGATTGTTGACGGTGAGGGCCAGTTACTCCACCACCTAGCTGAAATCGGTGAAAAATTTAGTGATTATTAGCCAATACCGTAAATCATGAATATGACCCTGTGTCTGTGTACAAAGAGATTACAGTAATAATTCTGTTAAGCAGAGTTTATATCTCGCTCAACGGTATCCATCAAGTTATCAGGCCATGTTCCATTCCTGGATCTGATGACACTTCAATAACCACCAGTATACTAGTGCATTCCGTTATACCACTTCTCTTTGTGAGCATGTTTACCCTAACGCTGGAATATAGCCACTTTTCATACCAATGAGAAATGTCATTTCTTATGCATTGGCACAAAGGAGATCCCGAACAAACGTTTGGTATCTACTGACTAATCCATCACATTCTGCTAATCGTTCGGCTATTTGAAAAGCTGGTCAACAAATGTCAGGAACTCAGTCGATTTTATTGGCTTTATTAATAATGTGCAGCATGAGTTTTTAGCAAGCGTGTGTGCACTAGCTGCCAGCTGCAATAAGTAAACCACACTTCAGAATAAATCGATTTTGGCTATGCAGTAGTAATCTTGCTGCTGGACATACACTAAACATTCGACCGAGTCCCTCAAAAGCGACTGTTACAAAAGTTGGAGAACTTTGGGTTCCGGGACCCATTACTAGGTTGCCTATCCTGCTACCTGCGTGGTCGTCGTCAGGTATTCATTTTAAGTGACTATCGCTTTTCTCCTCGCTCTATCACCAGTGGGGTTATACACGGGAATATGTTCGGTCCTTCACTATTTATGCCCAACATCATTGATGCCCCCACATCTTTAAAATATGGTACGCCAATCTTATTTGCTGACAAGCTTCACGGGATGCCAAGGCTTACTCAAGATGACTGCATTTCCCTGTGTCATTTTGCTGCACATGGGTGGTGAACTTCTTAGCTGAGAAATCAAGCGTCATGTCTTATGGCTGCTGCAACCCCAACGATCTATCACCATAAACAATGGACGCGTCCGTACACAACTGTCCACGCGCGATCTTGGAATAAAGTACTTGTCTACCTTCAATTTCTCTGAGCAGGCCTATTACCAATTAGCACATGCCAGATAATCTATGTCGAATTAATTAAACGAAATCCACACAACTTATCCTCCAGTTGAGATTCGCAAGCAACTCAATCGTCACACCCTTGAATACTGTCGGGTAAGACGTTTGCACCAAGGCCGGTTAAAATGTAATGCACCCGGTATTAAAGATTATTCGAGTAAGACGACTTACGTAAACACCACACAGAGTTAGCTTCATAAGCATGATTTGCGTCAGTTAAGTCTAGGACAAATCGAACAAAATGTTAGAAATCGCTATCTTCTAAAAATGCTGCAAGTTCAGGCTGGTTAAATTCGGTTAGTACACTCTAAGTAAACGAAGAGCCTGCAAGTGACGTAGTACATTCGGCTGCCAGGTAACATTTGTATATATTTCTCAAATTCTCAGAGTAATCTTGTTATTCCTAATCCGAGACCTAACACGTGAAGTTAAGATGGGGTTACAAATTGCATGAATAGTTCAACGTCGGCATTATGACCTTAGTACTAATATTCCAAATAACACATGAAACTATCACAGCAACC
Organism: Dicrocoelium dendriticum; assembly: GCA_944474145.2. Classification (NCBI taxonomy): domain Eukaryota; kingdom Metazoa; phylum Platyhelminthes; class Trematoda; order Plagiorchiida; family Dicrocoeliidae; genus Dicrocoelium; species Dicrocoelium dendriticum. The sequence continues at coordinate 42,973,832 of OX104067.1, read as the reverse complement.
AAGAAAAGACTTTCCACACCTCCGGTTATAATACGATCACACAAGCTGACCTAATAGCGATTCCAAATTGTTTCATCTTTTCTATGATTTATGCGTCCGATTGAATAGTAATTGTCTATTCCCACTGGCACAATAGTGGCGTGTTACGCTTCCTTAAGGGACTTAATTATCATGCTGCCGAAATGGCAACGTCTTAACCGAATTTCTGCCCACATTGTCGGTGAATTCACAGTAAATGAGTCAGTGACCAAAGTAAATTAATGCAAGCTGACTCAGTGATACTTTAGAAAATTTGATTGCCATACCTGTAGCGTAACTGAGTAGGTAATAAAACAGCGATAAAAAGAATCCCTGGCCAAGAACAGCTATGAATCACAGAGGTAGACATCTGTGTTTAATCGCTTTTGACCGCTGATTAATTCCCATAACCCGAATTTTAATTTGACTGATTCTGTAAAATCAATCTTAAGATTCGATACTTTGTCGGAAAGCATAACGTGTAGTTTCAAAGCTTTTGAAAGTAGTTATGCAATCTATAAAACTGGACTGCTTGATGCAATACATAGTTTGCAAACATACGCGCTGGGTTTGCGACATTGGCTGAATCAGTTTGATGCGCAAGGAGATGTTACATCCTGGGAAGAAACGTCATTATTCCATAGTTAGGTCCCTTCGTTATGCTTCGTAGTACGCGTTCCGCACAACCATGAGTCCTACACTCTTCACTTGTGCAAACATGGGTGAATCATTACAGACCATTCATGAAAGGCTGTTAGAATAAATATCCACCAGAACCTTCTGGATTTGTAAGTGATTGGCAAAACAAGAGTTTCCGCCACTGAATTTACGGTTTCGTATAAAACCTTTTGTTAATTCTCTTCGCCTACCAGTTTGATGGGCTGCAGATAAATGCAATATGAGTTATAGCTTTCTTGCTCACATATCTCTCATGGGACAAACCGATGGCATGCCACAGCTGGATGAAAGAGCGGAAATTGGTGTCCATCAAGAAATATTTTTGTTTTTCTACGAAGGCGATATCAGGTGTCTGTGATCCCAGACGTTTCCCCTTATTTTCCAAAACTTTGTTCGAAATTATCTTTACGCACTGTCGTGAAACAATTCGGATAATTTTAATCAGTGTTCCTTATACCGAATACGTCATTATATTTGTTACCTGTATTTCAATGATATTTTCTACATTTAGCTGCCTATCAATACCAACTTACTTAAATTATGTAATGGAGCTTAAATATTAGCACTGATGTTTTACGTATTTTATGAAATGAACAAAGTTATTCGAAACAGTGCATTGCACATGATTTTCGACTCCAGAATGCTTTAACAAACTGAGGCATATGGACGAACCGCGGAGCCGGATGATATAAATTCTCATTTAAAGTACTTAATTTATATAAAAGCATTGACCGTATGCCTTGTTTTGAAAACTTCGTACGTTATTAGACCTGCAAAAGTGATATGCTTTTATGTGCCTAACAAGCTGGTTGTCCGAGGATTGGTCTAAAATTGGGTTTATTGTGTAGCATTAAATTTCGAGAAATTAGTGCCCGAACCCGAATGAGATGCATGCTTATTTTCATGGTAAGTATTTAAAAACTGCTTAGATTATTCTCTAACTTGTGGTACGATGGGTTATGAAATAATCAACCAAAGTCCGAGCATGGTTGTGTCTTTCAAATTTTATTTAGCAAAATGGTAGCCGACATATTAGTATACTTGCAAAAACAGAGATTACCCCGCAGCGGATGCACTAGATGAAACAGCTACGAAACCGGCTCATGAAGATATTACTAACATAGGCATTGGTACTTCATTTGTGTATTTTGTAAGTTAAACATGCACAACTGCATTACATTCTTGTCAAGTACATTACAGAAACATCTGCTACCGGTCAACACATTAATATATTTAAAACTATTTCCACCTTTTGAAATGTGAACTGAATTGCATCTCAGGGGACTCGTAATCTGGAGATATATTTATTACGCCGCAATCATTAACTAAATGTGATAGTCCAGAAATGCAGACCTATCATTATCTTGAAATGCTGCACCGTATTTTCTGCCAATATTATTTCTGAAAGTTCTTTCTAAACAATAACCAACCTGCTTTCGAAGCACAGTGTTGGACACATTTGCTGCAGACCAGGGGCACTAGTATGCACTAGTATCCTCAAATTTTGCATCATATATGCATGTGAAGACAAATCTCGATACTGTGAAGACAAGGCAAGGTTATGCACTGTGTACCAATGCGATCAACTCGATTGTCAGTAAGTCATGTGGTTGAAGCATCTCTCACCGGACTTATTACGTTAAATATTTATAATGTATATAAGGTAAGTCAAGACATGTAAGGCAAGTCGACATTGGATTCGCTTATCCATCATACGCTTGAACTAGTCTTGCGACGCAAGAGTGGAAACCTCTACAGTTCAAGAGCATACCAGAGATGTTTGAGTGCTCATATCATACACAGTCCGTTTTGGTGATGCCTGTTATTGATGTCTAACGAATTCTCCTCGCAGTGTGACGGCACGCAAAGAACATTAATGGAGGGCGCAAAATGCATCGGATAGTAATCGACGGCGAAGTTTCTTTCCTCAAGGGAATTCCTCAAGCCCATTAAAACAACCTTGTCTGATTCAAATGGAAGCCAGAATTCCTAAGAGCACATAGAAGGACGGTTCGGGTCTTGCTGAACCATGAAGTGTTCTTCGTTATTTCATTAATTAAACACATCTAGATTGTCATTAAACGACACACAGCGACCGCAGAATATGAGATAGCTTGTTAATATACAGTGAGAAAAAACTTGTCTCAACATCATAGGTTGGGGTAAACCCATAGTTGAGGGTTATAAGTCGTTCAGATTACCGCTGATTTGTACCTTCAAATTTTCTCCCGTATAAAATCCCTAATTTACTGAGAAAATGATCGACCTATACTTTTAGCCAGCTTGTGAAACAAAATGTTATTGTTATCAAAACCGAAAAACTTCCAGAAATCAATGTATATAACTTATGTTGACCCATCGACTCAACCCTTGCAAATATTTGTATGTCGTAACAAGCAACTAAATAAAACCTTTTACTTTAACATGGAGCCGTACATCTTTGGCGTTAGGTTCTTGCAATCCGGCTTCTAAAAGAGGTCCTTTTTCTCATATTCGCAGTTACCTTGGCCGGACTGTATTTCAACCAAATGTACGGTGTTTGATCACGCCGATAGAGCCATGTACTTCCTGACCTACCTTGAACCATGCATTTTCATTTACCTGACGCTAAACATTCGAACATGGGTCTATGGGCTAGCTAAGTTAAGGAAGGCAAATCACGTCCGTTAACAACTTAAAAAGCAGCCTTAAAGCATGTCACCCACTGAAGGATTTGATGCCGTCAAATTTGGCTGATAGCTGGAGCATCACTTAAATATTGCGATCAAGACTGCGGATTTGTGTGTTAATTGTGCACTTCGAAACCGGATTTGGCACCCGCTCACTAGTGAAAACGGAAGCCAAACGCACCAGCAACGCAGGTGTACTCTTTGTGATAGCAGTCAGAGGCTATCAGTCCCAGACCTCTAGCGATAGAAATTCACTTAGAAATTCGCAGAAGGGTATAGCCGTCTGAAAGTCTGCAGGATCTTCTTTGCTATTAATGTAGGTATGTCGTGGGATGTTCTGTCTAAAGCAAGCTTATGTGAACGGACAAAAAATATCTTTAAATTGTTTGACGCACTCATCCACTTAACTTTATTACGTAACACCATGCCCACAACCGAACTTAAGAATATTACTTGTAATTTTTTCTATGGAACTACTAACTGTTTTGTTATATTTGATAAACTAATCCACCCACCCAACGGGACTTGTAAATCCCATATAGATCGGTTGTTCTTTGACTGTGCTGTGCTGAATTAAATTTGATATTTTGCATCGAGTTGGAGTCACTGATTCGTCTGGTTCCACTGGGACAGATCTCAATTTAATGTCGTGTTATACAATCTGTACCATTCTGTCGTACTTACGTGCCAACGTAGGTATATATCGGGCGAGTCGAACAGGTTTACTCTCACTGCAGAACCTAAAGTAATCGCTCGCCTCAGTATGTTATTTTATGCTTCTGATCATGCATCTTCAAGGAACATTGCACAAAGCCTTATATAAATACTGGATGTAAGTTAAACATCATATATGCTTTCCAGGACACCATATTCGTGGAACGAAGAGCAGTAATCTCAGTTCGATGTGCAATTGCTTTTCAACAGTCATTTAGTTGGCGATGCAATAAGATGATAATTCAATAATGGAGCCTTGTTCATTGTTCGAATGATTTTGGAGATTATCAAATTTGTCGAATCAGAAGGATAAAGTAATTTTGTTGACATTTTGGTCTACCATATTTTTCAAGTGCTATTATTGAATAATCCTCTAGCTGGTGTTTGTATTTTGTTTCAAAATGCTTTGGCACACGTGCTTGGTACCTATTAAAATTTATCATACCGAGGCCACCGCGTAGACACTGGTAGACCGCACGAGATAATCATAACTACTTTAGTATTCTAGTATGCATTATGGCGCAAGTCCTCGACTTTCTTCATTAGCTGATGTTGGAAAGAATTCAGCCATGACAGACCATAAAATTACCAAATTTCATATGGCTAAATAGGGTATTGTAGATAAAGGCGTACGTTAAATGGGGGTATCAAGGAGAAAAATAATGTATCCCAAATATCATTTACTCTCCGAGTTGGCTAACATGCGGGTTACAAATAGTAAAACCGACTTTAATTATCTGGAACAACCCAGATTGTTCTGTGCGAGGACACCAAGGACATGTCACTTAGGTGATTCTTGGGTTTTACATTCCAAACATTAGATGGAGGTGTGCCGGTGGCGAATGTGGACGATTAAGTAATAGGAAAACTGAGTGAGAATACGACCAGTTGGGACCTATTTAGCATCGCACTGAGGAGCCTTATGTTTGGCGGTGAATAGTATCCTCTATGAGTAGTCAAATATTCGTGCTAAACCTCATCAACATCATCATCATAAACATTCGTTAGTGGACGGTGAGAAACACAACTCAGCTGATGTGCATCAATAAGAAAAATAAAATACACAAAGTACACCAAAAATTTCAAAGACAAGTAGTATAATGTTAAGTATTCCCTTATGTAATTCGCAAGTGTTCGGAAGTGGAGGGAGAATCTAAAAAGGAGGAGATGGACAAAATAACTGACAACACAAGCGC